>JAQOWZ010000059.1:5000-715741 GCA_035578165.1 Stenolophus ochropezus | reverse complement strand
ACGCGCTATCTCAGAGTTAGGAAAGACAAAATTAATTTAGCTCTGTATATAGTGTTTTGTTTATATATAGGAAAGACAAAATAATTTAGCTTGTAATACTAGTGTTTTGTTTATTATATAGGGAAAGACAAATAATTTAGCTTGTAATACTAGTGTTTTGTTTATATATAGGAAAGACAAAATAATTTAGCTTGTAATACTAGTGTTTTGTTTATATATAGGAAAGACAAAATAATTTAGCTTGTAATACTAGTGTTTTGTTTATATATAGGAAAGACAAAATAATTAGCTTGTAATACTAGTGTTTTGTTTATATATAGGAAAAGACAAAATAATTTAGCTTGTAATTACTAGTGTTTTGTTTATATATAGGAAAGACAAAATAATTTAGCTTGTAATACTAGTGTTTTGTTTATATATAGGAAAGACAAAATAATTTAGCTTGTAATACTAGTGTTTTGTTTATATATAGGAAAGACAAAATAATTTAGCTTGTAATACTAGTGTTTTGTTTATATATAGGAAAGACAAAATAATTTAGCTTGTAATACTAGTGTTTTGTTTATATATAGGAAAGACAAAATAATTTAGCTTGTAATACTAGTGTTTTGTTTATATATAGGAAAGACAAAATAATTTAGCTTGTAATACTAGTGTTTTGTTTATATATAGGAAAGACAAAATAATTTAGCTTGTAATACTAGTGTTTTGTTTATATATAGGAAAGACAAAATAATTTAGCTTGTAATACTAGTGTTTTGTTTATATATAGGAAAGACAAAATAATTTAGCTTGTAATACTAGTGTTTTGTTTATATATAGGAAAGACAAAATAATTTAGCTTGTAATACTAGTGTTTTGTTTATATATAGGAAAGACAAAATAATTTAGCTTGTAATACTAGTGTTTTGTTTATATATAGGAAAGACAAAATAATTTAGCTTGTAATACTAGTGTTTTGTTTATATATAGGAAAGACAAAATAATTTAGCTTGTAATACTAGTGTTTTGTTTATATATAGGAAAGACAAAATAATTTAGCTTGTAATACTAGTGTTTTGTTTATATATAGGAAAGACAAAATAATTTAGCTTGTAATACTAGTGTTTTGTTTATATATAGGAAAGACAAAATAATTTAGCTTGTAATACTAGTGTTTTGTTTATATATAGGAAAGACAAAATAATTTAGCTTGTAATACTAGTGTTTTGTTTATATATAGGAAAGACAAAATAATTTAGCTTGTAATACTAGTGTTTTGTTTATATATAGGAAAGACAAAATAATTTAGCTTGTAATACTAGTGTTTTGTTTATATATAGGAAAGACAAAATAATTTAGCTTGTAATACTAGTGTTTTGTTTATATATAGGAAAGACAAAATAATTTAGCTTGTAATACTAGTGTTTTGTTTATATATAGGAAAGACAAAATAATTTAGCTTGTAATACTAGTGTTTTGTTTATATATAGGAAAGACAAAATAATTTAGCTTGTAATACTAGTGTTTTGTTTATATATAGGAAAGACAAAATAATTTAGCTTGTAATACTAGTGTTTTGTTTATATATAGGAAAGACAAAATAATTTAGCTTGTAATACTAGTGTTTTGTTTATATATAGGAAAGACAAAATAATTTAGCTTGTAATACTAGTGTTTTGTTTATATATAGGAAAGACAAAATAATTTAGCTTGTAATACTAGTGTTTTGTTTATATATAGGAAAGACAAAATAATTTAGCTTGTAATACTAGTGTTTTGTTTATATATAGGAAAGACAAAATAATTTAGCTTGTAATACTAGTGTTTTGTTTATATATAGGAAAGACAAAATAATTTAGCTTGTAATACTAGTGTTTTGTTTATATATAGGAAAGACAAAATAATTTAGCTTGTAATACTAGTGTTTTGTTTATATATAGGAAAGACAAAATAATTTAGCTTGTAATACTAGTGTTTTGTTTATATATAGGAAAGACAAAATAATTTAGCTTGTAATACTAGTGTTTTGTTTATATATAGGAAAGACAAAATAATTTAGCTTGTAATACTAGTGTTTTGTTTATATATAGGAAAGACAAAATAATTTAGCTTGTAATACTAGTGTTTTGTTTATATATAGGAAAGACAAAATAATTTAGCTTGTAATACTAGTGTTTTGTTTATATATAGGAAAGACAAAATAATTTAGCTTGTAATACTAGTGTTTTGTTTATATATAGGAAAGACAAAATAATTTAGCTTGTAATACTAGTGTTTTGTTTATATATAGGAAAGACAAAATAATTTAGCTTGTAATACTAGTGTTTTGTTTATATATAGGAAAGACAAAATAATTTAGCTTGTAATACTAGTGTTTTGTTTATATATAGGAAAGACAAAATAATTTAGCTTGTAATACTAGTGTTTTGTTTATATATAGGAAAGACAAAATAATTTAGCTTGTAATACTAGTGTTTTGTTTATATATAGGAAAGACAAAATAATTTAGCTTGTAATACTAGTGTTTTGTTTATATATAGGAAAGACAAAATAATTTAGCTTGTAATACTAGTGTTTTGTTTATATATAGGAAAGACAAAATAATTTAGCTTGTAATACTAGTGTTTTGTTTATATATAGGAAAGACAAAATAATTTAGCTTGTAATACTAGTGTTTTGTTTATATATAGGAAAGACAAAATAATTTAGCTTGTAATACTAGTGTTTTGTTTATATATAGGAAAGACAAAATAATTTAGCTTGTAATACTAGTGTTTTGTTTATATATAGGAAAGACAAAATAATTTAGCTTGTAATACTAGTGTTTTGTTTATATATAGGAAAGACAAAATAATTTAGCTTGTAATACTAGTGTTTTGTTTATATATAGGAAAGACAAAATAATTTAGCTTGTAATACTAGTGTTTTGTTTATATATAGGAAAGACAAAATAATTTAGCTTGTAATACTAGTGTTTTGTTTATATATAGGAAAGACAAAATAATTTAGCTTGTAATACTAGTGTTTTGTTTATATATAGGAAAGACAAAATAATTTAGCTTGTAATACTAGTGTTTTGTTTATATATAGGAAAGACAAAATAATTTAGCTTGTAATACTAGTGTTTTGTTTATATATAGGAAAGACAAAATAATTTAGCTTGTAATACTAGTGTTTTGTTTATATATAGGAAAGACAAAATAATTTAGCTTGTAATACTAGTGTTTTGTTTATATATAGGAAAGACAAAATAATTTAGCTTGTAATACTAGTGTTTTGTTTATATATAGGAAAGACAAAATAATTTAGCTTGTAATACTAGTGTTTTGTTTATATATAGGAAAGACAAAATAATTTAGCTTGTAATACTAGTGTTTTGTTTATATATAGGAAAGACAAAATAATTTAGCTTGTAATACTAGTGTTTTGTTTATATATAGGAAAGACAAAATAATTTAGCTTGTAATACTAGTGTTTTGTTTATATATAGGAAAGACAAAATAATTTAGCTTGTAATACTAGTGTTTTGTTTATATATAGGAAAGACAAAATAATTTAGCTTGTAATACTAGTGTTTTGTTTATATATAGGAAAGACAAAATAATTTAGCTTGTAATACTAGTGTTTTGTTTATATATAGGAAAGACAAAATAATTTAGCTTGTAATACTAGTGTTTTGTTTATATATAGGAAAGACAAAATAATTTAGCTTGTAATACTAGTGTTTTGTTTATATATAGGAAAGACAAAATAATTTAGCTTGTAATACTAGTGTTTTGTTTATATATAGGAAAGACAAAATAATTTAGCTTGTAATACTAGTGTTTTGTTTATATATAGGAAAGACAAAATAATTTAGCTTGTAATACTAGTGTTTTGTTTATATATAGGAAAGACAAAATAATTTAGCTTGTAATACTAGTGTTTTGTTTATATATAGGAAAGACAAAATAATTTAGCTTGTAATACTAGTGTTTTGTTTATATATAGGAAAGACAAAATAATTTAGCTTGTAATACTAGTGTTTTGTTTATATATAGGAAAGACAAAATAATTTAGCTTGTAATACTAGTGTTTTGTTTATATATAGGAAAGACAAAATAATTTAGCTTGTAATACTAGTGTTTTGTTTATATATAGGAAAGACAAAATAATTTAGCTTGTAATACTAGTGTTTTGTTTATATATAGGAAAGACAAAATAATTTAGCTTGTAATACTAGTGTTTTGTTTATATATAGGAAAGACAAAATAATTTAGCTTGTAATACTAGTGTTTTGTTTATATATAGGAAAGACAAAATAATTTAGCTTGTAATACTAGTGTTTTGTTTATATATAGGAAAGACAAAATAATTTAGCTTGTAATACTAGTGTTTTGTTTATATATAGGAAAGACAAAATAATTTAGCTTGTAATACTAGTGTTTTTGTTTATATATAGGAAAGACAAAATAATTTAGCTTGTAATACTAGTGTTTTGTTTATATATAGGAAAGACAAAATAATTTAGCTTGTAATACTAGTGTTTTGTTTATATATAGGAAAGACAAAATAATTTAGCTTGTAATACTAGTGTTTTGTTTATATATAGGAAAGACAAAATAATTTAGCTTGTAATACTAGTGTTTTGTTTATATATAGGAAAGACAAAATAATTTAGCTTGTAATACTAGTGTTTTGTTTATATATAGGAAAGACAAAATAATTTAGCTTGTAATACTAGTGTTTTGTTTATATATAGGAAAGACAAAATAATTTAGCTTGTAATACTAGTGTTTTGTTTATATATAGGAAAGACAAAATAATTTAGCTTGTAATACTAGTGTTTTGTTTATATATAGGAAAGACAAAATAATTTAGCTTGTAATACTAGTGTTTTGTTTATATATAGGAAAGACAAAATAATTTAGCTTGTAATACTAGTGTTTTGTTTATATATAGGAAAGACAAAATAATTTAGCTTGTAATACTAGTGTTTTGTTTATATATAGGAAAGACAAAATAATTTAGCTTGTAATACTAGTGTTTTGTTTATATATAGGAAAGACAAAATAATTTAGCTTGTAATACTAGTGTTTTGTTTATATATAGGAAAGACAAAATAATTTAGCTTGTAATACTAGTGTTTTGTTTATATATAGGAAAGACAAAATAATTTAGCTTGTAATACTAGTGTTTTGTTTATATATAGGAAAGACAAAATAATTTAGCTTGTAATACTAGTGTTTTGTTTATATATAGGAAAGACAAAATAATTTAGCTTGTAATACTAGTGTTTTGTTTATATATAGGAAAGACAAAATAATTTAGCTTGTAATACTAGTGTTTTGTTTATATATAGGAAAGACAAAATAATTTAGCTTGTAATACTAGTGTTTTGTTTATATATAGGAAAGACAAAATAATTTAGCTTGTAATACTAGTGTTTTGTTTATATATAGGAAAGACAAAATAATTTAGCTTGTAATACTAGTGTTTTGTTTATATATAGGAAAGACAAAATAATTTAGCTTGTAATACTAGTGTTTTGTTTATATATAGGAAAGACAAAATAATTTAGCTTGTAATACTAGTGTTTTGTTTATATATAGGAAAGACAAAATAATTTAGCTTGTAATACTAGTGTTTTGTTTATATATAGGAAAGACAAAATAATTTAGCTTGTAATACTAGTGTTTTGTTTATATATAGGAAAGACAAAATAATTTAGCTTGTAATACTAGTGTTTTGTTTATATATAGGAAAGACAAAATAATTTAGCTTGTAATACTAGTGTTTTGTTTATATATAGGAAAGACAAAATAATTTAGCTTGTAATACTAGTGTTTTGTTTATATATAGGAAAGACAAAATAATTTAGCTTGTAATACTAGTGTTTTGTTTATATATAGGAAAGACAAAATAATTTAGCTTGTAATACTAGTGTTTTGTTTATATATAGGAAAGACAAAATAATTTAGCTTGTAATACTAGTGTTTTGTTTATATATAGGAAAGACAAAATAATTTAGCTTGTAATACTAGTGTTTTGTTTATATATAGGAAAGACAAAATAATTTAGCTTGTAATACTAGTGTTTTGTTTATATATAGGAAAGACAAAATAATTTAGCTTGTAATACTAGTGTTTTGTTTATATATAGGAAAGACAAAATAATTTAGCTTGTAATACTAGTGTTTTGTTTATATATAGGAAAGACAAAATAATTTAGCTTGTAATACTAGTGTTTTGTTTATATATAGGAAAGACAAAATAATTTAGCTTGTAATACTAGTGTTTTGTTTATATATAGGAAAGACAAAATAATTTAGCTTGTAATACTAGTGTTTTGTTTATATATAGGAAAGACAAAATAATTTAGCTTGTAATACTAGTGTTTTGTTTATATATAGGAAAGACAAAATAATTTAGCTTGTAATACTAGTGTTTTGTTTATATATAGGAAAGACAAAATAATTTAGCTTGTAATACTAGTGTTTTGTTTATATATAGGAAAGACAAAATAATTTAGCTTGTAATACTAGTGTTTTGTTTATATATAGGAAAGACAAAATAATTTAGCTTGTAATACTAGTGTTTTGTTTATATATAGGAAAGACAAAATAATTTAGCTTGTAATACTAGTGTTTTGTTTATATATAGGAAAGACAAAATAATTTAGCTTGTAATACTAGTGTTTTGTTTATATATAGGAAAGACAAAATAATTTAGCTTGTAATACTAGTGTTTTGTTTATATATAGGAAAGACAAAATAATTTAGCTTGTAATACTAGTGTTTTGTTTATATATAGGAAAGACAAAATAATTTAGCTTGTAATACTAGTGTTTTGTTTATATATAGGAAAGACAAAATAATTTAGCTTGTAATACTAGTGTTTTGTTTATATATAGGAAAGACAAAATAATTTAGCTTGTAATACTAGTGTTTTGTTTATATATAGGAAAGACAAAATAATTTAGCTTGTAATACTAGTGTTTTGTTTATATATAGGAAAGACAAAATAATTTAGCTTGTAATACTAGTGTTTTGTTTATATATAGGAAAGACAAAATAATTTAGCTTGTAATACTAGTGTTTTGTTTATATATAGGAAAGACAAAATAATTTAGCTTGTAATACTAGTGTTTTGTTTATATATAGGAAAGACAAAATAATTTAGCTTGTAATACTAGTGTTTTGTTTATATATAGGAAAGACAAAATAATTTAGCTTGTAATACTAGTGTTTTGTTTATATATAGGAAAGACAAAATAATTTAGCTTGTAATACTAGTGTTTTGTTTATATATAGGAAAGACAAAATAATTTAGCTTGTAATACTAGTGTTTTGTTTATATATAGGAAAGACAAAATAATTTAGCTTGTAATACTAGTGTTTTGTTTATATATAGGAAAGACAAAATAATTTAGCTTGTAATACTAGTGTTTTGTTTATATATAGGAAAGACAAAATAATTTAGCTTGTAATACTAGTGTTTTGTTTATATATAGGAAAGACAAAATAATTTAGCTTGTAATACTAGTGTTTTGTTTATATATAGGAAAGACAAAATAATTTAGCTTGTAATACTAGTGTTTTGTTTATATATAGGAAAGACAAAATAATTTAGCTTGTAATACTAGTGTTTTGTTTATATATAGGAAAGACAAAATAATTTAGCTTGTAATACTAGTGTTTTGTTTATATATAGGAAAGACAAAATAATTTAGCTTGTAATACTAGTGTTTTGTTTATATATAGGAAAGACAAAATAATTTAGCTTGTAATACTAGTGTTTTGTTTATATATAGGAAAGACAAAATAATGCAAATTTAGACAAACTTGAGAGAATTTTAAGAGATTTTTTTTGACAATTTTAAGAGAATTTTAAGAGATTTTTTTGACAATTTTAAGAGAATTTTTTTAGTTCACTTTTTTGATAATAGATGGCAGCACTTGTTTGGTGCTGTCACCTGGTGGTCAAATTTGGAACTGTATAGTTCATTTTTATGATAATAGATGGCAGCACTTGTTTGGTGCTGTCACCTGGTGGTCAAATTTGGAACTGTATAGTTCATTTTTATGATAATAGATGGCAGCACTTGTTTTGTGCTGCCACCTGGTGGCCAAATTTGGAACTGTATAGTTCATTTTTTTGATAATAGATGGCAGCACTTGGCCTTATTGACAGGTCCTGCCACCTGGTGGCCAAATTTGAAACTGTATAGTTCATTTTTTTGATAATAGATGGCAGCACTTCGCTTTATTGACAGGTGCTGCCAACTGGTGGCCAAATTTGGAACTATATACGTGTGAATATACTTAACTGTCTCTAGCAACCCTGAAATGTAAAAAATGGATGTTTTCAATAAAAGAATATGATAATAACCCGTATTTTATTTAATTATAAAAAATATACATACATTTTAACAATAAAATTCTAATTTGCAACAATAAATATAAGGTAACGAATTTATAGGATTATAAGTCAATATCATCCTACAAATTCGTTAACTTATTCTTATTTTCTATACCAAAACCCACATTATATCAAGACATTGTAATATATTCATCAATATATTACAACATCCCGAAATTAAACACAGGCGAGACTTTTGTCTTTAGAACAAAGTCCCGCCTGCGTATCTACCACCGCGTGGAGAAGCTATATTCTGTTGTAGAGATTTAAAGTTGAACTGCTTCATGCGGCGATGACACGCGCTGGGGCTTCGTTCACCGAACACAAAGTACTCGTCTGTGTATAACTAGAGATGTAGAAATATACCTGAGAGTATATTAATGTCTTGGAGCAGTGTAGGTATTGGTATAGAAGTTAAGTAAAACATAATGTTTTACTTCCTACACCAATAGCCGCATTGCTCCAAGACACTGCAATATACTTGCAAGTATATTACCACACCCTATAGTTATACACAGCCGAGACCTTGTGTTCAGTAGACAAAGTCCCAACTGCACATCAACCACCGCAGGAACAAGTTCCACTATAATTCTCTACAAGAGAATATAACGTTCCTTCTCCACGTCAGCGGTAAGTACCCACAATGTTGTAATCATCCTACCGGGAATACGATCGTCAAGTGTTGTAAGACTTGCATTTTGTAAGTGCAGCCCAGAGCGTCTGATGCACCCGGCGCACTTACAAAGTACAAGTTGTTACAACACTTTACGATGTTGAATGCAACGCTTCGCAAAGTATTTATTATCAAACTACAACGTGTGCTCAACTGTACGGAAACCTAAGTTATTTTGTACAATTAACAAGTGAATTCAAAGTATCTGTTGTACAGAATAAGACAATATGTTTCATTCCGTGCAACAGATGCAATTCCGTACAGTTAACAAGTGTTGCAGTTTAATATTAAATACCTTCCGATGTTTTACACTCAGTACAACACGTAGTAAAGTACTGTAACAATGTGGTACCCTTCAGAACTGTACTCTGCGGTGTAGAGTGCACCATCAGAACTCCTGTGTCGCGTCGTTCACAACTCTATCCAGAATGCATTGTTATAAATACTGTAGAATGTTACAAGTTCCACATGAGTACAACAAAATAATTTTTTTATTGATTTTGTAACACATAAAATTAGACGACATTGTATTTATCATAAATAACTAAGTTATTTACAACAAATTACAACGTCGTCTTTGTGTGTCACACATTTGTACCCAAGGGGAACTTACACAGAACATTATAAAATATTTGGACAATGCATTGTGATGTGTTGTGAACTCCACGAAGCAGTGTTGTATTATACACACCAAGTCGTACAGTTACAAAGTTTAGCACACGTTTACAATACTTTACGGTGTTGTATGGCAGGAATCCCCTAACAACATCGTAAGTTTACAAAGATTTTACAATGTGGGTGTTGGTTTACAGGTTTAATTCTTATCTAAGTTTTACATCTAGGCCCTGCTTACTCTACTTACTCGCTACCATGCCAACTAAAAACACAGGTAAGTTTGGAGGTTTTTTTTTATTTATTTATTACAATACAAAGGGGAAAGTGTTTGTTGATGGACGTCTTCTCGCCGCTGCATCTGACATGGTTGACTACTCTCATAGTCTTTTTTTACTACATGAATATTAAAATGAAACTGCAATCATTACTAGAGACTATGAGAGCAATAGCCAACATATTTTTCCTAAAAGAAACTTACAACTAAGCCTGTTAACAGTAACAATGTGTTTCTAACTTACATACTAACTTAATACTACCTGCAAGAGTTACGTTGGTTGAAGTGCTATGTGAAAATGATCTATTTATTCCTATCTTACGTTACGTTACTTTCTCAATTGATAGCAAAGCAAAACAAAGCTAAAAGACTACATACTAAGCTAACTTATGAACTACCTTAATTAAGCTAATTAAAACTAGGAAATAGTAAGAAACTCCGCCGTTGTTCTTACTAGAGGTTTACGAGGGGGTATTGCCGACCCCCACGCCATGCTTTCGCATCACACCCTACATCACCGACAGCATCTGCACCTGGACCAAGTCCCCCAATGACGACACCACTGGTTCTGGCGCGGTATCACCATTGAAAGCTTAGCATTGACTTGCCGCGTCAAGCTCGGACAGCCAGCCGCTTACCCGGCCACGAGGGCACCCGGCCTATATCCATCACGGGTATGTGCTCATTACCAAAGTTGCTAAACGATTCATTTACTTACTGCAGTGCCTGTCAACTACACATTCGTCTATCATGTCCCTATTTCAATTCAATTTAATAATAGACAGAAGGTTTATTATTTATTTTACGTTACTTTAATCAAGTAAATAGTTATAGAAAAAATACTAAAATATATAGAATATTTCGAATGAAATTAAAGTTGCAATTATAAATTATTTACTTTAAAACACCAATGTGTTTGCTGTACTGTACTGTTCCATTAAAAAAAAATGCAAAGAAGAGAAGCTACTTGGTTGATAAGCACTGCATCTAAAGATATGTTGCCCCAACGGTTGGGGGAGCACCGGTCGCGCAGTAGAGCCTCCTGTGGTGCAGCCAAACATTACTCGTTACTCCCCGGGCCTACCCCGACTAACACCATCTCAGGAGCCAGCCCCAACGAAGAAAACAAGTGATTGAACATTGAAAAGCGACCCAGTGGTACGCAAGTCAACAGCCAAAGCACAAGTTTGATGAACTCTACTACCCTCCGCGCGCGTGTCCTACCTACCCCCCCACATGACCGTGACTCTAAAAGGAACCCGCCCACTCCAAGTTCGCACTACACCCCCTAGGGCCTAGCTGCCGTCTGGGCAAGCCGCGCGGTGGCGCATGCCACGTGGCATACGCGACGCACGATTATCCTAGGATGATTCGCCAAGGGAGCACTTCAACATAACATCAAATCGCGACAAGTGGCTCGCGGACGGTGAGCCAAACTAAAACTACACCTGTGAAATACAACAGAAACACTAACACTAAACAACTTAAGCTACTACATCAACTAGCAACTAAGTCTTCCGTCAGATGCAGCAGCTGCAGCTTTCCTGACAGCTGTAGCCGCAATCACCTACAACCACAAGCCATGTATATTCACCTTCTACAATTGCAAGCACAATCACTGTTCACTCTTATTTGCAAAGTCAAATGTGCACAAAACTACCATGTGGAACTTTTAATTTACGTACAAAGTTAATAAATATTAAGGGTAGTTTTTTGGCCATTCATATTGAAATACTCTAACAGCAAATTAAATTGGTTACTGAAGTGTAGGAAACTACCAGAGACAGTTAAAACAAAATAAATAAAATTAACATGTATTTTCAGTTTAAAGAAAAAGCAATGTTGTTTTGAAATAAGAACAATTATTCTGAACTTAAGAGTAAATGTATCTAATAAAAAAGCATTTAAATACAATAATAAACCTAACACAATTTAAAAGTAAACAGTGACCGAGCTGTAAGTCGCTTGAAGCCGCGGTGGTTCTGTATAGAGTTGTCACACCCAAATCTAGGGTGTCGACAATAAAAATATAAGTTGAACTTACCATTAAAATGATCTCCAGGGCCTGCGGCTCCATTCATCCCGCGATGTCTTCACTGCAGCTCCGAGTGTCCCGCGATGTCTCTACAGCAGCTCCAAGTGTCCCGCGATGTCTCCACTGCAGCTCCAAGTGTCCCGCGACGTCTCCACAAGAGCTCCGAGTGTCCCAGGATATTGCAGGCACTATAACCAAAACACAACACATAAGCAACCATACAAGGTTTCATTTAAGCAGGGATAATGTACGATATTAACAAAATACCAGACGTATAAAAGTACGATCACCCATCCTACATGTAACTGCCCTGATACAAGCTTGACTACTTAATTAATTACCGCCCGGTTATTTTTTTTGACTCACCATCAGGTTCCACGATGTCTCCATAGCAGCTCCAAGTGCTCTACGATGTCTCCGCAACAGTTACAAGTGTCCCACGATGTTGTCACAACAGCTCAAATGTCCCACGACGTCGCCACAGCAGCTCCAAGTGCCCCAGGACAATCTCACGAGACTCCAAGGCTCTCACACTGTAACGACAACAACAAACCGTTAGAAGTTAAACACAACACTTACAATGTTTATAACACTTATCCAACACATAATTTTGGGTGTAGACACTCTTACACGGCAGCAGTACGTCTTGACAGCTGATAATCTTAATACCGACTGTTTACTGATTTGAGTTGTGATTACGTATTCGGGGCCCTTTGACATGTAGTTTACATTTAAGACGAGTACGCGTAGAATAGTTTAAACAAATTTATATGAAGCAATGTTAATAAGAAAAATAAATGTAACTCTATTGAAAACAGAATTGTGATACCCCAAATTATGTATTTAATAAACGGTAAGTCCCTGTCTGGTACAAGTTTTGTGACGTCTTATAAAATTAAAAGCTGAATAACACTCACATGATCTATATGTCAGGATGCTGAAGCTGAAATCTGAAGACAACGGCGGAGAGATGCCCCAGGATGCTGCGAGTACTTCAGGCCTGGAAAGATATAAAATTGTAAATATGAGTGTTTTATACAAAAAATGTATATGTAAATATACAATCTAATAGTTAATAACAAATATTTAAAATAACAATAACTTGTAAAATTAGTATACAGAGTACCAAACATTAATTTGAAAATAGAAATGATACAGTACGGTAATAAAAATATTCCTTCAAAACATATGTGTATTTATGTAACTCCTATGCATTCCCCTCAACAGTTATAAGTGCCCTGAGAAAAGCAGTCTGGGGGGCAAATATTATCATTCAAGAAATTCGGGTAAAGAAAATTGGCACCCCTAAAAATTGATCAGCGAATATATATTACACCTTATGTTTAAAAATAGAACTGCTATACCCAAAATTTGGAGACCCAAAAATTAGTTTAAAAATTCTATGCATTTATTTATTTATTTATTATTTTAAAAATATATATCCGTCTCTTTCTTACAGGGCAGCCATTTTTCAACGTCATTACATCTTTACGTAATTTTTCAGTCAATGACTTTTGAAACAAATTATGATAGGAAATTATTAAACAATATTAAAATGATTTATATTAACTGTATTTTCAAGTAATAGTAAATAAAGAGATGCAATTTAAATTAGATCACTATTCAAAGAGTTATGGAACTAACATATTTATGTATTATTTTGTATAGGTATAACAACATGTATATTTTAATAAAGTATAATTTTGAGAACTTATCAAATGTAGATCAAATATTATGAATCTAAAAATAAAATGTATAAATTGTTATTTAATTTATGCCTGGTGTATAGCAAGTTATATTGTGATGTAATGATCGTTTACATATACAAATACGTATTACATAACTCGGGAAAATGATCTAACAAACAATATAATAATTTAAAAATTAATATAAAATGAAGGAACATTTTTTCTAAGACAATAAAAATGATTACAAATATGTAGAACATGTTACAAAAAAACATTGTATTACATAACAAACTAATACGGTATTTATGCATTAAAACATCACATATTATTACCCATTGTTAGGAATGGTAATGCGGGCACTTAAAGCTGATGTAGGGAGGGCACAACACGGGTTTACTGAACTCGAATCACATAAAAACTATAGCAATTTTATTTGCTGCATTTATAAAATGCAATTTTTCAAGGAGTTTTTAAAATTTTATTATTTAGTACAGGGGGATTGTGTTAACAATTATGAAACAATCATTATATTTAAACCGTATTACGTAACCAATGGTTATAACGAATTAAAGCGATTACGATAGTAGGAATGTTACATATAAATAATTAAAAATGTATCCATTATCGGGTGTGTCAATTTAGTTTGGAAGTTTGGATGGAATTGAAGCAAAACGTTTTAAAACATGTGTTTAAACGAATGCAATTTTATGGAATTAAAAGTATGTGGTTTTGGTAATAAATACATAACAGTGTGAATGTTTTATTAAAGTATTTCGGCTGTTTTATGGCGAAATTAATTTGCTAGGATAAATTTATAACTTGAGATGGACGCTTACTTAAAGTTATGCATGTAAACAAAAGGTGATGTCAGAGCTTATTGCAATAATATTGTAGGAAAATAAAATTATCTTTAAAAGTACAGCGTGAAAATTGACCCCTACAGCTAAGGTTTCATTTGGAAATCAATATATAAGTTAAGTGTGGACCATATGGCTTTATTCAAATTGAGATAAACGAATTTTAAATTCATTTCAAGAAATTTGTAAAAGGATTTGCTAACGTTATAAAACAGAGTTAATATATAATAAAATTCAACAGAACACATTGTTATGAAACAATTTGATAATTACTACAATAATCTAACAGTAGAGCAATTATAGGGTTGACTTTTGGTTTGTTATCAAAAGATTTGAATTTATTAAAAAAAGTAAATGACACTCAATATTGATGATGTAATAATATACCATGTGCAATGCATAATACCATATTATTGTTCAATTTCTTATTCCTATACAACAAATAGCTAATAATAAACTTAATTCTAAAATAAATAATATTTGCGGTGTGATATATTTTATTTATAACTTACATCTAAATATTTCACGGCATAAATACAAATACAGGGTTTTCAAAATCTTCCGATGACACAGGAAGTCTTGGGTCATCTCTACACTTCAGCTCTGGCTCCAGGTTCACCTGCAGTTGTTTCAGCTCATCTCTACGTACCAGGATAATGGAACATGTAACGTAATATAAATAAAATAAATTTAAAATAGTAAAAGAATAAAAAAAATAAATTTAAAATAGTAAAAGAATTAAAAAAATAATTTATGTTACAAAACGAATAAAGTATTTCAAAAGTATTAAAACTGTACTTACTTTAAACTAATATATCTGGGACATAAATATAGGGCTTTCCAGAATCTTCTGATGGCAAAGGAAATCTTGGGTGGCCTCTACACTTCAGCTCTGATTGCTTCAGCTCATCTATACATACCAGGATGATGGAACATGTAACGAAATACAAATAATATAAATTAAAAATAGTAAAAGAACTAATAAAATGGTTTAAATATATGCATAAGTAGTTCACGGAACATGCTCTATATATAACACGTGGCTGGTATGTTACGTAACAAATAAAGAACTTCAAAAGAAATAAAATCTGTACTTACTTTTAAAACTAATATATCCAAATATTCCTCCACGTTCAGCGGATGTCCAAAGGTACTTCCAGGCACCAGGAAGTCGTCCCCGAAGACACAAAACACGAGCACATCACACACACGTCTTTACACCACCAAGAAACTTCACTAAATGACGAAAGTCTTACGTAACAGTTAAGGTGTTGGGTAATTCAAATCATATTAATTAAATTAATTAGTATTTAAAACAACAACTGTGTAATAGAAAGAGGATAGGCTACTGCAAGAGTTAAATCGTTTCAATACACTAGCGCCAACTATATGTGACCAGTAGGAACCTCTTTAATAATTCGAAAACTACCCCAAAGAAAAATCTAAAATTACGTATCTGCATACAGTATTGCATGCTGCATTCATAAAAAAAATACGAAAGTTATGGGATGTCCCTTAGGGGTAATTTACTTGAAGAATTTTTAGAAAATTATTTATATTTTCTACACCCCTACAGATAAAAATTTAGAATTTTGTATCTGAACTCAATATTAAGTCCTACATCTATTAAAAAGAAAATTCTATATCACCTATTAAGGGTAATTTACTTGAAAAATTTTCAAAAAAAATTTTTCATTTCCCACACCCCTGCAGATAAAAATCTCAAATTTTGTATCTGGATCCTATATTAGATCCTACACCTATAAAAAAATTACGAAAAATCTAGATCACACTTTAAGGGTTGAAAATTTTTCTCCAGGAAAAGTCATAGAAGAAAATTTTTCAAATAAAAGTTGTTCAGAATTCTATTCTTAACAAAAAATCCTAATAAAGTTTTTCTCTAAAGTTAATAGTTTCCAAAATAGCAATTTTATTTTAAAATTCATTTCCTCCCTTAATATCAACCCTTAAGGGTTCAAATTTGGCCAGACACTAACTCTATGTGTCTATTTTACGTATGTAAAATTTGAATCAAATCGACTACAAAAAAATTCTTTCACACGTATACAAAATATTGGATTTCTCAGTAGACACAAACACGCGTATAACATGTACAGGGGTGTTTATGTTAGGTGGATGATTTTCTGGTTATATTACCCTAATTCGATGTCGTAGATTTCGAATTTGATGTCCAAATTTCCATACGACCTATAGTTCTTACGTAATTCAGAAAAATAGATCATTTTTTAAGGGTGGTGATTGTAGGCAACACCCAACACGCCCTTGTGTCACCAATACATAAATATGGGAGTTATATTTGTATACTTGTATTCTACAATACTATAATAATCTGATAAACTGTATATAAGTTCAGAATACAATGCTGAATATATAAAAAAAATATAGGGTGCAATATATGGAATAGTTAAATATATTTTAATAAAAAGATTACTTTAAGTTTTGATTTTTTTGATCGACCAATCAGACAAGAGATCTTACTGGGTTAAATTTGAAATTTAAGAAATACTTTTTTAGGAAACTGTCCACTAAATGTTGATAATTTTCTTTGAAAGTTATTCATTTATGTTTATAAATTAAAAGTGACACCCTTTGTACACTATATTAATAATAAATGTAAATTCCGTATAACATATGTTGTCTATCTAAATAATACAAAATATATTGTGATAATACTTTATATTGTAGTTTTAAAATATGTAAAACTATATATACAATGTTAATTATACTGAATACAAACCGATTTTTGTTTTAAATGAATGTTTTGACACAAATTGTGGCGACATAAGTTGAAATATTTTTTTAGGTTTGAATATACCGAAAATAAAACAATTATTTACATTTATATCAATTAATATCAACGTAGAACTCCCCACAGGGATCAACAATTCAAGAATCGTCAAGAAATTCGCAGTAGTTTATGAGTTATTAACAAAAAACAAAATTTTACTTGGTGAATAAGGCAGCCATTTTTCATTTCCTTAAAACTAAATAAATACACAATTATCTGCTTACAATTAGACTGATATAGACGTAGGACGCCACGTAGAGATCAGGATTGTAGAAATGAACCCGGAATGACCATCGGTTGTGGCGCCACCAGCTGAAGTAGAGTTCCATCCTTCAGCGATTCTCTGGAGATGTTCTGCAGGTGTTGGGCGATGTATGGCTGCGTGGACACCTTCCCAGCAGCTCCGGGCAGCTGTCTACTACCACACAAATCTGAAGAATAGACACAGTTATAAATATATTAACGTGTTTTCTACGAAAAGTTCCTCATTTACTTCCTACCTGATATTTTCTCAACGGTTACAAATATAGTCATTTTGTGCTCATAATCACATTCGTTGATGTTTAAAGTATATATTCACCCATTTTAATGGTTTAAATTGTTCTGGTATTAGAATTGGAACGATTTTCTTTGACAACATCTACTGTAAATTTTAACTATAACTTTTTGTAGTTGTTCTATAACAAATATAGAAGTCTAGACTAACAAGTAGAGCATAAATATAAACTGATACAGACCTTCTACAACATATTTTACAAGTTTTTTGAATATGAAACCTCCAAATTATTTTTAACAAAATTCATCTTCTCCCTATGTAATACGCTATCTAGAACAAAAAAATAGCTAGAATATAAAGTAGAAAGATTAATTATTGACGTAAACTTACCGCTTGTAGCTTAAGAATTCGAATTTTAGCAAAGTTTCACCTGCGATTCTTTGGAGGTTATGTTGTCTCCAGTCTTGAAATATTGTAATACAGATTACAATATTTATTACACTACTGTTTTATAATGATTAGAGTGCAGTAGTATGCATAAATTTGTTTAAAAACGTTTTTAAATTAAAATTATTTTTGGTGATTTCTAGTAAAAACTCACATAAGTGAATTGGCAACCCTAGGGGGAGGGGTCAAATTTAGTGGGCGGGGCTCAGTGTTCCCAACTTAAAATTTACCATAAAATATCCCTATAGGGGGTGATTTTTAGAAAATAATTTTTATTTCCTACACCCTTCTATAAAAAAATCTTAAATTTTTAATTTGAACTCAATATTATGTTATACATTTATAAAAATAATTATGAAAAATCTAGTATACTCTATAAGAATAAAATAATTTATACTTCTTACACCCCTGAAAATAAAAATCTTAAATTTTGTATTTAAATTCTATATTAAGTCCTACATTTATATAAAAAATACGAAAATTCTAGGATATTCTGTAAAGCTAGTTTCCTTGAAGAATTTTCAGAAAATAATTTCTATTTCCTACACCCCTGTAGATAAAAATCTCAAATTTTGTATCTAGATCCTACATTATATTGTGCATCTATAAAAAAATTAGAAAAATTCTAGAACACTTTTTAGGGGACCCATAATTTTCGCCAAAATGAAAAGTGATAGAAGAAAATTTTTCAAATAAAAGTTGCTTACAATTCTATTCTTAACAAATAATCCTAATAAAGTTTTTCTCTAAAGTTAATAGTTTCCAAAATAGCAATTTTATTTTAAAATTCATTTCCTCCCTTATTATCAACCCTTAAGGGTTCAAATTTGGCCAGACACTAACTCTATATACCTACTTTACGTATGTAAAATTTGAATCAAATCGGCTACAAAAAAATTCTTTCACACGTATACAAAATGTTGGATTTCTCAGTAGACACAAACACGCGTATAACATGTACAGGGGTGCTTATATTAAGGGGATGATTTTCCGGTTGTATTACCCTAATTTGAGGTCGTAGATTCCGAATCCGGTGTCCAAAATCGCCTACGACTTATAGTTCTTACGTAATAGGCGATTTAAAATTTTATTATTAAATAACTCCCTTATTTTCAACCCCTCGGTGGATTTGACTTCAAAAGTTGTTAGCCCCATGTACCTAGTATGTGTATACCAAATTTGAACCAGATCTGTCAAAAAAAGTGTTTTTGGACTTTCAAAATCATGGACTATAGTCCAGGATTTTTTCGTGTTTTTTAAAAGTTTCGAGTTAGACACGCTATCATACAGAGTCGACCGTGAAATTCACGGATTCGAAGTCCGTTTTGCTGGGAAACACCCCATTCTTGCGTAATTCACAAAAATAGGGGTGAATTTGATTTACTGCCATGTAGGCAACACCCAACACGCTTTTGTGTCACCAATACATAAATATAGGGGTATTTTTTCTAGATCTATAGGATTTCAATTTGAATTTTAAAAAGTACGTTTATAGTAAATTGTCCATTCAATGTTAATGTGACACATGCATATAAATGAATTAGTTGTAGATCATAAATCTGGTATCTAAATTTCCATAAGTTCTACAGGTCTTTTCTAATGAACAATTTACATCTTGGTATTGACTTAAAAAAAATTAGGTGCTTTACAAAAGTTTTGTAACTGTATCCAATATTAGATTCTACATCTAAAAAAAAATACAAAAAATCTAGGATACGTCGTATTTACACGATAAAAGTGATCTGTGATGAAAATCATACAATAAACAATTGATTAAATTTTGACAATTTTATTAATTTATTAAAAAAGTAAAATGGAAAAACATATAACGAATATTTTGAGTAAAATAATAAGATATTCCAACTTGAAAATTCAAACTGAGACATACAGTACTGCTAGCTTCAAACAACCAAGGTAGATTTACGTCAAGAGTCCAAAGATTAATTTTGACAACTGTGCAATTGTGCCGGGTTAAATAATTCTCATCATCATTAAAAATGTTTGCTTTGAGATCTGTAGCAAATGTTGTACGGTGTGTTCAGAATATTCTTTGAAATATGTATAGGTTATATAACATTTTATTTTAGGACAAACATACGGGCAAAATGTACTCTGCCAGAACTACCCTACGAATATAAAGCTCTCGAGCCCGTGATTTCATGTGAGATTATGCAGCTTCATCACTGCAAGCATCATGCAGCTTACTGCGCAAACTACAATGCTGCTGAGGAAAAGCTTTTGCAAGCGAAAGAAAAGAACGACGTTTCTGCAATTATCGCTTTAGGCCCGGCTTTGAGATTCAACGGTGGTGGACACATCAACCATAGTATCTTTTGGCAGAATCTCTCTCCTCATGGAGGTGAACCGAGCAAAGAACTTTGTCAAGCGATTGAGAGAGACTTTGGATCTTTTGATAAAATGAAACAGCAATTGTCTACAGCTGCTGTAGGGGTACAAGGATCAGGATGGGGTTGGTTAGGGTATAATAAAACGTCAGGAAGGATGCAAATTGCTACTTGCCTCGCTCAAGATCCTTTGGAAGCTACCACAGGTTAGAAATAGTTGCGCATCACAGGTTAAACACTTGTTTCCAATTTTTTTTTCTTCAAAAACATTTTAAGTTAGCTCTGGAATCAATAACACATCACACAATTTCTTCAAACACAAAACAGCCAACAATTGTTAAAATTTTTAGTTGTTATTCACTTGTTATTGTTTATTTACCAAGGAAAACCAATTTGAAAAACATTTACAATTATCATTTTTGTTGCATTATTTACAATTATTAAAATTGTTTTGTTTTAATTTTAACATATTAGTAAGTGATAGGATTTTGTTTTAAGGAAATCACAGAGTTGGCTTGTTTTAAATCAACTGATCAAAAATAAAAAATGTATTTATTTGCTACAAAACTATTAATAACAACCAAAATAAATTCTGTATTTAATATTTTAAAATTAAATGATGCTGCAACACTTAAATACAGATACTCGAACCGAAAAATGTTGGGGTTCGGTTACGAAAAAATAAACAAATAAATTTCCGTTTCGGTTAAAAAAAAAGTTGTTTAAAGTAATTATTTACACTAGAATTTTATAAAAATAAGTAAAATTTATGGTTAATAAAATACAGGTTTTGGTTTCATAAAGTAAAATATCGGTAGTTATTTAATTAATTAAAAAAATGAAAAGAATCGATTTGATTTAAAAAAAATTATGATTTTTGACTTTTTTTCGTATTTGAATTGATTATTAATTTACTTACAAATACATTTTATCCAGTTGTATTTCAGATTGTTGTAATTCAGAATGAATATTTTCAATTTATAAGACATTGGGTACTTTACTGTCGAAACGCTGTATTTGAATTTATTTTCACTGAACCTTTACCCAATTTTCCCCTTTATCCTGTAACTCAGTGGCTATTTTTTTTCTCCAATTAAATATCAAAACATCACTTGTAATATTTTTTATTTTGAGTATTGAGTTCTAAGCGTTTCTTCCAATATTTTGAATTACATTTGTTGTCTGAAATTAACAAAAAAGGATTGTAGGGATTTTGAGAGTGGTTATTCATCGAAATTTATTCAAAAAAACATTGATATTTACTTTGATAAATATTTTATAAGTACAATAAACTGTGTAAAGATGTATACTCAACTTTTATGTCCAGGTCTTATTCCCCTCTTCGGAATCGATGTCTGGGAACACGCTTATTACCTGCAATACAAGAACGTTCGAGCCGACTATGTGAAAGCAATCTTCGACGTCGCAAACTGGAAAGACATATCCGCTAGATACCAAAAGGCGGTTTGCTAAACATGCCTTACTTATTGTACTATAAATTAGGAAATAGAAATAAATATTTGATTTAATATTATGTTATTTGTTGCACTTTTTAACATATCCTCATAATAAATATATTTATATATAATATATCCAAATAAATTGTTGTTTCGAACAATAAATTCTATAAACTTTCATCTAACTGAAATATACAAATGCGTTAAAAATAAAATGGGAGAAGGCTTTGAACCCAACAACAGAAGAAACTTCGCGAAATATTCACAGTTCGTTGCTAGATTCATCTGTTTATGATTAGTACAAAATGCGACCGCTCCATTTATTCAACAATTTATTTACCGGATTCACTAAATAATTTATAACACGTAATTTATTTCAAATATAATTAAAAATATATTAGAGAACTCTACGGGCACTCATAGCTTTACTGGGGAGTGCACTATACGTTGCTTTAAAGCAGGACACGTACCGATTTATTAAATTGATGAAGTGTATATTGTACGGACACTTATAGCTGCAGCGAAGAGTACACCATGTGTCAGAACAAGTACCGATTTATTTTCTTCAATAAAATATTCGATTATTTGATCAAATGACATAAAAATAACTTATGTACATCAATGTTTTTAATTTTAATAACCGATAAAAATACAGGGTTTTAAAATCGGTTTCGGTTAAATTCGATTCCGGTTTTAGTACCGGATAACCCAAATTTTGGAACCGAAACTAAATTTCTCGATTCTTTTGTTCGTGTTTTTGCTAAATTAATTATTAATCATAATTTTTCGGTTTTATGTCCGGTTTTAAAGTATTTCAATTTAAATCCTGTTGTCTAACTTTTGACGGGCACTTATAGCTGCAATAGAGTGTAACACATGTTGCTTTAAAACTGGACAAGTACCGATTTATTTATAATAAAAAATCGATTGATTGAATAACGTCATAAAATTGTACATCAATGTTTTTAATTTTAATAACCGATTAATTAACCAGTTATTAAAATCGGTTTCGGTTAAATTTGATTCCAGTTGTAGCATCGGATAACCCGATTTTGAACCGAAACTACAAATTTCTCAATTTTTGGTTCTTGTTTTTGCTGAATTAATTACTAATTATAATTTTTCGGTTTTATGTCCAGTTTTAAAGTATTTAAGTTTAAATATATGTTGTCTAACTTTTGACGGGCACTCATAGCTGCAGTAGACAGTGTAACACGTAGCTTTAAAACAGAACAAGTACCAATTTATTTATCTTAATAAAAAATCGGTTATTTGATTGAATAACGTCATAAAATTGTACATCAACGTTTTTAATTTTAATAACTGATGAATTAACCGAGTTTTAAAATCGGTTTCGGTTAAATTTGATTCCAGTTTTGGTACCGAATAACCCGAATATTGGAACCGGAATTACAAATTTCTAGATTCTGACTTTTATTTATTTAGTGTATTTAAGTTTAAATTTGTTGTCTAACTTTTGATGGGCACTCATAGCTGCAGTTTAAAACAAGACAAGTACCAATTTATTTAATAAAAACATCAATCAATGTATTTAAATTTAATAACCCAAGATTAAAATGAATTCTTTTTTGTTTCTGTTTTCGCTAAATTTTAAATTATAAATAATAATTCATCGGTTTCGTGGCCCGCTTTTTCAAAGTATTTCGAATAGTGACCGACGAATAAATTGTTGAGTAAATGCGAGCGACCGGCTGAGAAAGAAGAATGAGTTTAACATGTCAAAGAATATAAAATTAAAAACGTATTGTAGAATCCCGGCGCAGGTGAATCGAAGACGCTTCGAGTTCGAGTCTGATTTATGTACAGGATGTCGGCATGCAGAATAAGATTCCACAGTTCAGGGGCAATCGTTACGTTAAATAATAAAATCACACAATCATAACAAATTTATTAAATAAAAACAATGTTTGCTGCAAATAAAATAGATAACCTGTAACGATTACTCTTTCGGAATTCTTATTCGGTTTAATCGGTCACAGATGGAATCCCGATTAAAATGGCAACATGGGTAGAAGAATTGATTTAAGGCGTTTCAAATTGCCAAACGTTTACAACTGAACACTTTGTTCTGACAATTCAAACCGAATATACAAGAGTTTAGCTGGCTTACCCAAACTTCTCAATATGTACACAAACTGCGGTTGCTTCACTTCATATCAACTTTAAATCCTAACTTTACTTAACAACTCATTAAACGAAATTGCTAAAGCAGCAAGCGACAACAATCCTTTAATAAATTTAGCAAAAAATAATGAATTAAGTTATGACTTCAGAAATTGTTGCTGAAATTTAACTAAGTTTAAAGTAAAAAATTGAAATAAATAACAGTTATTTCGTAGCCGAAAATGTATTAATATTTACCGGTTAACAAAATCTTTCAGGAATAACCAATAAATAAATATTGGTAACTCTTACCATTTCAGCTACAAGCAATATTTTTTTAAGTAAAATATTGGTTAATTAATATTTTTATTATAAAATTAAAAATATTTAGTAACTATTTTGGAAAAAAATAACAATTTTTGATAGAAAATATTTGTTAAACAATATTTATATTAAATAGTAAATAGGAATACTTGTTGAAATATCGGTTACTGATTCATTTAAAATTAAGGCTATTAGGATATAAATCGGTTAATTAAAATATTTTTTACGGTTTGGTATTAATTATTTTACGATGAAAAAATGTAAATATTCAAATACGGCTTGAAATATAAGTTACCGGTTCGGTTACGAATGAAAATTAGACTTAAAATATTGTTTAATCATTAAATAATGTAAAATTGCAATTATTTGAATTCTGAATTTAAAATATTGCTTTATCAGGTTTTTTAAGTATTAAACTTTTAAGTTAAATGTTTTCAAGCAAAAATGACAAATCAATTCTGGGAATTTTTCCGGAAAGATTACATATTTAAACACTTAAAATAGTGTTTTTATACTATACAAACAAATTGTTTAAATAAATTGGTTGTTCGTTTTAAGACGTCATGAAATATTACTTAATTAATATTTTTAAACGATGAAAAAACTGGTTTAATATTTGAAGATAACTTTGACACATTTAAATTTACTTTTATTAAGATGCAAAATTGCAAATATATATCTGTTCCTTAACTTTTGATAGGGACTCATAGCTGCAGTGGAGAATATACCACGCATTACCTCAGAACAAGACAAGTACCGATTTATTTTTAATAAAAAATCGGATATTTGTTCGAATATTATAAAAATAACATATGTACATCAATATTTTAAATTTTACTAACCGGTGAATTAACCGGGGTTTAAAATCTGTTTCGGTTAAATTCAATTTCGGTTATAGTACCGGAAAACCCGAATTTTGAACCGAAACTGCCAATTTCTCAATTTTTTGTTCCTATTTTTTTTTCAGTTTTATGTCTGGTTTTAAAGTTTAAATATTTGTTGTCTAATTTTTGACAAGCACTTATAGCTGAAATGGAAAATGTTCCACGTTTTGCTTTAAAACAGGACAAGTACCGATTTATCTTAATATCGATTATTTGATCGATTAACATCATAAAAATGAAACATGTACATTAGTATTCTTAATTTTAATAACAGATGAATTAACCGAGTTATAAAATAGGTTTCCCCGAATTTTGAAACCGAAGTTATAAATTTCTCGATTTTGATTATTTTTAAGTATTTAAGTTTAAATAAAATAAACCTAAAATATTTCTTAAGTGAGAATTTTCAACCAGTTAATTATTTAGAAGATAACTTTGACATGAGTAACTTTTATTAAGATGTAAAACTGCAAATATTTGAATGCAGATCAAAATATCAGAACAATTTTAGTTAAACGTAAGAATTTGAACTTAAAATAATACTTAATCAAGTTTTTAAGTATCAATTTGTTGTTAAATAAATTCTGGGAAGTTTTGTGCGTAAATATTACGACTTAAGACTTTCTTAACCGGTAAATTAAACTTTTGAGAGTCATTTACGTATTTATTTGAATTTAGAGATTGTTTGTCGTTGCTTAGTTTATTTAGAAGTGATATGAAGCTGAAGTGTATTTACCGCGCGTTCACTCTGCATCCGACATGGCCACATCCCCATTCGTGGAGATAACCAGCGCGTCATCATCGTTATAATCCAGACTGAGAACAGACGACCGGCGCACTTTCTTCGCACTTCTAGTCCTCACTGCGTCGGCGGTGCTTTCGTCACTGTCGTACGTCCTCTTGGCCTCGGGGTCTTCGTCGCACATCTCCTGTTCCGACACTTTAATGATCAGCTCGGGCTCGGAGTCTGAGTCTGTCCTACGGTCACTAACACTTTCCTGGCCTCGCCCGTTCTGTGGGTGCGTTGTTCCGTTGACCCGCACTTGGCGTAGCGTGGAGTTTTCAGATTGAAGCGCGGTGATTGTCTCGTTACTTTTGCGTAACTCTTGCTGCAAGTAGTATATTGTTGATTGCATTCCTTCGACATCTTCGTCTAAGTCTTGGACGAATTCGTCTAGTTCCATCTGACTCTTTTTGACTTCTTCGCTGAAACTTTTCTGTAAGGCCAATTCGCCTTCTAGTTTGGCAAGGCGGCCACTGCTTGTCATTTTGCCTAGTTCTTCGTTTTCTTGGTACAGTTGGCGGCATTTTGCCATGAGACGTTTGCCGGTGTTGGAATCTGGGGTGAATTTCCACGCAGATAATTCGTTTTGCGTTTCTTCAAGACGTGTTCGCGTTGAGGCTAACTCTTGGCGCAGAAGTTGGAGTAAGGTGTTCACTGATGGGTCTAGTAATGTCGAACGAAGTGCTTGTGTAGATGGCGCTTGGGATGACTTCAATTCGGCTAATTGACACTAAAACACATGTAACATTACGGTCTTTTTTTGTAAAATACAATTTATTAGTGTTAGTAACACATGCTAACTCATGCGTGTCTATTATAGGTACATTCTTTTCATTTTAACTATTTCACCTTTCTTTTTCGTCACAAATCAATGGAATAAATGACAAATTTTTAAATTTTAGATATACAGGGTGATTAATAAAACTATTTAAGCATGGGGATCTAAAGAACTATAAGAAATGCGAAGTCAGTTAAATTAGACAAAAGTTGTCCTATGTGGGAGTCATTTTACACATGTTTTTGTTTTTCCCAAAAAAAAATCTTATTAGATATAAACAAAAATAAAAGTTTTTCAATTCACTGCAGTACTTAAAATTTTTATTTCTCATACCGTTTTCAAGAAATTGATACTAACTTTCAATTTTCATATAGCCTCAAAATAGGCTGTGAGACTGTTAAATATGATTATTTTTCTCTTTTCAACGATATAAAAAACTTATACCTTTTATTTATCTTTATTTTTTGTAGTTTTCTCGCAAACGGTATAACAAATAAAAATTTTGAGTACTGCAATGAATACATCATTAAAAAGTACCTCAATAATGTGAAGTTAAAATATTTTTTGTATTCACAAAAATAGTTATAAGCAAAAAACGAAAATTGAATATTTTTGTTTATTTCTGGGAAAAACAAAAACATGTATAAAAAGTTCCTCACATGAGATAACTTTCCAATTGTCTAATTTAACAGTTTTGTATGTGACGTCAGCATGGTAGAATTCTAGAAGAAGACAGATAGACTATCTTTTTCACTCCCAGTCTATTTCTTTCACAATTTTACCACGCTGACGTCACAGCATCTCTTCCCCAGTTTTATTTTCTCGTAAAATACGAATAATTTATTTTAAAAACTGGTATTTTATTTTTTGTCTAGTATCATAAGTAAAAATAAAAATCTGTCGTCCCTTTTACGTCAAAAACAATATGTTCCTTTCACTTTAAATACAAGTAAAGTGAAAGAGATGTCGAAAAGAATGTACCATTTAAGTTACAAGTAAACAGATTAATATTGCATTTATTGTTAGTACATTAGATGCAGAAATATTACATCATCTACAGTTTAATATGTTAATTGGTAATATTTATCATAAATACCATACCTTGCAAAAGTTGATACAATTAATTTAATATTTATTTTGTGTACATTGACCGTAAAAAATACCTAATGTGCAAATATATTTTATCTATTGAAACCGAAACAAATCATCTCCAATTGTAATGTTTAGAATTACATTCAAAGAAAATATTGATAAACTATACATCATGGGTTTTGTTTTATTTTTAGTGTTGTGTTGTGAAATCATATGCAGTGTTTATTTTTTATTATCGTGTACTTATTTATTTAATATGAATGGAAAAATACATTTTGGTTATTAGAAACTTCTGCATACAATTTCACATAAAATAAAAAAGCATTACCAAAACAAATTGCTTGTATATTTGAAATTAAAAATAGAAAATCTTTTTCAAATCTTTAAACTTAAAATGTAGGATATTTAATTGTAATCTTTGCCGTTCTTAAAAAATAAGATGATTTATTTCAATTTTGATTCGTTGCAATATTTTCATTACTCAATTTTATAAATTTGTTTTTGGTTTGTTGACATTTACAACAGTTGGGATACCCAAAAGGATGCAATTATTGTTCCTAAATTTTTTAGTAAATTATAAGTTCTGGACTTTACAACTTTTGGTAAATACAACCAAAAGTCAGATTATTCGTGTAATTTTTTAATTATTTTTACGAATAAATATTATTAATTAAAATAGAGTTTGTATTTGGTACATAGTGAAATAATTCACTTGGTTTTTTCATTGTTTATTTTTTAACCCAGACAATCTTTTAAATAATAGATTACTTTTTGTAAAAGTTGTGGTTTTAATACAACGGTCGGCAAATCATGAAATAGATACTAGTAATTTGTAATATTTACTACTTTTGATTATAAATGTGCTTGTAAATAAACTATAAACAGTCGTGGAAAAACCAAGTTAATTATTTCTTTTAATTAATGAAAAAATATAATTTAATTCAATTTCTATCGTATTGTTTTAGACACAGCTGATTTTTTTCATTGGAATAGTGTAAAAATTTCTGAAATTAAGTCAATTTTGGGAAGGCTTCCTTAGGGACTTCAAGAAGAGGAAAGAAAACTCAATTTTGCTCTCATTGATGAAGTAACATCACAATTCAGTCTCGTGCTGTCACCTCGCCCAAAAGAGTAAAAGCGTTCCTTCTGAGAACAATATTTACAGGGAGCAAAAATAGGTTTTGTTCCCTCTGAACAAGCACTTTTTGCGTGTACATGTTACAAAAAATGGTTTTTATAATAAACCAAGTGACAGTGTGAAAACCAATATAGACACTATGGTTTTCTTCGACCCATTTGGGTTGGTGACGAAAGAAAACCGTCCCAAAATTGACTGATATTTGCAGAAATGTTTGCCCTATACAGGGTGTCCGTTTTAAGAGGCTAACCATTGGGATCTCGAGAACCGTAAGAGATACGAAGTCAGTTAATTTGGGACAAAGTTGCCGCATTAATTGGGCATTTTAATTATGTTCTTGTTTTTCCAAAAAAATGTCTCTCGGAGAAGTACATTTGACATTTTGTGACAGCTGAGTTTTAATTTTTAGAAAATATAGAGTTTGCATACTCTTGCAACTATAAAATAAAACTAGAACTAAACAGGGAATACTGATATTTTACGGTTCTCAAAATCCCAATGGTTAGTCCTTTTAAACGGACACACTGTATTCGTCGACCAATCCAGAAAATCTAATGGATTTTTGAACTGTTTAACACTTTATGTGTTTATAATTAAAGTAATAGGAAAGTGAGATGGTATTGAAGGACAGAGAAATATGTATTTGTCCATACACGTGAACATATTCGGTATTTTTAGTTGCAATTTGTAGTTTTTGGAAAGGAGTCGGTAGGGTTTTTGAACGTACCACACAATAAACTATTTTTTAGTTTAAACTTACATGTTTACCGAATAGATTTGGAAAGGAGTGGGTAGGGTTTTTGAACGTACCACACATAAACTATATTTTAGTTTAAACTTAATGTTTACCGAATAGTTTGTAGTGTATTTTAGTTGACATTTATAGTTTATAGGAAAGGAGTGGGTAGGGTTTGTGAACGTACCACACAATCCTGCATCTCCTGCTCCTTGGCCGCGAGTCTCCTGACAAGGACCTTCTCGCGCTGCTGCGACTCGGCATAGAGAGTCCTGAGGCGGTCCGCGCCGTCCCGCAAGGCAGCCGTCTCGCCTGCAACCACCACAGTGTAAGGCCGCTGACCACTGCACCGACACCGCCACAACACACACTGCACTACACCGTGCACCGGCACTGCACTGCACTGCACCACTTACAGACCTATACTTAACCTTCTACCAGGACAAACCTTGCTTATGACTACACACTGACTACAACTACAGTCTCCAGTGTCTGTCATGACAAAGAGCTTCGCTGTTAACAATAAGTTCCACGTTGTGTGGATAGAGTATCTACCTTCCTGTTGCGCCAACCGGTGCTCGAGGCTAGACACATAACTGTCTTGTTGTCTCCAGCGCGAGGCTAGGTCCAGAACACTGCACTTCTCCAGTTCCGAGTCTGAGATTACGATGCGAACTGGTCTAGGACTACTCGGGCAAACTGTGTCCGTTGTTCCATCTTGGTCGGACATGACGATCTAGCCCACAAAATCACCCATTAATGAACAAAAAATTGCGTTCTAATTTTTTCACACATTTACATTTCACAACAAATTACAACAATTTACAACTTTTAAATGTTTTGCACTTACAAACAAACAACAAAAGTATAAATAAATTGTCAATATCGTCCACATTAGTAAGGATTTTTACGAAATGTAATATTCATGCTTGCAAGTGGGATAGTCTCAACACATTTATACAGTTATAAGATACTTACCTACAAAAAAACACAAAAACATAAAACTTCAGGTAATGAATCTTTGATTCCTTGAACTATTTATTGAAAATATAATGCTTAAACTGGTTGCACTAATTAAGAAAACTTCAAACACTGACAAGAAACAATCACGTACGCCATTACTACCGCTAAGAACGTTTACAGTAGACTAACAGTGTTGCCAACTACTTGGTGCCAATTTCGGTAGACAGGACTAAAAAAAAAAAAAATCCGTAAATTTCAAAATAATTATATAAAAGTAGTAAACAATTCACAATAATTTATTTGTTATCACAGGTCAACATATTCTGAATATACTTTTGTACTTATTTTTTATTTTTAGTTTTAATCAATAAAGTAATGAAAAATATTAGACCCGTCTTTTTAATTTTTCTCCAAATTGACTTTTATTAATGAAAAAACTGCTATTAAAGATAAAATTCTTTAAAACACGACTGAATTACCCCACTTCCTCTATTGTCCAGTGACGTATCAAGATTCTTACCCAACTTCAGTTTGTTTCAAACGTCAAAACTGACAAATTGAATAATTTCTAAAACGTTACAACGACCACAGTAAATATAAACAATTTTTTTTGTTTTTCAAACGGAATCGCAAGTAAAGTTAATATATCAAAAGTATTGAAAATCGAATTAATTATTTTGTATGCAGATAACTCAAATTTCGATACATTTAATCCGCGAAAAAAATCAAAATGACTGTCATCTGGTGAGGAAATTTCATAGTTCCGTAATCGGGATATCGCTTTGTTATTTGTATTGAAAATTTAGGACGTAACAGACGTTTGAGGTGAAAAAAAATCGAACAGATATTATTACCGTAGTGTACTCATTATATTACTGTATATCATTACAATATTTTTCCATATAAGACAATAATGATGTGAAGTTAGTTATACCGATTACAATAAAGACACTAATGCCACCTATAGTTCAATTTTTTCGCGGATAGAAAAATCGGTAGGGCGCGAGATTGAAACAAATTTCGGTAGATTTACCAAAATTTTGATACAGTTGGCAACACTGAAATACCAACTTGATGATTTGACGACTGCTTCACATGGGTCAGCGACCAGCTACGTTTTTTAAAAGCTCTAAAAAGCTCACATTTATATATAAAATTATATTGCAATTTATAATTTTATAAAATTATCTATTATTTCTCATTTTTTACTACAAAAATTCTCAATATGAAACACATGCTTAAACAATATTTAAAATTTGAATTTGCTGTGAACAATCGAACAAAGTTCACAAATCACTTATCAATAAAAAAATTCAAAAATATAACCGCCCTTGACATTTTGCAAACAATGCATCTTCCTTTCTATTTGCTTTATTTATTTATATTAATATTTAACACAAAAAAACTAATTTCCGATTGAGTGACACTACGGAAATATTACCATGGAGACAATAAACAAATCTATTATCTTTCTGTCAATAATTTTTGACTATCCTTTTACTGAAAGTTGACAAAAAATTTATACAAGATGGAATTACAATACGTTTACACAAAACTCCGGCATGAGTTTGGAAAACAGTGTCTGTTTTCTGATCGCGGTCCAGAATTGATAGACAATTATGTTCCAAATCCTAAACTTATGCGAGAATACATCCACCGAAATCCTGTGAACCAGTTTAGCCAATGCAGTGCGATTATGGCAGAACATGAAGTAAATACTGTATGTGCAACTTTTACGAATAGTTCTATGAACCACACTGAAGGTGGTTGGCCAAAAGATGTTAATATTCACGATGAAGATCAACCGAAAAGATACAGAAGAAAGATCGAGAAAGATGAATCATATGTACTCACCGTTCTTCAACTCTGTAAGAATATGGAACATTGCATCTTGCAGAACAATTCTGTGAATATTTACCAGCATTATTTTGCTGATTTGGAACCAGCACCGTTAGTAGAAGCGAATACTGCAAGAACTGTTAATGTTTATCAAGATCAGTGCGTAATTAAAAGACCAGTTACTCATATTTCATGGTCACCTGATGATGGATCTAAAATGGCTATAACTTATTGCAATTTAGATTTTCAGCCTACGGTTTTAAATCAATCACCGAATTCATACATTTGGGAAGTTGGTAAGAGATTAATTTTTTATTACTTTGTTGTTAATCCAGAAATAAATACACTTTTAAACTCTATTTTTCATAAGAATGAAGTGTAGAGAAGATAGGATGATACCTTAATATTGTCCAATCAAAACACATGATCGAACTGCTACTATATTCACCACACTTCGTTCTTATAAAAAATAGAACAAATTTTGCAGTTTCTATCAATAAATATATTTTAAAATATTATTTATTAATTATACTAAACTTTACTTGAATTAAATAATTGTAATTCAAAGTAATAGTAATAGTCTAATATTTTTCATTATTCTATTGATTAAAGCTAAAAATGAAAAATCGTGCAAGACCTCATTATTATATTTTGAAATAAAATATTATCCAATTAAAGAATAAGATCAAACTGCTCTATTTTCACTACACTTTGTTCTTATAAAAAATAGACTACAGGCAAAAAAACTAGAACAAATTTTGCAATTTCGGCCAATAAGTATATTTTAAAATATAATTTATTAATGACTCAAATGACTGTGTTTCAATTTTTGAATATAAATTCGAGATTTTATATTTAAGGGTTTCATTTAAATAATTGTAACTCAAAATTAATCGCTGAATTGAAATTACAATTTTTTTTTAAATAAAATAAAGAATTTATCCACAAATTATTATATTTTAAATAAAGTTACTTAACTTAACAAATGACGATCGCTTTTAACTAAAAGATCAATTTATGTCAAATAGCAGAAGCTTATATCTAAATATTTATTAAAAATCGTTCAACCTAATTTGTCAAATCGAAAAATAAAAAAATCAAATAACAATAATAGTTATTTGTGCTGATGTGGCCATTTTTTATAAGAACGAAGTGTGGAGAACATATGACCAGTTTAACCTTGTTTTTTGACTGGATAATACCCCAATATTATGTTCCTATCTTCACCACACTTCATCCTTATACAAAATACACTGTAGGTAGTAAAGTAGCTTCTTTCTGGTCCGAAAGAAAAATAGAGAAGGAATTTTCCTTTCGGTTCTTCAAAGTATCGATACTTTTCTTTCAATCCGATATTGCTATCGACAAGTTTTATTCGATATTTTTGATACTCAAGTATTGATACTCGAAATCCAATTAGTTCTAGAAACGAGACAATGATATAATGCTTTTTTTTATTATATTGTTAGATCTTTATAGTAATTTTTATTTATTTCAACATTTAGAGAATCCGAATTGTCCAATGCATGTTTTCAAGCCATCTGTACCATTAGTATGTTTGGAATACAACATGAAAGATCAAAATTCATTAGTAGCAGGAATGTTAAACGGTCAAGTCTCAGTTTGGGACACTAGAAGAGGTCATGACGCTGTAGAAATTAGTGTAATTGAAAATAGTCACAGAGACCCTGTCAGGAGTGTATTATGGATTCAGTCCAAATCTGGATCTGAATTCTTTAGCGGTAGTTCAGATGGCCAGTGTAAATGGTAAACTAATACCGTTGATTGAAAAATATATAGATAGGCAAGCCTGTATGTTTTTGCGTACCGCTGTTTTGGAATCAGATTCGACAGAGCCATCTAGTTAATGACTCCATGAACTACTTTGCGGAATTAAACAGACAAAAATATGAAATAAAAATGTTTTACATATTTACTGAATTTTTTGGTATCTATTAAAATGGTTCTTTCAATAATTTGTGGTATATTTTAAAATAGAAATAATTTGTATTATTATCTGACGTTTGCTCTTTTTTATATTTGACAGAAACGCCTGATATTAACCCAAATGCAACCAGACACACAGTTATGTAGCTGAAACGAATTTTCGGGGCTTATACATTTTGCCCTCCACACATGTTATATTGCTTGACATTGTACCTTGCACACTTTCAATCTTGCATACCTTTTATCGTGCAAACTTTTATTCCGCGAAAAAAGTTATCTTACACACATTTTATCTTCCACTAATTTTATGTTCCACACATTTTATCTTCCACTCATTTTATGTTCCACACATTTTATCTTCAGAAAAATTTAATACTGGATATTTCATCTAATTTTAAGTATGCGTTAATTGCATGGGCAATAAAATGAATGGCAGGTACAATTACAATGTTTTAAAGATCAAACGGTGGAGAAGATAAAATGTGTGGAAAATAAAATGAATGAAAGATAAAATGTGTGGATAATAAAATGTGGGCAAGATAAAATGTGTGTAAGATAACTTTTCTTCGCGGATTAAAAGTGTGAAGGATAAAATGTGTGCAAGATTAAATGTTTGAAAGATACAATGTCAAGCAATATAACATGTGTGGAGGATAAAATGTATACGCACCAAAAGAATTTTCTTATAAGCTGCCTATCTATATATTTTTCAATCAAATACAGAAATATTTAATAAATTTATTACAAATTATAATTTAGGTGGGACGTTCGTAAATTATCCGAACCTTTAGAAACATTAATCTTCGACCTCTGTCGACCAAACGAAGAACAACAAATCTCCAGAGCACAAGGGGTTTCTTGTCTTGAGTACGAATCGACGATTCCAACTCGATTCATGGTAGGAACAGAACACGGTTGTGTAATTTCAGGAAACCGAAAAGGTAAAACGCCTTGGGAAAAACTAGCGGGAAAATTCAATGCCCAAATTGGACCAGTCTATGCACTCGAAAGAAATTCTGCTTTCGTTAAAAATTTCTTAACAGTCGGTGACTGGACAGCAAGAATCTGGTCAGAAGATACGAAAGATAGTGCAATTATTTGGACTAATTATCATAGAGCGCATTTGACTTGTGGAGCTTGGAGTCCCACAAGGTAAGGTTTTAGGTCCCCTCCAAAATAACTATATGTAGTATTTACATTTTTTGTGGTACATTATATTTATTTATTTAAATTTTAATTACACAAAAATCTAGAAACTGAAGCTGAACTAAAATGAATCGATAATCCGAATAAAAAAACGAACCGAGTAAAAAAAATCTAAACAAAAACTGAAGTCGAATTGTTTAAAATGGATTAGTAAAAAATCTAAACTGAATTTCGTTTGAAATGATTTGATTATCAAACCTTAATTTTAAAGTAACTAAATATCGAACAATACTCTATTTTTTTAAGAACGAAGTATGGAGAAGATACTTACTTCGTTCTTATAAATAATGGACTATAGAATAAATACAGAACCAAATAAAAAAAATACTAATCGTTTTAAGTAAAGTTAAGTGCAAGAAATCATTTTTCATAGCATTTTCCAATACTGCGCATGTGCAGTGTGAGAAATATCATTTTCTCACTGCGCATGCGTGAATTTTTTTTGAGGTTACCTGCTTCATATTGTTTTTTTTTATGTCAAATAGCTTTCGTGCATTTATTTTTGTTCTGTAACGTTCAGCAGTGTAATCGTACAAAAAATATTGTATACCACTTGTGCAGAATAGCCTATTTCCCAACTTGTGTGATTCCAGCACTCGATTTCGTCTCGTGTCGATACTTAAACACTCGTGGGAAAAAGGCGACTTTCTGTACTTGTGGTATAATATACTATATCGCGCCAGAAACTCTCTGTTTTTAAATAAAACAAGTGAAGTGTTTATATCGAAAATGTTACCAACATAAAAACCTATAGTGTATACAATTTTAAGTAATAATAATATTTCTTTGATAAATTAAAAGTGTCATCGACGCAAAAAAAACTAAAAAAAACTTGTGTATTACACGCCCAGAAACTCTTGCGATTCTCGAAAAAGTTCAGTTTCTGGACAAGTGATACAAATAACTATTTAGGTACTCCGTGTTCTTTTTAACACGAGACGACGGTGTTTTGGATTTATGGGACGTTCTACAACTACAAACAGGAGCTTCACTTAGCGTTAAAGTTTGTGACGAACCTTTAAACACCCTTCGCACACACGAAATGGGTCGATTGGTCGCAGTTGGGAATCAGAGAGGAACGACTTATTTGGTTGAATTCAGCGAAAACTTGGCTATTGCTCAGAAGAACGACAAGCAATTCTTAACACAAGTACAGACAGACTTTAAAGTAATATATTATATATAATAAAAATTGTTCCGAAGATGTTTGAAAGAGAAACCCACCGAGAGAGAATAATGGAAGCCCGGCTCCGAGAAATCCGCCTCAAAGCTCGAACGCAATTTAGCGGCGTTGGAGATATGGAAACAGAGTCCGCCGAAATCGACCAAGAAGAAATCAACGAAACTGTCTGCAAAGCCGCCGAAGCAGAGTTCTACAAAGTGATAGAAAATGAATTACATCCACCACCACCAGAAGGTGAAAACAAAATAGGGCACGATCGCGCTGCTGTCGTTCGGGCCCAATCATCTCAGTGGCCATGGTCCAGAAAAGAGCGGGAACTTTAAATAGACGTCATGAACATAGATAATCATAAATATAATAAGGAAAAAGATGTATTCGTAATAGTATGGTGTTTTAAAATAGTTACAACATAGAAAACTAATATACTATCTATAGAATGTGTTCTTTCTTTTACTTCTATCCCTCTCCATGGCGTGAAGTTAGTAGGAAGTCGTACTTGGTCCCAAACAACTGCTGCATATTCGTTTTCTAGTAGAGAGCGCATTCTGTAGATAGTATGTTAGTTTTCTAGAATATAACTATTTTAAAACATCATACTATTACAAATACATATTTTCCCGTATTATATTTATGGTTATCTCTGTTCATGACGTCTATTTAAAGTTCCCGCTCTTTTTTGGACCATGGCCACTGAGGTGATTGGTCTCGAACGACAGCAGCGCTCTCGTGTCCTATACCTAGACCTCTTCCAAACCTAACCGATCCTTCCATTTCCATTCCAGTTCCCAAAGAAGTCAAAGAACCTGAACCCGAACCAGAACCTGAACCTGTACCTGAACCTGTGCCAGAACCGCCCAAGAAAGGAAAGAGCCCCAAGAAGGACAAGAAAGAAAAGAAAGGAAAGAAGAAGAAGTAGAAATACTGTTGTACAATATTTTTAATAAAAAATTTTACAAGTTTTTCTATTTTTTTACTCATTTTAAATGTTTTCTACAAATTATTGTGAAGAAATGAATTAATAAATATACCTCGAGAAATATTCATCGTCTGAAAAAATGTTTCGAACAAAAGTTTGGTTGTTTTTTGGTGATCATCCAAACCTGTCAAATTTCTATTTTCAAGTTTTAAAGCCACTTGTCAAGAATAAAAAATCTTCAAGCAAACCCTCTTCGTTCCTGTTAAAATGTATCGAAGGCTATACTCTATTTTTTATTTAAGAATGAAGTATGGAGAAGATGCATATTTCATTCTTATAAAAATAAGACTATGGACGTTGATTGAAAAATATATTTTTCAATCAACGCTTTGGAACATATTATCAAACCAAACGAAAAAAAAGTAATTGTTTCAAGTATAACCACAGAATAGGTTTATACAGAAGCGACAGTAAGACAGAGAAACGAAAATTAGAGAGAGATGGGGAAAGCCAACAAATTTAAAGGGCTCACTGTTTAAAATCGGAAAATTTCGTCACATCTTAGGGAGAGATAGGGGAAGCCAACAAAATTAAAGGTCTACACAATGCTTCAAGGGCATAGAACTCAATACGGTAATATAAAAGGTACCGACACGAAGTGTTGCTTCTGTATGTAACTATTCTGTGGTATAACTTTAAACAGGAATAGAAGCCGACATATTTGAAATGAATTGGTTATTAAATCTTGTTAATTTTAAATTTGCTAAACAGAAGTAGAACCGTATTAATTTTAAAGTTACAATATGATTAAAATTACTATATTTTTAATTATAAAAAATTTAAATAAAACCATAATTACTAAAATGTACAGGTTACCAAATTTGGAACAGGAAATCGGAACCAGACAAAAAATTACATTCATTTTACTTTTTAAAATTACAATCAGGTACCAAATATACTTAACTGAAAGTCCAGCAAAAGACTACACCAAGAAATGTTCCGAATATTTTTGCAAATTCCAAAATAAATATTTTTAGGTACTCCGTGTTCTTTTTAACAAGAAACGATGGAGTTCTGGATTTGTGGGACGTTTTACAGCTCCAAAAAGGACCTTCACTTAGCGTTAAAGTCTGCGACGAACCTTTAAAAACCCTTCGTACACATGAAATGGGTCGATTGGTCGCAGTTGGGAATAAGAGAGGAACGACTTATCTGGTTGAATTCAGCGAAAACTTGGCTATTGCTCAGAAGAACGACAAGCAATTCTTAACACAAGTATAGACAGACTTTAAAGTAATATATTTATGTATAATAAAAACTTTTTCGTAGATGTTTGAAAGAGAAACTCATCGAGAGAAAATAATGGAAGCCCGGCTCCGCGAAATCCGCCTCAAAGCTCGTGCGCGACCCAGCGGCGTTCCAGACGCCGAAAATGAGTCCAACGAAGCCAACCAAGAAGAAATTAACGAAACAGTCTGCAAAACAGCCGAAGAAGAGTTCTACAAAGTGATAGAAAATGAATTACACCCAACATCACCAGAAGGTGAAAATATGATACCTAGTGAACCACTTCCCGATCTAACCGCTTCCATTCCAGTTCCTGAAGAAGTTAAAGAACCTGAAATCGAACCTGAAACTGAACCCAAACCTGAACCTGAACCTGAAACTAATCCTGAAGCAGAATCTGTGCCCGAACCGGCCAAGAAAGTGAAAAGCCCTAAAAAGGAGAAGAAAGAAAAGAAAGGCAGGAAAAAGAAGTAGAAATACTGTACAATATTTTAAATAAACATTTTCCTTTCAAATTTTTCTGGTTTTACTCATTTTGAATAGGGCACGAGAGCAGCACCGTTGATCTGTACCCATTCGTCTCATCTCATTTCACACCATTCCATGATTGCCTTATTTCACACCAATCCAGGCGGAAGAGAAAAAGTGGCAGAAATTTAAATCGACGGCATTGGCGGGTTTTGTATTCATTCCATTCTGCAATCTCTGTGTGTGGTTTATTCATTGCGCTCTTTTAGTGTTTCTTGTGTTAGTACACATAACTAATATGAGAAACACTACAAGAGCGCAATGGATAAACCACACATAGAGATCGCAGAATGAAATGAATACAAAACCCGCCAATGACGTCGATTTAAATTTCCGCTACTTTTTCTCTTCCGTCTGGACTGGTGTGAAATAAGGCAATCATGGAATGGTGTGAAATGAGACACTCACAGAATGGTGTGAAATGAGATAAGATGGACAACATTGATATTCGAAAACAAATTTTATTAGTAAGTTTTAAATAATTTATTAAACGTAAACTAGTTTAACAACGTCAGTGACTATTAAATCTGGCTTTCAATGTATAAATACAACTTGCTATCGCTGGAAGAGTATATTTTGACTTTTATTTAAATTTCCGCCACTGGAATGGTGTGAAATGAGATGAGGCGATTGGGCAAAGTCGACGGTGCTGCTCTCGTGCCCTATATTTTCTATAAAATGAATTATATGTAACAAATAAGTGTGGCCCGTGGCTCCTACAAAAATGGCGGATTGACAGTTATCATCTGATGACACTTGACTCCATTAATTAATTAATTCTGCTCGCCTTTTCTTTTTAGTAATTTCTATACTTTAAGGGCTCGAAGTGCATCAGTTTTGACGGATGATAAAGCTGAATTAAATTGGGAAAGAGAATAATAACAACAATCCACAAAAAGTGAATCATCAATCAGACCTGAAAATTCTGTAAACACAAAAATTGTTTGGAAATATTTATTATCTACAAAATTTAAACACAAATTTAAATACAACAGGGTGGGAAGAATACATTAAACTAAAACCTCCGATTAGTTAAACCCGTTAAACTGCCATCTTCGTTCCATATTTGCACCAATCCCGGACAACTCTTGCTTAAACACCGCTGGGAATCTATTCATCAGATTTTCCACATCTGCTGGCTTTAGTGTCGGTTCTAGTTTGTGTACGTATGACCATACATAATCCACACCAGCTCCGAATGGATGAACGTGGAGGAAAGTGGATATAATTCCGATTAGCTTCGCATCTAAGTCAGATATTTGTGTGGTTGTAGGCGTGTCGGAAGAATCTGATTTGAAGACTTCTGTAGGGACAGGAGAGTCGACGCTGTTGACGGAGTCCACGCCGTCCAGGTCGATTATTGTCGGCTCGGTGTCTAGGAGAGATTTGAGTTTGTCGGCGGATTTTTGGTGCTCCCATGCGCGTACCTTCAAGAATTTCATATTTAATAAGTCTTCATCATTTGTGCTACATTACAATAATTGTTTCTTGAGTTTTACTTGCATTTAATAGCTCTAAAAGCTAATGGGTTTCAAACCAATCGGACACAACGAAATTGAGGAATTGAACCTCAGATCTCATTTCACTCAGTACAAGTAATTAAATTTATTATTTATTATTCGGATAAGATCATTTCTTCAGCTACTTCATAAGAATCAATCTAAACTTTTTCTGCATTCTTATTATTATTATTTTTTTTAATTTAACTTGTTTCAATGGAATTCTCTACCATTGAGTTGTTTGATAATTTTTCTCCACAAATTAAACAAAGTATAATATACTGATTTTCTTCTTTATACAATGTAAATCCAAAGCTTAAATAATTAAAATGTTTTGAGAATATCTTTGCTTGTGTAAAATTTTGGATTAGTTTTAGAAGGACTAAATATTGAAAGAAGCTTTCAGAACTCATAATTAATAAATAGACAATATTTGGGTTTAAGTTCTGTAAAAATTTATTAATTACAGAACTTAAACCCAAATATTGTATATTTATTTTAGAAGGACTCTTTATATTTATTGTTTTCTAATGTATTTGTTTCGTATCAAGTTTTACTTGTATTTTTCAGCCTCTGATAATGGGTTACGAACCACTCGGGCACAGTATTATTTCAAGGAATTGAATCCTAGAACATTTCCACTCAGTATAAGTGAGTTACTTATGCCCGTATTAATTATTTAAAATTTAATATTCGGATAACATAGCTGTTCATATGTGGTACAACATTACCTAACGTACTTGGTTCGTACCAAGTTTTACTTGCATTTTATATCCTTGGCTACCTACAGTTTATAGTTGATTCTGTACACGATATTTTGAGGATTTGAACCTCAGATCTCATTAGGATATTAGGATATTATATGTAATAATAAAGAAAAACCAGACAAAACAAAATTAACAACAAGAGAATAAGAAAATGCGATAAACAAAAAACTAAAACAACACAGAATTTGTCGACCACTGTATTTGTAAATAAGAATCATTTATCGAATGGGTAATTCAAAATATATTTAGCAGAAAAAGAATTAAGAACGAAAAAATTTCATTTGTTACAGTAAGCCAGTTTTGATTGTTCGTGTATATTCGTCGCGACTCGGTATACTTCGTAGAAGTACAAATTAATTCCGCTAGAGGGATGAGAAAAACTGTTTGTTTATTTTAAGCCGTGTTTGAGGGAGAAAATAGACAACGTAAAATTAATAAGTTTAGTAGAAAATCAACCAATTTTGTACGATAAAAAAGGCTGAAACGAAAGAAATAAAAGACAGGAAATAAAATTCAGTTTTTCGTTCTGAAATATGTTCTAGGTTTGAAAAGTAGTAACTTGTATATATTTTAGAGTAAATTAAAATATTTCGTAGTAGCATTTGTGTTTATTACTATTCTTAGAAAATAAAAATAAAATATTCTGACCTTATTTTCATCCTCTGCTTGTTTTCTCCTTGACTCAATCAACTGTTGTTGCATTCCTTGAAGAGTCTGTTGCAAGATTTTCAATTGTTGCTCTTTATTTTCTAGTTCTTGTTTCATGTCATTTCTGATCAGATCTATTTCATTTTTATAAGCTTCTAGTTGACATCTCAGGCTGTCGTTTTCTTCTTTAAAGTTGCTGCGTTCTTGTTCGAGAATGTCTGTATTTCGAGGCCGTTTTCTCACGCTCGGAGAATTGTCTTCTTCGTCCGAAACGTCCATTTCGTCGTCTGCTCGCTCGATTAACGCATCTTCGAGTTGGATGGTTTTTATCTCCTGAAGAACTCGAAGTGTTAGGATTGGAGAATAACAGACTGCATTCATTCAAATGGGATGTCATTTTGAAATTAATAAAGCTATAGTTCGTATCATATAGAAAAGAACATTTTCATTTCATCAATTTTTAAAATTAACTTTATATTTCAAAATTAAAAATATATTTCATTTAACCATAGGCAGATAGAATTTGTAACAAAACTTTAAGGAATTTTTACTCAATTTCTAGAAGGTTTACAATAGTTATTTACATGGCCAGCGGTGTAACTTAATCTTTACAGAATGAGCTGGAAATTTGTGAGGCGAGCGACGAAGGAGCAAGCTCTCATAAGCAAGTGTACCCAAAGGTTTTTTTTTATTAATTTACTTTATTCTTCAAAAAAAAATTTACTCAATTTTGGAATCAAAAGTAGTTGGCGGTGGTAGACCAATTTATAGCTAGACGTTGTCAAATGAGTGAATCAAAATGTACTATAAATGTGTATAATTTCTCATATAAACATAATTAAATTAAGTTTGTAATATTTATAATACAATGCATAAAAACTTTCATCATTCTATTATTTTTACAGGTTAGTTACTGTAATTGTTTATTTACTTAGCTACCAGGAAGCAAAGTGACAATTATATAGATGGTGGAAATAAAAAAAATTACAAGTAAATATTGTTACTCTCAATGAGTTTTATCACTGATTAAATTTAATGTTCTTATTTCTGTTACACACTGTATAAAAAAGTGTTTGTTTTATTAATTTTTGTACTTTTATCAACAACTATGGTCTTAAATAATACTTTGTTCACGTTAAGAAGATAGCGAAGACTTGTATAGAGACTACAATTCAGCTCTGTGATTGGTTAAAATTCAAACTGAGTTTACTCCTCTAAAAGTAGCAAATTAGGAAATTGATCTCTTATTGTCAATCCAGACCTTAATTCTGTATGATAGAAACTTATCAAAGTTAAAAAAAAGTTATTCGATTTTTTAATGCCCTAAACATCTACGTCACAATATTACACCTTTCTTTCTCACACATCTACCCAATTCTAAATTCTTTTTCTTTTAAACCTACTGTCAATGGAAGATGTCATATTTGACAATTAATTTACAGCAGGTAATTAAATACAACATACAAAACATATTTCAGAACTAATCTAAATTTAGAAAACAGTTTTAAATACTGTGCGATCAGGAAAATTTGTGAAAAATATATTCACGTTATGGAAATAAAAGATGAATGACTAACCAGCAAAATCATGCCAGTTGACAGTTGTAGTATCTCCTTCAACTTATAAGAATAATTGTCAGCTCCATTTCTATGTGAGACGAACTGTAGTAAATTTTTTTGGAGGTTTTTGAAGAATGAATGCAGTTCCGAAGCGTCTTTAAAGTTTTACCTGCACTCCCCAAAATTTTGTACCAAATCATGCAATTCCTTGTGGGGTCTAGTCTGTACTTTGTATTTCACTTACCTTTGTATAAAATTAAACAGACATTCACACATACATCTACATTTCAAAAGGATTCTTATTTTAAGGTATTACCAAGGTGCATACACAATAGTATTATAAAACAATTCATAATTTTGGAAAACAAAATTATAAAATTGTTCTTCATACTAGTTTTTCTATTTTACGCTTTTTTTGTACGTAAACAATCTACATCTAGGCTATAACAGCACTCAAATTTGGATGCTGTTATAGGTACACCAAAGGCAAAATAGAAAAATGTGTAACAATTTTTTAGATCATATAATTGTACTAGATATAAAAAAAGTGTAAATTTTTGTAAATATTTCTTTCTTTGTTACATTAGGCGGAAGTATTTAATGCACATGCGCTACTTTCTTGCATTACCAACTTAAAAATAAATATTATGTAATAAAAAATATATTAACACATATTATTTCGCGTATTATTGATTATTGATGATACTTTTAGAGATAATATGATTGGTTTTTCATTTTTGACCCGATTTTCTACGAGAATTAATATAACATCGTTAGGTTCGTAGGTTCTGGTGTGAAGTTATCCACTTATGGATAACAGATCCAAAATATTATGTTTGGCGCGTTTGAAAGTTGGTAAAGTGGACAGTCTGTGATTTAAAGTATTGTAAGACTTTTGTGTGCCACTATATTTGCACAAAATTATTTAATTTGTCAGTATGGAAGTTAAAACATTATATTTGACGTTTGAAACGAAGTGAAGTTGGGTAAAAACCTTGATACGTCACAGGACAAGGGCGCGTTTTGAAGGATATAATTTTTAATAGCAGTTTTTTCTTTATTAAATCGACTTGGAGAAAAAATAAAATACGGGTCTAATATTTTTTAATATTTGATTGAGTAAAGCTAAAAAATAAAAATCGTGCAAAATCTCATTTACCTCGTAATTATTAATAATAATTATATAGTTATAATCAATTTTAAAAAGTAACACTTTATAAAATTAAAAAAAAAACATATTTAACCATAGCCGGGTAGACAAATTTGTAACATAACTTTGAGGAATATTAACTAAATTTCTAGAAAGTTTACAAGAAGTTACTAATAAATATTGATACTCTCCATGAATTCTATCATTAGTTAAATTTAATGTACTTATTTTTGTTACACCCTGTATACAACTTTAATTTCATTTTCGAAGTAACACTTTTTTGAAGTTACAAATTTTCTGTTTTAGCTTTAAAGATTGTGAGAAGAATATGTTGAATTCTAGTTCTAAAATTAACCGATAAAGTATTAAATAATTTGTCTAAAGTATGCTCTTTTTGATTGCTTTTAAATTTGACATGAGATTCGTACTTCCGCCTAAAAAAAAATAAAATACACGTACAATAGAGACAAGTCTATATCTAGTATTCATTTTTAAAGTAACACTTGATTAAAGTTACAAATTAACCGATAAAGTATTAAATAACTTGTCTAAAGTGTGCTCATTTTTATTCGTTTTAAATTTGACGTGCAATTCGTACTTCCGCCTAAAAATGAGATGGAAACACTATACCCATCCTTCTATGTACAATATAGTTTAATCTTTATCTAGTACAATTATACGATCTAAAAACAATTCCAAACTTTACTCAACTAACATCTTAGTTGAACAAAGCCTTTAAAAACACCGACCAATTCCAAAAAATCTTACTTACTTGTAAAATAAAGACATGAATCACAAAAAGTTGAAACTATATTAGTGTCGCCAAAACAAAAAATCAGGAGGGGGAGGGGACCTTGCGGAGGTGGTTGGACAGGTGGAACCAAGTGGTGAGAGGGATACGTACCGTGGACTGCTTTCTCCACATTTCTATGTTTTTTCTCTGGGCTTTGGTGAAATGGTCCCAAACCTTCTTGTGACAGGCGGCTGAGAAAACCCTCTCGATTTGACCGACTGAGAGAAGCAGGCACACGCAAATATTATATTTAGACAAACAACAGCTCTTGCTGGTGGATCAACGTCTCTTTACCTTTACACACCTAGGTTTGTTCCAACGCATGCGTAGTTACAATGTTCCAATTCACTATAACGCAATCCGTGACTGTTAAATGACATTACAGTACTCTATACACCGAATAAAAAAAACTAACCGTTCAAAATACGTTCCCTTTTTTCAACTTTAAAAAGAAGTTTTTCTACCACGTTTTTAGCCTGTTGATTAATTAAAAAATACATCCAATATACAGTGCGAAGTCAAAAATACTCACTTCCAATTGATTATAATGCAACCCGTGGCTGTTAAATGACATTACAGTACTCTATTCGTCAAATAAAAAAAACCGTTAAAAAATGTTTGTAGACAGTCAAAAATCAAATAAGGCCATGAACCATTGTCGAAATATTACAATTTTGCGGAAGAATATGAAAATATCCAATAATTAATTTAAATATTACTTCATTCGCGAGTTATAAATTTTGTTGCGATGTCTTGTCATGTGATCTGTCTAGTAATTTCATTGCTTGTTTAATTTTAAAAAGACAATCGCGCGTTCTCATTTCTTAAAACATTTTCAGTCGTTTTTTCACTAATATGTTTTTTCACTCTATTCTTTCAAAAAATAAATGGTTTAGGACCCCATTTCAAACAAGAGCACAAAATTTTTACTCTGAGTAATACTGTCTTTCAAAAAAATCAAAATTTGAATTTCTTCCCATTCGGCAAACAGATTATAGTACAGAAAATATTGGGGAAATGTAGAGAGCGCCAAAAATCATATCAAAACGCGAATCAAAACAGATAATCAGAGCTTGATTAATGAAATATAACGAATTATTGATCATTGATTTTGATTACTGGATTAGATTGTTTAGTGCGTTATTGATCAGAAATTTAAATTTTGAGCAAGGAATTAGAGACGAATCTAATAAAATTAAACTGCAAATATGTAACAAAAAATGTAGGGGAGGAAAGAATATGATTTGTACTTTCTATTTTATAGTTTTTATATTTCAAACTTTGATGTATCTTTTTGTCGAAAAGAATGTGATATTTAAATTCATACACAAACATTATAATTTGAAAAGTAATGGCTGTAAATATTTTGACTATCAAAAATTCTGAATTAAAAAATTAAAAACATTGACATAATTGTAAAAGATATAATTTTTTAATTTTAAGTTTCGATCTATTTGTCCGATATATACCCGAAATTTAATGATACAATACGTTTAAAGTTATTTGAACTAACAATTTTGATGTGCTTAGTTAATTCAAAGAATTTACTTCACGTTATGTTAAGATTTTGTGGTCAGAACAATATCAAAATCGTATCGCGCATACTTTTATCTCGATCAGAAATGTTGGAACAAACCTATTATCAATCATATTTCTACTAATGCCCAATGATTTGTCGATCTTCCATTCCAATTTGGAACTTTAATTTTTGAGGAAACCAAAATGATGTTTAATAATAAAAACCAAATCAAGAAATAACAAGTGTTCAAATTTTTGTACTCCTGAAATTTATTTAAAAATAAAAGAGACTAATATAAATATATATTCTTTAATTTATGTTTTAATAAATAATGATCATAAGAAATTCATTTTTCAGAAATAAAGTTCCGATTTTTTTTGGAATTTATTTTCATAAATGAATTAGATTCAAGTTCAATAACATAGTTATGATTTTTGGTGAATTTTGTTGTCAAATTGGAATGAAAGACAATGACAAAGACTGCTCTATCGATACATTTACACAAGTCAGATAAATCCTCTTCTGCCCAAGTCCCTCGACCTACAACTTTCGGTGATCTAATCGTGTGGTCTAGTTTAGGTCAAACAATCTAGATGTCGTGTAGTTACCCGTTAGTAACTGCGTTTACAGGAGTTAGCTACCGCTAGTTGCAAGGAATTAGACCACGCTACTTAGTTTATACCATTACTGATGATACTTAACCAGACTATGTTTCATTTCGTCTTCTAGTAACCACAAACTAATATTTCAGCGAATATTCATTTTCTAAACAGTTATTTGATGATTGTAAACTACTTTAAGTGAGTTCATATCCTTATTTGTCATTTTTCAAACCGTTTTTATTATTTATGTAATAATAAATGTTGTAGATATTTATTTGCTGCAATAATAATGTTATGTTTTAACTGTAAATTGAAATAAATTAAGTGTTGTTATTCCTAACTGTCTTTTTCAACCTATTTTTACTTTTTAAGTAATAACAAACAATGAAGATACAATTTTACATCATTTAATTACTTTTTATATTGTGAGTTCATAATGAACTCATTGTGAAACGCAATTAAGTATCGAAACAGGCTTCATTTCGATACACATTTGTTTTTTGTTTTAGAAGATTAATAATAGATGACATTTAATTATTTTTTTATTATGTTTATAAATAAAAGAATAAATGTCAATTCAATGTTACCAACTGCAATTTTCAGGTACAAATTTCCCTAAATCAACTAATTATAGCATTTTTTAAAAATATTTTATTATAAAAAAGACAAATTATAGAAAATTTTATAAAGGACTTATTTTTGTAATAATTTAAATTGTAAATTGAAATAAATGAAATAGTTTGATATCCCTGATCCCTGAATATAATTTCTGCAGTAGTTTTTAGGTTAGAGCTTTAAAGTTTTGTTTTATTGTTATAAACAACATTGAAAATAAGTTTTTTCATCATAGAAACAACTTTTTTATTTTAAATTTTGTTTAGACAATAAACGGATTGATATTTGGTTGATATTTTTAGTTTAGGGCTTTAATGTTGTATTATATTGTTTTTCGCCATAGAAACTTTTTTTTTTAATTAAATGGGTTGGTATCTCCAGTAGTTTTTACGTTTTATTTTATTATTAATCATGAATATAGTTTTTTACTATAGAATTCTTTTTTTCTTATAGTTATACCAACATAAAACTTGAAAAGTATTGCCAACCTAACTACAATCACCAAGAATTTAAGCGAAAAATAAAACATAAATATTTGATTTGTAATTACTTTGAAGACAAAACAAAACCAAAAAGATTTATTACTCATAAAATAGTAAACTTGTTGCCATTTATATTTTTAATTTTAAATACTCGATTCATGAACAGAACTTTCTTTTTCTCCACTTTTCACATTCACATGAAAAAGAGAATTCTGTCATTTGCAACCACCACCTATATACAATAACCCTGAAAGCAGATCCCAGATCCCGACCCAGTTACGTAACCAGTAAACAGTAAACGCAGTTACGACTGACTGATACCTACCGATGTCTGAGCGCTAGGACCGGGGTGAGAGAACGAGATGACTTACATTGGATGAGGATGCCCTGCATACGGCCCTTCATGATTTCCTTGGCCTTCTGGAGTTCTTCTTCGTACTGGCCCTTCTCGGATAAAAGGCGGCGTACGTGCGAGTTCGTGGATTGGATCATCGAGTAGAAGGTGTTTGAGTTGCGTTTGTTGCAGTCGCCGCGTTCTAGCCAGGTTATCACGATCTGGGGATGGGGACGTAAATTAAATTTACTGGTGGTTGTAGTTGAAATGTAGGTTATAGGTTTGTTCCAACTAATGTTAGAATTAGATTGGAACTGTATGACGCATGCGCAACTTCAAATCCAAACTGTTCGCGCATGCGTAAAGAATAGTTTCAATAAGTGAAATGCACTGGTGGTTCTAGTTGAAATGTAGGTTATAGATTTGTTCCAACTAATGTTAGAATTAGATTGGTACTGTATAACGCATGCACAACTTCAAATTCAAACTGTTCGCGCATGCGTAAACTACGATATGTGAACTAATCACAAACTGTCAGGAATATTTAGTTGGAACAAACCTATTGAGTACACTATTATTGTTGCTCATCATTTTCAGATTTGTATACAAAAGAATGTATTGTAGGAATAAAAATCTGAAAACTGAGAGCTGTAAGAAATAATTGAGGTGCAACTTTAAGAGCAAGAATCTCATGAACGAAAAGAGATAATTAAATCCTGTTGTAAATTTTAAATACACGCATCGACAGTCTGTCAAGACGCTTTATTTTCAAAAACCATTTTTGGACTCTGTCCATCAGTTAAATAGACAATAATTGTGTACTATGTATAAACCCATTTTTAACTCAAGAAGTGAAAGTTTATGTAAAATTATATGTTTTTCTTCGACCTATGATTTTACCAATAAGGGCTATTTTTAGAAGTACAAAATTTGGACCTAAAAATTTGTATTTTTACTTGAAAAATAGTTTATGTTTGTAGTAAGTAAGGGGAAGTAATTCCCAAGGCCGCTGATGTTGTATTTTTGCGTAAACCCGAAAATATTTAAAAATATCGAATTTTTAGCTCGAAAATTTTCAAATTTTATAAAATTTTGTTTGTAATATTTTTTAAAGAATAAGTTACACTGATACCAAATCTACAAACAGAATTTAATTATCTCTTTTCGTTTCGGAGATATTTGCTCTCAAAGTTGTACCTCAAAAAAGTGTGTTTTTTTAATATATTTCAAAAATGAGTAGAGATACAATCTGAACTATTTTACCATTCGATTCTGCGGGAAAAGTTACATAAAGAAATGTTTTCTCCACATATACGTTCTTTGGAACGATTTGGTGAAAAATAAGAAAAACGAAAAAACCTAAATTTCAGGTTTTCGCCTGGAAACTTTTTGTCCTCAAAATTTTTTATATTTTGGACTTAAGTAGATATCGATGCGCTGATTCCAAATTTTCAAACCGAATTCAATTATCTCTTACCGTTCTCGAGATATTTACGTTTAAAGGTAAACCTGAAAAAGGCGGTTTTTCAGGAATAGCCCTGAAATGTGTTATGATACGACTTCGGCGACGTCACCAGTCGATTCTACGAGCAAAATTACATAAGTGTACCAATTTTCAGATTTTTATTTCAACGGATACAATTTTTAGAAAGGAAAAACTGAAAATGGCCAAAATCGAAAAAAATCGCAAGGGGTTCATCAGGCGTTTTTTCGATTTTCGCCGATTTTCGTTTTTTCGCTCTAAAAATTGTATCCGTTGGAATAAAAATCTGAAAATTGGTACACTTACGTAATTTTGCTCGTAGAATCGATTGGTGAGGTCGCCGAGGTCGTAAACCTAACCCTTAAAGGGGTATACCTAAAAAACCTATTTTTTTAGGTATTGCCAAAACTCAACTTTGAACGCCAATATCTCAAGAACGGTAAGAGATAATTGAATTCGGTTTGAAAATTTGGAATCAGCGCATCTATATCTACTTAAGTCCAGAAAATGAAAAGTATTGGAGACAAAAAGTTCCTTGGAGAAATTTTAAAATTTAGGTTTTTTCGTTTTTCTCATTTTTCACCGAATCGTTCCAAAGAACGTATATGCGGAGAAAACATTTCTTTATGTAACTTTTGCCGTAGAATCGACTGGTATAATCGTCGAGATCGTATCTCTACCCATTTTAAAGATATACCCAAAAAACACACTTTTTTGAGGTGCAACTTTGAGAGCAAATATCTCAGGAACGAAAAGAGATAATTAAATTCCGTTTGAAAATTTGAAATCAGCGCATCGATATCTATCAATATAGACTATTTTCAGAAATAAAAATTTTGGACCAAAAATTGGGTATTTTTAAATTATTTCGGCTGTAAATGAAAAATTTTAGACAGAAAACCAAAAAAGTGGAACTTTTTAAGTTCATCTATAATTGGAAATAACTTGGACATGTAAAAAGATTAGAATTTTCACTGGGAAATATAAATTTTTAATATTTACTAACCCATCAGTTAAAACAATAATAATTATGTACCGTAAATTCACTTTTAATTAAAAATGTGAAAGATTTTGTAAAACTTTGTGATAAAAAATAACTTAAAAGATGTTTTAAAGTGTAAAATGTTTTTAAATTTTAATTGGAAATAAAAAAAATGTGTTTCTGCTTAAAATATGGTATGATTGACAAAATTCAGTTAAAACGATAATAATTATGTACCGTAAATTCATTTTTAATTAAAAAAGTGAAAGATTTTGCAAAAAATTGTGATTAAAAATAACTTGAGATATGTTTTAAAGTGTAAAATGACTTTTAAACCTTAACTAGAAATAAAAAAAAGTGTTCTTGTTTAAAATATAATAAATTTCAGTAAGAAAAAATATACAAAAAATAAAATATCTGACCTGTACTGCTTTGCTGAAAGATTCATCTTGTTTGATTTTCTCTGCTACGCTACTGGCTTCGTGGTCAGTGTAGTGCACAACAGGGGGGGGCGAAGGCGGCCTCATTCGTTCTTCTTCCATTCTTTCCCGGTGTCTTTGTTCCCGCTGGAGTTGTCTTTGGCGACATTCCCATTCGTATTGGTCATCCCTAGCCTTTACAAAAATAGTTCTATACTATCTGACTCTGATTTTTGTTAAGTTCATTAATACATTACATTATAATCAGTTGTTATTCATAAATAATCAAATGTAATATACAATTTATCAATTATAATTGAGAAAATAGAAAGTGTAATTCAGGTTAAAAAATTGTATTTCAGATAGCATTAAATGTAATTCAGATTAGTCAATTGTAATTCAGAAAGCCTTAAATATAATTCAGATTAGTCCAATTGTATTTTTGAATGCCTTAAATGTAATTCAGATCAGACAATTGTATTTCAGAAACCTTTAAATGTATTTCAGATTAGTCAATTGTAATTCAGAAAGCCATAAATATAATTCAGATTCGTCAATTCTATTTCAGAAAGCATTAAATGTAATTCATATTAGTCAATTGTATTTCAGAATGCCTTAAATGTAATTCAGATTAGTCAATTGTATTTCAGAAAGCCTTAAATGTAATGCAGATTAATCAATTGTATTTCCGAACATCTTAAATGTAATTCAGATTAGTCAATTGTATTTCAAAAAGCCTTAAATGTAATTCAAATTTGTCAGTTGTATATCAGAAAACCTTAAATGTTATTTATATTAGTCATTTGTACTTCAGAAAGCCTTAAATGTAATGCAGATTAATCAATTGTATTTCCGAACATCTTAAATGTAATTCAGATTAGTTAATTATATTTCGGAAAGCCTTAAATGTAATTCAGATTAGTCAACTGTATTTCAAAAAGCCTTAAATGTAATTCAGATTAATCAACTGTATTTCAGAAAGTCTTAAATGTAATTTAGATTAGGCTAATTTTATTAGTTACATTGGTACTTTCTGAAATACAATTTACTAATCTGATATACAGTTGCAGCTTTCTGAATATATATCACATATTCTCAATTACAATTGGAAATATTGTAGTGCTATTCAAAAAGTTATTTTGTTATTTATAAGCATGTACTTGGTTCTTAATGTAAACATGAATAATACGAAACGACAAAAATAAAAGAAAGGACCTCTTCACGTAATTATTATTTAAAGAAAATCTTATTTTAATACTGAAAATTAAATAAATATTCCTTACTTGTGCATAATCAACATGCAGCCTCCCATTATTAGCAGCATCAGTGTTGGACCCAATTCTAATCCTATACCCGGATAAGAATATCGCATGATCGACATACTCTTCGTATACGAATCTAATGTGGCAGAAATTCTTCTTGCTCAGTCTTAACGTGGTGATTTCTCCGCATCGTTCGAACACTTCCATTATTATATCCTCGGTGATGTTCTCCGGAAGGCCTCCCACAAACACCGTTCGACATCCGGGGGGCCGTTCGCGGGTTGTGGGGGGCGGCGCGTTAGGATTTGGGGGGAAAAGAGTGCAGGATTTACAGTGGATTATTTCTTTGATTGGAGTTGTGGGGATTATTGGGTTTTGGGGAAGCATTGCCGGATCCTGCTGTAAAAATCAGCTGTGAATTAATAGTCCGGGGGTGTTATACTCAAAAGGGGAATAAAATATAAACAGAATATTTATTACGGTGAAATAAATTTCTGAGTCAGTGTCTTAGAAGAGGAAAACTGTTATACCTTATCTAAAGTCAGTGTTATGGACAAGAAGTACCTTACACTCGATTCTGTTAAAATTGGAGTGGCTAAAGAGCCGGTTTCACAATAAAACATTTTTATATTAGTTATATTTTGGTGGAAAATTCAAAATATTGGAATTAATTTTAAAAAATATAACATTAAAGGCGGTGTGTTTATTTATTCAACATAATTAAATCTTTGCTGTTAAATTTAATCTCAAAATTATGTAAAGTACTGAAAGATTGTTTAAATATTATTGATTATTATTTTAGTTTAAACAGAAGCAATGTACCTGCCCTAAATACAAAAATTGTATGAAAATTAAACATGAATTTTCACAAAACACAATACGTCAAGTCAATTAAATTTCTTTTAAACTCGGAATACAGTATTGAAATCAAGTTTAAGAAAAACATGAGTTTTATATAAAAAGTATTTTGATATTCGGGGTTTTTTTCTATTTCAAATGTTTTTTTAATATAGTTAATATTAAGAATTTGAATGCATTGTTTTATTTAATGAGAAAATATGAATAGGAAATTTACCTATTATTATATTATATAGTATACAGTTTTTATTAAAATCTAAGCAAACTAAATAATTTATGTTCATTTGAACATGATTTTTTATTTACTCCCATAAAAGCTGTTAATTAATTATATACTCTATTTCTTTTATTTGCATAAAATTTAAAAAAGAATACAATTCTTATGAAAATTAGCCATTACAACGATTGAAAATATTGTATCAATATGTGGAAATAAATTATTGCCTGTAAAATAATTTGTTTTTTACGTTAACGATGGGAAAATTACTGATGAGCTCAATAACAATGCGGTTACGCAGAATACCCACAATAAACACTAAAAAAAAGTATATGGAGACAATTTAGTGAGTTTTTTAGTAATCATTGTATTCTCTTTCTAAATATAACTCGTGATTTTTTTATAAATCGATAATATTTAGAAAATACCACTTATGTTAATCCCAAACTTTGGATTTGTTTATTTATGGATTAACATTCGTGATATTTTGAAAATATTATCGAAAATAAGCTCATCACTTGTTATATTACTTTTGAGAATATATATTTTATAATTTTTTTTTTGTCGGGTAAAATTACAAGAACCATGACTTTTTTTTGGGAAAATCGGTCAATCAGAAATAACAGTTTACTAGTGTATAAATATTTCGTAATAAGTAACCGGAAAAATAAGGACCGAGTACCCATTAATAGAATTATCTGGGTTACAACTTTATTATACTATAACGTAATAAAATGATAAGTTTGGGAATGTAGAAAAACAATTCCGGTTTATATTTGATTCACAAAACAATTAAAAAAGAAAAAAAACAATATTTACTTGCGGCATAATGGCTCCATCAGTCATCATAGGCTGCATCATTCCATAATTATTCATCCCCATCATATTGGGATCCATAATCATATTCATCCCCATAACCGAGTACCCCATTCCTACAACTCCGCCCCACATATTAGGAGCTATGGGGGTTTGAGAAGGAACATTATCCTGGGGACTGGAATTGGACGAGTTATTGTCTTTTTCCCTATCATCTCTTTTGTCTTTATCATCTCGTCGGTCTCGATCTCGATCTCGTTTATCGCGTCTTCGAGACCTGTCTGAAGGACTACTACTTTTTTGAGAGTCTTCTTTATTAGAATTATCTATAGGTATAGGCATTGGAGGTTTATTTTTATTCATGTTAAACTCTAATGGATTGTCGTTCATTCCCGGTAGAATCATATTTGGCATTGTGAATTGGGCTGCATCGGCTGGACCGGGTGCTTGGCCCGTCATTATGGGCCCCATGAAGCCCTGAGGGGCCATTTGGGGCCCGGGCATCATTGGACCCGGCATACCCATTCCTGATACTGCGGTACAAAAATAATCAATGCTGAACCTAATTACTAAAATTAACTTACGCATTGGAGGCATCGGAGGATTTGGTACACCAGTGTAATTAAAAGACATGGCACTTTATTGTACAGTTTACTATTTAATTAAGTACACGTTATGTAAATCAATACTTATCAACAAAAAACCAATACATGGACATCAGCCATGTTCATGTTCAACGACAAACATACTTGAAATAAGCAACAAATATATTGGGCTGCGTTCCAAAACTATACTTCAAAGTACAAAGTATGCTAAAAAATGTGCCATTTTTTTTTAATTTACGCTCTAATATGTTCTAAAACTATTGGAACTTGCTCAAAGAGCAAACAGTGCAATTCAAAATTCAAATCTATTTTAATTTTTACCTCTCGCAACTCAGTAAAAAGCTGTTGAAATCATGCATGTTAGTGTTTCAATAGATAAGCACGTTTTGAAGTTCCTAGAACACAATTTTAATATTTTTACGATGATGCCTGTCCGTGTATTTAAATGAATGGATAGATATTATAACGTTATACTGGAAAAATAGGTACAGTTTGATATTGTTTTTTGATCAAGATCAACTATTCCTATCTTCCCAATCTATTGTTTTTATAAAAAAAAGAGTACCAGTTATTTAATAAAATCCACTAATACATCAACGTTTCAACTATAAATCATTCTTCATCGTGTTGATAGAAAAAAAAAATTGTAGGTCTGCTTACCTGGGTTGAATATACATTTGTTTATTTTATTGTTTATTTTGGTACAGTAACTTCTTTCCTAAATACTAGACATTTATTATTAACAATCAAATATTCGCAGTTACTACATTTTGGCCTTGATAAAATAAAGTGACATATTTTCTACTCTGTACTCAATGACATGGTTTTGGAACGCAACCTAATACAGGACCGGGCTGAAAATTCTTTACGTGAAATACACTTATAAATATATAAAAATACAGTAACTAATTTAATTTTTAATATACTGATTTAAAGAATGAAATTTATTGCATAAAATATTGCAATAAAAAGTTTTTATAAAATACACCATGCGCAGTAATTTTCTGAGTTTCCCCTAGAATTTTCGTGACAGTTTGAGGCTAAATTTCACGTGGTTCTTATAACCTCAAATTGTATCTGATAAATTGTGCGTGAAATTCACAAAAATGTCAGATTCTGGCATGGATGACGTTGAAATGGGAGACGGGGATGAATCAGGAATGGAAGAAGACATGATTGAAGAAGAAAATGAAGAAAATGTGGAAGAAAATGACGATCGTCCAAACGTGTATTTACCTGGACAGCCTTTAAAAGAAGGCGAAGAGCTTGTCTGTGACCAATCTGCATATTTAATGCTTCACCAGGCTCAAACTGGAGCCCCTTGTTTAAGTTTTGACATCATACAAGACAATTTAGGCGACAAACGAGAAGAATTCCCACACACATGTTTCATAGTAGCCGGTACTCAAGCTGCAAGAACACATGCAAATAATGTCATTGTTATGAAACTTTCAAATCTTCATAAAACAAATGACGACGACGATGAAGAAAGCGACGCAGAATCTGAATCAGACGAAGACGACGACAAAAAACCTCAAATGTCTAACGCTATGATCAAACATCTCGGTTGTGTAAACCGAATTCGATCTACAACCGTCGAAAACACAGTCCTCTGTGCAACTTGGAGCGAATTGGGACGCGTAAACATTTTCAACTTAAACAAACAATTGCAAGTTGTTGACAATCCAACTGAAGCTGCAAATTACAGCAAAAACAACGTAGGAAATACAATTGAACCTCTATTTTCATTCTCCGGCCACCAACAAGAGGGTTACGCGATAGATTGGTGTCAGACTTCACCAGGAGTTTTAGCTACAGGAGATTGCAAACAAGATATTCATGTTTGGAAACCCGTAGAAGGTGGTACTTGGCAAGTTGATCAAAGACCATTAATTGGTCATAAGCAATCAGTTGAAGATTTGCAGTGGTCGCCCAATGAAAGAAACGTTTTGGCTTCTTGTTCTGTGGATAGAAGTATAAGAATTTGGGACACTAGAGCTGCACCACAGAAAGCTTGTATGTTATCATGCGATAGTGCGCATGAAAGCGATATTAATGTTATTAGTTGGAATAGAAATGAGCCTTTTATAACTAGCGGTAAGAAAAATTTACAAACTCTTGCAAAAAAACTTTGTACCAACTGTGCGAACCATATACTACTAACGCCATCCTGTATTAATCGTGTAAACTAAACAACTTTCCAGAACCATCTATTGTCAGTCTTTTAAACTAATCCAAAGCGCGTAGTAATACACATGCCTTTTTACACAAATGTTTCCATATGTCTCCCTACGCGACTTTTTATAAGAAAATAGCTCCAAGAAAATATTTTAAAATATGAAAATACTGCGATTTAAATTGATTTTTAGTGATGAATATAAAATCTTTATTTAAATGTAATTAATTATACTTTTAATTTTGTGTGCTTTCATGTATTTTCGCAACTCTGAAAACTCTAATCAAGTACTATGAGTATTCTCTTGTACTCTGAACATTTTTGGATAAATAATTGTAGTAATAATCTTTCTATTTTCTTGTTTTAAATATTTTCTTATTCTCTAAATGCTTGAATCAAGTACTTTCTTGTACTTGAACACTTTTGGTTAAATAATCGCCAAAATTTTATCTCGGGAGCATTCCATAGGCCTCTGACATCAATGAAACCTTTACAATTGATAATTTTGTCATTTTTGAAAGCCAGTCCTAGTTTATATTATATTGTATCTTAGTCTAACAAAATATAGGCGTTTTTGTCATACGAAGTAAAATATAAAAATGAACTATTTCAGGCGGTGACGATGGTTTCTTACACGTGTGGGACTTACGACAATTTCAAACCAAAAGCCCGGTAGCTACATTCAAACATCACACAGAGCCAGTCACTACCGTTGAGTGGCATCCAACAGAAGCTACCATTTTTGCTTCAGGAGGTGCTGATAATCAAATTTCTTTATGGGACTTATCAGTTGAACGAGATACAGAAGATACAAATGAAGATATTAACGTAAGTTTCATTTTAAATGTGGGCATTGATTGAAAAATATATATAGATAGGCAAGCTTATGAGAAAATTCGTTTCACCTACATAACTGTGTGTCTGGTTGCATTTGAGTTAATATCAGGCGTTTCTGTCAAATAATTAATAATACAAATTAGTTCTATTTTAAAATATATCAATGAATTATTGAAAGAACCACTTTAATAGATACCAAAAAATTCAGTAAATATGTAAAACATCTTATTTATCTGGTATTTTTGTCTGTTTAATTCCGCAAAGTAGTTCATGGAATCATGAACGAGATGGCTCTGTCGAATCTGATTCCAAAACAGCGGTACGCAAAAACATACAGGCTTGCCTATCTATATATTTTTTAATCAACAGTTTAATTTTAAATGTGGGAAATTATTTGTTATTTGATATTTTGTTTAGGAAATTCCTCCGCAATTGTTATTTATTCACCAAGGACAAACAGACATTAAGGAACTACACTGGCATTCTCAACTTCCTGGGGTTATTATCAGTACAGCTCATAGTGGGTTTAATATATTTAGAACAATTAGTGTATAATAAAATTATATTTTTTATTTTTAATAAAAACCTGATAAAGATTAATCACTGTTTTCCTCTTCACTGTTATTGTCAATTTTAATCATATCTAAGTTTATTAAGTGTCGCATTGTTGGTCTACCGTGTGGACAGTTCTAAATACAAATATTAGAACAAATGTCATAAATATTAGTAAGTATCTTACCCATGGTTGATCTATTTGGCCCATATGATCAACTAATCGTCTCATATCACTTGTAGATAAAGCGCTACCAATCATTACAGATTTTCTACAAGCTCTTGATGCAAACATAGCTCTAATGCCTGATGGACGCATACTTTCTGTTGCCGCATCCTAAAAAAATATTTATTAATATAAAAAACATAAAATGTATATACTTAGAAAAAATTTACATCATATAAATCAAAAAATTAGACGAAAACAAAAAAAAGGTTCTTTTAATTTTTTTTTGCAAGACCAGTATGTTAAATTGTGTATAAAAACAATTAAGTAAATAGTTCTACGAATTTTGTGACCTTCTGTACTTAATTTTAAAACAATTCTTCTTATTGATCACAAATATTTAAAACATTATTATGAACCACCAATTTTTTTTACTGTCATTTCATTTGTTTTTCACTTTTACATTTAAAAATACTGTAAATATTATCAAATTACCAAATACCACAAAGTGCATTACAGTATTTCAAATTTGTAAGTCTTTAAAATTAAAACATTTATATCTCTTCATGAAAAACAATTGAGAACCACTGACTTGCGCATAAATGACGTCACAACACACCGCACAATTTTAAAATTATATTTTGTGTATATTTTTAAACCGGGTTTTTACAACGCGTCATATCTTATTATAAACTAAAAAAATACATACTTCTTGTAACATGAATAGAAGTTCATCTATAGCTTCTTTTCCAAATTTCCAGTTTTTGCTTACGGGCATTGCTGTTAACTTTACTTTTTCTCTTGGTGGTGCTAAAAAATAATATTTGTTATTTTATTTTTTACATTGTATTTAATATGTACCATTTTCATCAATTTCAAAATCAAATCCATTTTTTTTAAAGATTTCTATGTTGTCTATTAATAATAATTCGTTGTCTGCTGTTAAATCTAAAGGTTTTGGGCTGTAAAATAAATATTTTAACAAGAATTTACAATAAATTGTTTACAGCTTACATTACTAGTTTTTGATTTTGAATGACAGTAGTTTTTTGTAACGTTTCAAAATTGTATTTTTCATCTGATGCATGTTGGTCTATTATAAACAAATCTTCATCTAATTTTGTAATAATAAAACCTTTATTGAATTGTCCTATAATTTCCATTCTTTCAAACATATCTTTGGAAATATGTCTCTCTAATTCAGATTCTGCGTTTTTACTTGTAAGTTCAGATCTGAATTTAATTTGAGATAATTCTATTTCTTTTTCTTGAGAAAGTCGCATTTTTTGCATAATTGTTTGTAGATCTGGAATATTTACATCTACGAAAGTGTTTTGTTTTTGTATTAAACTGGAAGAACTAGAAGTTGACGGCTGGGGATCTTGAGATTCGTTTTTACTTATTATTTCTAATTTCACATCTTGCGATGATGATGTTGATGGTTCGCTTTTTGTTATAATTTCTACGTTATAGTTTATTGTTTGATCTATAATGTCATCATTTTTATCAATTTGTACTTCATTTTGTTTTCGACGTTCATATGTTTCAATGTGTTCAGTGTCAATTGTTTTTGTTTTTGTTATAATTTCTACGTTATAGTTTACTGTTTCATCTACAATGTCATCATTTTTATCAATTTGTACTTCATTTTGTTTTCGACGTTCATATGTTTCAATGTGTTGTGTGTCAATTGTTTTTGCTTTTGTTTGATAGTTATTCTCAGTTGGTTTTATTTTGAATGTGTCTGTAAGTAAACTTTGTTTTTTCTCATAAACTTCTATATCTTTTACGTCTATAGTTTTTGGTGAATTAATTGTAATTTTAAAACAATCTATATCATTTTTAAATTCTTTTATTGAATCTTTTAATTCTTTATCCAATACTGGTTTTGTTTTTTGTTTTGATTTTGAAATAACTACAGATAAATCAGGTTCACTATCACTAGAATTATAAGATTCTTTGACAAATTTATCTATTTGTTTTTCTTCATCTTCACTTTCCGAATCAATTTCGCTGAGATTTTGAGAAAAGTTCTCTTCAACTTTGAGTCTTTTTTCAAAAATAAAACCCATTGTGCCTTTTGGTTTTGGTGGTTCTGATGTTCGTTTCACACCGCGTTTATTTTCTAGTATGTTTTCTGCACTTTTAGTCCATGCTTTTAATGATTCTGATAAAGATTTTTGTGTGTTTTCTGTTTTAATTGTAAGATTTGTATTTTGTAAGCGTAATGTTGAAGGAAATTCTTTAAATACTTCAAGTAGACTTGTTTTTAATGTAGCAAGTAATAATTTTTCTTGTTCCATAAATACTTGTCTTTTGTCTGGCGTTACATTAACGTCTATTTGTGACTGAGATGTTTTTATATTAAAAAATACAAACGGGTATTGAGAATTGTTGAAATATCTATAAACTTCGTTGACTAGTTTTATTATTTTAGTTGGTTCACATGGTCTCGAATTTATATAATAAAATTGTCTGTCTGTTGCACTACGACCACTACCATGTGTACATTTTGAAATAAATCCTTCTATTTTAAAAGGTAATTCATTACCTGAAGTCCATTTAACACCGTAATCTTCCAAATATTTTTCATCAGGTTCAATTAACTTCATTTCTGTCAACGTATTCAATTGTTTTATACCAAACACACAAATAATATTCTCCCTAACATTCTTACTTCCCTGTGTTGCAACAATGGTAGTGCGCGCGCCTTTTTTTGTTTGATTTGTACAAACAATTCTAACTCCTTCAGTTACTAAACAATACGCGTATAAAAGTTGGCACATTTTGGTAAATTCGCGTTTTAAATTCTTAATAAAGTCTTTGTGACGTACAGGTAAAGTGTAAAATAAGTTTGTGAGTGTTACTGTTGTTCCTATTTGTCGCGCACACTTTGTTTTGTTTTTAACATGACCGTTTGTGTCGTACTCTATTTTGTGACCGTATTCAACTGATTTGTGTCGTGTTGTGACAGTTAAATTGGAAAGAGCACACAGAGAACTGAGGGCTTCGCCACGAAAACCTAGAGTTGAAATAGATTCCAAATCAGAAAAAGAAGACAGCTTTGAGGTACAGTGTTTTAAAGCTAAAACAATCACAATTTAAAATAACCTATTGTATTTGCATGTCATTTATTTTTTACTTAATGCTTCGAAATTTTGTTCTTCCACGCCTACTCCGTTATCACAAACCTCTATAAATTCACTTCCATATTCTTTAAATCGTATGTCAATGTTTGTTGCACCAGCATCAATTGCATTTTCGACTAATTCTTTTACAGCTATTGCTAAGTTAAATACAACCTTAAAACATATTTTTAATGTATTATTTAGTTTAACATTGATTGTCAACTGTTTAGTACCTGTCCTGAACAAATTTTGTGCACTGTCTCGCGATTTATTGCACAAATTCTCTTAATTTCATCGTTTGTTTTGCTATTTTCTTCCATGATTGACAGATAACCTGTATTTCTGCATTTAATAATTGAGATTAGTTTCCCGCCATATTATGTTAGTGATTTTGGTGTTACTGTGGTGTTACTAATAGCTATAGTATGCTCAAATTTAGAAAAATGCGATATAGTACGTTCAGATTGTGATATTTTGTTACTGAACACCTTGGTGTTTGTAGAATCATACCGGGAAGGTAAGAAACCTTAATATTTTTTCTCTACTTTCGTTTAATAATAGATTATTTATATTAATGATTTCAATTAGGTTATTAATTTCATTATTTCACTAGTGAAATAAAAGATCATTATTTTACTCGAAATCAAAATGGAAAGTAAGCTTATATAGCAACATTAACAGCTACAGGTATAGAAAATTTACTTTTCACTTTAACAAGTATATTCAGTAGTCAAATTTTTTAAGTGTTTTATTGTAAAATACAAGAAATATGTAAAGAATAATTAACCAAATATTTAATAGCGAGGAGAAATGAGCTGTACACATTTCTAAAAGGAAAGGATCAACTTCAACTTTCAACATATTTATTTATAATTATGTACACTTCACAAATTAATATATTATTGAACATATACAACTATAAAATCCATTTTCAAAATATGAAAATAGAAATAAAAGAGGATACTCATTGGAATGATACATTCAACAATATTAAGTCACAAATGTTCAACTGCGCTCGTAGGCACTATATGTATATATATGTATAAATTTGTAAAATTTCATGATGAATAAAAGATAAAATGACTCATAACGGAATGCAAGTACCGTGCAATTTTGATTGCTTGCATGCAACATTTCAAACTTTACGGAACACACGCACTTTCACACTTTTTCTAACCTATTAGGTTTTAATCTCTAAAATTTATTAAATAAAATCACATTAGGTCCATCTGAAACTTCACCTTAGACTGTATCATCTGAAGACAAGAACATCATTACTATTTATTTACTCTGTATGTTTTATCACTAGAATATATTAATACTGGAACGTGCACTATCATATGTTTCCTGTATATAAAAACAAGAGAGAGAGAGACAATGTAAAGGGGTATTTCCATCATTGTCTAACATATGTGCGCATGCGTATGATGCAAATGTTTCGTTTCTTTGTTTACAGCTCTTAATTTTTAATGTTAAATAAAACATCTGATATGGACACCACATGACTTCCTTGTATGCTAAATTATACACATTATTTCACTTGAAAGTGAGTTCATTCTACGGCTAATTATTCAACTTCCATTCGTTTTATATCTTTGAACTTCCCTTTGAAATGGATCATCTTTAGTAAAATTTTATTATAATGTTTATCACTATTTCTTATTTTATTACACATATTTATTACAATCGCTCAAAAACTTGCAAAAAAAGATATTGTTTTTATTTATTTCGTACATATTTCTCAGGAATGTATTCTGATAGTTGTCAATGTCAATTTATTAACAAGAAATCAAATGTTTCCTACAAAAATTAAAAGCCAATTAAATTAATATTTGTATTAAGTTTCTGCCAAAAGTACGACAAAGACACAAATACCCGTAATTGCTGTCTCTCTCGGATTGAATTGGTGTCGCTAGTGCACGTTCCAGTATTACTATATTTCAATTGTTTTTATATTCTTACCATGATACCACCATTTTGTTTTTTTCGGATTCTTATTACACGTTTTAACGTAGAAAGAATTATCGGGCGGTCTTTTCTATAAAAATAAATCATGTATTTCATTAAATATAAAAAGCATAAAAGCGTGAAAAATATAGGGTTTGGTTTAAGCAACAGGATTTTAGCTAATTTTGTATATTTGTTTACCTTTTCCTTACAACTGCTAAGCATAGACACTATTGATAAACATACAGACTGAACAGAAAGAGCAGGAGACCAGTCATCAGTAAGAATCGAAAGACATATATGGCCGTTACTGTATACGTGGGGGTGGACCGGTATATTATTACCGATAAACGTCACCTAAAACCCATTTTTATTAATTTACCCATAATTGTATTCTTATTCACAAAAATATCTCTATTTGGTTTAAGAATATAGCGTAGCGTTTCATGATATGCGAAACTAGAACTAGACTAGGTAGCTAAATTTAGTTTAACTAAAATTATAGTATATTATACAATAAGGTTGAAAAGATTGTCATTATTGATCGTCAAAATATTGGATACAAGGCGCTGGTCAATAATGGTCTTCTCAACTGTGGTTTATAATTTTTTCACTACTAATAAATTCAAATCTTACTAAAATATTTTTATATGCCTCATTTGATAGCCGTAGATGTCTCAACACTACATTCTTAAACCAAATGGTTATTTAAATACATAAGTGGTAAAAAATAATATAAGAAAACCGTTCATTGCTGTAAAATACAATTAACAAATTCTCATTTACTATATGATATATAGTCTATATATAATCCATTAATTTAATAACTTTGTAGAGTGTTTTATTTATTTATTTTAATATAAAACAATATTTTTTTTAACTGTTTGTTGATTCAAATTAAAATTAATGTCTTCTTTATTTACCAAACAAAAAAATAAGTGAGAAATTAATTTTGAATAATTTTACAAATGTTTTTAAGAAATAAACTTAAAAGTATACATTTTAAAAAAATGTCTTACCTCAGGTGAATCAAATGGATATTTATTAGTAAATTTAAACTGTAATTGAAATTGTTCTCCTTCATATAAAGTTCCCGAAACACCTTCCATATTTACTATCCATCTGAAATCAGAACGTAAACATTTTATAAAATTCAACAAACTTTTCAAAAGATACAAGTCTATTATTATTACATTCATAAAATACTTTGATTTAATAAAAGAAAAGAATGGATTTTTTTGAACAAATAAATAAAAAGAATTTAAAAATAAAAATAAATGCATGCAAAAGTACTATAAATAATCCAAAACATAAATTCTATTGAACATTTCATTTCGTTCAGCATATTTTAAATTTTATTATTTCATAAAACTACAAAGATACTGGGTATATCTAAAATTCAAGTTAATGAGATGCGATATAAAAATTTAAAATGAATGGACATTTATAAACTTGATACAAATATTAAACAGAAGGGCAAATATGAATGGAATCTTTATTTACTATCGAGCGTACTACATTTGCGTCAATGTAACAAATCATGACTATGAACTATTTAATCGAATTAAGAATCGCTCTGTTATTGATTTGGATGGCACAAAATTGTTACATCAGATAATTGTATTAATTTGTAAAAGCTTTAGAATCAAGGGCATCATGATACTACGGTCAAAAGTTCAATACTTGGTTTTGTGTATCACAAAAATGCTATTATTTCTAACTTAACTTTATTTTTTATTCGAGATGGGAGAAAATAGTGGTATAGAGAATAAAATTTGTGCTGTTGTTTGTAATTCTTTCCTGATTTTAACTTTGTATTATGTTATTGTTGAAATCCATGTTTGATTTTCATGTATACAGGTGTTCATTTTATTTTGTCCACTATTTCTATCTGGAGAACTATAAGAGCTATGAGGTCGGTTAAATTAGCAAACAATTTTTATTTTATAAGACTACTAAAATAAGCAAACATTTTTTTTAACCAATGGTTTTCGATATATTTGCTCTTTTAACTGACTTCATAGTTCTTGTAATTCCCTAAATAGTAATAGAGGACGAAATAAAATGAACATCTATATATTTTACCCTTAATTTTTAAAATAATTTCAATATTTTTAATTTTCCACCATGATGATCTAATATGAAAATGTTCCCTTGTAAAACCGACGCATTAACCACGCCTCTAAACGGAAAAAAATCAGATTTACAAATTACCAAAAATGTTATCTCTATTGCTAGTCAGATCAGTTGAATCAGTTCACTTACTCAGATAATTTTAATTTTATTTTGTATAAATTAAATTACATCCCCGATGGTAATTTCAAAACATAAGTAATGTTGATTCTGCATTATAAATCGTAATATCTCAATTTTTTTTATACTAGTCCAAATGTACAGCAAAATCTAGTGATAAATTGAACTGATCTTTCTGATCTACATCTAGCTAGTTGATTACTTAGGATCAGTACATTTAGTAGAGGATGTAAAGTAAAATAATAAATGATGCGGACTCAAAAGTGTAAGTTAAATCTGATCAAAGTGACAAATGGAATACGTTTATAGCGTTGATTGAAAAATATATAGATAGGCAAGCCTGTATATTTTTGCGTACCGCTGTTTTGGAATCAGATTCGACAGAGCCATCTCGTTCATAATTCCATGAACTACTTTGCGGAATTAAACATGACTTAATTTTTGGCGCGAAATTTAAAAATTTCAGGCACATTTTTACTAAACTTTTTTTTTTAATTTAACTCTTTTTTTTGTCCAAAACATGATATGTACTGTAAATAAATACTTTTAGTTGATTTGTAACTATATTGAAGTATTGAAGTGAAAGTAAGAGTAAGTGAGATGAAATACTCACTGTTGAAGATTCGCGCTGGCAATTTCTGTGTCGACTGTAACACCTGGAGGAGGTTCTCTCATCAGGGACATCAGTTCTTTCTGGAGTCGTCTCTGGAAACAAAGTTTTGCGTGACTCATTTTATACTTAAATTTGACGGATGACATCCCATAACTTTAAGCAATTTTTATTTTATAGTGTTTATAGTACGAAACAATCGACATGCAATATTTTATAATTTAAAAAATCTGATGTGAACACCACATGACTTCCTTGTACCCTAAATTATACACATTTTTTGCTGCACTTCTTTTAGATTGATTTCGTTTAAAAGTAAGATCATTCTACGGCTAATCATTCTTCAACTTCCATTCGTTTTATATCTTCGAATTTCCTTTCGAAATGGATCATCTTTTCTAAAATTTTATTACAATTTTTATCACGATTCGTTATTGCATTACACAAAATTATTTTAATCGCCCAAAAACTTTCAAAAAGCACTCAAAAAGAGATATTGTTTCATTTATTTCGTACATATTTCTCACGGAATATATTCTGACAGTTGTCAATGTTGTCAATCATATCATACGTAACATACACTCAATTTATTGACAAGAAATCAAATGTTTCTTACTGAGTTCTTACAAAAATTAAAAGCCAACTAAATTATTATTTTCACTAGTCTAAATGGATATTTCCGTTGTAATTTGAAAATCAAAAATTTTCGCAATTACAATATTTTCTTTACTTTGTAGAAGTAAAAATATCTCTAAATATCTGTCGGTCCGTATTAACTTTGAGTGGCACCTAAATTTACTAATATTTTTAATGTGGCGCTTCTGTTCATAAATAGAACTCATTAGAGAATATATTTTAGTCGTAGACTAATTACACGCTAATATTTCAAGGGTACTTATGAAAATTAGAACAAGCTTCATACATAAATTTTTCTATTTTGTGAATAGAAATTTATGTATAATTTTAAATATTAAATATTGTAATAACATACTGGGTGTGCCTATCTGTAGATTAATATTAAACAAACTAAAAAAATACAATTCTTATGAACGTCGGACACAATATTAAATAGTAATTGTAATATTTTAGTTTTATTCAGAACTATAAATATAAAATGACACAATTCACAGACAGACTCTATGGACGACATTTCTTTTTCCAAAGAATTTCTTAAATCTTTATACATTGTGACTATACTAGTAGGAATTTTTAAACGAAAATATTTTATACGTATTTTGACATGAGGAATTGAATGATATTGTCGTTATAGCCGTATATTACACCCATTTATGGGAATAATTAAATTTCTCAAGAATGGTTGGACATAGAAAATTTTAAAAAACGATTCTTACGAACCAAGGATACAATATTAAATATATTCAGCAACTTAATTACAATGCTATAATACTTAGCTAAGATTATAATTATCAAATTTAATATTTTGTATAAAATGACACAATTCACAGACCGACTCTGTGGACGACATTTCATTTTCTAAAGAATCTCATTAAAATTTTAATTTTTCAGCATTTTAAAAACGAGAAACTTAAAGGATTATTAACAACAAAGCAAAAAATCCACAACTGCATCTTTATAAAGCGCCAAATTTTGTTCCAGGTTGAAGTATTGGTTTTCTAAATTTATATTTCCCAGTAGCAATCCTAAACATGACATTCGAACGGTCAGCACGCGAAAAGCGAATCCAACATTTCATTTTAATATCAAAACTGCTCATTTATCAAAAGTTATGCAATGTAAAAGTGTAAAAGATTGTAGATTTAAAGCCTTAATAATTATTTTCTAATTTCTAAGTTGTAATTGTTCGTTTACACGACTGAATACATTTAGTTGGTAATCAATTCTGTAACCTTACATGTTTGTTTATATAAGAAAGCTTAATAAAAAGCAGTTCATGTTTTATTTGCATGTTCATAAAATTTTATGAGACAGTCTGATCTAATGTTTAATGGACTAGATAATAACTACGAAATAAATGGCCAAAATATAATTTTCACGGCATATATTATACAGGTTGTTACATAGAAACTAAAACCAAATATTGAAGAAGAAATTTTGTTTTTTTGAAAAATATGTTTATTAAATATTAGCAAGAATACTAATTGTTTCAAATCCAATCATTTGTTTGTAAAGGCCGTTTTAGACAAGACTATAAATTGTACAAGATCTTGCATCATTTTTTCTTGTACTATAAATTGTTCCATATATAGGCTAGTCTAAAACGGACTTTATTAAATAGTTTTTTCTAAAATTTAATGAATATAAAGAATAAACAAAATGAAATTACTAAAAAAATAGTATAGTCCATATATTTAATTAAAAATAATTATTGTACAGAAAATTGTTAAATATTTTTTCCAAAAGGTTAAATTGTGCGCCAATTTTTTGTACGAGAAAAGGTTTGGGGCGACATCTACTATTTTCTTAACGTGAATAAAGTTAAGTACAAAATTATTGTAACTAGTATGCGAGTTATTTAAAATTATACAGAAGACATATTTTTTTAAATATTTTTTTTTATTTTGAGTCTCACATCAAAATAAAATTTGTAGAGCATTCTCCACAGTAGTTAAAGTGCCCGAAAGGTGATACCTGGTAAATATTTTTTACAGTTAAATTGTATCATTAACGATATTTGCAATAAACAAATTGGCACACCCAATAATGGGTACAAAGTCATAAGTAAGATTAATACTATCAGAAAAATTTGTAATTTTTATATATAAACAATACAATGACCTGTTAATTAGTTCCAATATTTAAATGTATTCTGATAAACATAGCTACTGTGTAGGTATAACCAAAATTCCAAAACACCTCTTCAGTAGAATATTATTATAAATTATTTAACTTTGCCAATTTAATATTTTAGAAGACACAAATTGTACAAAAGATGAAGCCTCAACACTGGCATTTGAATATAAATAAAAAATAAGAACCGGAAATTGATGAGAAATTAACAGGAAATCGTTGACTGAATAGGAATTTGAATTTGATTGAACAACCAGAGACTGTATTTATAAGAAATATCATTAACGTTTTATTACCCATTGTTGGGTGTGCCAATTTTATCGCTAAATATGAGGCTAAATATTTATTTTTACTGAAGAGAAAGCATCACTTATAATATGATTGTTGTAATCAAACAGATTTTCATATTTAAAGATTTTTACTATTGTTCATGAATTAAATTCTTGATAATACGTTTTGATCTTTGACTATTTTTTACCGTTCTGTTCTTATGTCGATCTGGATATATGTGGATACATTTAGAATAAGTTCGGAAATTTTTTTTTTAATTAAATTTCTTATTTACGATTCTGACATCAATAAAAGTTGAACTTTTGACAAAAAATTGTTAATCATAAGTGTCATTTTTAAGTTTTTTTTTGTAAATATTTTGTTACAGACTTTTATTTAAATAAAATATAGAAGCAGTTGGTTCTATAATAATCAGAATTGATTTTTAAATAAATGTATTTGTAACTAGTGCTGTTTTCGAAAAAAAAACATTCAAAATTTCATTTGAAAAATAAAAAATCAAAATCCGAAATATGAATTTCGATAGATCAATATGCCCGGTTGTAGGAAAAGAAATTGTTAGGGGGCTTTCAAACAAATGGTAACAATTTCGACGTTATAACCAGTTTGTAGCTATACGCAATTTCGTTATAAAAGGATTTTATTGTAGTTTTTTTTATTATTTCTTTAATTTTTATTTATTCTTAACAATGTATATAATTAACAAATTATCTATACCTACATTTTAAAAGAATCAGAAATACGATTTAAATAAAAAAATCTGATAGAGTATTCTAGTAAAAATGCATTTTAAATGTAATACAATTTGTAACTTTACACATTAAAATATTACGGAATAGAGAAAAAAAACAGTTATTGAAAGTTTTTTAGAGTTAAATTATATCACTCATTTCTTTCTCTTAAAGTGATGCTTTCGACTTTAAATAACACCTGACCACTAAGCTTCCCAACCCTCTATAAAAGATAAACTTTATAATTTCCAAACAACTATGCTTAAAATATTTTTTAATATAATCATAATTTTAACTTCGATTTAAACACTTCCACACAAAACTTCCATCACTTCACACCTGCCATCGCACAAGATCCAGCGTGAGTTGCTGCCCCCCTTGGCATTGTTGCGGAGCCACTGTGCCCCCCCTTCTATATCGGCTCCCTGCGACTAGGTTCAGGGCACAAGCTAAGGGTTGCTCTGCAGTTTGGTGTGTCATCTTCGACTCTTCACGTTTTCAGTTTCAGTTTTCAGTTCCACACACTTAACTTCAAAATGAACTTCAAATCAGAACTTCTTCTCGTTTCTCGACGTCGTCTCGTCCTACGTCCTGGCAGACAGCTCGACGCGCACTGAAGGACTGAATGCTGAATGACTGAATGGAATGAGTTTCACTGCAGTACACGACTGCGCACGGCAATATTTGGAGAATTGGATTTTTGTTTGTGGATATCAGGAACTTCGTAAATGAAATGATGTTGTCATTTCTGTATTACTTTATTCGTATTTTTGCTGCTTTCTTTTATCCTAGTTCTCAGTTCTCATTTCCAGTTTTCTCTTCTTGAAGTTGGAATTTTGTACAAATTAATGACAACAACGTGTTTTTATAACGATTTTTAATAAATTTATTATTGAAAAATGTTTACAAATTACCGTTTTTTTTATAATCATTTCAACCCTATTTGGAATTGATTTCCCAAGTAACTAGTGCTGTCAATTTTCGAAGAAAAATAATTCCAAATTCAAAAAAAAGTAAGCAACAAAAAATAAAATGAAACAGAAAAGGTATTTTTGAATAATAAAATTATAAGAATAAAACAATAAAAAACTATCGTATATGTACATAACTTATTTTATTACCCTAGTATTTATTTTAGTTTTACTATTTTTATAGTGATGTCTGTATGTATGTGTGTCTGTGTATCGACGATTTTTCGTCCATGATAAGTTATGATTTTTTTTAAGGATATCTACAATGTTACAGCACTTTTTATTTTTTTTTAAATGTAATATAAATATTTATTTCATAAACGAAATCGAAAAAGCGTGGAAGTTGATCTTCTCATTCAAATATTATAATCAAAACTTAAAATTCTGAATAAAACTAGGAAAAGTAATAAAGAATTTTTACCTTTTTTTATACATTTAAATATTTATTTTATTTTTTTCTTCTGTTATATGACAATTAAAGTAATAAAATATCATTTAATTTTACGATATTATTATGTACAAAACATATTCTGGTTATTTTTAATAGTTTTGCAACAAATAAATACATTTTCATTACAAATTCTATTTTTTTTATCGCTGATAAAAATCAATGGCTTTTCATTAAAAAAAATCAGTTGATTTAAATCAAATCAACCCTGGATAAAAGGTTTAATTATAGTATTTTACTTTACTTGAAGTTTAAATAATTTTTTTTCAGCCATTGGTTCTCAAAATATGTAGACCAATTTTGTTGTTTGAAGAAATGAATATATTTTTTATATACTACTTCCATAGAGAATTATATTCTGAATAATTTGCATACTCTTAGATAATATTTTTTGTGCAAGATGCATATTTAAACTACAAAAAAAGAAAATTTATCTCTTTGTAATATTATATGAGTACATATTTTTTATTTGTTTATCCCATAGATAGTTTTATTCCGAATAAGTCGCATACTCTTACATATATTTTTTTGCAAAATGTATTTTTAAACTATAAAAAAAGAAAATTTATTTCTTATTCTCTTTGTTGATATAAATAACATAGTTATTACATATTAAGATAAATAGTTACTACTATACACCACCTCCCAGGCACTCTAGCTGGTCTTAAAAGTGCACCACAAGCACAAAATCGTGTTAAACTAAAATTTCTGTTTATGTTTTTATCATGACAAATAAAATAGGAAGTTGAGAAGTGTTAAAAAACTATATATGTTAAACATCTGTGTTTATTTTCTATATACGGTTGTATATTTTAACAGTATGTGTTGAGCGTTCACACTTCTCAAGTGTTAAATAAATTAGGATCAAATTTAAATTAAAACTAGAATCATTAAAATTAAAAACACATACAAGAGAAAATATTGAACCAACTAAAAAGTTTGAATTAAATTTTATTTCATGTAATATTTCATAAAATAATGCAAGGTAATATTTTATGCATGTTTTTTATTAATTTAGGTTATATTTGTAGATAAAATATCATTAGGAAAACAGGAAAATAAAAATAATTTATTTTGCTAAAACGCATTATTTTACCACAACCATTACGATAAATAATTTATTGATATTCATTATCATTTATTGGCTCTGTGATAATATTTTGTAAGTTCATTTTATAAATCTTTCTAGATAGAAAATATACTGTGGAATTTTTTAAATCTGTACCAGTCAAGATACAAATTAAGATAAGAAAACATGACATTCTTAATCCTACCTACAATGCTTATCTTGATTTCTTCTATTTTGATTTCTGTTGCATCTTTAACTAGATATAATATTTCAATATTATTTTTATTTATATGTATCATATTTTAATAAAGTTTGGACAATGTTACAGCGCTTACAAGTTTAATATTGGGTTCGTATGAACCTCATTAAAATGATTGAATTATGTGAAATAATGGAACAGTAATGTAAACAAAAATAAGTGAAATAAAGAACAACGAAAATAGAAAAATATCTTTTTGGTATAAATATTTATTTGCGATAAATTTACCACAACTAAAAATGGGTATTAACTTGTAAGTCATATACCTACAGGGTGTAACAGAAAAACTCTGCACAGTTTTGTCACAAATTTCACTACCTGCTTATGAAATTTGTTTTTACAATTTTTTAGATGTAAATTATGATTATAGTTCGAATCTACATAGGATGTGGTATAAATTTTGTCGTTCTGTGAAAAAAAATATAAATATACAATTATGTGGTTACTATTAAAAAAAAAGTGAATAATTTCCTATAAATATATAAAAAAATCTAACTTTAATGCTAGATTACTGTTTCAATTTCTAAATCAATTTGTGACAATGTGGTTTTAAATTTGTTATACATTTAAAAACTACCAAAAAAAAAACTTGCTTTAATCTATGTCGTTAAAATTAATATACACGATTATACAGGGTGAGTCTGGGAAGACGCCCCCCCCCTTTAACTTTTTTATTATAAGTAATAGAAAAAAATGGCTTATATAAAAGTTTTATTATTTTACATATACTATTTGATGGCAGATGTAGATATTTTTTATAAAGTCAGGTTTACAAGATACGACTATCAACTTTTATTTTTCAAATGGTAACCTATAATTATTTTAATAAAATAGAAACCACCATTTTTTTCTCTTTTCAATGATGTATTAATTTTTATTAATGTATTTGAAAAATTTCGAGAAAAATGAGATAATTTAGAAATATTAGAAATCATTTTTACACAAAAGAAACAAAACGTAACAATGTAAAACAATTAAATTAATGTCAAAAATGTATACATTTGTTTGTTACTTAATTTAACTTATTTTGTAAACAAAAAAAAAAACATTTTGAAAAGTTCACGAAGAACGAATTAATTGATATGATTCTAATAATTGGTTAGGCGACTTGCATCATAAGAAGAGCAAAAATAATTTAGCGGGAGCTGTTTCCTAGACGTTGGCAATCGAGTTTAAGAACACTGAGAAGGATTTTTACCCGGTTTCGAGAAACATGGCCACCTATAATATTTGTTTAAAAATGATTTCTAATATTTCTAAATTCTCATTTTTCTCGAATTTTTTCAAATACATTAATAAAAATGAATACATCGTTGAAAAGAGAAAAAAATGGCGGTTTCTATTTTATTAAAATAATTATAGGTTACCATTTGAAAAATAAAAGTTGATAGTCGTATCTTGTAAACCTGACTTTATAAAAAATATCTACATCTGCCATCAAGTAGTATATGTAAAATAATAAAACTTTTATAAGAGCCATTTTTTTCTATTACTTATAATAAAAAAGTTAAAGGGGGGGGCGTCTTCCCAGACTCACCCTGTATATTATTATGTGGTTTCTATTTTTAAAAAAATACTGTATTATTTTTTAAAAATATATGAAAAATATCTAATTTTATTGATAGATTATTGTTTCAATTTCTAAATCAATTTGTGACAATGTGCTTTTAAATTTGTTATATATTTAATAACTAACAAAAAAATATATTTTTTTTAAAATTTATATCGCTAAAATTAATATACACGATTTATATTTAAAGATAAATGTATTCATAGCGAAAATAAAATATTACATGATGAGATAAATAGACATTTTTGTACAAATTTCCATACAATAAGCAGTTTTCAATTTTAAACACAGTGTTCATTTTTCATCGGCAAGAATAAAAGTAAAAAACTTCCAGACATGTAGGCTGATGTAAAAATACAAAGAGGTAGTTCTTACTCATAAGTTTAATCTGTAATGAAGAAGATAAAGAAAGCGGTCTGTTCTTCGAATGAGAGAAATCGTCTTTTTTGAAATTCTAGTCAGAATCTGATTGGATAATTACTAGATTCTGACAATGTTCATTTCAAATTGTAACTGTTTTATAAATAACGCGTAAATATGTAAATTGTTGGGTACATTGACCGCTTATTTCTGCATTAAATATTCCAGACGTGAAATTAATTACGATAATAGTTCATATTATTATAAAACAGCACATTTTACACATTTTCTGTTTTATTTTTTCCTAAATGTTTACCGGCTACAATTATTTTACACACTAGTTGTATAAGTAACTATTATTAATACCGTCTTCATTTTCTGAAAACTATAAAATATTAAACAAATCACTGATGTTATAAATTCATTGACATCTGCAGCTGTTATAATACTCATAACAATACTAGGTATGTAAACAGCTATTACAATACATTTTGATTATTTTTTGTGTAACGTTGTCTGTCTGGATATTGTTTACACATGTACAGATTTTAATAAAACTTTATAAATATTTAAGCTTCTGATATTGGTAAAATCTGCCAATTTAAAGTCTAGTTTATTTTGTCATTTTTGTGAATATTAAACACCCTTATCAAAACTTTATGCTATTCCTAAAATTGATCCCATTTATCATTTTAAAATGTCATACTACCCTTTAAACTCGAAAATACTTGACCTAATTTCAATCCTGAGTGAAAAACATCATTCACTTGTTCTTTCATCGCCGTCCAAGACCAAATAAAAAATAATTCACACAATATAAACAAATGAATCAGTTGCTATCAACAGATCTTAAAATACGCAAGAGGATATGAATTTCCAGTTCTCTCTGCTAAGTGTGTTGCTAAATAGTAAATATACAGACAGGTTTAACAGTTGAAGGACGGCTATATTTAATTGGGAGCAATGGTCTACTAGCCTCTGCATAAGAATGAAGATAATTGTATATCAGATACTCTCTTTAAATTATATGATAGTTGTAAATTCCTCTGAAGGATAAATCCGATCTTACGATTATCGCTTTTATTTCTTTTTCGTTATAAACAAAAACTTCAAACCTTGGACTTTCATCTGTTACTTGTTAGTGATTTAAAACATCTGACACCTAGTCCCTCCTTTGTTTTCAATTCCTTTCATCAGCATGTTTTATATTTTTAAATTTTAAATGTGTTTACAAATTACTACCTCCATTGCTAATATTAAAAATTGTGAAACTCAGTAGGCCCTGCTTTGTAGACAGTTGAAGGACGAAAATAAACTGCTTTTGTTTTTCCTAGCATTCTTCCTCAAACTTTATTTTTACGACGTTCAACTATTTAAATTTTCTCTTGTTCAAAGGAAGGTAATTTGTCTTTTTTTAAACGGGAATTAATGCAAATTCGACTTCAAAAATAAGCTTCATGTCAATTGCTGTTTGACAGTGAAATGTGCAAATTAGGTGCTAATTATTCAAATTCCAATTTTATCTCTTCTTTCAGCACATTTGTATGTGAAATTAAAAATTAAAAACAGCGAAAATTTGATTAAAAAATATAAATACGTCAAATCCCTTGCTAGAAGTGGTTTGTCATGCGCTTTTGTTTATAAAAAAAAATAATATACTTCTGTCTCTTTTATTATGATGGTAGTGACGTCACATAAGTTTAATTTATTTATTACTCATTAACTCTTAGGATTTTTACAAATTAAAAGAATACATATGTAATATTTTTATTGAAAGATTAATGTATATAAAAATAAATTCAATTATTTATATTTTATAACTAGTACTTACAATTAGTATTGTCAACAATTCGAGTAAGTTTTTATTACCGTAATTAGTGCGTAGGTACTTTATTTGAAAATTATACAACTTGGTACTATATCGCGTAGTTAAGCAACGATTATTGTAATTTTATACTATTATAGTCATTGACCTTCTTTAAGACCAACTATATACAATTATGTTTCAAATTAAATAGTAATTACTGGTCTATTTTTTCACGATTCGTGTTATCAATTAATTTGCTTAATGTTTACAGATGTTGATTCAACTCAATATATATCCAACGAAATAAAAATCTTTGTTAAGAATTTTTTTTATAAAATTCTTTGTTCAATATACAGGGTGTAACAGAAATAAGTACCTTAAATTAACGTTGTTAACTGCTTAAATTTGATGTACTTATTTCTGTGACACCCTGTATATCCTCTCGCTATAACGTCTATGGCAAAACCAAATTAAATATTTACATAACGATGGCTTTTAAATTTCCTGATATTGTTTTGTTTAATGTTAGTTTGTTTATTTAGTCGATATTAATGGATGAACTAGATACGAGAATTTTCGGGCACTTTACAAATTTGTATTTATTTTGGAGAAGTGTTGAAATCTTGCAGGACGAAGATTTGGGGCAATTTTTGTTTTATTTTGCTTCCAAAACGTTAGGAAATTTAAACTTAGACAGCTATTAGATTTAATTATGTTACTTTTTTCTTTAAATCTGTGCCAAATATCCTCCTATTTCATTAGCCTATATGATACATGATCGTTAATTTTAATAAATTGCTGTGATACACCCATGTCATGAAATATTAGAAGATATTTTGAGATTTAAAAAAAATTGTCAGAAAATTTATTATTTAAAAATGTGTACAACAAATTTTAAATTCTAGTGTAGACAATAAAATGTCTTAATTAATTTCCTAGAAAGGTAATTAAAAACTGTTACATTCCAAAAAAAAAACAGTAACCTTATAGAACAGTTATGTAGATAAATTTTTACTGCTCCTAGTTGCCATAACATTAAGCTGCAAAAATATTTAAATTACTCAATGTCTCATTATATTAAATTGTACAATTAACTTAGACAATGCTGTCTTAGTATCATTTTAGTGCTCTATTAATCTTAGAATGACACTAACTCTAAATTTAGTGCTTGGTATAACTGTGTCTTTTGTTTTCTCAGAGAGGTTTTTGTTTCAAACAAATGATAGTTTGTAGTACTCAAAACTATTAAAAATACTCATTTTTGTGCCCAAAATTTTGATTTTGGGAATTAGTGTTCATTGATAAATCTCGACGCGCTGATTTCAAATTTTTAAACGGAATTTAAATATCCCTTTTCGTTCCTAAGATATTTGGTGTCAAAGTTGCACCTCATAAAAGTGTTTTTTGGTTATATCTCTAAAATGGGTTGAGATATAATCTCAACGATTATACCAGTCGATTCTACGGGAAAAGTTACATAAAGAAATGTTTTCTCCACATATACGTTCTTTGGAACGATTCGGTGAAAAATGAGAAAAACGAAAAAACCTAATTTTCAAAATTTCTACGATGAATTTTTTTTCTCCAAAACTTTTCGTTTTCTAGACTTAAGTAGATATTGATGTGCTGATTCTAAATTTTCAAACCGAATTGAATTATCTCTTCCAGTTCTCGAGATATTCGTGTTCAAAGTTGAGTTTTGACAATACCTAAACAAATAGGTTTTTTAGGTATACCCCTTTAAGGGTTAGGTTTACGACTTCGGCGACCTCATCAATCGATTCTACGAGCAAAATTACATAAGTGTACCAATTTTCAGATTTTTATAGCGAAAAAACGAAATCGGCTAAAATCGAAAAAAACGCCTGATGAACCCCTTGCGATTTTTTTCGATTTTGGCCATTTTCAGGTTTTCCTTTCTAAAAATTGTATCCGTAGGAATAAAAATCTGAAAATTGGTACACTTATGTAATTTTGCCCGTAGAATCGAATGGTGAGGTCGCCAAGGTCGTAAACCTAACCATTTTAGGTATATACCTAAAAAACCTAAATTTTTAGGTATAACTTTGAACTCAAATATCTCGAGAACGGGAAGAGATAATTGAATTCTGTTTAAAAATTTGGAATCAGCGCAACGGTATCTACTTAAGTTCGAAAATGAAAAATTTTGGAGACAAAAAGTTTCGAGGCAAAAAATGAAATTTAGGTTTTTTCGTTTTTCCCATTTTTCACCGAATCGTTCCAAAGAATGTATATGTGGACAAAACATTTCTTTATATAACTTTTCCCGTAGAATCGATTAGTAAAGTAGTTGAGATTGTACCTCTATTCATTTTTGAAGTGTAGTAAAAAACACACTTTTTTAAGTACAACTTTGGGAGTAAATATCTTTGAAACAAAAAGAGATAAACATATAGTGCCTGATTGTTGAAATCTTGAACGTATTTATTTCTCAAATCCTCGATATGTGATTTTTAGCATAATCTTTATATCTCCTTTTTAAATTGGCATTAAAAATATAATGTATGATATATGGATTTACTGATATAAAAGTAGAATATATGGTTACATAGAATAGCTACTTAACATATGAATAGGTTTTGTATTTGAAATTTGATCCTCAGCTGTATTTGATTTTTACACAACTGTTTATATGTGTCTTATAAATAGACGAAAACAAATTCTACTTTTCTTGTTCATTTCTTCACTTTAGTTGAACTAAATCCAACTTGTAATGAAACTAAAAATACCCACAAACATATGTACGAACATACGGACATGTTTATATCTCCGACCGTTTACTATGTATTTAATTGAAATCAATTTAAACTGTAGTAAATAAACCTTGCTTCCAGTTTTTATTCTCGTAAATTTACTTTTAGTTTTCACTTAAAAACTTCACAGACGGTATATCTGGGTTGGTTTTTTATTTATTACGTCATTCGAAAAGAGAGAGGAAGTTTTTTCTTGATTTTAAAATTCACTTTGCAATTTGCACTGCAGAATTATAAAGGTGGTCAGAAAATTCACCCAGAAAACAAATAATAATATATTATACACCAAGGTTGAGAAGGATGTCATTATTGACCTATCTCCAAATGAAATAAAATTCTTAGTTATGATTTAAGTAGAAAAACGCTGTCATCTGTCACTTTTAACATCACAAACTTTCAATAATATACTGAAAAAAAATCTGATGTGTCCAACACATTACCTCCCGCTACTGTAGTAATATATTTTATATGTTTTTCAGTACATTCAATTTGTGGTTTATTATTGCAGTTCAGAATATTTTTAATTCATTTCATACCTAAAATTCCCTTCATAAAATTTGTATGACCAAAAAAAAACCAGCTATTTTTGGCGTTACTATAAAACTGTATGCAAATATATTCCTTATATATTTCTTCCACCTTTTTAAATTTTACTATAAAACTACTTTATATTTACTAATTTTATCTTTTAAACTTACATTAAATTTGATATATGTCAAATTTTGTGAACATATGTATAACTCATCTATTTTATAGAATTTCCTCATCCTAAACGATATGATTTTTTTAATATTTACAGATATTTCAGTGTTACTGCACTTTTTTAATTGTTTTAAAAATAATATAAATATTTTATTTCATAAATGAAAACAAAATCTGTAATAAAAGTAAAACGAATCGTTCTGAATTAAAGGAAGAGTAACAAAGAATTGTTATTTTTAGTTACACATTTAAATACTTTATTTTGCTTGTGTTATATGACAATTAAAATGATAAAATATCATTTAATTTTAAGATATTATTAAATATAGAACATATTTTGGTTATTATTATTAATAATACTTTTTTAACTTTGATAAAAATTAATGATTTTTAATCATATAATTTAAATCAGGCCAACTTTGTTAGAAATTAATTCATCTGATAATAATACATAAATAAACAAATTTACAAGGTCATATTAATGTAAATAGATTTTATAAACAGATTTACCAAAATAAATTTTAAAATTACTGCATTTATTAAACTACGGTATAGTATAATAGAAAATTCAAGTTTCTAATTATTTAAATCAAGATAAAATAACAATTAGCATATTCTCATGTATGTACAAAGTATTCAAAACAGTTTATACCATATCTACATTCCCATCTGTGTAGTGATGTTATCAGTATGAAATGTTCCTGATACGGTCCTGGTGAACCCTTAGTGCTGGAGCGACGCCAACTTTGATTGCACGTGTTTTTTATAACCAAGCTTCAACTCCCTCATACATCATCCCACTAACGTGGATGCAGACGTGAAATCAACTTAGCAACGCTGTTGGCTGTTAGTGGCTGTTAGCAACCATGGTTACATATGTGAAAATCTAGATAGCGCTTTTTAAAATTCATTTGTTTTGTAAAACAAAATATAATTTAACAAAATGTGTTCTTAATAATATTTATTTGTTCTTAAATAATTTAAAAATATTTTGTAAATGTTATTTAAAATTATTTGAGTCATAAATATCTATAAAAATATTAGGGGTTCATCCGAACCCATTATAGTAGTCAAATCGGTATTCCATATTTTTTGCACGATTAAATATAATTTTTAGATTTTTATAAAAATTCTTACGTGCTAAAAATACCTTCTTCACGCTCTTAATGCAAAAATAACTATTTTGCTTGATTTTTTGGGATTTTCGCGTAAAATTATGTTTAATACACTCGAAACAATCCAAAATATTTAATTTTGGGTCCAAAATATTGATACATATCAATGCAATGATTCCAAATTTACAAATAGAATTTAATTATCTCTTTTCGTTCCTGAGATATTTGCTCTTGAAGTTGCACCTCAAGATTATTTTTGTTTATCTCTAAAATGGGTAGAAATACAATCCCAATGATTATATCAGTCGATTTTATGGGCAAAGTTACAAAAAGAAATATCTTCTTCGGATATACTTCTTTGAAAAGATTTGAAAATTTTATCTATTTTCTTCAAAAAAATTCATTTCCTGGACTAAGTAAATATGGATGCGCTGATTCCAAATTTTCAAACAGAATTCAATTATCTCTTCCCGTTCTCGAAATATATAAGTTCAAAATTATACCTAAAAAAAAAACAGGTTTTTTAGGTACACCCCTTAAATGGTTAGATTTAAGGTTTCTGCGACCTCACCATTCAATTCTACGAGCAAAATTGCATATACGTACCCACATATTTAATTAATATAATGTTAATATTAGATATATGTCTTTACGGATACAATTTTTAAAATGAAAAAAAAAAATTAGTACCACTGAGTAAGCACTGATGACGTCACATATCAACTTAAAAAATATATGTATTTCGCTTAACACAAAACAATTTCAAACAGTATTTTCGTTAATTGTTACATCTTTTTATTACTCATATAAAAATAATTTAAAATTTGGTGTCACGACAATAAACATTGTTAAGACATATGACATATGCCATATTTAATAGTCATATGTCATATGACATTTATATGATTGTATAAGTAAAGAAATGACATATTTGTTTATTCAATATCTCGCATATGTTGCGTGTTAATTATAACATCAACAATAAATGCCGCATGGAAATTAATATTAATCGTAATAGTTTTATTCCAATGGTAACTAGATTAGTTCATTGCATTATTTCAATGGGTTAATAAATGCTGTGCACTCTCATTTGTTTTATGCATCTAATAAAATAAATTTTATAGCTGTTGTCACACATGTGGAAACAATGGGCGATAAAACAAATACAAGATAAACAATTGAATACTTAATCAAGTGTAAGTTGTGCACAGTGCTGTACATTTTTTTGTAAATTATTTATTGTTTTATCACAGGAAATTTATATTGACTCAGAATATTTACTATGGAGTTCTCCACCGTAGTAGTAAGTTAGAAAATACAGGACGATCAAGAAAATTTGTGAAAAAAAAAATTACCGATATGGAAATGAAAGACATGTTGAATGACATAGGCAGCAAAATAATGCCAGTGGCTGTCAAAACTCGAATTATAATATTCGTAATCATTTATTAATTATTTTATTAAAAAGCTTACTACTTATGCATATTTCCAAATAAGGAACACAATAGTTACTTAAGACATATTTATATGTTTTTCTAACAGTTGAAATTTTTGGTAAACCCCACTGTTTGGAAACCAAATTACCTCAGCATCTACGTCACAGATCACTTAAAAAAATAAGGCCTGAAACTACACCTCGCTTTCAAATTAGATAAAGTTTCATATAAAAATAAAAAATAGTGGAGAATCACATTATCTTATCTTTGTGAACACGAATTTTGAGCTTATTTACGCTTAATTTTAGTATTATGTACCTACGTACTTGTAGTATTACTTAAAATATTTACCTGATAAAAACATTTTGAAATGTAGTAAATAATTATGCAATATATTTTACTTATTAGTTAGTTAGTTCACCATATTTTAAATATTGCTAACGATATTATTTATCAATTCCTATAAATATTGTTGCTATAGCAACAAGATTAAAAAATTGCAATTATAATTTTTATTATTTATAAAATTAGTAATAATTCTAAAACTATTAAAAATGCATGTGATTTTCCTCTAAAAACAATTTGAAAACAGAGATGGCACTAGTGAATTTATTATGAACATATGGTACATATTCTTTTGTTTCATGTATTTTCATCTTTTATTGTAAATTAAAAAAAAACTAATTTGAATCTTACAAGAAATGTGGTTTTAATTGATTTAATCAGGAAAAACCGTTTTAAAATTAAATTAGTCATTTAATCGCAGTTTGTTTTTAGATAAAACAGGTGAAAATATATTACAAGGTTTGAAACAATAATGGTACAGTTATTAACTGTTAAATTTACATAAGTTTCTAAAAAAATCAAATGCGACCCTGACTTTCTGTCATCGATCAAACACTTGTATCCCCTTTCAGGAATCCGCGACATTTAACGACTTTAAGAAACCTACAACATACCAATAGTTATTTACCTATTCACCCATACATATGTGCTGATTCTTTCTGCTATAATAAGGTCATCAAATCCATATAAGTTCTTATTCATAACGTTGTATTTTTAGATAAAGTCGTTACAATAATTAAATTTTATCAAATTGTTTTTCTTTGTTACAATTATTGCATATTTTTGCAATTTTAATAACTACCTTATTAAGTTGTTTGTACCTTTTATAAACCTACTACAAATATTTGTAAAACAATTGAATGTACTAAAACATAATAATAAAAATATAAACAATTGAAGTTTTTAAAGAAAAATATGAAATACGTTCAAAACATAACAAGAGAGGGTGTGTCATCTAAACAATTTACACAGAACTTTGATACCTTACATCAACCATTGTTCATTATTATATTATAATAATAGATAGAGAACATAAATTTTAATCATATTAAACGTCAATGATTAGTTGACCTGTCAATTTTAAAATATTTTACATTATTATCACTTTTTAACAACACAAATACTATTTTTCTCAAACGTGTACACCCCAAATAAATCATAGATTACAATTAAAATATTTTATAATACGCATTCAATTAAATAAACGCAAAAATATAAGCTTACCTCAGATGGTGACAGATTCGCCATTTTATTTGACAATTACTGAATTAAAATTTTGCTAGTAGCGCCATCCGACAAGATTAATTTGCATTACATGTTTTTTTAACATTTTTTTTATTAACTTATTGTAACAAATTAACAAATATTAGTGTCCATTATCACATATTTGTAAAAAAAAACAATTGATATATAATATAAAAATCATAAGTTCAAGAAATGTCACCTAGATTACAAATTCGTAACTATAAATGTCAACTGTGAAAGCCGATGTCATCCGTCGTTTGTTTTCTCTAAAACAATTACAAACAAATCAACAAACGAAGTAAAAATGGATATTATCCAGAAGAAATCTGAATGAAAATCAAGTCAACTGTATATATCATTCGATTCATATCATCAAAATGAATCTAGGAGGCACCATTCGTTTAAACCGTACAGGGTTGTGTATATTACTCGCACTTTTTTTACTACTTACGTTTTACATTACTTCCAATAAAAACGACGTACCCACAACTCCAGATTCGAAGGAAGTGAGTTTAAAACAACTAGTTATATCAGCAATCGAAACTGCTAAACGCGGTGGAAATGAAATAAGGAACCTTAAAGGGCCATTAGATGTTAAAAGTAAAGGAAAAACAAAAGAAGGAGTGAATGACAGTGTTAGCAACGCTGACTTGAAAAGTCATTGTGCTATGTATGGATCTTTAAAGCAAACTTTTCCTGAAATTCGTGTGATATCTGAAGAAACTCCAGTTTGTCCAGAAGCTACTGATTTAAAAATTGATATTTCTAGTCTTGAAAATTCTGTTGATATACATTCTACAGATGTTACAGTTCCTGTACAAGATATTACTGTTTGGATAGATCCCTTGGATGCAACAAAAGAATATTTAGGTAACTAAAATTATGATAAATGTACAACATAACCTCTCCCTATTGTGTTTTGTTTTTCTAATAGCTTATGTTAATAAATTTTTTGATAAAAATAGTTACTTATGATTCAAGGACGAAAAATTCAATTCGAATGAGTTTTCGTTTTTGTTTTCATGTATCATTCACTATTTTTTTATTTGAATGTGTTAAAAAGAAATTAAAACCGCATTAAAAGAAATAGAATATATCATTTTGTTAGTTAAATTATTGTAATGATCTGTGCCATGAACCCAAAATAAAACAAAAAAACATCGTTACTGCATTTGTGTAAATTATCAAAGTCATGGTTTGAAAATTATAATGAAAATGATGAATGACAATGAAAGGAAGGAATTTATAGAGAGTTTATTTAGAATTATCCTAATTTTGTTCTGAAACATTTATCAGTGTGGTCGTAGAAAAAGTATAGTATGCCACTCGTGTAGAATCATCTATTTTCCACCCTGTGTGATTCCAGCACTCGATTTCGTCTCATGCCAAAACTTTAGCACCTAATGGGAAATAGGCGACTTTCAGTACTTGTTACACAATATACTATTTCGTACAAGTTCGAAAAGTAGTTACTTAACAAGACCAAACATTAATGCCCCGCTAATAATATTTTGTTTAAATGTTTTAACAAAAAAAACATGTTTTTGATCCATTCGAACAAATAATAAGTATTTTTCCATAAAGTATTATTCCTGATTAAACAATTGAATTTTTTAATTACAGAAAATCTACATCAATACGTAACAACAATGGTTTGTGTAGCGGTAAAAGGCAAACCAGTTATTGGAGTAATTCATAAACCGTTTGAACATAAAACTTCCTGGGCTTGGGTTCATAAAAGCCAATCTGATGATTTAAAAACACCTGTAAGTATTATTTTTACTAATAAAAATGGTATATTTTGTCCGAATCATGTGTGTTTTGTTTTAATTTACCAAAAAAACAACAACATTTTTAATAATGTAATTATTACAGCCTGAACCCAAAGACAAAAGCAAATACGATGTAATTATTTCAATGTCTCATTCTGGAGAAGCTAAAGAAATTTTGAAAAAAGCACTTGGTGCAGAGAATGTACAGATCAAAGAAGCTGCTGGTGCCGGTAAGTTCATTTTTTTTTTGTCTAAGAAGTCTTTGCAATACGTTTTAACTATTTTTGGCGCGATATCTTTGTCGTAAATTCGGTTGATCGAATTTTAATACTTAACATTCTGGCAATTATAAGAGACCGTTTTTTTTTTTATGTAATATTGAATCCAATATATTTGGATTAAAATGTGTCTAAATTTTGTGTAGTGTAAAGTGTAAATGACTGCAATGTGTTTGTTTTAAATCAAAAACTGTAAATGAGTGCGTAATATTTTTTGGTACCTACAACAAATTAGAAGTTTTTTGAATGCAAAATGTTGGAAACCAAAAATTAATCAGTGTATGATTTTGTAATACATTTATAATAAGAAGAAATTTTCATAAAACACTAATAAATAAAATCAGCTTTAAGAAATATTTTCCTGTATGAAATTAATTATAAACCTAATCAAACAAGAAAAACCTTTCAAACATTCATCCTTACAAATAAAACCAACAAGGAAAACTTATTTTCTTCTGAATCAATCGTAAACCTATTTAAAAATTCCTCCTTTACCGGTAGTGAATTTTTACATAATTATAATAAAAAGAACCCTCAACACCAATTGTCCTTTTAAAAAATCTGCCAAGGAAACCTTCTTCATTTATCCTACAAATCAGCTACAAAAAAACCTTCAATTTTCCTAACAAGAATCAACTATAAATCTGATCTAACCTACCATTAACAGTCCTTATTTCCCGATAGTGATGTATTAAACTATTATAATAAAAAGAAGAATCCTCTACAGTCTACATCAATTGTCCTTACAAATAAAATTAACTTCAAGAAAATCCTCTTTATTTTTCCTAACAAGAAACAACAATAAATTTGATCAAACCTATCATAAGAATCCATTTTTACCGATAATGGTATTTTACACTATCATAAAAAAAAAGAATACAAATAAAATAAACTTGAAGAAAACCATCACTTTTCCTAAACAAGAACCAACTATAAATCTGATCAGACTCTAATAAGAATCAGTATTTACCGATAATGACTTTTTACACCATAATACAGTGGCGTACACTTTTTCTTACAAATGAAAATGAACTCAAATTCCTTTTCCTAAACAATCCCTCATGATACCTATGGTAAACTATTTTATGAATGCAGGGTACAAATCCTTGGAAGTGGCTGCCGGCAACGTAGATGCGTATTTCCACTCGACTTCAATAAAAAAATGGGACATTTGCGCAGGAAATGCAATCATTAACGCATTGGGAGGAAAGATGACTACAAGTATGAATGACGAAATTGATTATTCCAATGGAGAGAAAGTCGTAAATGATAAGGGACTTCTAGCTACGATACATCTTCACGATTTCTACATTCAGAAGTTAATTAGATTGGGAGTAGACAAAACTAAGTGATTTTGTAGACAATTTAATTTGATGTGTATTCATCTTACAAAATAAAAAGGTTTCATACAATTATTTGTTTTTTAGACGTTCTTTCATTGCTTGTTTTGCAGCGTTTAGTCTTAATTTCGCTGCTTCAGCTGCTGCTTTATTTGGTTTAGGAACTCTTACTGTTTTTTTATTTATTACTTCATTATTATTTTCTTGAATTGGTAACCACATATTCGCTTCTCTCATTTCTAGAGTTGTGAATTTATTGTTTATGTCTTCTATTTGAATTGAAACTAAATCCCAAAATCCTTGTAAATCATCATTTGTGATTTTTTGACTATTATCCTTATTTTCACAAAGCTGAATTAAATCGGTGAATTGTTTTATCTTTTCTTGTATTAGCAAATTAGCTTGCCCTACGAAATCACGTGTTTAAAAATGGCTTAAATGTTTTTTATTTCTCACCTAACACAGCTAAAATATTGCCTTTTTCTTCTTCAGGGGCATCTCCTTTTGAGAATTTATCGTTCCACGTATCACATAACTTGACTAATCTAGTTATTTCAGAATTGACGAGATTTTTAAAATAAATAGTTTGATCCATTTTTGAAATACTGATGGTTCTATCACAGTTAGAATGTTAATGCGTGTTATTTGCTCGTTCAAACACCAATTTTGAAATTTTGAATTACATAAAAGGTACATTCTCTTCTTCTTAAAATGGTAGACAAAGAATTTGGCAACTTCTTTAAATTGTCAGAAAAGGTAATTGTCAACCATCGTTCAAAAAAACTACATATTGCAAATGAAACAAAATAATTCAAATTAATTTTAACTTTTTCAAAAAAATTTAACCTTATTTTTAAATGTCAAGTGAACACGTGCATTTGAAATGCAAGTTTCGTTTTTTAATTTAGCAAGATATGTGCGAAAATTAGCTTCGAAAAGAGGCAGAGGTTTTACGAAAAAAGCATTTAGTTCTAAATATCTTCTTGTGACAAATGTCTGCATATCTGTTAGCCTTTCTGGAGTTGGAGATGTTTTGGAACAAAACTACGAAATCCTGTCGCAAGAAATCAGCAAATGGGATCCGATACGAACGAAAAACATGTCCATATCAGGCTGCACTGTTGGGATTTTGTGCCATTATTGGTATTTATTCCTCGATAAACAAATTCCCGGTCGGTCATTAAAAGTAGTGACCAAAAAACTAGTACTAGACCAACTTATTTGCTCTCCAGTGACTATATTTGTCTTCTTTTTAACTCTACACATGCTTGAGAAGTCATCTGTACCAGAATTCATCGAAGATGTGAAGAAAAAAGCTTGGAAATTATACGCGGCAGAATGGATTGTTTGGCCACCAGCTCAGTTCATCAATTTTTACATTTTACCCACCAAATATAGAGTATTTTATGACAACACAATATCTTTAGGATATGATATTTATACCTCTCATGTTATGCACCATAATGAAAATAAAAAATAACGACTAAGGACCAAATATGCATTTTTAACCTGCTGGTTAGGTTAAGGATTGTTACTCAGGTTGTAAATAAGATTATATTTTATACAAAATGTACTTACAAAGGTGTTATAAATAAATTATATTGTAAGTGATGCCTAGTTTTTTTTACATTACCTAATTCTAATAAAAAGCGACCATTTTATTTGAGAATTTATGGTTTTATTGTACGAGAAATAAAAGATGAGCGCTATTAGAATTCCTATTAGATTCCATTCTAGTTTTATTCAAGTATTCGGTTATTTGAACAAGTACCCGGATTTCGCTTACGAGTTCAAACTACAATTACCCGAATTTTGGAATCAAAAAACTATTTTTGGATTTAGAATTTATAGTTTTGATAGAGATATTAACAACTGTTTACAAATTAGGATATTTAGAGTACGATTTGATATAAAAAAGCTTGATTGAAATTAAGAAGTGTTGATAAATAATATAAAGGTTTTTACGAATTAAGGTCTTTACAATATGTTTTGGCTATTTAAATTCGATTCAAGTTCTTGAATTATCCGTGTACCCAGTTATTTAAAAATTAAAATACCGGGTTTTCGGTTTTAAATTAATCATCTGATAAAACCAAAGTACAATATTATGATTGAAAATTTGGATAAGTATATAATTTTTAATAGCAATTTTTTCATTATTAAAAATCAATTTCGGGAAAAATACGGGCCTATTATTTTTAGTTATTCTATTGATTAAAGCTAAAAATGAAAAATCGTGCAAGATCCCATTGTAAATATGGAAATACGATACAGTATGAAATAAAAGAATTATAAAAGTCGGTAATGTACTACGTCATAAGTTTTCTCTTTTTTTATTACAAAAAATCCTCGGAACCGAAAATTCGAATACCGGTTTTTTTATTTTCGGTATTAATAGCCTTAACAAAAAATAGTAAAGTGTAGAGATAAAATATTTCTTTTATTTCGCGTACAAAATATATAAATAATCTCTTAATTTTTTATGCGTAAAAAATATCAGATCTTGTGAGTATTTGGTTTAAAGTATAAATTCCGTCGCTTTAAATGTTTATAAAAGTAAATAAATAGTCTTTGGATGTTAATCACAATCTAAAATTCTCTAAATAAACTGTACAAAAAGAATCACAGATTAAAACATCCCATCATTAATACCAATCGGTACCAACACAGCCAAAAACAACATAAAATTACGAAGTACCAATTTCCAATCAGATGGCACAGCGTATGGAAGCAAGACATGCGTCAATCTGTTAACTTCGTGTGACGCGCATACGAAAATAAACGACGTAATCATCACATTCAACACGGGGTAGTTTGGTATGAGTACCAAAACACCGTGAGTGTCTGCAGCGAGCCAAATGTGGTACTGACTTATAAATAACTCTAGAGATATTCGACCAAACCAGGCGAAAAAACTTGAGTATCTTGTGCGAAGAATCCCGGAAATGTTTCTTAGGACTATATAGCTTATAATTGGTATAAAAACTATATATGAATGTATTTCACTACATTCTAATTGATTTCTACATAAAAATGTAAACGTAGTGTATGATCCCATACCAATTAATGCCGCCAAAGTAGCAGATAAAGCTATACCTCGAGAAAATAAATTACTGTGATTATTATCATCAAGAAAACTATACTTTTGTGCAAGCATATACATAACAGCAAATACCATTCCAAATAAAATAGAATACCGATCTAGTTTCCATCTAGACCACCATTCGTGAATATCATCATCGGTTGTGACGAACAAAGCCTTCCAAGGACGCGTGACAAAAACTTTTTCGAAAAATACTTCAGACATATACAAAATAGTAACCACGCTAAAAAGCGATACAAATTTAAGTACTAAATACAAATACTGTAAAGGATTACTGTCAGCATTTTGTGACGTTATATGCGGTGGTAAAGACAACACAACATAAATCATCATAAACCAAAACGATAACAACGGAACAAAATAATAAAACTGATACGGTCTATTCATGCATAAACACAAAGTAACTGTCATGAAATTCAACCGAAAAAGTACCTGAAAAAATCTAACTAACCCAAAATCTCCAATTTGCCACGCGTAGCAAAAATGTCCGTACCCCGACAAAAAAATGTACGCAGAAATAAGTACACGAATGTGCATATAAATCGGTAAAACTCTACTAGCTCCGGTCATGTGATATATCAAAATAACTAGCTGCATCCATCCTTTCCATTCCTCAGTCTGATCTCGATGTAAAACCTTTGTAAAACGACTATCTTCCGTGAAAAATAACCCCAATGCGCACATATACCCAACCGGTAACCAAAAGCTAAACTCCGAGTAATATTTATTCTCCTTCATGAAGAAATTCGTGCGGTCGCACACGAAGAAGTAACCCATGATTAGTGCCATGCGAGCCAGACTTGTAAAAAGAGTGTATAAGTCACTTGGAGGTACGGAAATAACGTCAGGTTTGTTGTTTGTTAGAAGCGTGTAGCCATTGTGAGGCGTGCCTCTCCATTTTAAAAACCAGCGGTGTAAGACCATTACTACTGCTATTATCACACTGAAATATATTCAGTTATAAATTAACAAATTTATAAAAAAATTAAAATAGACGATTTCGAATAATCGAGACATATACAGCAAAATTTAATTAGGAAAATAACTGAAATATTGCTCTACAATTCATAATATAAATGAAATAAATAAATATCAAACGTTATATTTAATAAATAAATAAATTCCAATAGTGTTATTACAAAAATAAATATATAATATAGTTATTTTTTATACAAGACAATAAAGTAATATTTTATCGACAAGCGAAAATTTTTCGCGAGTCGATAATTTACTTTTATCGTCGTGTATAAAATTCAATTGTTTTCTGTATCTGACTTTAAAGAAATTGAAATTTTATTTTTATTTGAAAACAATTTTAAAATGTCAGTATTGTGAGTTGCTGTGGAAATGTACTTCAAATAAATATAAGTTAAAGTACTTTATCTACCCTGGCTGTTAAAGCGTTACTTTATCTACCCTTGCGGTTAAAGTGCTACTTTATCCACTATTTTGAGTTGATAAAATTGCACTTTAACATCTGCTGTAGAAAAAAGTATATTTTCATTTGAAAATTAAAAAAAAAACTCTATGGAGCAACCCTCGATTTCCAATAAACAATTGAGTTATCAATTGTGTTTTGTTATTTAAAAAATGCAATTAATAGTGCCGATTAAATTGAAGAAACAAGAAATTAAATAATTTATTTGTAGAGCATTGAGTTATTATGAGAATACAATTTGTTTAATATTTTAATTTTTCGTGTTTAACCGTTAAAAAAATTTAAATTAAACATTTTTTGAATCTTCAAACAAACAATTAAGTTAGTCGTATGTCATATATTTATTAATATTAGAAAAGTCAAGGGCAAATTGTGTTTGTTTTTTGAAAAATGTAATAAATATTAGTGACTAATATTTAATTTAAATAGAATTAAAGGATTATTTCAATTTATTAACGGTAAGAAATAATAACTTAATAGAAATATAGTATAGAGGTAGAGGAAAAAATATTTAAATATAAAAAAGGAACAAAAAAATATTTAAATATAAAAATAAAGTGAATATAAAAACAAAGTGGTAACAAGTAAATAGAAAAATGAATGTCTAAGAAACAAGAAGTTCTATGACGATACGTAGACTAGATCATTAAAATGTATTTTTTTTTGTTTTATATGTCTCAATTAAACGAAATCGACTGTAATAAAAATAACTCACCAAACTCCCAAAATTGCAAAAGTAACAATTTGTAAAGTAGTATAACTTTCAGCTGAGCTACAGCAAGTTCCATCATTAAAATTCATGTAATCATTACAATACATGTTTAGTAATATTTGTATGTTGTGTTTTAATGATCGTGGCGCAAGATGTATTCCATCAGGGCTTTCATTTAGCATTCCTTGTGCTACTAATCTTTCACTCCTCCATAAATCAGTTTGCGAATAACTTAGAACTTCGATGGCTGCTTTGTTGTATAAATCTATTTGTTCGTTGGTGATCATTTCTAACCCAGGTTTAAGTTTTTCTTTGTGAATTGGTCCCTGTAATGCCCATAAAACTCTAGTTTTTTTTTCGTGTAAAGAATCTATCGGTTGGACGAGTCTAGTTAAGTTTATACTATAGCTGTTTAAAGCATCTGTAGATGCGTTTGATACATGAATTGTAGTTAATGCACAACCAACTACAATCACCGAAGGCGGCTTTTTTTCATTTTGCCATCTTCTAAAATTGTCTACCATTCTATTATCTATAATTGGACTCCATAAAAACTCGACTTTTATTCTTAATTTGGCGTCTACAAATGTTAAGTTATCAGAGTGTCGTTTTGGGAATTCTGTTGATACTTCATCTGTTCGCAAATGTTTTATAAAACCGAAATATAATTCCCGTAATCTGGAGTCTCCAATAAATACAAAATGAGTTTGAGCGCCCCAAAATGCAAGATAACGCAAACATCGTCTTGTGTCTCTAAAAAAATTATTTTCAAACGAAATTATTTACGAGCCAAATAACTTACGTTTGAGAATAATGGTGTATCATGCAACCATATGGTTGCCATTCTTGATCGCCTTTATATCTACCGTCTGATAACAACCACTTACAAGAATCAATCCCTAAAAAGTTTTGCTTAAGTTTGTTAAGTTAGGTTAGAAATGTAACATTTACCGTATCTTAAATGTAACATTCCATGGTAGGCTGCAAAACCTATTACGAAAAGTAAAGCTAGTCTTTTTGCATTATCTGCATTTATTTGTTCTATTATACGTTCTGCTGTAGACCGACTTGAATCAGAAACCATTTTTATTTTGTTTGTACGTTAAGAATCTGACAGCTAATTTGACAACTCTAATTATAATTTGTAAATACACGAGTTTTAAAATTACAAGAAGAAAAGTTAAATTAAAATGGGAAAATATGAGAAATCATAATATTTATACAGCAGTATAATTTGTTTTTCTATCGGGCGGTAAAAATGTATATGAAGTTTGCTCTTTACTCAATTTGAGTTAATTTCATTCTACAACTTAAATTTAAAAGCCACAATTTTAATCTTCGTATTGCAATTTTATATAAAAAAAATGAGTCCAATAAGAATTGATAAGTGGTTAATTGATTTTGTTACTCAAAAATGTTTAGTCTTATTATGAAAATTAATGAGTAACCGCTACAATTATTTTAAATTAAAAGTAGATAAAGTACAACTTCAGTTATTTTAAATTAAAAATAAATGAACTGTAGCTAACAACTTAATAAACAAAAATTAAATGAAATAAAGCTAAGGTTTCTTTAATAAGCTACAACTACAACTATTATTAATTGAAGGTAGATGAACTACATCTACAGTTATTTAAATTAAAAGTAGATAAACTACAACAATTATTTAAAATTAAAAGTAGATGAACTACAGCTTAACAAATAAAAGTAGCTGAGCTACAGCTATAATTATTTTAGTTTGAAAATAGATTAACTAGGGCTAGTTTCTTTAGAAAGTAGATGATCTATAGATAGTTACTTTAAATTAAAACTAGATGAACTACAGCTAGTTTCTTAAGAAACTTCAGCTACGGTTATAACTACATTAAAATGAAAGTAGATAAACTATAGTAATAATTTAGCGGAACTGTTAATTCCGTATGTCAAGTTTTTTATATTTAGTAACTGACCTTTCAAACTACCAGGAACTGCTGCTGCTTTTCCCCCAAATAAAGCTTCCTTCTGATCCTTAAACATGGTTTGGTGGGCCCCTTTTGGTGCGGTTTCCCAAAAATATTGGTGTGTTCGAGTGGTTCGGAAGCCACTTAAGCTGTAGCTTGACAACCTACACAATTAAAATATAAGTAACGCTTGTCATGAAACAATTTTAAATACTCTATAAAGGAACTTACTTTGAACTTCGAAAATTTTAGAGATTTCCTGTCGTATGTCTCAACCGATTGTGATAAAAATTACTATACACCTTTAAGAGGATCTATATTTTGGTCTTCCTGTAAGAAACGCCAGGTCTGGTGTTTAATTTTAAACTACGAGAGCCCCAAAGTTGGTCTTGCTTGTCTTGGCAGCTGCTGCAAAACATATATCTACACCCAATTCCTTTAATAATGGGTCGAATGCACTAAAAATGTTTATAGGGGTTTCAAATAACGTAGATTTTGATTTTCCTACAAGAAATGTCGGTTTTGTTGCTTAAATTTAACAAACAAGAGTCCCAAAATTGATCAGTTGCCTTTGACACCTGTTGCAAAACATATATCTACACCCAATTCTTTTAATAATGGGTCGAATGCACTAAAAATGTTTATAGGGGTGTCAAATAAGATAGATTTTGATTTTCTTGCAAAGAAATGCTGGTTCTGTTACTTAAATTTAACAAACGAGAGCATCATAATCGATCACTTTCTTTTGACAGCTTTTGCAAAACATATATCTACACCCAGTTTTTTTAATAATGGGTCGAATGCGCTAAAAATGTTTATAGAGGTTTTAAATAACGTAGATTTTGATTTTCTTACAAGAAATGCCGGTTCTGTTACTTAAATTTAACAAACGACAGCCCCAAAGTTTACGGCTGTCCTTGACACCTGTTGCAAAATGTATGTCTACACCCAATTCTTTTAATACTGGGTCGAATGCTCTAAAAAGGTGTATAGGGGTTTGAAATAATGTATATTTTAATTTTCCTACACAAAACACCGGTTCTGTTGATTAAACTTAACAAAGGAGAGCTCTAAAGTACATCACTTGCCTTTGACAGCTTTTGCAAAACCTATATCCACACATAGTACTTTTAATAATGGGTCCAATGCGTTGAAAATGTTTATAGGGGTTTGAAATAATGTAGATTTTGATTTTCTTACAAGAAACGCCGGTTCTGTTGCTTAAATTTAACACACGAGAGCCCCAAACTCGATCGCTTTCCTTTGACAGCTTTTGCAAAATATATATTCACACCCAGTACTTTTAATAATGGGTAAAATGCGATGAAATTGTTTATAGGGGTTTAAAATAACGTAGATTTTGATTTTCTTACAAGAAACGCCGGTTCTGATGCTTAAATTTAACAAACGAGAGCCCCAAAGTTGACGGCTTGCCTTGACACCTGTTTTGCAAAATATATGTCTACACCCAATTCTTTTAATACTGAGTCGAAAGCACTAAAAAGGTGTATAGGGGTTCGAAATGACATAGATTTTGATTTTCTAATATCAAAGGGGCCCCACATTAAGTAAAAAGTTCATAATCAATCGGTAAATGGCAAATTTATCGGTTTTTCAAATGCTATTTCTGAACCCAAAACTGGGTGTAAAGGGTCGTGTATGAGGCTACCTTACTAATTTTATTTGTATTTTATATATCTGATACCAAAAGGGCCCCAAATTGTCCAGGAAAGCTTTAATTAGCGAAATCCTCTCCAATGTTATTCTTATGGGAGAATCGAATTTCACTGATTTAAGCTATTAAATTGTTTAAAATTGGTAGGAAAGTATGAAATAAGGTTTTTAAATGTCCTAAAGACGATTTTCCTAGTGAGAAACATGGGTTTAAAGTCATATTTAGGGCAAAAAGTACTTTTAAAATGTTAAATGTCAAATAGGATTGTCGCCATTTTTATTCAACTTTAAGTTGAAATATCTCGCTTAAAAAAAATCGTATCTCAAAAAGCTTTGCACCAAAAAATTCAGCGTGAAAAGGCGAATTTTTTGAATATTATATTTATTTTTTAGAATAATTTTCGAATATATTTCGAAAATTCAGTTGGCGATCGTCAGTGATCGCTTTTTGTTTTCGTCATTTTCGGCCAATCACAACCCTTGTTTCAAGGTGAAACCATTTCGCCGCGAGTAATCATACGGAGCAGACGTGTTGACGGGGTGCTCCGCAAAAATAATTAAAAACGGACATAAAACACAAATATAACCCGGATTAACGACTCATAATCATTGTTTGAGCTATTTGGAAGTAACTTTGGATGAAATTAAATAAATATTTGCAAATTAAGCAAAATTTTTGTACTTGCAATTTTTTTTCAATTGTTTTGTAAACAAAAACAAAGTAGAGGTTAATTTTAATTAAATTTTAAATAAAATTGAAAGAAAATAACATAAAAATACGATATTCAAGTGTTGTAAAATAAAATTAGAACAAAAACAATGATTTCAGAGAACTTAAGTGAGACAAAATGGCGGACAACAGTGCAAGTGGTTGAAACAAGTGAGTAAGTGAGTGAGGAAGTGGACATGTCCAGCCGATGAGGAGACCTGACCGGTGATGTTGGAGGAATGGAGGCGAGCTGAGGGAGCAGTCGGGACCTGGGGAGCGGAGTCGAGGCCGAGAACTACTTCAGTGTTGAGGTTAGTCTAACTTTCATTACTTAAGTCGTTCTGCCTTGCAGTAATTAATGATGGGTTTATGCAGACAACTAAATTAAGAAATTACATTCTAAAATTGAACTAAGAAGTTGGTTATTTTCAACTGTCTAAGTTAATTTCTCAATTTTATAATGCTTGCACATGCGCAATACTTAACATAACCATTAGTTTGACGTTTGGAGCGTTTTGTAAATATAATCTAAAAGTGATATTTTTAAGATTGACAAAATACAATATGGAAATCATAATAAATGATACTAAGGACGAATACGACTTAATAAGCCTAGTTCAAAACTTTGAATTTATATACAATAAAAAAAAATGTAAATTTAAAGATAAAATAGCAAAGGAAAATCATATAGAACATTGCCATTGGTTTATACTTTAGTTTAGTTTTGAGCATAGACAGTCTTTGTATAATTTATTTTTTTAGTTTAGTGTTCAATTTAATTTTATAATTTAGTTGCTGCATAAACCCACCAATCGTTTCTATTAACTATTTCGTGTTCATTTATTAATACTGTTACATACAAGGCAGAAACGCATCCACCCTTCAATGATTCATCCCTTATTGTGTATATTTAATAATTTTAAATTTCTTTACGGTTTATTAAAAAATTGAAGTGCACTTAACATGACCTTTAATTGTACTTGTGTTACATGTTCTGTTTATTATTATAGGGATACATTAATGTAACCATCACTTATTTTCAAATATTTATGTAAAAATAAAAGTATAAACATTGATAATAAAAATATCAAGACTACTTATTATCTGGAGTGCGCCATTCATAACACATTAGTCAAAAATTAAACTTAAACCATTACAAATTTTCCAAAATAAATTTTTGCGTTTAATTACAGGTACATACGAATTACAACACTACATGAAGACACACCATACATTACACACATACACACAAACAACAATAACAACAACAACAACACCTTTACACCAAACAGAGTTGGAACACCGACAGCTATTATTATTATTAGATTATTAGTAGTTATATTGTAGTAAATATTCCTTGAAATTATTAAACTGTCAGTTTTTAATGTATATAATTATAAATAAAAAAACAAAAGTAAGTTGTCTATTTTAAAATATAACCTTTAATTGTTTAATGGTACATGTTTTGCTTATTATATTGGAGTAGATTTGTAATCATGGTTTAATTATTATATTATTATTAGATTATAAGTAGTTATATTTTGATAAATATTCCTTGATATTATTAACCTAATAGTTGATAATGTATATAGCTATGAATTAAAAAAAAACAAAAGAAAATTGTTTGTTTTGAAATATAACCTTTAATTGTTTTGTGTTAAATTTTCTGCTTATTATATAGGGTGGATTGGTAATCGTGGTTTAATTATAAACAATTATTAACAGTAAACCATGGATGATATATTAAATTATAAAAGGGTGGTTACACAGGGGTGTACTTAATAACTTTCTGTATATAATATGTTATTATTTAACATTATTTTTTTATGGTTAAAATATAAAGAAGGGAGTACTAACAGTAAACCGTAAAGTGATTTAACATTAATTATGATCAGTAGTTACAAAATAAAATGCTATTAAATGGGGTTGCATATAATGGGAAACAAAAGAAAATGTATGTTGTTAATTATCATTAATTACAAATGTTGTAAAGTTACAAACGGGTGGTTAAACAATGATATACTGTACAGTAAATCGGTATGTTATGTTTTAACATTTATTTTAGCAATAGTTTAAATATAAAAGTATAGTTACACGGGGGTGTACTTAATGAAAAACTAATAAATCTTATATTTTATGATGAGTATTTAATGGTGTACAATATGTACAGAAAATAATGATATATATATTTTTATTATATATCATACATTTAAAATAAATGTTAAACACACATTTAATATTTATTTCAATTTTTATAAATAACTTATGAACCTGTTCTGACTTATGTACTGACCAAATAAATTATCAACTCTAAAATAATCATAGTCAGTACTTGTCCGAAATACACGAATTGATATTTCACTCGTTTTCGAATTTTACTTGAAAAATGAAGGCATATGCCATCTATCAGCAACTCTGGGAACTATATTGTTGCCCAATTTAAATCTTCAACTGTAAATAATCGTTGAGAGTACTTGTCTGAACAACACAAATTGATATTTTTCTCGGTTTTGAATTAAAGTCGAAAAATGAAGGCATATGCAATCTATCATCAGCTCTGGGAACTATAGTGTTGCCCAACTCAAGTATTGAACTGTAAATAATCGTGGGGAGTACTTGTCTGAACCACACAAATTGAAATTTTGTGTATTTTACTCGGTTTTGAATTAAAGTCAAAAAATGAAGGCATATGCCATCTATCATCAGCTCTGGGAACTATAGTGTTGCCCAATTCAAGTATTGAACTGTAAATAATCGTGGGGAGTACTTGTCTGAACCACACGAATTGAAATTTTGCGTATTTTACTCGGTTTTGAATTAAGATCAAAAAATGAAGGCATATGCCATCTATCAGCAGCTCTGGGAACTATATTGTTGCCCAATTTAAATCTTCAACTGGAAATAATCGTGGAAATGACTTGTCTGAACAACACGAATTAATATTTCACACAGTTTCGAATTAAAGTTGAAAACTGAACGCATATGCCATCTATCGACACCTCTTGGAACTATATACTGTCGCGGAACTGAAAAGTGATTTGAAATCGAATGTGGAATTTGAAACGATCAATTATTTAACTGTTATTTTTATAGTAACTTTAGCTTATACTTTTCTACAGATATTATATTAATTAAAAAAAAATTAAAATAAAAATAAGACAACTATCATCAAATTTTGGAACGGTATTACAATGGCAGTTTTAGTGGACAATATCTTGTAGATTTTTTTTGTATTGTACTGCCTTTCTCATAGTTATTTCTTGTGTTTTTTTAACAACTACTCAAGCTTGTACCGGGGCACTTATATGTAGGATGGGTGACCGTGTGTCAGTGATAACTTCACTTTTATTTCAGCTATTTTGAGCTAAATTATACTGCTTCTTTGCAGTTGGGAGCTACGTTGTATAAACTACATTAGGAGTTGTGATTGACTAATTAGTCAAGCTTGTGTCAGGGCATTTTCATGTAGGATGGGTGACCGGCTTTCAAATATAATTTCACTCGCTCTATTTTTTTAAGGAAAACTTCTTGTACCGAACTGGTTCAAATTCAAATTTGGTGTACACAAACTAAGTGCATGTGACTAGTATCTGGTAAATTAGAGCCCCTAGAGGTTGATAATACAGTAGTTATTAAATATTGAAAATTTAAATCGCGCATTACGTAAGATCTGTGGATCATATGCAACTTTGGGCGACAGATTCGGAATCTACGACGTCGAGTTAGTGGGGTAACATGTATGAATCATCCCCTCGATCATCCCTTTAATATAAGCACCCTTATTCATATTTTGTGCGTTCATTTCGGCTACTGAAAAATCTAGCAATTCGTATACGTGTGAAAGATTTTTTTTGTAAATTGAAATCGGAATAATTATTTAAATAGAATAAATATCTATACTTGGTATAATATGAAACAATGTTAGATATATTGAACAATGTGTACTAAGGTCAATGACTTCTAATAGAAAGTACCATAAAATAATTTGAAATAAATTGAAATAACTCTAGGTGCAATATATTAAATCAGAACAAGTATTTAAATAGAGCAAGTATCTATTGCTTGGTAAAATATGAAATAATGTAAGGTATATTCAACAATGTGTACTAAGTCAATGACTTCTAAAGGCATATGAAAACAATAAAATATGGACTTACTAAACAAATAATATCTCCAGGGATTACTCCAGGTCCTGTGAGTGTCCTGTAGTGGTTTCTAAGCACCAGGAAGTCGTCCTCGAGGCTTCAGAGCACGAGCACACACCACACAAGTCTTTACACTAACACTGTAACAATAGAACTGAATATGATTATCTATGTAAGAGTTTAAGTATTAGATAACTACAGGCAATTATCAAAAAATAAAATAATGAATGGAATAAGTTAATTGATGTTTCGGATTACATAAGTTGCCTAGACGAATGCACTTTTTTGCACAAGTAAAGTGCAATGAACTTGATAATGCAGAATCAAATATGAGTAATTCAAGTTAAATATTTAAGAATATGTGCAACAATGGAAAGAAATCAGGAAATCAAAATTTTATAAAAAATATTTTAAGTCCATTATTATATTGAAACAATTATTTATTATCTGTTTATTGTATTATCTAACACGAGCACTTACAGCTGATGCAAAGAGTATTTATTGTTAAGACATGTGTATATTTAAAATTCAAATTAGTATTTTTTAACACGGGCATTTACAGCTGATATGAAGAATGTATATTGTTAATATTTTGTGTATTTAAAATGCAAATTGGTATTATTTAACACGGGCATTCACAGCTGATGTGAAGAATGTTTATTGTTAAGACATGTGTGTATTTAAATCGCATATTAGTATTATTTAACACGGGCATTCACAGCTGATGTGAAGAGTGTTTATCGTTAAGACATGTGTGTATTTAAAATGCAAATTGGTATTATAAAAAACAGGCATTCATAACTGATGTGAAGAGTGTTTATTAAGATATAAAGATTACATATTATGATAGAGATAATGTTTTGTTTAAAGTACAAACCATTTAAATATATGGGTGCAACAATGAGGCCTTCTGCAAAATGAAACTGCACCAGGTCTTCTAAAGTCTAGTAGGATATGCTCAGGGCGTAATCTTCTTCGGGAATTGTTGTTTAATTTATGAGAAATCTGGGAACTATTTCTAGAGGTGTAGTCTGGATTCATGAACTCCTGGTGCTCGTCTAGGTATAAATGATTTAACCAGCTGATATCAGCTGCTCTGGGGTTCTGCAACAATAGAAAATTTTATAAGATTTATATAAATATTCTAAGATATCCATTTAAATATCTAACCATTTAATTGTTGTGCAACAATGAGACAATCTGCAACAATGATATAAGCATCCAGATCTTTCTTAAGGCTGAAGGGTGATGATCTGGACGTAGTCTCCTTCAGGAATTTTTCTGTTCGATATGGGAAATCTGGGGACGGTTCCTAGAGCTAGTCACGACCTCCTGGAGTTCCTCCAGGTGCTAATTGATTTAACAGAGGTTCTGCAACAATGAAATAATGTCCTGAAATTTATGTTTTTAAGATACTCGTTTAAAGAGCGAATCATTTATATTGTGTGCAAAAATACCATCTTCTGCAACAATGACATGTGCAAGGTATACATGTACAACTCCCCCAGGTCTATTTGCAGCTCATGTAGAGGACTCTGTTGAGATGTAAGATGCTGAAACATAAGAAGACGTGGAGACGTTGGTTCCACCCCAATTTTGGGTGTGGTTAAGCCCTGCCACCACGTCAAGGTCTCTCCACTTGGGCAGGGAGTCCTACCCAAGCCGCCTAGCGATTCAATAGGCAGAATGGGTAGAACCACCCCGAGTCTAAAACCACGACCGGGGTGCCTAACGGGTAACAATCTAAGTGGCCCTATAACAATACAACCCTGACAACTCATATCAGCTAATGAATCGCATCTGAAAAAAAAAGATTAGTACAGCCTAACAAATGAGATGAAATGGTCCTGTCAAGTCCTGGGAGGAAAGAAAAGGATCGGAGACAGCACACCTGCCGGGATCAGGCCGCCAAGAACCCCATGGCACATCAATGTTTTTTACGCATTAATGTGATGTGGCGCTTGGACGGTGTGTGTCGCCCCAATCACTGACTTAACCCGTGCAAAGCCTCGAGGGTTTGGGAAAAGCCAGTGATCGTAGGCACCTACAGAGCCCCGACAATTTGTAAGGGATGTAGGGTGTGAGTCGGAAACTACAACAAAGCACTGGATGCACTATGTTGAGAGTCCTTCTCACCATTCAACAAGCACCAGGTGATCGCACTCATAAACACACCCCATTGCCACCCCCAACTGCTGCTGCTGCTGCTCTCTCTCCTTACAACGATCGCGAACGGAATTTACCCTGCAAGTACCCCATGCTACTTTACAATTTAAATAGCAACAAATATAAAAAAATATTCACGATACAAAATAATTATAACAATAAAAAGAAAACCTATCAAAAAAATGAAAATATCGCGCCCGGGTTTTCGCAACAAAGTTTCGAGTATGTTCGCGGCTTTAACTCGCGGGTTCTTCCTCCTGGATGGCCTCGAGACTTGCTCAAAGCCCTCAAGGCCTTGCTACCATCCCGGTCCCTCGGCGTCCCACGAAATCTCGCGTTGTCCGGGTCCTGGGTCCCGGCCTATCGACCCAGACTATTTGTTGGGTTCCACACACGAGCTAATGTGAACGGAACGAACAACCCAGCCCTTATTCTGGGAATGTAACCGCGGAACGGTCGGCCCGGACTTATTCCGGGATACGCGAGCTAGGAATTTAGGATGACGCGCGCCCCTCTTAAAACTAACTTTGTTATTTTTTGCTGTTGTACGACAATGAAAGTTTCAATTAATTGTTAAACTCAAGCAAGTAAAAATATTCTTATTCATATATGATTACTGTAATTCATGATGTTATGTAATACATATCTTACTGTATTGCAAAATCAGTTACATCTAATATTTGTACCTACAATTTTATTTATTTCAACTTGCATTTATTTATTTAAAATAAATAACTTAAAATTTAATTTATTACAATTTAATATTTATGATAACTGCAAAATGCAATGAATCTAATATTAATCTATATTGAATCTTTTGTTTCAATTCTTTTAAATTACTCATTTAATTCCTATTTTTGTTATTTTTTGCTGCTGTACGACATTGAACGTTTCAATTGATTGTTAAAGTCAAGCAAGTAAAAATATTCTTATTCGTATATGATTACAGAAATTCATGATGTAATGTAATTGATTTCTTACTGTATTGCATAATCAGTTACATATAATGTGTTCCTATAATTTTATTTATTTCAACTTAAATATATTTATTTAAAATAAATAACTTTAAATTTTATTTATTACAATTTAAAATTATAACAACTGAAAAGTGCAATGAATCTGATATTAATCTACATATATTGTATTCTTTGTTTTAATTCTTTTAAACTATTAATTTAATTCATATTTATTTTTTATAAGTCCCTACTGCATTCATACGGGGAGGATAAAAGGAAAACACGCAACACGCTTTTTTTCTTTTTTTTACAATTTTCTCTTTGAATTTTTTTTTGCACACACACATTCACACAATTCGACATTCATGCATCTAAATATTTGAAATCCTAATAAAAAAATTACGTTCATTGTCTATACAGCGAACTTTCCAGCAAAATTCTTATTACTTATATACATCTAAGGCATATTTTGAAAATAAATAAAACCATTTATAGATACAAAAATGGTAACCATTAAAATAAAAATTATATGTATTGATCAAAGTACAACATTTTGGGGAAAATTTCAGAAAGTTAATAAAAAAAAGCACCTACTTATAAAATTAAAGCGAAACATCAAATTTTAAATGATCAGTGTTATAATATATCATAAAACATATGTTTGTTATAATTATAGAACTATGTAAGAAAGCAAAAAGTACAAAATGAAATAAAACTGAGTACAGCTTGACAGTCATGCCTTATATCTAACTAATAACTTAACTAAAGCGATATTTACTTTATAAAACTTCCCGGGCAATTTTATAGAGCAATATATCGCTTACCCAATCGCTCACACACAATCATACCATACCTTATATCTATTGTCAAGTTGTACCCAGTTTTATGCATGAGAATAAATATATTATGTTAGCTTATTACCCATTATTGGGTGTGCCAATCTGTTCTAGACAGATAAGCATTATGCATTTGTTTTTCAAATAATTATGTAATGAATTAACAAAAAAATCATTTAAAATTCTTGTTTCGCTGTATAAAAAAATTATAAAATGAAAAACTATTTAAAAGAAATATAAAATTAATATTTAAGAAATAAATTCACTCTTGAAATAAGTTACGTAATAATGTACAATATAAAAAATGTAATAGAATAAAAGTTAAAGTATATATTGTGGAAATATTAATTTTTCAAATCTCTTGTAAATATGGAATATAGGGCATTAATTCGTTAAGGTATAATTTTATTTTAATTATGTAAATTATAGCAAGGAAAATGTTACGCAATGACCAATACATATTTTAAAAATAAAATAAAAATATACTACCTTATAATAATAATATAAACTGATAAAATAGAATTAATTTACGATATTTTTAAGTATATTTTTTTATTGTATATGTGATACATATTTAAATATAATACTCAAATATTTGGGTGTAGAATTTTAAGGGTTTAAATTTGCTGGAAAGTTGTAGCAAACCATACCTTGTTACCAAGTTAACTTGGTTAGAAATTACCAAAACCAATTGATTCCAACGAAGTCCGGTCTCCCATCCTTGGAACTGCTGGGCTCGAAATAGGTTGAAAAATATTTAAACACTGCTTGCAAATGGCGACGAGGCACTACCGAGTACTGTACGTACAACGCGATGTTAACACTTTCAACAACAAAAAGCAAATGACCGAATGTTACCTGAGAATTTTAAAGTAATTAATTAATTGACGGAAAAATTACGTAAAGATGTAATGACGTTGAAACATGGCTGCCCTGTAAGAAAGAGATGGATATATTTTTAAAAATAATAAATAAATAAATGCATAGAATTTTTAAACTAATTTTTGTGTGCACCAATTTTGGGTATGGCAGTTCTACTTTTAAACATAAGATGTAATATATTTTCGCTGACCAATTTTTAGGGGTGTCAATTTTCTTTGCTCAAATTTTTTTGAATGATAATACTTGCACCTCAGACTGCATTTATCAGGGCACTTATAACTGTATAGGGGAGTGCATAGGAGTTACATAAATACATATATGTTTGGAAGGAATATTTTTATTACCGTACTGTAATCACATCTATTTTCAAATGAATGTTTGGTACTCAGTATAATAATTTTACAAGTTGTATTTGTTTTAATTCTTTATTATTAACTATTAGACTGTATATTTACATAGACAAATATTTGTATAGAACATGTATACTTACAAACGTATTATGTTTCATTCACGTTTGATGAATTTTTTATGGGTTCAAAGTTATTTAAAATAATTTTAAATTGAACTTATAGAAATATAATACAAATAATAAATGAAAGAAAACAAAATTCAAAGGTCCGTACCATTCAATAAACTTATAAATAATGAGTAGTTCCTTCACTCGGTGCGTTGTAGGTGGGGGCAGCACATGCTTGGTTAAATTCGTCGTGCATGAACGGAGTTAGAAATCTTTTACCCCGACTACTGAAATTCGCTATACCGGCTAGCGACGCGTTGGGGGCCCGTATAACGACAGGTACTTTTCTCGGACTCGGGATGCACACCACTGCCTGAATTTTAGTTGATAGGAATTGGAAATACGTCACTCGATATGACATTTAGTGTGTAAAAAATATTACTTTTTAATATTTTAACGTTTTTTGATGTAAATATTTATAAATAAACATGAAAATAAAATAAATACAAATGTCAGGAGAATGGAAAAAAAAATTAAAATAGTTTTCTTCTCCGGAATTTAAACACACGGCCAATATTTTGTTAATGTGCGATTTTAAATAATATTAATTTTCTAAATAATGATTACTAACGGTGTGTTCTTGTTGTTACAGTGTGAGAGCCTTGGAGTCTCGTGAGATAGTCCTGGGGCACTTGGAGCTACTGTGAGGACGTCGTGGGACATTTGAGCTGTTTTGACAACATCGTGGGACACTTGTAACTGTTGCGGAGACATCGTAGAGCACTTGGAGCTACTGTAGAGACATCGTGGAACCTGATGGTGAGTCAAAATTAATTTCTTTTAATTCTGTATATACCTCACACTCTATATTTGGGTATGGCGGCTCTGTACAACCACTTGATGTAACTGTAATAATATAATTCGGGTAGTAATTAATTAACTAGTTAAGCTTTTATTTGCGCAGTTACACGTAGGATGGGGGACCGTGTTTCAGAGATAACTTTACTTGTATTTTAACTAGGTTGCAGCTAAATTAGACTGCATCTTATGTATTTATTAGCTACGTTTTATGAACTATATTCCGGGCGGTAATTATTTAAGTAGTCAAGCTTATATCAGGGCAGTTACATGTAGGATGTACCATACCATACCAACTCGTGTTCCGCGGACCTGGTTGCTTATGTGTTGTTCTTCGGTTGTAGTGACTGCAACACCCTTGTACACTCAGAGCTCTTCTGGAAACGTCGCGAGGCACTTGGAGCTACTATAGAGACGTCGCGGGATACTCGTAGCTGCTGTGGAGACATCGTGGGACATTCGGAGCTGCTGTGGAGACATCGCGGGACACACGGAGCTGCAGTGGAGACATCGCGGGACACTCGGAGCTGCAGTGGAGACATCGCGGGATGAATGGAGCCGCAGGCCCTGGAGATCATTTTAATGGTGAGTCCAACTTATATTTTTATTGTCTACACCCTAGATTTGGGTGTGACAACTCTATACAGAACCACCGCGGCTTCAAGCGACTTACAGCTCATTCACTGTTTACTCTTAAGTTCAAAACAGATGTTCTTATTTCAAAACAACATTGCAACTAAAAATACATATTCGTTTTATTTACATTGTTTTAACTGTCTCTGGTAGTTTCCTACACTTCAGTAATCATTTAATTTGCTGTTTGAGTATTTCAAAATGAGTGACCAGAAAACTACCCTTAATATTAATTAACTTTGTACATAAATTAAAAGTTCCACATGGTAGTTTTGTGCACGTTTGACTTTGCAAATAAGAGTGAACAGTGATTGTGTTTGCAATTGTAGAAGGTGAATATACATGGCTTGTGGTTGTAGGTGATTGCGGCTACAGCTGTCAGGAAAGCTGCAGCTGCTGCATCTGACGGAAGACTTAGTTGCTAGTTGATGTAGTAGCTTAAGTTGTTTAGTGTTAGTGTTTCTGTTGTATTTCACAGGTGTAGTTTTAGTTTGGCTCACCGTCCGCGAGCCACTTGTCGCGATTTGATGTTATGTTGAAGTGCTCCCTTGGCGAATCATCCTAGGATAATCGTGCGTCGCGTATGCCACGTGGCATGCGCCACCGCGCGGCTTGCCCAGACGGCAGCTAGGCCCTAGGGGGTGTAGTGCGAACTTGGAGTGGGCGGGTTCCTTTTAGAGTCACGGTCATGTGGGGGGGTAGGTAGGACACGCGCGCGGAGGGTAGTAGAGTTCATCAAACTTGTGCTTTGGCTGTTGACTTGCGTACCACTGGGTCGCTTTTCAATGTTCAATCACTTGTTTTCTTCGTTGGGGCTGGCTCCTGAGATGGTGTTAGTCGGGGTAGGCCCGGGGAGTAACGAGTAATGTTTGGCTGCACCACAGGAGGCTCTACTGCGCGACCGGTGCTCCCCCAACCGTTGGGGCAACATATCTTTAGACGCAGTGCTTATCAACCTATTAGCTTTTCTTTTTGCATTTCATAAAATAAATAAATAATTAATAATTGCATTTTTAATTAACATTAATAATATTTTAATTTATTTTCTATAACTATTTACTTGTTTATCATAATGTAAAATAAATAATAGACCTTCTGTCTATTATTGAATTGAATTTTGAATTTGAATTTTAGTCTTTTCTCTATAACTTATTTACTTGATTAACGTAACATAAAGTAAATAATAGACCTTCTGTCTATTATTGAATTGAATTGAATTAGACACATAATAGACGAATGTGTAGTTGACAGGCACTGCAATAAGTAAACCCGTTTAGCAACTTTGAGAATGAGCACATACCCGTGATGGATATAGGCCGGTGTGCCCTCGTGGCCGGGTAAGCGGCTGGCTGTCCGAGCTTGACGCGGCAAGTCAATGCTAAGCTTTCAATGGCCGTATCACGCACTAAACAGTGGTACCGTTATTGGGGGACTTGGTCGGGGTGCAGATGCTGTCGGTGGTGTAGGGTGTGATGCGAAAGCATGGCGTGGGAGTCGGCAATACCCCTCGTAAACCTCTAGTAAGAACAACGGCGGAGTTTCTTACTATTTCCTAGTTTTAATTAGCTTAGTTAAGGTAGTTCATAAGGTAGCTTAGTATGTAGTCTTTTAGCTTTGTTTTGCTTTGCTATCAATTGAGAAAGTAACGTAACGTAAGACAGGAATAAATAGATATTTTCACATAGCACTTCAACCAACGTAACTCTTGCAGGTAGTATTAAGTTAGTATGTAAGTTAGAAACACATTGTTACTGTTAACAGGCTTAGTTGTAAGTTTCTTTCAGGGTAATATGTTGGCTATTGCTCTCATAGTCTCTAGTAAAGAACAGACTATGAGGGTAGTCAACCATGTCAGATGCAGCGGCGAGAAGACGTCCATCAACAAACACTTTCCCTTTGTATTGTAATAAATAAATAATAAAACCCCCAAACTTATCTGTGTTGTTAGTTGGCATGGTAGCGAGTAAGTAGAGTAAGCAGGGCCTAGACGTAGATAAGGAACTAGACTGTAAGCCAACACCCACATTGTAAAACCATTGTAAACTTACGATGTTGTAAGGGGATTCCTACCATACAACACCGTAAAGTATTGTAAACGTGTGCTAAACTTTGTAACTGTACGACTGCGTCGTGGAGTTCACAACACTTGTGAAATGCATTGTCCAAATACTGTACAAGTTCCCCTTGGGTACACACATGTAACACACAAACACGACATTGTATTTTGTTGTAAATAACTTCATGTTATTTACAATACAATATAATGTCGTGTAATTTTATGTTACAATTTAATAAAAATAAAATTATAAAGTTGTACACATGTGGAATTTGAAACATAAAGTATTTATAACAATGCATTCTGAATGCATTGTCCAAATACTTTATAATGTTTTGTACAAGTTCCTCTTGGGTACAAAAATGTAACACACAAAGACGACGTTGTAATTTGTTGTAAATAACTTAGTTATTTATGATAAATACAATGTCGTCTAATTTTATGTGTTACAACTTCAATAAAAAATTATAAAGTTGTACTCATGTGGAACTTGGAACATTCTACAGTATTTATAACAATGCATTCTGGATAGAGTTGTGAACGACGCGACACAGGAGTTCTGATGGTGCACTCTACACCGCAGAGTACAGTTCTGAAGGGTACCACATTGTTACAGTACTTTACTACGTGTTGTACTGAGTGTAAAACATCGGAAGGTATTTAATATTAAACTGCAACACTTGTTCACTGTACGGAATTGCATCTGTTGCACGGAATGAAACATATTGTCTTATTCTGTACAACAGATACTTTGAATTCACTTGTTAATTGTATAAAATAACTTAGGTTTCCGTACAGTTGAGCACACGTTGTAGTTTGATAATAAATACTTTGCGAAGCGTTGCATTCAACATCGTAAAGTGTTGTAACAACTTGTACTTTGTAAGTGCATCAGACGCTCTGGGCTGCACTTGCAAAATGCAAGTCTTACAACACTTGACGATCGTATTCCCGGTAGGATGATTACAACATTGTGGGTACTTACCGCTGACGTGGAGAAGGAACGTTGTATTCTCTTGTGGAGAATTGTGGTTGGACTTGTTCCTGCGGTGGTTGATGTGCACTTGCTGCTTTATTCACTAAACACTAATCACTTGTGGTTAATGTTTGGTGAACAAAGCCCTAATTGCATATCATCACCGCAGGAAGAAGTCCGTCTATAATTCTCCACAAGAGAATTTAGCTTCTTCATGCGGTGGTTGATACGCAGTTGGGACTTTGTTCACTAAACACAAAGTCTCGGCTGTGTATAAATTCGGGATGTCGTAATATATTGATAAATATGTTACGACATCTTAACACTGTGGATGTTGGAATAGAACTGTATGAAATAATCATGTACATTCGGTAATATACCTGTATAATTAATGAGTTTTAATAAGATTATATAAGGTGGAATAGAAATTTGTATTGTCATTTGTCCTTGATACACGTAGGAAGTCCCAAATTGGTAAAAAAATTACACGTATAAAGTTCCAAATTTGGCCACCAGTTGGCAGCACCTGTCAATAAGGCCAAGTGCTGCCATCTATTATCAAAAAAATGAACTAAAAAAATGTTAAAAAAGTGTCAGCACTTGGTCCTCAGAACCCGGTTTTTAAGTTACATACGCACGTACATACGGTCTCACATGTATAGTTCGGAAAAGTTGCAAAAAATGATTTTAAATTGTATAAAATGATCTATTATAACGTTCCTTAAACTACCACTAAAATCCAAGAAAAGTGCTCCTACAATTCATGTAATCCGGATACAAAATCGTATTTTTAAGTTGACCAAAAAATCAGGAAAAGTACTCCTACAATTCATGTAACCCGGATACAAAATCGCATTTTCATGTTGACCAAAAAATCAGGAAAAAGTGCTCCTACAATTCATGTTATCCGGATACAAAATCGCATTTTCAAATTGGCCAAAAAATCAGGAAAAAGTGCTCCTACAATTCATGTTATCCGGATACAAAATCGCATTTTCAAGTTGACCAAAAAATCAGGAAAAAGTGCTCCTACAATTCATGTTATCCGGATACAAAATCGCATTTTCAAGTTGGCCAAAAAATCAGGAAAAAGTGCTCCTACAATTCATGTTATCCGGATACAAAATCGCATTTTCAAGTTGGCCAAAAAATCAGGAAAAAGTGCTCCTACAATTCATGTTATCCGGATACAAAATCAGATTTCGACCTTTTTTCAGCCAAGGTATGGTTTCCGACCGTATGTACATGCGTATGTAACTTAAAAACCGGCTTCTGAGGACCAAGTGCTGACACTTTTTTAACAATTTTTTTAGTTCATTTGATGATAATAGATGGCAGCACTTGGCCTTATTGACAGGTGCTGCCAACTGGTGGTCAAATTTAGAACTTTATACGTGTAAATATACTAAATTGTCTTTAGCAACCCTCAAATGTAAAAAAAATGGATGTTTTCAATAAAAGAATATATACATTTAACTCGTATTTTATTTAATTATAAAAAATACATACATTTTAACAATAAAATTCTAATTTGCGACAATAAATATAAGGTAACGAATTTATAGGATTATAAGTAAATAACATCCTACAAATTCGTTAACTTATACTTATTTTCTATACCAAAACCCACATTATATCAAGACATTGTAATATATTCATCAATATATTACAACATCCCGAAATTATACACAGCCGAGACTTTGTGTTTAGAACAAAGTCCCACCTGCGTATCTACCACCGCGTGAAGAAGCTAAATTCTCTTGTGGAGAATTATAATGGAACTTCTTCCTGCGGTGATGATATGCAATTGGGGCTTCGTTCACCAAACATTAACCACAAGTGATAAGTGTTTAGTGAACAAAGCAGCAAGTGCACATCAACCACCGCAGGAACAAGTTCAACCACAATTCTCCACAAGAGAATACAACGTTCCTTCTCCACGTCAGCGGTAAGTACCCACAATGTTGTAATCATCCTACCGGGAATACGATCGTCAAGTGTTGTAAGACATTTTGTAAGTGCAGCCCAGAGCGTCTGCTGCACTTACAAAGTACAAGTTGTTACAACACTTTACGATGTTGAATGCAACGCTTCGCAAAGTATTTATTATCAAACTACAACGTGTGCTCAACTGTACGGAAACCTAAGTTATTTTATACAATTAACAAGTGAATTCAAAGTATCTGTTATACAGAATAAGACAATATGTTTCATTTCGTGCAACAGATGCAATTCCGTACAGTGAACAAGTGTTGCAGTTTAATATTAAATACCTTCCGATGTTTTACACTCAGTACAACACGTAGTAAAGTACTGTAACAATGTGGTACCCTTCAGAACTGTACTCTGCGGTGTAGAGTGCACCATCAGAACTCCTGTGTCGCGTCGTTCACAACTCTATCCAGAATGCATTGTTATAAATACTGTAGAATGTTCCAAGTTCCACATGAGTACAACAAAATAATTTTTTATTGAAGTTGTAACACATAAAATTAGACGACATTGTATTTATCATAAATAACTAAGTTATTTACAACAAATTACAACGTCGTCTTTGTGTGTTACATTTTTGTACCCAAGGGGAACTTGTACAAAACATTATAAAGTATTTGGACAATGCATTCAGAATGCATTGTTATAAATACTTTATAATGTTTCAAATTCCACATGTGTACAACTTTATAATTTATTTTTATTAAATTGTAACATAAAATTACACGACATTATATTGTATTGTAAATAACATGAAGTTATTTACAACAAAATACAATGTCGTGTTTGTGTGTTACATGTGTGTACCCAAGGGGAACTTGTACAGTATTTGGACAATGCATTTGACAAGTGTTGTGAACTCCACGACGCAGTCGTACAGTTACAAAGTTTAGCACACGTTTACAATACTTTACGGTGTTGTATGGCAGGAATCCCCTTACAACATCGTAAGTTTACAATGGTTTTACAATGTGGGTGTTGGCTTACAGTCTAGTTCCTTATCTACGTCTAGGCCCTGCTTACTCTACTTACTCGCTACCATGCCAACTAACAACACAGACAAGTTTGGGGGTTTTATTATTTATTTATTACAATACAAAGGGAAAGTGTTTGTTGATGGACGTCTTCTCGCCGCTGCATCTGACATGGTTGACTACCCTCATAGTCTGTTCTTTACTAGAGACTATGAGAGCAATAGCCAACATATTACCCTGAAAGAAACTTACAACTAAGCCTGTTAACAGTAACAATGTGTTTCTAACTTACATACTAACTTAATACTACCTGCAAGAGTTACGTTGGTTGAAGTGCTATGTGAAAATATCTATTTATTCCTGTCTTACGTTACGTTACTTTCTCAATTGATAGCAAAGCAAAACAAAGCTAAAAGACTACATACTAAGCTACCTTATGAACTACCTTAACTAAGCTAATTAAAACTAGGAAATAGTAAGAAACTCCGCCGTTGTTCTTACTAGAGGTTTACGAGGGGTATTGCCGACTCCCACGCCATGCTTTCGCATCACACCCTACACCACCGACAGCATCTGCACCCCGACCAAGTCCCCCAATAACGGTACCACTGTTTAGTGCGTGATACGGCCATTGAAAGCTTAGCATTGACTTGCCGCGTCAAGCTCGGACAGCCAGCCGCTTACCCGGCCACGAGGGCACACCGGCCTATATCCATCACGGGTATGTGCTCATTCTCAAAGTTGCTCAACGGGTTTACTTATTGCAGTGCCTGTCAACTACACATTCGTCTATTATGTGTCTAATTCAATTCAATTCAATAATAGACAGAAGGTCTATTATTTATTTTACATTATGATAAACAAGTAAATAGTTATAGAAAATAAATTAAAATATTATTAATGTTAATTAAAAATGCAATTATTAATTATTTATTTATTTTATGAAATGCAAAGAAGAGAAGCTACTTGGTTGATAAGCACTGCATCTAAAGATATGTTGCCCCAACGGTTGGGGGAGCACCGGTCGCGCAGTAGAGCCTCCTGTGGTGCAGCCAAACATTACTCGTTACTCCCCGGGCCTACCCCGACTAACACCATCTCAGGAGCCAGCCCCAACGAAGAAAACAAGTGATTGAACATTGAAAAGCGACCCAGTGGTACGCAAGTCAACAGCCAAAGCACAAGTTTGATGAACTCTACTACCCTCCGCGCGCGTGTCCTACCTACCCCCCCACATGACCGTGACTCTAAAAGGAACCCGCCCACTCCAAGTTCGCACTACACCCCCTAGGGCCTAGCTGCCGTCTGGGCAAGCCGCGCGGTGGCGCATGCCACGTGGCATACGCGACGCACGATTATCCTAGGATGATTCGCCAAGGGAGCACTTCAACATAACATCAAATCGCGACAAGTGGCTCGCGGACGGTGAGCCAAACTAAAACTACACCTGTGAAATACAACAGAAACACTAACACTAAACAACTTAAGCTACTACATCAACTAGCAACTAAGTCTTCCGTCAGATGCAGCAGCTGCAGCTTTCCTGACAGCTGTAGCCGCAATCACCTACAACCACAAGCCATGTATATTCACCTTCCACAATTGCAAACACAATCACTGTTCACTCTTATTTGCAAAGTCAAACGTGCACAAAACTACCATGTGGAACTTTTAATTTATGTACAAAGTTAATTAATATTAAGGGTAGTTTTCTGGTCACTCATTTTGAAATACTCAAACAGCAAATTAAATGATTACTGAAGTGTAGGAAACTACCAGAGACAGTTAAAACAATGTAAATAAAACTAATATGTATTTTTAGTTGCAATGTTGTTTTGAAATAAGAACATCTGTTTTGAACTTAAGAGTAAACAGTGAATGAGCTGTAAGTCGCTTGAAGCCGCGGTGGTTCTGTATAGAGTTGTCACACCCAAATCTAGGGTGTAGACAATAAAAATATAAGTTGGACTCACCATTAAAATGATCTCCAGGGCCTGCGGCTCCATTCATCCCGCGATGTCTCCACAGCAGCTCCGAGTGTCCCACGATGTCTCCACTGCAGCTCCGAGTGTCCCACGATGTCTCCACAGCAGCTCCGAGTGTCCCACGATGTCTCCGCTGTAGCTCCGAGTGTCCCACGATGTCTCCACAGCGGCTCCAAGTGTCCCGCGATGTCTCCGCTGTAGCTCCGAGTGTCCCGCGATGTCTCCATACCAACTTTCAAGTGTCCTGCGACGACTCCAGAGCAGCTCCAAGTGTCCCGCGATGTCTCCACAAGAGCTCCGAGTGTCCCAGGATATTGCAGGCACTGTAACCAAAACACAACACATAAGCAACCAGGTTCGCGGAACACAAGTTAGTAAAACACACATGTATTAATATTTGGAGAAAATTCGACAGAACACGTGATTCGTACTAATATTACATTCACAATATTTCCTAAAATTATCAATTAAATACGGTCACCCATCCTACATGTAACTTCCCTGATACAAGCTTGACTCCTAAATTAATTATTGCCCGAAATATAGTTTATAAATATAGCTAATAACTATAAAATATGCAGTAATATCTAGCTGCATCTTACAAGAAATACAAGTAAAATTATCTATTAAATACAGTCACCCATCCAGCATATAAGTGCAGTAATACAAACTTGACTAATTAATTAATTACTGCCCTAACAGTACTTTAAAAAACACAGCTAATAACAACAATAGATGCAGTATAATCTAGCTGAAACCTACGTGAAATTCAGGTGAAATTATCTCTGAAATTCGGTCACCCATCCAGGCAAATAACTGCCGTAATACAAGCTTGACTAATTAATTAATTACTGCTCTAACTGTACTTTAAAGAACACAGCTAATAACAACAATAGATGCAGTATAATCTAGCTGAAACCTACGCGAAATTCAGGTGAAATTATCTCTGAAATTCGGTCACCCATCCAGGCAAATAACTGCCGCAATACAAGCTTGACTAATTAATTAATTACAGCTCTAACTGTACATTAAAGAACATAGCTAATAACAACAATAGATGCAGTATAATCTAGCTGAAACCTACGTGAAATTCAGGTGAAATTATCTCTGAAATTCGGTCACCCATCCAGGCAAATAACTGCCGTAATACAAGCTTGACTAATTAATTAAATACTGCCCTAACTGTACTTTACGACACACAGCTAATAACAACAATAGATGCAGTATAATCTAGCTGAAACCTACGCGAAATTCAGGTGAAATTATCTCTGAAATTCGGTCACCCATCCAGGCAAATAACTGCCGTAATACAAGCTTGACTAATTAATTAATTACTGCCCTAACTGTACTTTACGACACACAGCTAATAACAACAATAGATGCAGTATAATCTAGCTGAAACCTACGCGAAATTCAGGTGAAATTATCACTGAAATTCGGTCACCCATCCAGGCAAATAACTGCCGCAATACAAGCTTGACTAATTAATAAATTACTGCCCTAACTGTACTTTACGACACACAGCTAATAACAACAATAGATGCAGTATAATCTAGCTGAAACCTACGCGAAATTCAGGTGAAATTATCTCTGAAATTCGGTCACCCATCCAGGCAAATAACTGCCGTAATACAAGCTTGACTAATTAATTAATTACTGCCCTAACTGTACTTTACGACACACAGCTAATAACAACAATAGATGCAGTATAATCTAGCTGAAACCTACGCGAAATTCAGGTGAAATTATCACTGAAATTCGGTCACCCATCCAGGCAAATAACTGCCGCAATACAAGCTTGACTAATTAATAAATTACTGCCCTAACTGTACTTTACGACACACCGCTAATAACAACAATAGATGCAGTATAATCTAGCTGAAACCTACGCGAAATACAGGTGAACTTATCTCTGAAATTCGGTCACCCATCCAGGCAAATAATTGCCGTAATACAAGCTTGACTAATTAATTAATTACAGCTCTAACTGTACATTAAAGAACACAGCTAATAACAACAATAGATGCAGTATAATCTAGCTGAAACCTACGCGAAATTCAGGTGAAATTATCTCTGAAATTCGGTCACCCATCCAGGCAAATAACTGCCGTAATACAAGCTTGACTAATTAATTAATTACTGCCCTAACTGTACTTTACGACACACAGCTAATAACAACAATAGATGCAGTATAATCTAGCTGAAACCTACGCGAAATTCAGGTGAAATTATCACTGAAATTCGGTCACCCATCCAGGCAAATAACTGCCGCAATACAAGCTTGACTAATTAATAAATTACTGCCCTAACTGTACTTTACGACACACAGCTAATAACAACAATAGATGCAGTATAATCTAGCTGAAACCTACGCGAAATACAGGTGAACTTATCTCTGAAATTCGGTCACCCATCCAGGCAAATAATTGCCGTAATACAAGCTTGACTAATTAATTAATTACAGCTCTAACTGTACATTAAAGAACACAGCTAATAACAACAATAGATGCAGTATAATCTAGCTGAAACCTACGTGAAATTCAGGTGAAATTATCTCTGAAATTCGGTCACCCATCCAGGCAAATAACTGCCGTAATACAAGCTTGACTAATTAATTAAATACTGCCCTAACTGTACTTTACAGAACACAGATAATAACAACAATAAATGCAGTATAATCTAGCTGAAACCTACGCGAAATTCAGGTGAAATTATCTCTGAAATTCGGTCACCCATCCAGGCAAATAACTGCCGTAATCAAGCTTGACTAATTAATTAATTACTGCCCTAACTGTACTTTAAAGAACACAGCTAATTACAACAATAGATGCAGTATAATCTAGCTGAAACCTACGCGAAATTCAGGTGAAATTATCTCTGAAAAGCGGTCACCCATCCAGGCAAATAACTGCCGTAATCAAGCTTGACTAATTAATTAATTACTGCCCTAACTGTACTTTACAGAACACAGCTAATAACAACAATAAATGCAGTATAATCTAGCTGAAACCTACGCGAAATTCAGGTGTAATTATCTCTGAAATTCGGTCACCCATCCAGGCAAATAACTGCCGCAATACAAGCTTGACTAATTAATTAATTACAGCTCTAACTGTACATTAAAGAACATAGCTAATAACAACAATAGATGCAGTATAATCTAGCTGAAACCTACGTGAAATTCAGGTGAAATTATCTCTGAAAAGCGGTCACCCATCCAGGCAAATAACTGCCGTAATCAAGCTTGACTAATTAATTAATTACTGCCCTAGTTGTACTTTACGAAACACAGCTAATAACAACAACAGATGCAGTATAATCTAGCTGAAACCTACGCGAAATTCAGGTGAAATTATCTCTGAAAAGCGGTCACCCATCCAGGCAAATAACTGCCGTAATACAAGCTTGACTAATTAATTAAATACTGCCCTAACTGTACATTAGAGAACACAGCTAATAACAACAATAGATGCAGTATAATCTAGCTGAAACCTACGCGAAATTCAGGTGAAATTATCTCTGAAATTCGGTCACCCATCCAGGCAAATAACTGCCGTAATACAAGCTTGACTAATTAATTAATTACTACCCTAACTGTACTTTACGAAACACAGCTAATAACAACAATAGATGCAGTATAATCTAGCTGAAACCTACGCGAAATTCAGGTGAAATTATCTCTAAAATTGAATTAAGGGTACAAAATATTTTTCGTTTCAAAATAGAGGGGATCAATTTTTGATGTCAGAAATTTAATTAATTAATAAAACTTCCTAACTTGTAAAATTGTTGAAGAAAGAGGTGTATGTTTCCCTCAGAGAACATGTTTACTCAAGTTGTTCATAACTCATAAAATAAATATAAAAAGTCACCTACAGTTTGCAGGATTTAAGTTGCCTACACATAGGAATGTGTAGGACTTCCAGTAGACATACAATATACAATAAACAATGTTTGCAATATACAAAACATACAATACACAATATATAATACGTACTTACCCGGGGCGCCATTATTTATCGGTCGCGATTATTAATTAGGGAAATGATAGCGGGCCCCGTGGGGCCCCGGGTACGCTCGCAACTCTTGAGATAAGAAGCGCCTTCCGGGTCCAGCCTGGACACCTGTGGGGAGTGTCCAGTGCTGGACGCGTCTCTGCCTTTCCAGCGGGAGGACATGTGCCCCTGGGACCCAACTACAACTATTTATTTACGTCTTACATTGTTTACCTAACAAAGCACCGCATTTCATTTCATTACTACAATAAATTATATTCATTTATTTGTAATATTCTAATTAATTTAATTAATATTTAATAAACAATTAATTGAATAAAGTATTATGAAACTATATATTAGTTATGCATTTGTAACAATCTAATTGAATTAATTATTACTTAATACACTTTTAATTGAATTATGTTCAAGTATAAAACGTTATGAAACTTAATTACGAATTAATTATTGTTTATATATTGAACAACAAACGATGCTTTGTTAATTATTTACGTCATCTTATAAATAAAAATTAAAAAGCAATTAACGTTAAGGGGCACATGAACCAAAGTAAAAATTCCAAACATCGCGAATTTATTTCAACGGGGAGAGAACGAACAGGTTAGGAAATGCGCTGGAGGCAGAACGGCTAAAGTGAAGCTCCCTCAGGAGTCGGTACCCACCTCTAGTGTGTGTCTTGGTCTCGGCTACCACCTCGGCTCCCCGGGGCCCATCTCCGCTGCTGCTTTCCTCCAGGAACATTTCGGCTGCTGCTCTGCTCCAGGAACATCGGATCGGCCTCCTCGGATTCCATGTCTCACTCACTCACTCGATACTTGCACTTGTTCAAGTCTGTTTCGCGGCCGCCATTTTGTCAACACTTTGTTATTATACTCACAATCATTGCAATTGTTTTTCTACTTTTATTCACTTTGTAATAACTTTATATCATTTATATGTGATTTTTATTTAATATTACTTTAAGTTTAATAAAAATTACCTTCACTGTATATGAGTTCATTTGACTACTATCGAAAAATTTTCAGTCAAAAAAAATATTTTTAATAAAAAATATATTTTTAAATTTACTTTCTATCATCTCTATTAATGATTGTGAGCCGTTAATTTGTGTTATATTCACGTATTTTATGTTTTTTCCGCGATTTTCCGGGAGCCACCGAGTGCACGTCTGCTCGCGTGGAAGGCTCTCGAAGGAATGACGCCATGTTGGAAATTGGCTAAAATGCTGCGAAAATCCCTAGAAAACAAAAGACGATTTTGAAAATTTTATTCTAAAAATATAAACTTAGTATCAAAAGATGCGCCTTTTTTCACTGAATTTTTTGATATGTAGGTTTTTGGGCTTTGATTTTTTTTAACCGAGATATTTGAATTCAAAGTTTCAAAATAACCGTTATTTTGCAACTTGACATTTAGATTTCTAAAGTCTTTTTTACGCAAATTACAACTTTAAACCCGGGTTTCTTACTAGAAAATTCGTCTTTAGGAGGTTTAAAACTACTTGTCTATAGTTTCCTACCGATATTTATTAATTTTATGGCTGAAATCAGCGAAAATCGATTCTCCCATAAGAATAACATTGGAGAGGATTTGGCGTATAACGGCTTTCCTGCATATTTTGGGGACCATTTGAGTTCGGAAATGTAAATTTGAGCTAAAATTAGTAAGGTAGCCGCAGCCACAGCCCTTTACACCCAGTTTTGGGTTCAGAAATACTATTTGTTATAACCCGCTATTTGGTTGTTTATTGCATATTTACGATATTTATAGTTAATGTGGGGCCCCATTGACATAAAAAACTTAAAATATAAGTTGGTTTAGACATTTCCACAAAATTTGAACCCACAAATTGCAATAATGGGTTCGTTAGGAAAAAGTGTCATTTGACAGCACGAGAAATCTGGGTATAGATTCAAAATTTGAGACAATTCCGCATTAGAACCCGGGTTTTGGATGAAAAAATCGAAATCTATGCCATTTCGAAACTCTATACACCTTTTTGCCTAATTTGATCAACTATTACAAAAATTGGGTGTAAATACAGTTCTTGAAATGATCGCCATAGCGTATCACCAACTTTGGGGCCCCTGTGTGCAAAATTGGGGCAACAGATCCGGAGTTTCTAGCTATCAAATCAAACACCCCATCCCTCTAAACACCCATAGCAAGTTTCATAACAATCGGTTAAGAAATAAAGTTGCTATGAACAGATATGTCTAGCGATGTTCAAAAGTTGAAGTGTTGGAGTAACATACGTCGGTTCTACCAACTTCGGGGCCCCTGTATGCGAAATTGGGGCAACAGAACCGGGATTTCTAGCTATTAAATCGAACACCCTATCCTTCTAAATACCCATAGCAAGTTTTGTAACAATCGGTTAAGAAATAAAATTTCTATGAGCAGATATGTCTAGCGATGCTCAAGAAGTTGAAGTGTTGGAGCAACATATGTCGACTTTACCAACTTTGGGACGCCTGTTTGAGAAATTGGTGCAACAGAACTGCGATTTTTGACTATCAAATCGAAAACCCTATCAGTCTAAGCCTCCATAGCATATTTCACAACATTCGATTAAGAAATAAAGTTTCTGGAAACAGATATGACCGGCGATCTTCAAGAATTTGGAAATTTTTGGGTGTACGCGCAACGTCAGTTCTACATAATTGATACAGTTTTTTCGCTAGATAATCGAGGAGTACATGCAACGAAATCTCTGTATCAAGTTTTATTACAATCGGTTAAAATTTATTAGAAGTAGGAACAGATATGTACATGAACTTGATGCTGTAGAGATACGTTGTGATTGTCTGACCTATCCACATCCAATTTGGGTTTGAATTGCATACTAATTGTTTTATTTTCTTTTTCTGGCAAACTAAATTCATTTATTTCTACTTATAAGTTGTAAATGTTTGCAAATATTTACAATTCAAGTGTACAATCATATATCTCCTAGTTGAAAACCTGAATCTAGTCAATTGTTTGTCTTACAAGTTTGAGGAAATATTTAAACAGTTTCCACACATTGTAAATATTTCTCGGATAGTTCAAAGGGTTTAACACAAGTAAATAAAACATTGAATATTACAACTCACCAAAGAAATGTCGTACTTTCGTTTTTCTCAACTTCATAGCTGCTTTTCTCAATCAAAAACTCCTTATTACACCAAAGAATCATCTGTAAAGTACAACAATTGTTTCCAAACAAGACCTTGAATGCTGTTCATAAATACATAAAACATCAAATAATATTTATTGTAGGACAAATACAAGTATGAAATATAATTTTCCGTACCTTAAGTACTATTTCCACTTATTTTTATTACTCGAAACTACATTTTAATTACTTTTCTCACAATTTTAAAGTATTCTCTCGTTGATTTTAATTAATGGCGTCTTATTAGTGGAAAACAGACGCTATGAACAAGGACGGTAAAACAGTTTACTTAAATTAAAAGTCGATTTGACACGAATAAAAATCTACAATAATCAACTCAAACCAAAAAAAGCTACAGTTTTATTTAAAGCATGAGATGTGTGAAAGAAAAAAGGAAGGCATCTTAATCTGGCAGAAATTTACATGAAATTTAAGGGGAATTATCATTAAAACCATTGCATGAATTAATACTTAAAATAAAAGTTTCTCTATAATTTCTTCTTCCCTATATTCTTAACGATTTACTTGTAAAAAATATTATTTTTTTCTATAGCAGATGTTAAAGTGCAATTTTATCAACTCAAAATAGTGGATAAAATAGCACTTTAACCGCAAGGGTAGATAAAGTAACTCTTTAACAGCAAGGGTAGATAAAGTACTTTAACTTATATATATATATATATATATATATATATATATATATATATATATATATATATTATGCATAAAACAATGTTTTTTTAATGTTGAAATTCTCAGGTTTTGCTTTTGTAATTTACTTGTTACGTAATTAAACATACGAATCTTATGTTTTATCTTTAAGAATGAATAAATGTAATAAAAAGTAAATATTCTTACCTTTTTTGTAGATTCTGGGTGTCTCAGCTTCATCTGGCACCTTTGAAGTGAAGATCTACATCTTTAAGAACTATTACTTTGATTTTTTGCTTCCCAATTTCCTATTACCAAAAAAATACTTTTCTGTGTAAATAACTTTTGAGCTAAGAGCTATGTTAATGTTTTGTGCTCAACTACTTTAGAAATGAATTGGTTTTAGTTTCCAACGACAAAAAAAAAATACGAAATAGCCTAAATTTTTACGCATGCAACTTTCTTCATGCATCTATACTTGACTGAACCGCAAAATGAAGCAGCAGTAATCACCTTTCTCATCTTCAGAGGATTATTTCTGTGAAGCAGATTCAATGGTGAAAGTCTCAATTAATTCTGAGGGTTGAGATTTGTATAAAGTCTCAACCGGTTGAGATATTATTGGAAAATTTATCATCCAATTTGTCTAAGTCTGAAGATGGATCATTTGTTGCTTTGGTCAATCTTGTAAACCTGTAATATATCATCATTTAGCATTTTAATGATGATATATGTTTGAAACACAAACATATTAACAATAAATACCCGAACATAAATGTTAAAATAGTTTTTAATTATTAAAACACAAAAATATTTACTTTTAACTCATAATTTGTTACGTAATTTCAACTACTTTTTAAGCAATTTGAATTTTTGCCACAGTCCAATATTTACAGACAATTAGAGACATCTATACGACTTAAGTCGAAACTAAAAAAACAATACAAGATCAATCACGTGACCTGTGACGTAGATTGGAATGCAACATAAAACAAAAGCCGGCGCTTAAATTCCAAAGCTAGTTTACAATTTCTCCGCGAGACGTTACTAAAAAATTTGAATGCAAAACAAAAACCGGCGCTTAAATTCTAAAACAGTTTTACAATTTCGCTACTAGATCAAAATATTTGAATATTAACGCAATTTATTTTATAGATATTTTAATTTAATATATAACTAAACATAATATGGCATAGGATAATAAAAACGAAACAAGTTATTCAAATTTATTTTATTTTCTTTTTCTTTAAAGTTACCTTTGTTCGTTTCCTCTTCAATTCCTCGCGATTAACTTTTGGACAGTCATTTTTCTTGTGTCCTGTTTCTTTACAATGGAAACAACTCTAAATAAATTGTGTATTGTGTAAATATTACAAATATAACATTTCAAATAAAATATTTACTTGATTAAAAGAAATGTCTCCACATTTGTGGTCAGGTTGAGCACATCGTCCACATTTTTTACAATGAACCCAAGTCGGTTTTACACATCTGTTGCATTTTGAGCAGTGAATATAAGTCCTACCGTCTTTAGATGTGCAAGAATTGCAAGATTCGCAGTGGTTGTTTTCTTCGTAAACCCACCGTTTACATTTTGAACAATATTTGTAGCCTTCATCTTCTGGGAGTTTAATTTTACTGAAGATAAATTAATTTAATCTAATTTAAAAAAAAATAACACAAACTTACTTTAAAGAAACATTTGTAAACATTCGAACTGGTGATCCAAACTTTCTACCTTTTTTACCATCTTGAAATAAGGAATGATTATCATAATCAACTTTATAGTCAACCATTTTAAAATTAAAATCGTGTTGAGTTATTTGCGGTTCCATAAAATATGGAAAAAATAAAAATATTTGCAAATAATCATTTCTAGAATTTAAACTTTGGTATAAAGTTTGAATTTTTTTTAATGTCTGACATATTGGCTCTGTTCTGCCACCAAACGGTGGATCTAGAACTATCGCAAAATTATTCCCTCTAAAAATAAAAATTTTAAAACATTTTTATTGAACAAATGATTAAAATTTACTTGTCTGATTGTAAAAAATCTTTGAAGACATCTTCAGAATCGTGGAGAAAAAAGTAATGATTGAATAAATTATACCAACAAAATTGTAATGGACCGTAAAAATTGTGATATCGATAATCAAAATCCAGGAGTAAAGATGACATAGTTGGGTATTTGTTTGTGATATTTTCATGGATTCTTGGAGCTCCAATACATAAAACATTTCTGCAAAAAAAATATTTCCAGTTCTATTTCCGCTTTATAAGAGACTCTTTATTTTATTTATTTTAGTTAAGTTATCACTAGTGAAATAATAAGATCATTATTTCACTCGTAATCAAAATGCAAAGTAAGCATATATATATATATAGAAACATAAACAGCTATAAAAATAGAAAATTTATGTCGTAATTTTCTTTAGAAATATTAATACAGTTATTATATTTATTAGAATAACAAAGAAAACTGTTTCTATATCATTTGTTTGTTTATAATCAACAATTTTGTTATGGTAACTTAGCAACACACAAAATTAAGTAGTTCTTTGTATCGTCTTTTGTTTATTTTATAAAAAAAAAACACAAAAAAGTTCAAATGAATTCTGATAGTTATTCAAACGAAAATAGAAAAAATATTGTAAGAAACACGTAAGGAAAGTAGATGCTTCATTAACTTTTGTGCTTGCAAAACTCGCCTGCGTCTCATGTCGTAATTTTTGCATGCATTAAATATTTTTTTCGTACTTATTTTCTATAGCTATAACATACCTAATTTGTAAAGATTGAAGTATATTTATAATAGTAACAACTGATTTATCTGTAAATAAATATTGCGCTTCTTTTTTGTCATTATTTAACGGCGATAAAAAAGTTGAAGGAAACAAAATTTGTTGATCGCTAACTTCACTTATTAATTTGTGATCTTTGTGATCACCTTTTAACGCCCACACGTTACAAGTTGTACAATAAGTTCTCTGCTTATTATTTTTTTGTTGAACCTGCATCAATAAAATTTAAAACCAAAAATTTACTTAAAATAAAATTCTAACCTCAATTAATGAAAGGTAAACTTGTCGATGATTAATATTCGGTAGCGATTTATGTTTCTCTGCATTTCTAACATTTTTCTTTGCACTTTTTTCCTGTTCATCTTCCCAAAGAAAAAACGAACAAAGTTTACGATCACGACAAGCTGAACACGCAAAGAATTTTCTACGATCGCCTGAGTCGTTGATGCGACGAGAAAATAATAAAGTTGGGCCATGAGGGCATTTTGGATGACTGGATAAATCTTCCACGATGTATTCTATTCCTGACATTCCTGAAATTAAGATAACTTGTCGTAAAATGGTTACAAAACATAAAAACATGGAAAATGAAAATAGAAACTCATTTTGACAGCTGTAAAACACAAATTTGTTACCTGATTGTTTCTGGAATTAAATAGTTTAAACAATAAAGTATTTTTTAAATAATTCTTTCATATTTATAAACACATGTTTACATGTTTTAAAACATGTGTTCAGAACTCTACCGACAAATAAATGAAACTATTTGCAAATGGAGCGGAATTTAAAATTAAATGTTAGAAAATATGTATGAATTATTTGAGAAAAAATAATCAATTTTTAGATACTAAATAACATTATTTGTGTTTTAAAGTAACAAATTTATTTCTTATAATTTTTTTTGTATGGGATTAATTACATTTTTGTGCCAATTTGTCTCAAAAGTTTTTAGTCCTTTCGCCTTAATAAAACATTTCTTTTTGAAATCATAAAACCATTTCTAAATCAGTATTCTTTTCTTTGTTGTTGGAAAATAAATTTGTCTGCTTCCGTTTAAAAAGAGACTCTTTATTTTACTAATTTTAGTCTGGTCATTAATTCCATTATTTTACTAGTGAAATAACAAGACCATTATTTCACTCAAAATCAAAATGGAAAGTAGACATATATAGAAACATTAACAGCTACAAAAATAGAAAATTTAATTGTTCTTCTCTTTACAAATATCAAATATTAAAAGCAGATATTTTTTAAATTATTAAATTGACAGTAACTAATATTTTCCAATTCAAATAACTCGAATGAAATCTTTATTTATCATGTTTATCTACTTATGTTTCAGTATTGTCTTTTTTGTTTATATTATTTCATAAAAAAGTCAAGAATTCATAATTTCAAATACATTTTTGTACTTATTCAAACGAAAGTAGAAAAATATTGTACGAAACCCTTAAGAAAACTGGGTTATATTTAACTTTTGCTCTTATAAAACTCATCTACGTCTCGTGTTGTTATTTTCGCATGCGTTAACTACCTTGCTTTGTTTTCTATCTTATTACACAAGAGTGCAATTTGAGTGGATTTAGGATAGGAATTGGAATAGTTGTGAGAGAAACAAAGAATTCATTGTGGAATAACATTTTATTAATCTAGTCTTTTATGTGAACATTGACTGCATGTTAAAATGTGTTTCAGTAAACGTTTCTCAAATGCCTGACGCAGATAATACCGAATCGTCCACTCAATCTGCTTACTGCGTAGTGACTAGAGCAGTAATACAGGTAGGAATGCATTTCTTTACTCATTATATGTACAATTCTTAACAAGATCGTTTCTATATGAGGTAAAACAGGAAAATATGTTATTATTTATAGTATGTACATTGAAACAATAATATAGGAATAAATTATAAACTATAACACTGATGTTTTCACCACAAATATTTGTACAAGGATTACAGCAAGTTAACGAAACTTTGTGGCAAATCGTTGTAGAACAATAACAAAATATTAATACCGACGGTATTAACAGTGATTTTTTTTACTTTTTCTTCGTTTTGGGATCACTAAACGAAACCATTTCAATGTATGTAAAGCTACACCGCTAGATTCTAGACACGTAACAAACAAATGCAATACAACATGCACAGAAGAATATATTGAAGTGGCCTGTACTTTATATTTCAAATTTTATAACTCATGTTTGTTCCAATTTCGGAGTCACTTTAAAAAAATTAAGTTTAACAATTAGTAATTCGAAAAGCGTGATTTGTATCGTCCATATTTATAGATTTTCGTAAAAAGTAATACTTATTTACATTATAAGTCCGGTAAATGAGTTTTTACTGTACGAATTTTCAAATAAGTACCGTGAACTGTCAATTTAAATCGAATTTTCGATTTTGTTGCTTTGAAAATTATTAAGAAAGTAAAATAAAAATCTCAGTTTCCTTTTAAGACGAAAAACGCTGTCATGTCATTTTTGACATGTCAATCACAAACTTTCAACCAAAATACTTTTAAAATGAGTTCAAATTTAAATAAAAAATTTGGTGCAACAAAATCTTAGAATGTCAAATTTAAAGGACGTATAAATACAAATTTATAAAAAAATTATTATGACTGCAATTATTTTACTGGACTTGTATGGAAAACATGAAATTTAAAAATGAGTACCGTAATAATCATTTAACGAACGTATGAAGATGTATAACGTTTTATTTTCCACTGTATCACATTTTGAGTTTCAATCAAGTTCTGATTTTGTTATTTTTAAAATTATTAATGCCCGTTTGCACCAACAAGGCTTAAATTTTAAGCTAGACTTAAACAAAAAAAATCTAATCGAATTTTTGACAGCAATGTTAAATCATGCATTTGACATTTTATTTCGATTCGATTTTGTCTATTTAAGGCAAGCTTAAAATTTAAGTTATGTTGGTGCAAACGGCCATAAGAAGGTGAAATAAAAATTTAAGAAGAAAATTTATGTTATATGTCAATTTTTACAGAAACTTTCAATAGAAATCAATAAAGTAATGGTGAATTTGGCTGTTAAATATAAAAAAATGTTAATTAAAATCTTGACAGCAATTGAATAATTCATTTGACATTCTATTGATATTGTTTATTTAAGAAAATTTAAGTAATATTGTTGCAAAATTACTTTGATAAGAAAATTTCATGTTACCGATTGTTAAGAAGAAAAATTATGTTATCTGTTACTTTTTACATAAACTTTCAATAGAAATATATTAAAATAAGATAAGATTTAAAGAATTTAAATTTTGTACCAGAAAATATTTTAAAATATTTTACTGGTCTTGAAATCAGTCCGATAAAGGTGGAAATGTAATACAGTATCAAATAAAATAAAAAAAGTTCAAAAGTAGTTCCCAATTACAAAAAAAATCTGGAACTTTTTTCGGACATACATTCATCAAAATTGGAACAAACCTTTCATACAAATCGAGTAACATTTTAAAAAATACAGAATTTATTTCTACAGTCAAATATTTCGTGACTCGATTGTACAACAGAAGGAGATATCGGAAATTCACACTAATTGAAATAATTTGAACGAAGAATTTATTTACACTTTAAATTCTAATTTTCTCCACATCTAAATCATCAAAAATGATTTTATATATTGAATATTGCAGATATTAAAATCGTAGTAGTCACAAATTAATTTCTTCGCTACACATAAACATTGCCCTGTCAAAAGCAACCGAAGTCGGACGTTTTTGGAGAATAAATGGGCAATATTTAAGTCAAGTCTCCTGATCAGCCTTAGGAACTTGTAAAACTATTTATATTATTATTAGATATATATTTTAGTAGTAATTTTATAAGACATGATATTTTCTCACAGTGCGACACCACAAGAGAACGTAAAGCACTAAATGAATTCGGGTACAAGTGACGTGTACCCGATCACAGATATAATACTGAAATTAGGGTCAGAAAGTACACAACCATAAGATTTTTTTGGGTTTTCTCTTTTTTCACTATACGGGACAATAATAATTTCGATTGGTTTACACCCTATTGTTGAGTAACGAGAAATCTAACTTTAATTGACCGTTACGACGTATAAAAAATATTCTGAAAATAAAGGCGCCATTAGCTTTGGATGTCGACAAAGCTTTACTGAAATGTGTACCTTAAATATTAAATTGTAATCAAAACGCGGTTTTTCTTGGTTACTAAATTATTTACGATCATACTTTAACTAAATTTTTGCTCCAGGAATCTCGAAAATATAAAAAAATTCTTTAAATTTAAATTAGTAACACTAAATCAAATAACAAGTTTGCTTTGACAACAAATGACGTTAGTTACCAATTGTTATTGCTATATTTGTTTATTTAAAAAAAAAAACGAATTATTTATTTAAAATTTTTTAAAACTGTTTCTTTTTTGTCTGTTTTCAAGAAAAATATAAATTTTGATCGAATTTTTATTGTTATTTGTCTTATAACGTAAAGAGTTAATAATGACATTCAAATTTCTGTACCAATTTTGTTTTCATATTAGGGCATTGTCGTAGATAATAATTATTTACGAAAGAATCTGGGAAACTATAAAAGAATCCTTTTAAATTTAAATTAATTCACTAATTTAAGTAATACTGGTACAATCGGCTATAAATTAAATAACAAAATTAGTTTGACATGTAAATTTCATGTTACCAATTGTAACGCGTCTGTTTTTTTAAAAATATGTTAAACAAACAAACATGTTTCTCATTGTCAAAAATAGAGTAAAATGTACTTTTAGATTTAAACTCTCAACTGTAATTACACGAGAACTTTTTATTTTGCCGGATAAATTTTGTTATCTAGATATGTGATAAGAAAACTGTTTTAATAAAACTACGACATCGTATATGGAGTCAAATGGGGAAGTTTAGCGATTTTATTTTATAAAGATTGTCTTCAAATTGATATTTTACATTTTATTTCACTCAAGCCTAGATTTCTCAAAAAATTATGTCACAAAAGTTCAAAGTTAGGTCTCACCTTCCTTCTACGCAAGCGTATAACCCACTTCTGACGTCACAAAAGTTCGATGATAAATCATTAATTATAAATAAATAGGAACATAATTTAAACTTTCATTCAAATACTTATAATGAAAATATATTGCACATGTAATTTCAATCACGCTAAACTTCCCCATTGTTGCTAATACGATTGAATTATTAAACTGAAATTTATCGGAAGAAAATAAAATGCTAGAGTGTAATATGGCAAAATAATTTAACGCCAAATAATGCAAATGACATTAATGTAATTAGTGTTTTGACCTGGTTGCTAGAAGAAAGGTAAATAACGTTTTATTACTTGCAAAATGTTACTTTTTTTTTACCCGCTGTCAACACTAGAAGAAAAAATTTGGTTTACTTTATAATGGAGTTGAATTAAAATCATACAATTTAATATTTACGGCACACAAACCATTGTCGACACCCTTGCATTTAAACCGCTACTTACTTGCTCTTTACTGAACAATGTAATGTAACCAGATTTCACATACCGTAGCACCAGAAGGAATAGAGTGCCCATGCTATCGTGCTAGAGAAGGCAAGAACGTAGAACGTAGAACGTCGAGATCAGCCACGCCTCCGTCCACCCATCTAGAAGACAGACTCCTAGAAGACAGACTCCGCAGAGCGAGACAAGTGTATGGGATGCGAGGGGCTTCGGGCCAGTCGCTTCTTGGGCAGCTTGTTCAGCGTGTTCAGCAGGCTGATGAAGTCCGGGCGGTCAGAAGACCGGAAGGACCAGCATTGCATCAGGATGTCCTAAGAAGAGAAGTTACAAGCATTCCGTAATACTCGGGACACACGACGAAAGTTAATGATCATTAACAGTTAATACTTAATTTAGTTGCCGTGTGTCATATGATCATTTAGGTAATGATCATTTCAAACTTTATAACGTGGAAAGTGCCGATGAAGTTTAGAAACCGATGACCGGAAGCGTTCGGTTGTCATCGCAACTCGAATGACAGTTGGGGTTGTTGATGTTGAGGTTAATGTTGATATCTAGTTAAATTATTCTTATTTGGGTTGATGATTGACAATGAAATATAGTGGCATGGATAATACTCTACATCTAGAAACTACTATCATGTCTTTAATGACTCTCTATCTTCTTTTTTGTTAAGGGTACATTGTATTTGCGCATGTGCAAGAAATTTTAAATAATGTCCGTGTGTCTGCATATTTTTCTAATGCACATTAACTTCAATTGAGAATTTACTTAATGATCATTATTTATACCGTGTGTCCCGGAGGAAATGTAAGAAGGGGGAGTTACCTTAACATCGCGCGAAGCTTGTAGGTTGGCAAGTGGTTGTTTCATGCCTTTCCCGACTTGCCAAATGATGGATTCGGGCGGTTGGCCTTTGAATGGCCATTCGCCGCATAGTAACTCGTACCAGACCGTACTAAAGAGGAAAACATTACAAGATATAAATTAAAATACAAACAAAACCCTAAGTTCAAATAAGCATTTAGTTTTAGGGTTTACAATTATATTTTCTGTTAACTTTAAACATAAATATATGAAACATTGTGTAAATAATTATTTAAATTCCACATTTTATATTTTAAAATTAAGATATAACCTAAATTAAATATTTAACTTGCTTTCAGTATACTCTAAATAAATTGAAAGCTAAATGTAAAAATTATTAATTCAAACTTATGTGTAAAAATGTAATGCGCATCTTTTTTCCGTTGTTTAAGTACAAGTAAAAAAGTTATAGTTTTACACTGTTTAATATCATTTTGTTCTAAATTTAGTACGAGATAGTAACTGTAAACTCATTTACACTGTAATAGATCACGATAAAGTTTGAAGCACACAAACCTTGTGAAATATGAAAGAACAGATCACCGTGAAACGAAACTCAAAACATTCTATAACACGATATCTGAGTGTAAAACTGGCGTTAAGTCAGCCAATCAGAAGTATTTATTTTAGAAAGTCAACTTCAGTTCACTCTTCCTAGTTATTAAATAGAGTATAACTTTATACAAGCTCATGAAATGAAGAATGTCCTTAAAACAAACATTCGAAAAACAATTGCCGACTTTGATTTTGAGTAAACTACCGTAAAGTATGCCATCTGTTACCAACTTTATGAACTACCATGTACTATGCCATCTGTTAACAACTGTGGAAACTACCGCACAAGCTAACGCCATCTCATAATAATTTTGTGAACTAAATTCAAGCGCGTAGTACTACACTAGCCTTTTTACACAAATGTCTTCCAATGTCTCCCTACGCGACTTTTCATAAGAAAATAGTCCAAGGGAAATATTTTTAAATAATGAAATTACTGCGTTTTAAATTACTTTAAATTAAAAATACTTTATTTTTGTCTGTAACATAATTTGCGAAAAATGAAAAATATGTATTCAGAGGTAGTTTTGAGCTTGAAAGTGCAATTTCAAGATGACCGTCAAAATCTAATCAATTCCAGTATAACAAAACAATTAAATTCAAGTTTTAATTATTTTTGCTAGACAGATATTTAGTAATCATGTGTACATTATTTGTTCACACACATAAATACTCAAGCATCATCGTAAAATGTTATTATCGGATTGTAGCGACTCGATATACAATAAAAATAATGTCTGACTAAAATTTCGGTCTCGGTTAATTCCAACCAAAAATTAACTAAACTCTTTACTTCTTTAGCAAAGATATTATTTCTAAAACATAAAGAGATTTTCTAATAAATTCAAGTTTTTATTTAATTTAATAATCGAATAACCAGATTTTCGTGTTTAATAAAAATGAAACTAAATTGTAACTTTAAGTTTCGGTTTCGGTTGTTTTTAGCCAAAACTAGAAGAGGAGCCTAATATTCGGTTACGGTTTTGGTTGAAAATCGTAAATAAAAAGTTAAAGAAAACGGTTTCGGTTACGTTTTCGGTAGAACTAGAAAAGGAGCCGAATATTCAGTTACAGTTTCGGTTGAAAATCGTGTTCATTAAATAAAACGTAAACGAAAACTCAAGTTTTTTTTTTAATGTAATAATAGAATAAACTAGATTTCCGTGTTTAATAAAAATGAAACTAAATTGTAACTTTAAAGTTTCGCTTTTGGTTACGTTTTCGGTCGAAACTAGAAAAGGAGCCTAATATTCGGTTACAATTTCGGTTGAAAATCGTGTTCACTAAATAAAAAGTAAAAGTAAAAATGAAAAACTTACCCAAAAGCGTAAACATCAGAAGCTTTAGTAAAAGGCAGCTCTTCCTCATGAGTTTGATGTGCCCGCAAACTTCTCACTATTTCCGGCGCTAAGTAACACAACCAACCCGGAGGAATGCCTAAACTGTCTCCCTTTCTGCACACAAATTTATATTTTACACAAAACACTTCTTCTTGGTTTATTGCGATTACTTGCCTGTTTCCAAAGCAGAGTTTTGTAACACTAAACAGCCCAAAATCAGCAATAATTACTTTTCCATTCTCCAGAAAAATGTTCTTGCTTTTCAAGTCTTTGTGGACGATACCTTTAGCGTGAAGATATCCCATTCCCTTCACAAAAATAATTAGTAAAGAGAAAGAAAAGAAAGAAAGGCAGTTACCTGTGATATTTGTTGCGCAATTATCGTTGTTTTGTTCATGTTAAATTTGTCTTTTCGCAAATGGATATGAGTGTATAATGTCATACCTTTACTCAAACTGGTAACAATTGCCAGTCGAGGTGGTTTCATACACGCCCCCATAAAAAGCATCAGATTTTCATGGCGAGTTTTTCGAAATATTCCAACCTACGCACATTGTGGTTATTGTTTTGTACTTGAAGGTAATTTTAGAGGACTCACCTCCATTTTAAATGTTTCTAAAGTCTTTTCGTCATCCAAATAGTCCATGTTTAAAACTTTAATGGCAACATCACCGTGCCAGTTTCCTCGGTAGACTGTACCAAATCGTCCAGTGCCAATTGGTTCGCCGATTTTTAGTTCGTCGAAGGGAATGTCCCATTCTCGCATTGACAACTAATAAAAACATATTGTGCTATTTCTTTTTGTTATAGTTGAAAAAAATATGAAGTAATAGTAACATAAGGAATTTGATAAAGTGGAACATACTTTAGGAAAAATAAATAGAAAAATTTGCAGAGAAATAAGAGCAATTAACAGGAACTAGCATAAAATAATACAGATGTGGAGCAATAAGTTGGTCAGGAATTTGTTAAACTAGACTATAATTTAGGACAAATAAGTAAAGCAATTTTTGAAAAAACCTAACTGAATTGTAGGGCAAATACATAAGAGTAAATACTGGAAACTAGATTAAATACTACAGCAAGAATGTTAGACAATAGATAGATGAATAACTAGAGCAATTGTCGTAGAAATGAGAGCATTTTCTGAGAAAAATAAATGAAGTATTTACTGAGAATTAGACTAAGAATGTAAAGCAATGAATAGATCAGGAATTATATAAACTGGAGCATATTTTAAACTATAAAACTAGATCAAATGCCGTAGAAATGAGAGCACTTTCAGGGAAAAATAAATGGAGCAATTACTACGAAAGTACTAGAGCAAGGATGTAAACAATAAATAGATCTGGAATTACAGAAACTGGAGTACATTTTAGACTAAATAACTCGAGCAATTGTCAGAGGAATGAGAGCAATTTCTGAGGGATATATATGGAGCAATTATTGAAAAGCAGAACAAATATCTAGAGCAAGAATAATATAGGACAATAAATAGACCAGAAATAAGATAAATTGGAGCACATTCTGGAGTAAATAAAAAGAATAATAACTGAAAAGTTAGTCAAATATACAGAGCAAGAATATGGATCAATAAATAGATAATGAATCAGAATAAATTGAAGCATATTTAAGGTTAAATAAACAAAACTATTTCCGGAGAAATAAGAGCTACTATTAACAAAAAAAATAAAAGATGTAATTCTTAAAAATAGAACAAATATTAAGGTAAGAATAATAAAACAATAAATAGATCAGCAATCAGAGTAATTGGAGTACATTTTAGGCCAAATAAATAGAGCAATTACAGGAGAAATTGAAGATTATTCTGAAGTAAATAGAGTAGGAGAAATGAGAGCATTTTCTGGGGATAATATGCAATTATCTAGAGCAAGAATATAGGGCAATGAACAGATTACGAACAAGAAAAATTGGAAAGAAATTGCCACAGAAATTAGAGATCATTTTGAGGAAAGTAACTGGTCAAATTAATGAGAACTACGAAAAATACTAGAGCAAAAATATTGGACAATAAATCGACAAAAAATCAGATAAACTAGAGAACAAATAAATAAAATAACTATCACAAACAACTAGAAATATTGAAGTAAGGAGAGATAATAATGGTTCAGTTAATAAATAAACTAGAAAACATTCTGAGGTAAGTACAATATGCAAGGGGAAGTTTAGCGTATTTTTTTTTATTTTATCAAGATTGCCCTCAAAAGTGATATTCTACATTTTATTTTACCCAAAGATGCCTAGATTTCTCAAAAAATGAAATTTTATACAAAAATGACGTGAGAGTGGCTCGCGGAGAACATATCGTCTATCTTAACCAGCGCGCGCTGGGTTCCCATGGCAACAGAGAAGCGTGTGGTGTAATGCCTCAAAATACAACCTACGTTCAAAAAGTCAGGTCTCACCATCCCTTCTGCGCAAGCGCATAACTCACTTGTGACGTCAGAGTGGCTCGAAGATAAATAATTAATTATAAATAATTGGCAACATAATTTTAACTTGCAATTACATTTTAAGTTATAATTACTCATATACTTACGACTAAAAGATATTTCACATGTAATTTCAACCACGCTAAACTTCCCCATTATCGGAGAAATTAGAACAAATAATTAAAGCAACAACTGGGGAATCACAACAAATATTAGAGATCCGATAAATAATAACAAATTCCACTCACGCTATTCTGCCTGGGCCACCTCCGTCCATCCCTCTCCGTGATAGTCTCACTATCCGACACCTGACTATCTTGACTATCCACCCTGACTGGCGTCCTATCGGAATCCGTACTAACCGACCCTGACACCGACACAGTCCTTTCACTATCATGCGTCTCCTCCTCGAGCGTGACATGCAGCGGGTGCGTCTCTATGGTCACCCCGATGTCGGCGCCGAGGTGTCCCACGTCGGGGAAGTGGAACTGCTGCTTGGTGTGCGCTAGCGGAGTGTGGGCCACGAGGAGGGCTGGGCTGGATGGGGTGGAGCTGTTGCAGGAGGAGGTGTTCGAGCTGCTGTCCGGAGCGGTGTAAGGGATCGTGACGACTGGTTGGTGGTTGTGGTTGTGGCGTTTGTAAGGTAAGCGGCTGAGGATTGTTTGGTTGGGGGAACATGTGCGGTATTGGTTTGGGGAGTGGTTTGGTTGAAATACTGAAACAAATTGTTCAGTTTAATGTATTATTATACTCTGTTTTTAAACTATAGACAGAAACTAGAAATTCCAGTGAGAAAATCAAAGGCTGTGATTGGCTGCTGCGCTATTTAATGAAGTCACATTTAACCAGACAAAATTTCAAGTTAACCTTCTCAAACGTAATTGAAACGTCAAACTCTCAGTAGTTGTCATATCACTTGCTGAATTTGCACCTGTTTCTTGTTTCATTTCTCTTTTTGTGATATTTCACTATTAAAACCAGTTGTTTTCAGAACTACAAGTATTTCACAAACGCTGTGGTGTAAATGTGACTTCGTCTAGTGCTGTCTATAGTTAAAAAACGGAGTATAGTAATCCTAAACTTGTATAATAAGTATAATGCTTGCAAAGATAGAGCAAAACCGTTTGACATTTAAGTCTTAGAGACGTCCGTAGAATTTTTGTGGTTTGGTTAAAATACAGAAAATGGTTCAGTTATATTACTGGTAATACTTTTAACAGCCAAATTAATGGTGGGGTTACATAAATCATTATAAATATAATGCTCGTAAAGATATAGGAGAAACGCGTGATATTGTAAGTCTGGAATTTTAAAGAGACGAACCTAGAATTTTTTTTTCAGAGGTTTTCAAATACAGATTATCCATTTTAAGTAGTAAACTATTGTTATTTTGAGAACTACAAGAGATTACAGAATTATTTAAATTAGTTATCAATTTCTATATCAAGAGATTTATTTTCTGAGAATTAGTTTAATTTATACTGATGAAATAATTTTATTAAACAATACTCCTGTATCACAAATAAAATAACAGAACATGTAACCTGTTAATAAAAACCGATAGCCGATATTTTGAACAAAAATTACGAACTTTAACCGTAATTTTAACAGATATTTTTAAAGACTGAAAATACCAGTAACCATTAAAAAAAAATACCGGTTTTAGCGAACATTAACCGTTATTTTAATATTATTTAGCACAAAAACATTTTAATATTTTTTTATATCTGTGCTATCTACTTGTATATGAATATGAGTCATGACAGTTTTTATAATTTACATTTTATTGAAGAGTCATAAAATTAGGCAAGTTTACAATTGAAAAGTGACCTACGTTATTGTTAGATCAGAATAGATCACTAAAACAGTTCAGTTAGATCTGAATTTTCTGATCTACTGATTTTTATTTCAGATATATGTATTTTAATTACAAATAATTATGTAACTGTCTTCTAAATTGTTTCTGTTTCAAAATCTATTCCATTTGCGTAAACTTATCAGTTATATGGTAATTAATTTATTTTTATAAATTATTATATGCAATTTGCAATTCAAATTAGACATTTTTATGTCAGAAAACTGTATTTGTTATTCAGATTTATTAATTTTCTAAGAAGCATTGAATGACTTAATATGCAGTTCTATTGAGCAACATAAAGCAGATGAAATCTAGATGAAAATTTCATGTTTCTAGACAATTTACTTGCATTTTACTGGTGTAGATTATCACAGTACATTCTACAATGTTTAACCGATAAATTAATAAGCATATAACATATATTTTATCATGAAAATTTTAAGGAAATAATATTGAAATAACAAATTTAAAAGTAAATAAATGTTCTTACCATCTGACTGAAAAGACTTCTTGAACTCCTCAACAAATTCTTGCGGCAGGCCACAAGAAGGAGGAACCTTACTCTCGCACTCCCGATGACACTTATACTTGCATTCCTTGCATTTCAACCCAGTGCCGAAGATCTTCTGGTTGCAGAAATTACAAAGCGTGATGACTTTGAAAGTTTTGGTGAAGCGATGGGCGATGACATGGCCCATACTTCGGGAAACCGTCGGAGTTCGGGGTGATTTGGGAACTTGCAGATTCGTAGCTAAAAGAAACGTCGGTGATATGCAGAAGTTGTAGAGCAACGACAAAATATAACTAGACAAAACATTTCCTATCCGTCTATATTAAATGTTTTGTTTTCGGTAAGCCAGAAAGAGAAGCATAGATAGATATAGACTTTGCCCAATCCTCTCATCTCATTTCACACCATTCCAGTGGCGGAAATTTAAATAAAAGTCTAAATATACTCTTCCAGCGAAAACAAGTTGTATTTATTGAAAGCCAGATTTAATGATGAATGACATTGTTATACTATTTTACGTTTAATTTAATTTAAAACTTACTAATAAAATTTGTTTTTGAATATCGATCTTGTCCATCTTATTCACACCATTCTATGATTGTCTCATTTCACACCATTCTATGATTGTCTCATTTCACACCATTCCATGATTGCCTTATTTCACACCAATCCAGGCGGAAGACAAAAAGTGGCGGAAATTTAAATCGACGGCATTGGCGGGTTTTGTATTCATTCCATTCTTTATTTTTTTTAGGACAATAGTATAATTTTACTGATTATACTCCTAAATTGTTTCTGCCTTTTTTTTAAGTTGAAACTAAATATTGTTACAAGTAATGTAATTATTTCATTTTGAGGATCCATTTCATCTTAAAAAGTTTGTTATTTCAGTTTAGATTTATTTGTCTTTACCTTAGCAGGTAAAAAATTAAACACAAATAAATTTAAAACTTTAAATTGCAATATCAATCTTAAGAATACGGGCGCCTCTAGCAAGCAATAATCGAACAATACTTTCACTATATCTATCGCTATGTTTCTCTTTCTGGCTTACCGAAAACATAACAAACTAAGTGAAATTTTATCACAGAATAGATTTATACAGAAGCGACAGTAAGAGAGAGAAACGAAAATTAGAGAGAGTTGGGAAAGGCAACAAATTTAAAGGGCTCAATGTTTAAAATCGGAAAGTTTCACATCTTAGGGAGAGATGGGGAAAGGCAACAAATTTAAAGGTGTACACAATGCTTCAAGGTCATAGAACTGAATAGGGTAACATGAAAGGTACCGACACGGAGTATCGCTTTTGTATGTAACTATTCTGTGGTTTTGTGTAGTTATATTTTGTGGTTGATGTAGAGGGTTTTAGTTACATTTGTAGCTATTGTCGTCGCTGTCAGCACCAGTAGCTCCAGAGTTGTACGGGGGTGATTTGATCGGACTAGAAACGAGGGGACTGTTGTAGCCGTGGTCGCCAGGACCGGGCTCAGTTGGCAAGCGGCCTCTGCGTCCTACAGTGCCGGACTGTTCGGTTTTCCTAAGAACGAAAATAAAATTGATGGACATTGTATTTACCTACAGTTACAGGAATGTAATTTGACAACCAGTAAAATTAAAAACAGTGAATTATAAAGAACGAATCAACGATCAAAAGAAAACAATTAAATTTAAAAGTTAAACAAATGTCTGTTCAAAATAATGTTATTTTTTTTATAAAACCATTTTAGAATTACGAAATAGTTATGGAGGAGTGCCAAAAAAATGCAAATTCTCCAGATTTTGTGGTGAAAAAATAATATATAGATAAAGCCATTATAAACTAGCGCCTTATATTCTTCAGTTGCTTCGTATCTCTGGATACAATCAAATGATAAAACACACTATTTTGAGGTGCTATCTCAGGAACCAAAAGAGATAATTGAATTTCGTTCAAAATTTTGGTATCAGAATTAATTGAGAAGTATCAATAACATATTTTTCCTACAACAGAGTTTGTAAAGAGTTACTTTTCACGCACCATTGTGTGAAAGTATCCGTTGCTAGAGAATGTGAACACTTTTAAGCACAGGTGCATATTTTTCAATTGTTTTATTTACTTTTGAAATAATTTTTTTTAACACTTCGTTTGCAGAATTAAAATTTTGTATACAACACGTTTGAGACGTTAAAAGACTTACTTTACTCGCTAGTTGCATGAATAACTATTTAAAAATTAAGAAAATTTAAAGGTTTTCGGGAAAATAAGTAAATAATATTTCCAAAAATGAATTGAAGCAGGGCATTAGCGACTTTAAAATTAATTCCCAAGTTATTAATAAACACAAAAATTTCCAGAACAATATTCAAGCAAATATTGTTAATAAATACCGTTATTGACCAGCGCCTTGTATCTTTCGTTTGCTTCATACCTCGGGATGCAAAGCGCTAGTCAATAATGAGTAGTTCAAAGAAATGAGTTTAATTTTAAATAATTTATAAAAAGACGTTTGAACATCAAGTACAATTAAAAATAAACTAAAAACGGCGCATTTGGTGAGATATATGAAAAATTTGGATGCATTGTTGTAACTTACCCAGTGTTAGCATCGCCATTGTTATCCACTTTGTTGGCAGCAAGTTGCGACTCATGCGACTTGGACTTGGTGAGCGGGTAGGCATCTAGAAGCAAGTTGGTAGCTTGATTGCCAGTTAGATGTTTCTTGCACGGTGGTGGAGTCGTAGGGAACTTTAATTTCTCACCAGCTAGATACGAAGTGTAGGATTTAGTTACAAGTCGGTGGAATGACAGTCTCGGTGTCATGTTAGCAAGCGAAGCATGCCAGTGTTACTTGAGGAGTGTCAATTGTTTAGGAGATCTTGTACACTTGTACACATATTAAGAGTAGTTAAAAGGATTCAACATGCGTTAAGAGAAGATATGGGAGAACAGAGTTACATCAGAATTTTAAACATTTAGTTTTTGTTACCTTTTCACTGGCAGAAAAAACTAAAAACTTCTCGTTGTAAACTTATTTCTGTAAATATATTTTTAAATTTTTATACTTTTTTAGTAAAAGGTGGATGTCTGCGTTTTTAAACTTAAGATTTTTAAAGTAAAATTGAGTTTATACGCGCAAATATTTCAAATTTTTTTATTTTCTCGCTCGCGAACTTTGTCGTTTTTTCTGGACTTATACTAATTCCAAATTTTTAAACAGAATTCAATTATTAAATGACCAAAATCAAAACATAATATTTCAAGAAAAAAATGCTCCAGAATGTGCTCTGGTTTTAGTAGGCGAAAAATTAGAGCAAACATTTCAAAATGTTCTAATTCCTGACTCACTAAAACCAGAGCACAATCCAGAGCAGCTAAATCTGCTCCAGAATGTGCTCTGCTTTCAGTAGGCCAAGAATTAGAGCAATCACTTCTGAGTGCCCTAATTCTTGACCCACTAAAACTAGAGTACAATCCAGAGCTGCCAAATCAGCTCCAGAATGTGCTCTGGTTTCAGTGGGTCAAAAATTAGAGCAAACACTTGTGAGTGCCCTAATTCTTGACCCACTAAAACCAGAGCGCAATCTAGAGCATCCAAAACTGCTCCAGAATGTGCTCTGCTTTTAGTAGGCCAAGAATTAGAGCAAACACTTCTGAGTGCTCTAATTCTTGACCCACTGAAACTAGAGCACAATCCAGAGCAGCCAAATCTGTTCCAGAATGTGCTCTGGTTTCAGCAGGCATAGAATTAGAGCACACGCTTCGCGTGCTCCAATTCCCGGCCGGCTGAACTAGACCACCTTCAGGGCATGAGATGCCCTGGAAGGCGGTCTAGCCAGACCACCAGGCGGGGCGGAGACCCGAAGGCCCACTACCGCCCCGGCGCCCCGCACAGCGGGACTGAGTGCTGGCGTCTCAGGATCTCAGGTATATCCTTACACGCGCATTATTATCGGTCATATGGATTTCTATTGGTTGATATTCAATCTGTAATTGTGGCTGTACTAGTGGGAATTTTTAAATGAAAATTTGTATACATAGGTACTTTGTTGCAAGTAATTTACTGGGTATATTTTTAAGGGTGTAACTTACACCTATTTTAGGGTAGTAGTCAGTTACTTAAAAATGGAAGGACAAACAAGAATTCTTTAAAATAGTAACAATTCAGGGCGTTTTTACTGTTGTTTTTTCTCGATTTTGGCTGTTTTTAATTTTTCCTTTTTGAAAATTGTATCCGTTAAAAGAAGAATATTAAAATCAGTACACTTATGTAATTTTGTCCTTAAAATCGATTGATGAGATCTCTGACGTCGTATCTCAACTCATTACAGAGTTATCTTCAGAAAACCTCTTTTTTTTCTTTTTTTTGAGTCTAACTTTGAACGTGAATATCTCGAACTCGATAACGTTAAAAGATAATTGAATTCTGATTGAAAATTTGGAATCAGCGCATCCATATTTACATTCCAGTCTATCAGTCTCTTTTCACGATTCTACCACGCTGACAGTTATAATAACCCTTCCCCAAATTTTTATCGTAAACTACGAATGTACGAATAAAGTACGGGTATTTTATTTATTGGTCTAGGTTCATAAAATATACAGGATGTGCAACGAAAGGCGGAACATAGAACTTTAACATGAGATTTCACAAAATTGCGGATACTCTCTCTCCTGAGAATCAGATTTAAATTAAAATTACAACAGTACAAAGTCTGCAGTACGAGATTTATTGTATGTTGAAGTTTTGCTCTAAATCTACCAGGAGAGACAGTGTCCGCAATTTTTTGAAAACCCATGTTAAAGTCCTACGTTCCGCGTTTCGTTGCACACTGCACATAAAAACCAAAATTTGGTCATATAACCCAATTAAAATTTAAAACTGCTTATCTGTCTGGGAAGCGAAGCTGTGCATGCAAGTTCCAGACCACACTACCTTTTCCCTTGGTGAGTACAGGAGGCGTTAGGGGCGGCGTTGGGGAACACTGAGCATGGGTCTGGGGCGACAAGACCAAAGAGTTGATGGACGACACCGAGCAAGAGGGGACTAGAGTGGACACCGAACCTCCGAGCATGTTTCCGCGGTGTTGGTTGTTGTTGGTGGCCGCGCCGTACGGCAGGCACTCCTCTGATGGGACGCTGTTCCTTGTGGGTCTGCTGCGGCCGCCAACCCGGGGCGAGAGGTTGTTCTTCAGGTGGTGGCGGTCCCAGCTGTCCCAGTATAAGGGGATTTCCATCTCCACGGGGGTTTTCTCATCGCGCATTAGGACTTCTGTTACCATAACAACGCATCAGTTTAAGGAACTGTTTTTCTAATAAGTTTTCATGGTACTACAATAGCATACTTTTCAGGGTTGTTGAAATTTTATACAGTAACTGCTTTTAAAAAAGAAAAAACTCAACGAGTCGAACAGCAAAACCTAAATCTGAACCGATATTTCTTAAATTGTTACCCGAAATACATAAAGGTTATTACAGTAAACATTTACCTATAAAATTGAAACAGTTGATGCTATCGAGTCGAACAGTGTTAAAGTTTTAGGCCCGTATTACGAGCTCACTTGTATAATAAAATCGCGATTTTAACGCTCACTTTTACATCAAAATCTTTTGTAAAAACAAACGTTAGAATCGCGATTTTATTATAAAAGCGAACTAGCTCATTTTTATAATAATATCGTGATTTTAACTTTCAATTTTACATAAGATTATGATATAAAAGTGGGCGTTAAAATCGCGATTTTATTATAAAAGTGAGCTCGTAATATGAGCCTTAATTTTTAATCTAAGTATTGGACAATTATTTTCATCAGTAACATTCATTTAAAGGAAAATATATTAGAAGACATTATATTAATCATAAATACGAATAATAATTATTTTGGTATTATTGCTAAAGGTAGAGACTTTTTAGACAAAAATAATTCTGATCCATGAATCAATTGAATTCACCATTAAAAAAATCAATGTTCAACTGATCTTTGACAGTTTTGATCATCAAATTTAATCCTTGTTTTGACATATGTATTTATATTACAAGATTTTAACTGTTGAGATTAATCTAAAATACTTTAATTTTCACAAGTCGAATCGAATGAATCGATATAATTTCTGCCTTTATCATTCTTTTTTTTGTCAGATATAAAATAGTTATTTACGTAACTAGTGTGTAAAGAGTATTTTAGTTTGTTTAGCTGTTTAACAAATATATGAACTGTCAGAAACATAAACAAAACAGTGAATCAAGTTGCGAATTAGTATAAATGCTGATCTGATCAGCTTGATTCTTGAATTAGTTGATCATTAATTAATGAATTAATGGTGAATTCGCCTGTAAAAGAATTAAAAACTTGCACTAAATTATTCACACAGCAAGTTGTGAATAAAATTATCTACCAGTAGTAGTTGTTAAAAACTACAGATAATTGATAGCCAATTTGTGATTGGTTGAAAATAGTTTCGTTTTTAAGACAATTGGTTGGAACTCGACTTACACAAGAAATTGTAAATAAGTAACGCTATTTTTAAATTTATACAGTTTTAGAATTAAGTAATTTATTTCATATGAAATCTACAAAGGTCACAAGTTTAAATGACGGAAGTAAAGGAAATGAAAATTTTCTCAAAATACACTTTAAGATGTATTTACTAGATAAAAATCTAGTTTATCTACGTCTTATATTTCTGAGATGTTATCATAAAATATGTTATATAATAAAAATTTCAATATATAAATATAGAATCATTAAGGTTAAAAATGTATGCAAGTGCATTAAATTAAAAAAGGAATTCACTTCATCTAAGCATATTGATTATTACTGAACTCAGCGAAGTTAAAAAATTAACGAACCTTTAAATAAAATTAATTAAGATTTACTAACAAATTCTATAAACTAAATGAAGTATGATATAATTGTAATTAAAACATTTTTCCGTATTGGAAAATCCGAGGAAAATTCATGGTCAACAAGCAACACCTTTTGATCAAAATACCTGTTTATGACTCATTACTTCTTAGTGCAACTAAATATTCATAGTAATTGTAATTAAATGCTGTAGAATAATTACTGACACGACTTTCATTTCATTATTTAAATTTCTATTGTCTAATCCTAAAGAATTGGGACAGGAATTCTAACAAGTAATTTCAAAGGAACTACAGTATTTCTATTTCTTACCACAATTTGACAAATTTTGAAAGTTAAAATGTGTAGATTTCAAAGAAATGTTCTTGTTTTTTTGTTTATGTGTCCCAAGTTTTTTGGAACATACTTAAATCTATCGATGTTTGTAACATTTTTATTAATTATTGTGATGGATTGATAGATTTTTCTGCTGAATTTTGTGTTGTTATTTCCTCTCAAATAAATAAGAGATCAGACAAGGAAATATCTAAATTAATCAAATGTGAATGCTATTTCTATTTCAATATTTTTTACAGTGTCTATTTATTTTTAAAAATATTTTATTTAAAAATGGCACAGACTTGTAATTTTATATCATTTTAAATGACTATACGTTCTATTTAACTCGCATTTATCTCGAAAAACTATTATGTACGAGCGTAAAAGTTTTTAATTTTTGCCTTCCAAAAAAAAATATTTGAAATACATAACTATTTGAAATACACTATTAAGTATTTTACCAAAGAATAGTAATACTTTTGTTTGGTATTTTGTATTTTGTATCTGATATATTTTTTTAAGTATTTTATATAACACTGTTCTACAGTATGTTTTGATAAAAATTGTACGGATTTTTATAAGAAAAAATATCATCTAAGAATCTTTTTTTATTTATTATTTTATTCAACAGTGAATAATGTAAATAATTATCAATACTAGTATCGGATCAAAGGAAAGAATTAATAATTTTATATATCGAAAGAAAAATGAAAGAAGTAATGAGAAAAAAAAATATTTAAAAGTGAAAATATTTTTTTTATTTAATACTTAAATTAAAATCTCCACTCTTTTTCTTTGCAAGCACCAAGAAAACGTAGTTTAGTAATAGTTTTTCCCAGAAGTTATAAAAAATTAATTTCGTGTTCAATTTTAATCAAAAAGAAACATTGTATATTATTTTTGATTCAATATATAAAATTTTTCGATACTTTAATTAATATTAATAAAATATCAGAAGAATGCTATCAAATTAAAACGACGGTATCGAAAAACAATTACCGATACTGGTATAGTATCAATAGTTTCGGAACACTCTGTATACACATTACATGTTTTATTTAATTTTAAAAGAACATTGAAATATTATAGTGTTTTAAGTTTATGAAAATAAATGAGAGCATTAACTTGAGTTCCCAAGACTATTTTTATTTACTCTGCGTGAAATATGACACTGATTGTGGTCGGATAATCAACTTGCGGTTATTTATTACTGATATCACAAGCACTTGACAACATGAGTGTAAAAATAGTTGCCCAATAACATCAACAAGTGTTCAAAACAAAACTACGCACAAGCTAAACAAATAAACGCAGTATTCCTAAAAACACGAATACGTTGAACTTATGTTTATTTTTACACTTTTTATTCTTACACTAACAAAGAAGTTGCACCATTTAGGAAATTACTGACCTGTATATCGAGTCAAGTTGTGCATAGCCCGATGAAGTCTCCCATACTCCTCTGCTCTGGCATTCTTCTCGTTGAGAATGCTGCGGAGTTCATGTTCTGGTTTCTGTTTGAGCTCTTCCAAAGAGCTGACCTTCTGACAAATTCCTTGGATGGAATCCTTACTAAGTCCAACTACTTGCAGCCATTGAGGAAGCGATGGAATGTTTTTCAAATCGTCCATAATACGCAACTTGGTTTTCACAACAAGTTGCCGAGAAAACAGTTTGATCAGTTTTCCCTAAAACGAACAAAATCGGCTGAAATGCAGAAAATAAACTCGAAATGAGTAACTACCTCCAGGGTTCGAATCTCCTGGCGTGTTAATTCTGCACTGGTTGCACATTTTGTTCGTAGTCCTTCTAAACGTTCTGCAGAAATGTCAATCATAGACTGGTACAACTCAAGATTTTTGAATTCTTGTTCTACGTCTTGTTCTACATCTGCCATCACAGTTATCACAGATCACTTATGTACTACTATTTACAATCATTTTCAACAAGAAAACTATGTACATCTTATCGTAATTGTACGGTTTACACAATACAATTATTGAATAACATTAACTTCTACACTGCGCGGCCATTTTGAGATATTAGATATTTCAGAGCAAAAACCGATAACAAGAAGAAGAATACGCACTGAAATTTTCCTGCAAACCTCAACGCAATTTCAAAATAACTAAACACAAATAAATATCACTTTCTTACAAATATACACAATTCAATATTTCTGTTGTTTAATTACATAAACTTATAAAAAAAAATATTTCGGTTTTACTTATTCCGCAAAAAAATGAATGCCATTTATAAAAAAATTATTTAATTTTAATCAAAATTATTACGTCTTATATTTTATATATAAAAGGGAATTAAAAAAATTTATTTTGCCATTTAAAATTTAAAAATAATGTCACTTTTTATTATACCAGTGTAAAAATATGAAACATGGTGTAATGTTTAAAAATATTAATAATTATTAAGTTCCTCTCTCCTTAATAAACATTTCTCTTTGGCAAAAACTAAAAAGGCAAAAACAAATATCGAATCCTTAAAATACTGTAATATATTGTACAACATTATTATTTTTCATGTATTTACTTACATGTTTTACAAATTTATTCTGTGTTTATTAGCACATGGTAAATAAAGTTACTTATTATTATTATTAAATTTGTTAGCATTTTATTTCCCTAATCATCTTTTCTTTGGTACTGAACTTTATCGCTATTATTAATGTTATTTTAGGAGAATAGCATACACTGTAAAAAAGTTAATTAGTAACAAATACTTCTTGAAAAGACTACTTATTTGATTGGAATTGTTTGTAATATTTATAAGGTGATGATAGATATCTAAAGTCTTTACTTCTTTGTAAAAATAACATTTCTATAAAAATAAAGTGACTTTCTAATAAATTGCTGTCTTTTATTTAATTTAATAATCGAATAATACCTTAAAAGATAAAAAAATAATAGATTTCGGTGTCTAATAAAAATTTCCATTCATTTCGTGGTCCGAAGCATTCAGTTTGTAGTTTTTTCATTAAAAAAAAAACAAATATATGGAACTTATAGGCCCAAAAATTTTCTGAAGTTTGAAAACACGTCGACAAAAAAACAAATATTTATTTTAAAATGACGAACGACGAAGGTTGTTTTTCAATTGAAGTTAACTTTAAGTTGACATGTGTCACTACAATACATATTTATGAGTACTTCAGAACAAATTGCTGTCGAAGAAAATAAAGTAGACGTTATTATAATAGGAGCTGGTTTATCTGGAATGATTGCTGCCCATACTCTCTTAGAAAAAGATCCGTCGTTGGATGTACTCATTTTAGAAGCTACAGGCATTTTATTTCTCCTAATATATATTAAAAATTAATATTTATTTGTGTTTAGGAAGAATTGGTGGTCGGACAATGTCCATGCCATTAAAAGTAAAATATAATAGTACTTGCCCTTTCGATCTTGGTGCCCATTGGGTTTCTGGAAGTCAAACTCACATCCTAAAATATGTAACATTGCTGAAACTTCATCTTACCCCTCAGAGAACTGGCTTAGCTGTTATTACCTACAAAAACGGATTCAAAACTTTCGAGACTCATCCATTTGAAGGAAATCTTCTTACCCGATTTGAAGTTCAGTACTTTTTCGCTGAGGTACAATAGAAATAATAACTATTTTGGATAAAGACAAACATTTTGTAGTTAGAAGAACAAAGTTCGTTATTCCAATTTGGAAAAGTGAACGAATTTATGATCGGTTTGTATGATACTGTCTCTATGGAGGAATATATTGAAAGTAGAATGTATACTAAAGCAGCTAAAGATGTTGTGAAAAGCATGATTAGACAAACAATTGGTAAATTACTACATTTTGGAATCGAAATTAACCGGTTTTCGGATCTGGAACTTAAAGTAAACGGTTCAGGGAAACTATTTTAAATAGGACAAATTTTCTGTCAAAGTTGAATTTATATCTAATACAGAGCATATTGTTTAGTTTAGCTCAAAGACATACACTCACTTTTATAATAAAATCGCTTTTATGAAGCCTGATTTTATATTGTAATCTTATGAGGCCAAACGACACTTTTAACAAAAGCACTTATATTTTTTTAATTTCATGTTACAATAAATACAATAAACAGAAATTAATTTTTTCCATCCCTCTTGCAGAATTTATTTGTACTATTACGAAGTATACCGAATCGTGCCGAATATGTACGAACATTGAGCAATTCCTAAATTGTAAACTATTTTGTGTTTTTTCTTTTAAATGGATTTATCATATATCAAATATTTCCTATGACTTAAATCTTATATTTTCTGTGATAAATTATGTTCTGACTAACACCGCAATAAATTTCCAAAAGGCATAGTTTACCACTTTTTCTGTTTCTTTATTTTTTATCAGATCTGAAAACCGTTTTATCGTCTCGATTCCTAATTTTTTCTGACACTCAAGTAAATGATTTTTTTCAGGATTAGATTCAGCTTATATAAGTCCATTGTACTATTTTTTAATTTGTAATAGTTGTTTAGGATTTAGTAACATGTATATGAATAAAGATGAAGGTGCAAAAGAATTTTGGATAAAAGTAAGATACAATAAAATAACCGTTTACTAATAAAAATAAAATTGGTATTATTTTAGGAAGGGGCAGACGAAATTTGTAAGAGAATTTTAAGACTATTAGATGATGATGATATTATATCATTTTTGCATCCTGTAACTGAAGTCATTTCCTATAAAAATTACATAAAAGTTGTAACTCCTTTAGATGAATTTTAGTAATATTATAATTAATTAATTATTATAATATATAATTAATTTAATATTTAGTACATCTCAGGTAATATGTAGTGCACCCCCGGAAGAAGTCTTAAATATTAATTTTGTCCCGGAATTATCTCGTACGAAGAAACAAGTTCTTACGGAATGTAATCCTGGACATGTTACGAAATTTATCCTTACTTATAAACAAGTAAGAATTTTGAAAAAAAACTGAAACTTTAAAATCGATGCGTATACATTTTATTCTCTACACATGTTATATTGTTAGACATTGTATCTTTCAAACATTTAATCTTGTACACCTTTTATCGTGCACACTTTTAATCCGGGAAAAAAGTTAACTTACATACATATAACCCGAAAATATTTGAAAATATCGAAGTTTTAGCTCGAAAATTTTCAAAATTAACATATTTTTTAAAGAATTAGCAACACTGATGCCAAAATTACAAACAGAATTTAATTATCTCTTTTCGTTTTAGAGATATTTGCTCTCACAGTTGTACTCTTGAAGTTAATCTAAATCCCAAACAAATTTCCAATTAAAATTTAAAATCTTTTTACATCCAAGTTATTTCCAATCATAGTTAAACATGAAAAGTTATAATTTTTAGTGTTTCACTCTAAGTTTTTTGAAATACAGCCAAAATAATCCTAAAATACCCATTTTTGGGTCAAAAATTTTGGTTTTTGAAAATAGTCTATATTGATAGGTCTCGATGCGCTGATTTCAAATTTTCAAACCGAATTCAATTATCTCAAACCGTTCTCGAGATATTTGCGATCAAAGTTAGGCCTGAAAAAAGTGGTTTTTCAGGAATAGCCCTGAAATGGGTCGAGATACGACCTCGGCGATATCACCAATCGATTCTGCGGGCAAAATTACATAAGTGTACCAATTTTCAGATTTTTATTCCAGGAGATACAATTTTTAGAAAGGAAAAACTGAAAATGGCCAAAATCGAAAAAAATCGCAAGGGGTTCATCAGGTGTTTTTTTCGATTTTGGCCATTTTAGTTTTTTTGTTCTAAAAATTGTATCCGTTGGAATAAAAATCTGAAAATTGGTACACTTATGTAATTTTGCCCGTAGAATCGATTGATGAGGTCGCCGAAGTCGTAAACCTAACCCTTAAAGAGATATACCTAAAAAACCTGTTTTTTTAGGTATTGCCAAAACTCAACTTTGAACACAAATATCTCGAGAACGGGAAGAGATAATTGAAATCGGTTTGAAAATTTGAAATCAGCGCATCGATCTTTACTTAAGTCTAGAAAATAAAAAGAATTGGAGTAAAAAAGTTCCTCGAAGAAATTTTGAAATTTAGGTTTTTTCGATTTTCTCATTTTTCACCGAATCGTTCCAAAGAACGTATATGCGGAGAAAACATTTCTTTATGTAACTTTGCCCGTAGAATCGACTGGTATAATCGTTGAGATCGTATCTCTACCCATTTTAGAGATATAGCTAAAAAACACACTTTTTTGAGGTGCAACTTTGACAGCAAATATCTCAGGAACGAAAAGAGATAATTAAATTCAGTTTGAAAATTTGAAATCAGCGCATCGAGATCTATCAATATTCACTATTTCCCAAAATCAAAATTTTGGGAAGAAAAATAAGTATTTTTGGGATATTTTGCGTTTTTCAACACAATTTTTTGTTTGCCACAGAATAAAAAATCGAAAAAGCGTAATAGGATTGCAGGTTTTGAAATCACACATATATTTAAGTCTAGAAAATATAACATGTGTGGAGGATAAAATGTATACGCCTTTTTAAAACCAACAATTACTGTACTTCAAGGTAATTGTAAATTATTTATACTTGTAGCCATTTTGGAGGCAGCAAGGCTATTCCGGAGAGATTTTTTCGACTGATTTAGAGAGTGGACCAGTAACTCTTTGTATGGACGCGACAAAAGAGGGAAATCCTGCTCTTAATGGGAGTATTTATGAACCCAATAAATTTTTACGGGGGGTATGAAAATAAATTTATTTGCAACAAAGTAGAATTAGAAATAAGTTCATATTTTCTATTTTGCATCTTTTATAAAAAAAAAGTGTCAAAATTTAAGGAATTTTATGTGACTTTTACAAATGCAAACTATAAAAAATACCATATTTTTTTATAATTTCATTTTAAAGTATGGGGACACTAAGACCTTGATGAAAATGTTTATATTAATAACCAAGTTACAGACTTCCAAAGTTTGAAATAATTAATGTGACGTCACGAATATGAATTTTCTTGCCAAACTGTTTCTTTTTCATGGACCAAAATATTATTGAAGTATATTCTATTTCTACATTATATTTATAAAAATAATTTAATATAACAATACAGTATAAGTTTGCATTCTTAAAAATTGCACGTGTATTTAAATTATATGTTTAAAAAGCATTTTTATATTCAAATAAAAAATGTTTGAGAATAGCAGTGGCGCTAGTAATGCAAACTTTTAACAAATTACACACACAGGTAATTTATGCACTAATCTCGTAAATAATACTGTCATAGATGTAAAAGAAATAAAAGTTAAAATATGACACAAATTCAACTAATAACACTTTAAAAGTACACAACTAAAGTGTACTGTGACTCAAAGACACGCCCCTTCTGTTTTTCAAGCTCATTCATCAGAATTGATAGGATTTTTCACCTGCCAATCAAAACGCGGTCTTTAAAGTCCTCAATCAAAATATTGATGCAATTCATATAAGTGACGTCACGCTATAACAAAAAGCGCGCCTATTTCGAAAGTATTTTAATTATATCATTTAATTTCTTTATTAATATTCATTATTAAGCATAGTCTTTCTAATTTTTAAACTAATTTCTCTAAATTCGGTTAAGCTAAAATCCCATATTGTGTTTTTTAACAGGAATCAAATACAATATATTTTTTTTTGCAAATTTTGATGATAAAAATAGGAACCAAAATTGAAACAAAAACCGTTTATATATCTCAAAATTTAAAGACGCAAAATTGAAAAATGTTTTTTCAGCCAGACGGAACTTACAAAAACGAAGTAATCAAACAACTGACAAAAATTTGGGGGAAAACAGCAGAATATTATACAGATTACAAGGAAGTTAATTGGTGGCACATGCCTTATGTTGGTGGGTGTCCATCAACGGCTTTAGGAATAGGAACGCTTAAATGGTATCATACTTTATATCAACCACTTGGAAGGTAGGGAAATATACTTTTATTTTAGGGAAAATAAAACTTACCAATCTGTATTTCTTGTCTGGTTTGATACTCTATATTGTCGGATAATTTACATCGTTATTACAATAATTTTATGCCAATCTTCTTTAAGTGCATAATTTATATAAAAATAAAAATCTCGACCCTAAAACTTAAAAGCAATAATATTCACACCAATAAGACACAATTTTGTTGAACAAATAATATACATATAACATTTTATTTTGATAAAACAGCTCTGTATAAAAATATCACTCAACAGTTTTACGCTTTGTTTTAAAATAATTCGTAAAGTTTTGCTTTTAAATTTGTAAACTTCTAGTATTGTACAACAAATTGTTCAATTTAGTAAACAAGCAAATGTTTTGCTTAAAAAGTCGTAATAAAAGTTGACTTATAACACTGATAATAAATTTTAATCGTAAAAAATGAAATTAATAATTTATTTAATTAATTGTCCAATAAATAAATATATAATTTGATATTTAGTAATCAGGTAAATGTTTTCTTAAATTTTAATTTCTATAAATATGAATTTAACAATAATTAATAAATGTTCTCTCTATAAAATTTATTATTTAATTTGGAAAGTAATTATTACTAATTTTATTAATTATTATAAAACTTTCAAAGTATTTATGTAATTTTTATCAATTTTTTATTAATTTTAAATTGGCGGAATGTAAATTTGATTTAATTTTGATAATGATCTTTTAGAGATTTATTAGAGCGTAATAATATATTGTGCAACAAGTGCAGAAAGTTGTCTATTTCTCGCGAGGTGTGAAAAATCACACAAGGTGGGAAATAACTGATTCTGCACGAGTGACACACTATACTTTTTCTACGACCACACTGCTACACGTTACCAAAAAAATATATAGCGCAGATAACCTCACAAAGAGCAACTTCACGCATGCGCAGTGTTGGCAAATACTGTGAGAAATGATTTCTCACACTTTAAGGCAACTTTAAAGCTTAATACAGTGTGAGAAAAATGCCACTTTCCATAGTGGTCGTAGAAAAAATATTTTGTATTTAATAAACACTTTTTCTAATGTATTTATTAGATTAATATGAATATTTCTGTGTGTATTTTCGAAGAAAATAAATTTATAATTTCAAATTTTGTAGGATACATTGGGCAGGAGCAGAAACTGCAACCGAGTGGTGCGGTTTTATGAATGGAGCGGTTCAATCAGGGTACAGAGCTGCTATCAATACTTTGTATGATATGAGACCTCAAATTATTACTTCCGAAGACATGATCTTTCTTGAGTAAGTCATTTTTATTTTGGGTACTTTCCAATCAAAACTGTAAAATATAAAATAAAAACGTAATCATATCTCTTAACATACCTAGGATTGTTATGAGTATCATAACCGCCGCAGATGTCAATTTTAAGACATCTGAGGTCTGGTTTCTGGTATGATTCATAACATCCGTGGTTTGTCGAAAGTTTATCGGTTTCACGTTATTAATAAATATTTATAAAATTCTCTTGTTAATAACGTTTTTGTGATCAAGTCTGTACAAGTTGATATGACGCTTTGATTACAGTTATATCCAATGAGGTCTTGCACGATTTGAAAAATGAAAATTATTAGACCCGTATATTTTATTTTTTCCCATACGTCACAATTTCTGCCACTTTTTGTTTAGTATGATACTTTAAAACAATATTGTATAATATAAATTGTAAGTAAAAAAGAATTACATCATATAGAGCAACAAATTAGACATTGTAGGTTCGATTTAAACAAAAAAAAGATTCACTTAATTCTTTAAGACCTCACTGCCAATGAAAAAAAAATTTGCTTGAAACATATATTTTTGATTTTGTTTCCAAAGCACACTAGTCCGAAATAGAAAAAAATCTAATTTCTTAGTTTATTTTTTGTTTTACTGAACTTGTGTTTTATATCGTCGGAAATTGAAAAAATATTTAACAATTCTAAAGACAATTTTGAGCCCCATATGAAAATTGATAGTCAGCATTCGATTTAAACAAAAAAAAGTTCAGTTATTTTTTTTTGTAAAACCTCACTGTAGCATGTTATTTTGGCAAGTCAGTACGGTAATAATATTACTAGCTTACTTTTGTCTGTGTAAACAATTGCTTAATATCCTGAAACCGGTAAAATAAATAACCAAAAAGTTCCCTTATTTTTTTTTGCAAGACATCATTGTAGCATGTTATTTTGACAAGTCAGTACAGTAATAATATTACCGTACCGTACAGTTACAGACTTACTTTTCGTAAAAAAAAAGCTTAATATCCTGAAACCGGTGAAGTAAATAAAATTACTCTTGTCTGTGTAAACAAAATCTTAATATCCTGAAACCGGTAAAATAAATACCCAAAATAAAAACATGTTTCAGTTCTCGAAGAACGCACAGAATCCGTTTGAAAAGACTCAACCTACCCTACACATACGCGCCCCATCTACTCGGCGTAGTAGTCGTTTACCTATTCTACAGATTCGTTATTAAAAAACTATTCTGGGAGTAAAACCAACATTTATTCCGTCAAATACAAAACAAACCTTAGATTATGTAGCAACTGCGTCATTGTTCCATCTCTCGAAGTAGATCATGAGCTCCAGGTGCTTGGTGTACGGGAACATGTCCACGGCGACGGCCTTCATAGGCACGAATGGGTCTCCAGCCATGGTCTTAGACGGCGGGCGACCCAAACTCACGAAGTTCTTGCAAGCGGATTGCGGGTTGCATGCAATGTAGATTAGTTTCTTCAGTTTAGGACAACGGCGAAGCATTTCTATCGCCTTGTTATCTACAAATCCAGTAGTGGTTTATTGTAATTTTTAAATAAATGTAAGTTTTACTGTTTTAAAATGTGGTTTGTTTTGTAAAATGTCAATTCCGTGTGCTCTTCGGTGCATAAATATATCATGAAAGCATTTCTATCGCCTTGTTATCTACAAATCCAGAACTGCTTATTGTAATTTTTAAATAAAGTGTAAGTTTTACTGATTTAAAATGTGGTTTGTTTAGTAAAATGTTAATTCAGTATGAGCTGATCGATGCATATAAAAATAACTGAATATATCATCAAAAAAATCGCAATAAAATTACAGATTTGACAAGAGTCGATGTTTGTGTCCCGAAAAATAATCGAGGGACATAAGGCGCTGGTTCTTCTGACTGTGGTATATATATTGTTTTTTCACTACTAGCATATAATCCCAATCCTATTAAAAATTATATTGACAATAAAAAACATTTTGACATGAACATTGACTTGTTTTTTAATATTCGCAAAAATTATGTAGACTCTCTTTGTTTTTCAGTTTGTTAAACTCACTTTTGATTTTTAATTTTGTTGTATTTGATTTATTTATTTAATTTAGACGGCATATTTAAATTGTGAGGCCATACTTTACAGTTTTCTTGAATTAAATGATTGAAACAATAATTGAATTTTGACGATTTGGAAATTTGAGTTTCTTTAAAATGTGACAAGTTTATGAAAATATTTGCAAAAAAAAAAACAAAAAAGCTAGTTACACATTACTCCAAAAATAGTCAAAACGTAAGTTCCTAAAGTTCTAGAATTTAAACGGTTATCAGTTCTTCTTAAACATAAATGAGTAATGATTTGTAATAAATGAAATTATTTTAAATGTTTTGCCAAAATTAAAAGTTGATAAAAACTAATTTAAAAATGAATTTTTTATCCTGTTTAACATAAATAATACCTCAGACGACTCCATATGGAGCAAGGGGCAGAAATTCCACCTGTGCCTTGACAAGTTTACTTGCATTTAACGTCCACAATCTACCTCTCTACAACACACATTTATTACATTCACTTTTATCCGTTATTTCTGTCCGTAATAATAAAAAATAAAGACTAGTATAAATAAAAATAAAACTTACGAAGTCCGGCCCTGGGAGGATCGACAATCGCAATAACATTATCCGTTTCGGCCCTGTGCATAACTGTCCCTAGAATTTCTTCCGCTGCTCCAGCGAAGAATTCACAATTCTTTATGTCATTCTCACTCGCATTTTCTCTGGCGTTGAGAACAGCAGCATTTACGACTTCCAAACCCAAAACTTGCTTACATTTCTAGAAGAAACACACTATTAAAGCAAAACGCACCCACAAAAGGGTCACTATTCAATTTTGCACACCTTTTATCGTGCACACTTTTAATCCGCGAAAAAATTCTTACACACATTTTATCTTGCGCACATTTTATCATCCACACATTTTATCTTCCATTCATTTTATGTTCCATACATTTTATCTTCGCCAACGTTTCATCTTTAAAACATTGTAATTATACCTTTCATTCATTTTATTGCCCATGCAATTAACATACTTATAATTAGATAAAATATTCAGTGTTAAATGTTTCGGAAGATAAAATGTGTAAAAGATAAAATGTGTGGAACATAAAATGAAAGGAAGATAAAATGTATGGATAATAAAATGATTTGGAAGTTAGTTGTACAAGGCATCTGTTATTTTTATATTCGTTTAGCTAAAATATGTTTATATACTTTATATTTATATTATAACGAACGTGACTCACAGCAGATGAGTCATCGCGGCTGACATGTCCGGTTAGATAGTCTAGTTAAAGGTCAAATGGGATAGGAATGACGCCGCTATTGTTCGGGATTTTATAGATTCCAGAAGGCTCTGGAATATTCGAGATTAGCTGCTCACAGATATAAAAGTGTCGCGACTGGTGGATTGAGAAGACAGTATCGGTCAGAGTGTGCAAAGAGTCACTGAAGGAAGTCAGTGTTGGTCAATAAATATTAATAGTTGGTGATATAAATAAATAGTTCATGATATAAATATCGTGTAAATAAATATTGTGTAGTATTAAATATTTAAATAAATGTTGTTAGTGCTTGCCAAGCCGCATGTATATCTCCCTTCCTCAAGTTCTAAGAAATGCGGACGTGCGATTGTCTTTTTAAAATCAGGAAACCAATAAAATTGCTAAAGACAGATGACATGAGAGGACATCGCAACAAAATTGAATCTCTTATTGCTCGCGAACAAAATAATATTTAAATGAAATATTTTGACTAATATTCGATTATTTCGTTCCAAAGATAACTCTACTAGTTTGGTGAAATTAGCAATATTTGTACGTGATTATCAACATTTCTAAATGATACAGAGGAAGATTTGTAGATATATTTGACAACCACGAAGTAAAATACTTTGATTACACGCATGCAAAATTAATCTCTTGTAACTCACGAACGAAATAATATTTGAATGAAATATTTTTAAAAATGCAAAATGGAATAATTCTTGCCTTAGCGAAGCAAATTCCGATGGATCCCGTGCCACAACAGATGTCCACAACTGTTGTTTCGTCGTTCGGTTCCGCCATCTCTATAGCAGAGTTGTACAGGATTTCAGCTGCTTCGGTGTTTATCTGAAAGAAAGCTTCAGGAGAGATTTTGAAAGTTAAGTCCAGGATTGTTTCGTAGATGTACTGGTTGCCGAATAAGTGTTCAGAAGGTGGTGGCAATTCTCCTGGTAACCTGTAAAGAATTGTAAACGTATCTGCTACATTTAAGAATAGGAAAAACTTTAAAAAACTAATACAAGGATGAAAAATGCAATTTATCGGACATCTACAGAATTCAAGAACATTATTTTTTATTAAATATATCAAAAAGAAATTAAAACCGTATTAAAAGAAATAAAATATTGTTATCATTTTGTTAAATTATTGTAATGATTTTTATCATTTATGAATTACTCTAAATTATAAATAAATAAAAAATTAATTAATTTCAACTTCTTTCCTACTTTTTAATTTTTTTTTTAACATTAATACTATGCAGAAAATGTTAATTGTTCTTTCAATTCCTTGTAAAAAAAAAATAGAAACATGTATGAATTGAAACAAAAAAGTTATGTCAAAATCTATATTGACCAAAATTAGTTTGTTCTCATATTTAGTTATCTACATTGTACCCAATTTAACCGACTTTGTATTTCACTGTTCTCGAGATTTCAATGGTTAAAAAATATTTTGGAATATTTTAGTTGACAAACATTTTGAGACAGTAAATAAAAATTAATAAAACGAAAAATGTTAAAATATAATTATCAAAATAAAGCTATTTTTGATGGAAAAACAATTTCCTACCTTCTAAGAAGTGCCTGGTAGTAGAGAGAAGTAACTTTGGCAGTTTTCCCTTCATCTTGAGTGAAAAACCGAACAATATCTTGTTTAAATGCCTGAATTTCATACTGGTTTAAATTCTGCGGATGGATGCAAATTACCAACATCAATTGGTTGTGCGTTTGTGAATAACGCGCGGTTAATTGTCGAAAATAACCCGTGTTGAGTTCGGGGTCGAATATTGTGAGATGTGACGATCGCACATATTTTTCAAAAAGCTAAAAAAATAAAGTGCATAAATACGAAATAAATATAGAGATAGAAATGTGTTTTTCCTTCACTTTAGCCAAATATTGTTTTATTTATTAATATGAGATCAGAAAGAAACAATTGTTGTCTTCTCTACAAAAAAAATAATCACGAAGTTTGACAATTGATATGAAAAATTACAATACTAACAATTTTTCCTGTAACCTGTTTTTTAAGGCTGTGACCATACGTTTCGTTTTTTAGCTAAAATAACGTTTTTGTCTGAAACAAAAGCTTTTTGATTTTGTTTTCAAAGCACACTTGGCCAAAATACAAAATGAATAATTCTCTAATTTCTTAGCTTATTTTTGTTTTAATGTGCATGTATTTAATATACTTAGAAAAAGAAAAAAATATTTAAAAGTACTAAAGACAAATTTGAGCCCCATATGAAAATTAAAAGTTAGCATGAATTTTTCGAAAAGTGTTCAAGCTACAAAAATTTTGAGGACGTCGTAAAAAAAGTCTGTTGAATGTGCAAACTAGAATCTTGTAAGAATTGAAACAAGAAAGTTATAAGTCAAAAAGAAAATTTACCAAAATCAGTTTTTTGCTCATATAAAGTGATGTATACCTTTTTTCGGGAAAACAAATACTTGATTAAATATAACCGACATCTCTCTTACGGTTTTCGAAATTCTAATGGTTAGCATCTTAAAACAGACACCCTGTATACATATTTATATTCTAAGAAACACCAATATCACTTCCGTCCCATTTCGTATCAAATAATTATGATCACCCTATTTATGACTTTTTTTGTAAAGATATTTAAATAAAAATAATATATAATTAATTTCGAATTTTCCTTAAAATAATTCATATATAATGAGATAAAAATTGGAAAAAAATAACTATCGAATGATGTAATAAGAAATATATGTTGCAATTTAAATTTTAAAAAACTGAATTTCAAATTTTAAGAACCGTTAGACGAAAAAAATTTTTAGTTCTGTTTCTCTTAGAATTTTCGAAATGTAAAATGCGGGCAATTTATCGATTGTTTCTTACCTTAGCGGCTTTTTTCATAGGTTCAGGAATGTGGGACAAGTTGTCAAAGGGCCCCACAGTTGTAACTCCAGTGGTGTACCCCCCAAACCGAAACCCTACAGAGGGTTTCCCATCAATTTCACTTCTCCCCACTGTAAACTCGCATTTATTCCTATACCCTTCTAACTTTTGTGGGTATCTAACATCCCATAGTTCACAAGGCAGTCCATTGTAAACCTTTTTCCTCTCATTTACCCATTTCATCAAACCGGGATTGGAAAACGATAATTCGTTGCCAAGTTTGGTGAGAATTCTTTTTGCCTCATCTTGTTTAATGACTAACTGGTCTTCGTAAGGAATATGCCAAAAAGGAATTGTAGATTTCTTGAGACGTTCTTCAACGCTGGTTTCAAACTTTGCGCGTTTGGCTTCTGGAGAGAGATTTTCTTGCTCTTTTCTTTTCTTGACGAGGGGATCTGGCATGGGTTTTGCTTCTTTTGCTGTGAGTTTCTTACCTTTCCAACGATAAAGTACAGGATTAAATGTTTGAAAGGTACAATGTCGAGTAATATAACATGTGGGGAGAATAAAATGTATACGCCTCAAATAAGCAAAGTAGCGAAAAGTGACTGAAAAATATGTCGTAATAGGCTGATATCAATTTTTAAAGTGAAAATTTTGGTCTGTGACGTCATGTGACTTCGCCAGTGATGAACAAACTGTTAGTTGAACAAGACATCTGTTATTTTTATATTCATTTAGCTAAAAGCTCACAGCAGATGAGTCATCGCGGCTGACATGTCCGGTTAAGTAGTCTCGTTAAAGGTAAAATGGAATAGGAACGTCGCTGTTATTGTTCGGGATTTTATAGATTCCGGAAAGCTCTGGAATGTTCGAGATTAGCTGCGCACATATATAAAAGGGTCGCGGCTGATATAAATACCGTGTAATTAAATATTGCGTAGTATTAAATGTTGTTAGTGCCTGCCATGCCGCATGCATCTCTCCCTTCCTCAAGTTCTAAGAAATGCAGACGCGTGATTGTCTTTTTAAAATCAGACAACTAATAAAATTGCTAAAGACAGATGACATCACATGATATCGCACAAAAATTGAATCTCTTATCGCTCGCAAATGAAATAATATTTAAATGAAATATTTTGACTAATATTCGATTATTTAGTTCCAAAGATAACTCCACTAGTTTGGTGAAATTTTGCTGTGAGTTTCTTACCTTTCCAACGATAACCGTTGAGGATGTTAATTGCTCGAAGTTTGTCGTCTTCATTTCGGAAGCAGATGTACGCCCATGGGTTGCGGGCTTTTGGTGATTTTATTTTGGCGGTGCATAAGTTTAATCTGTTGTTTAACAAAGATCTTAACTCCTAAAATAGAATTAAGTTAATTTTTTATAGATTTAAATATAATTAACGTACGCCAATGCCGTAAAACTTTGGCAAGCCTCGAATTTCTATTTTATATTTTTCAGAGGTAAATTCTCCACGTTGTAGATATGCGTATGGGTCATCTTCGTCTTTAATTCCTGATTCTTCTGTGGCGTCATTACTATTTCCTTCTTCTGTTTCATCTTGTTCTTCTACTTTTATGGGAATATCTGATGTTTCTCCGTTTGTATTTTCAACATTGTTGTCCGCGTCGCTATTTGATATGTCTGTTTGTTGGTTCTCTATTTTTATTTTTTTACAACTTGGTTCTTCCTCTTCTTGTGGTTCTATTGACTCTTCACTTTTAATAGGTTGTACTTCTTCACTCATCTTTTATTTTTAATCTACTAATAACTATTTTAATTATTATGTCTAGATAAATAAGGTTAGAACAAATAATTCACATGGAACTGTCAAAATATGTGACTCGCTCACAAAATAATCTCAAAAAAAATATTTTAACTCAACATTATTTACTCAAATTACCCACATTAATATAAAAACTACCATACTTTAATTTGAACAAAATTTAACTTATTATTTGCGTTATTTAAATAATAAAACAAAATTTCTCTGAAGTATATTGTGAACAAACAATCCCGTCTTTTATTAATGAACACCTGTTAAAAAACATAACCTAATCGTCCAAAAATGTCATTTGTTTCTTAAAATAACAAAATGAGCTCAAATACTCAAAATGGCTGTTCAGAACAAATTATTGAAAAACAAACAATTCAAGAAACATTTACTAAAAAAAGTGTAACAGAAAGTGACTCCGTACATCCAAGATTTGCGAATTCTGCTTCAGAAAAAGAAGTACAAGAATTTCATCGCAGAAATGACTTTTTTTGTCAAACCTGTAACGACTATTTTGCACCTACGCTGTTAGCAGTAAAGGAACATTTTAAACCAGGACGAATTAAACATACATTTACAAGGAGTTGTATTTATTGTAAAGGACCTGTATATGAATATTTTATTGATGAGAGGGAAAGGATATATCATGATTGTTCAGATCCTAACTAATAATTGTAACGCCAAATAACTTATTGGTATTTGTATGATATTTATATGTTGACTCCATTCGCGTTAAGAATATAGCGTAGACTAATAGGGACTACAATTCTAGCTCTGTGATTGGTTAAAATGCAAACCGACTTCGAAACGACATTACTATATTCTTAATGTGAACAGAGTACAGAGGCATGTATTTAATGTTGACTCCATTCGCGTTAAGAATATAGCGTAGACTAATAGGGACTACAATTCTAGCTCTGTGATTGGTTTAAATTCAAACTGAGTTCGAGACGACATCTACTATATTCTTAACGTGAACGAAGTACAGAGGCTTGTATTTATTTAATGTATGTGCGTTAAGAATATAGCGTAGACTAATAGGGACTACAATTCTAGCTCTGTGATTGGTTAAAATGCAAACTGAGTTCGAAACGACATCTACTATATTCTTAACGCGAACAGAGGACAGAGTCTTTGTATTTATTTAATGTATGTGTGTAAATACTGTGTAAGACAGGGTTTGTAACAAAATGTACAATAACTTGTTATTTTTTAATAAAAACTTGTTACAATAAATTGTTTCAATGCTTAAAAATATCAGGTATAACAAATGGAAAGATCTCTATGTACACATAAATAGCAAAGCAACTAATGAATTCATAATTAATCTAACCCGTATACGTCGCCTCCTTTACGGAAATCTGAGTTTGCTACGATTTTCCCTCCCTCTCGTAATAAAGCGCAAATAATTGAACCTCCTCGGAACCTCTCGGTTTTGTGGCCCAGTTTTTCCAAACCTTCCACAATTTGCTACGGACATGCATTACATTTAATTCATCTATTATTTAAAATGTTCATTTAATTATATTACTCTTTAATTAAAAAATGTTAATTTTTCATTTAATTACATAAGTCTTTAAATTAATCAAAAATGAAACTAATAAATTAAATTTTGTTCAATTACAATAAAAGATGATTACGTTTTTACGTTATACTTGAACTTTAATTAAAAACCAATAAAAGCAATTAATTGCTTATTGTTATGAAACCTTTTTGGTTCTCATACATTTCGAAACAAACCATAAAAAACCAATTAAATTTTCAATCAGATCAATTAAAAACAAGTTCCGCGTTTCTTCAGGTATTTTTTTAATTGTAAACATTTAAATATCGATAAAATAATTTACACATATATTGGTTCGGTATTTTTTTAATTGCGACTAAAATTAAAAATAAAACCGAATACAAAATTCCAATTGACTACAAAATTATTGTCTTGAATTGAATTTAAAAACAGAATTGAATACAAAATTCCAACTGAGAACCAGAAACCAGTTACCGACCTTTTTTTAATTGCGAACCAAATTTAAAAACATAATTGAATACAAAATTCGAACTAAGTACCAAAATATTTTATTTGTGATTCGAAAATTAAAAACAGAACCAAATACAAAATTTCAACCGAGAACCCAAATTTTATTTCTTGTAGTTCAAATTCGAATATATGTTTGTTTTATTTTTTAAATATCTTATACCAATCTTTTTTACCAAACCAAAAACTATAACTGTTTGTAAATTAGGTTGCTTTTTATTGTGAACTGAAATTAAAAATAGAAAAACTGACAACTAAAATTGTATTTTTATTTTTAGCAATTTGAATTTCCGTTTTGAATTTGCAGCAAGTAATGAAGTTTTATTTGCAAAAAAAAATCATAAACTGAACAGAAACATTAATTTCCTTCGCGTCTTTTCACTTCATTCAAAAATTATTATATTTTTTTCACTTTTTAATATATTTTATTTCAAATTTGACTTACCTGTAGAAGACCATACTCGTAAGCAATTTCCATAGGAAACACCTGATGGTGTATTCTGGGCGCATCTACAGCTTGTTTAATATTCTGCCCAAACCATAACGCCCTCATAATAACCAACGACATCGCTGTTGTGATTTTGGTACCGCCAGCAGCACCAATCACCATTTTAACATCCCCTGTTTCATTTACAATAATACTCGGACTCATGGACGACAGCGGCCGTTTTCCCGGTTCGATTTTATTCGCCGGCGAACCGGGCAAACCGAAATAGTTGTTAAAACCGCTAGTCGAAAAGTCATCCATGTTGCTGTTTAGTATTATTCCGGTTTGTTTTGAGGTCACCCCTGAACCAAAACTGAAGAAAATAGTGTATTATGCAACAAGGTTGAGAATACTGTAATTTTTGACCAGTGCCTTGTATCCATCGGTAAGAAGTAATCGGTGGATACAAGGCGCTGGTTAATAAATTGTTTTAATCGTGAATATATATAATTTTTTTCACTACTAGCACAAGATTTTGACATGAATATTTACTTGATGCTTAATATTCACAAAAATAAAGTAGACTTCATTTGTTTTTATGTCTGGTGTCTCAGTTGGTTATCCTCACTTTTAATTATTGTTTTTATTTGATACACTAATTTAAAAGTAATGGCAAATTTAAATTGTGTATGTACAGTTTACATTTTTCTTGAATTTAATGAGTCAAATAATATTTGGATTTGTAAATTTTTTCTTTAAAAAATGTTAATTTGTATTATTGACCTAAGTTATCGAAACTATCTTTATTGACCTAGTGTTAACGTTGTGTCTAAGCAACCGAGGGATACAAGGCACTGGTCAATAAAGGTTTACTCAACTGTGGTCTGTGATATATTATTTTTTCATCGCTAGAATTAATTTAAAAATAATATATAAATAATAAGAAAGATTTTGATATGAATATATTCTTGTTTCTTATTTTTTTTTCAGATTTTTAACCTCATTTTTGATTCTTGATTTGTTTTTACTTGATTTTCTTATTTAAATTAGACAGCAAATTTAATTTTGAATCCATAACTCACAGTTTTCTTTTAAGTTCAGTGAATAACTGCTTTAATATATACTGCGAGGTATAAGTTTCTTTAAAAAATGGCCTAGGATAATAATAAATTATTATTTACTAGGTTGCCATGCCAAACAGTAGTGAAAAAAATTTAAATAATGATGGGTGTTTAGGCAAGTAGTGAAAAAAATTATATCACGATTTTTTTCTTGATTTGGACTTACTATAAGTTAATTGTGCTCGTGACTGATACTGCGTCTCCATTTGGAGCTAAAATAGAAATATGAGCTGTTCCATGATTGCCTTTTTGGAAATAAACTGCCCCATAATGTTCTGGATCGTTGAATGTATGACTTTCATTAATTCTTTGTCTAATTTCTTCCGCGTAGTCGATAGATGTCAAATTTTGTAATAACTACAACTCAAATTATTAATTTTTTATCTAAATTTTAATTTTAACTTCAAACCTCAGTGATATTATTAAAAATTGGATCTCCCAACTCAGTTCGTTTCGCGTACGCATGTTTAAAAGTTTCTATAATTTTATGATACGTAAATATTGTGTTGTTCACGCCATCTATACTGTCGCTGGTAAAGTTGTATCCTTGAAGGATATTAAGGATAAAACCTAATAAAACACCACTTCCTGGGGGTGGAATAGAATATAAAGTATCCTGTTTGATACCCACGGAAATTGGGTCATTCCAAATCGGCCTTCGGGAAAAAAAATAATTAATTTGTGTAAGGGTACATACCGGGTGTCCCAGCTCGACCGACACATGGGAGTTTTACGTGGGAAATCAGTTAATTATGAATAGTATCTCCCCAGTGCAAGATATTAACTTCAAATTTTGTATGCTTATCAGAGAATATTAATTCTATGGATCACACTTATTTGAAATATGCAATTTCGTCTGCAGAGCGAGATTTATTAAATTTAAAATCTAATATTTTCGTTCAAAATCAGACAGCCATGGAAATAAAAGAAAATATTTATCTGACAGTTTAGTGAAGTATCACTGATTTTAATTCTTATTCCCTGTATTTTAATATTATTTAAGTTGAATTTAGTTTCTTTTTGTTAAATAATATACCAATATTACAAAAATATAAATATCTACAATGACATGTCATTAACTGTCAGAACTGTCACATAGATATTTTCTTTTATTTCCATAGTTGACTGATTTTGAACGAAAATGTTAGATTTTATAATTTAATAAATCTCGTCTTGCAGACGAAATTACATATTTGAAATAACTGTAATCCATAGAAATAATATTCCCCAATAAGCATACAAAATTTCAAGTTAATATCTTGCACTGGGGAGATACTATTCATAATTAACTGATTTCCTATGTAAAACTCTCATGTGTCGGTCGAGCTGGGACACCCGGTATAATAAACTTACTGATAATTCATCATGTCTTCTTTTGAGATAATTCCTCCCATTTCTTGAACATCCTGTACAAATTTATCCGCCAAAGTTCCATTATAGAGATCATCGCCGCCATTTTCTGCAATTTGTTTTAATGTCTCACAATATACTGTTGGTTTTATTAAATTTCCCATTTTTTTAAACTCCCCTGTTGTTTCATTATAAAATATTTCCCTGAAAACACATAATTAAAAGAGAAATACATAAATTGGTTACAATTACCGTAACAATTTATCCTCTTTTACATAAGAATTTATTCTTAATGTATCATGTTGTGCCTTGCTCATATTGTAACCGTTTTCACAAAGATTTATTGACGGTTGAATCAGTTCTTTCCATGGAAGTTTTCCAAAACGTTTATAAGCAGCCCAATAGCCCCTTAATTCGCCGGGAACTGCACTAGCCAGGGCCCCTAAAATTTATTATTGTCACTTATTACTAGTGATAAGAATCTAATTAGATTTGATTCTAATTCTAATAATATACGAATATTCGGTTATTTAAATTTAAATTCACTTATTACTAGTGACAGGAATCTAATTAGATTTAATTCTAGTTCTAATATTATTCGAATATTCGATTTTGTTTCTGGTTTCACTTCATTTATATATAAAGTGAAGTGAATTGAACTGATATTTGTAAAGTAAAAAGAACGACAATGGAGGTTTCTACATTTTTTTTATAATTTCATTTTAAAATATGAGAGACAATAAGACTATTGGTGAAAATTTGATGAAAATTAATTAATAAGCGAGTTACAGACGTCCAAAGTTTGAAATAATAAATTTGACGTCACGAATATTGTTTTTTTTTGTCAAACTGTTTTCTTAATAATAAATTAATATTAAAATTTTAAAGTCTACATTCTACATACAATATTATTTTAATTTTTGCAAAATTTGATGACAAAAATAGCAACCGAAACTGAAGCTAAAATAGTTAATGTAATCGGTCACCAGTTTAATTATTTCTCATGATTATTTACTGTCATTGCTTACATATTTATAAATAAGAAAGTAATGAATAATGTATTGAGATTATGCTAAAAAATGTGTGGTAAACAACAAGAAACAACAACTTGAAAGCAAAACTTTTTATAGATTAATAAAAATAAAGAAAACTGTGTTTTAAATTCACTTTTCATTGATAAACAAACTAAATATAACATCACGCCACATATAAAAACGGTACTGCGAGATAAAAATCCACATTTTAAATTCTGTTATTCAATGAAATAACAGCTATAATTACTTCATTCTAGTATTATCCGGGTACACGATTTATTGTTTCGACGGAAAATTACAGATTCTGGAATCGAAATTAATCAGTTCCTGAAATTGAAACTAAGCACTAAACAATTTCTGATTCTGAAAGCACAAATTTCTCGATTTTCCATATTCATAAGATATCGATGCACTGAAAACCAAATTTTGGGCCCAGTAATAGGTATTTTTGGATTATTTTGGCTTCCATATGAAACATTTTAACAATAAAAAAATAAAAAGGGCTGTTTACTTTTGACTGAAACGTAATAAAAATTAGAATTTAGTTTGTAGTTAATTTTTAATTTTTGTAGGAAACATATGACAACTCTATAGAATATATTCTTGAAACAAACGTACGAAATATCTCTTTCTTTACAACTTTTTGAGCGATTAAAATAATTTTGTGTACTGCAATAAGGAATAGTGATAAACATTTTAATAAAAGCGTCAAAAGATGATCCATTTCACAGGAAAGTTCGAAGATATGAAAATGAAACGAAGGGAAATTAAAAAATTATTAACTGTAAAATGATCTCACTTTTAAGTGAAATAAGTTTTGAAAAACTTTTGGTAACGAAATAAACATTACATAACAAGTGGTAAAATAGATAAGTCTGTGGAATAAATATAGGCAACTGATATCCTTAAATAAGTTTACCGTATTTTAGCCTTAATAAATATTGATAAACAAAATAAAGATAATATTGTGTCTGTACAAAAATGTTAAAATATTTATTTTCACATCAGATTTTTTAACCTTTTTGTAATGTAATGAGTATTACATAACAAGTGGTAAAATAAAGAAATCTGTGGAATAAATATAGACAAAAAGGCTGTTTTAAAAATATATCCTTAAATAAGTTTACCGTATTTTAACCGTAATAAATAACGATAAACAAAACAAAGATAATATTGTATCTGTACAGTTTGTTGTAGCCTAGTTTCACGACTCTAGAGATATGATAAACCATAATCCTTCACGTAATAAAAATCGGTAATTAAATGATCCTGAATTAAACAAATATGGAAAATAATATATCCTTCAATAAGTTTACCGTATTTTAACCATAATAAATACCTATAAACAAAACAAAGATAATATTGTGTCTGTACAAAAATATTAAAATATTTATTTAACTGCAGCCTAGTTTCATGACTTATGAGATATGATAAACCATAATCCTTCGTGTAATAAAAACCGGCAATGAAATGATCCTGAATTAAACAAATATGGAAAATAATATATCCTTCAATAAGTTTACCGTATTTTACCGTAGTAAATAACGATAAACAAAACAAAGATAATATTGTGTCTGTACAAAAATATTAAAACATTTATTTAACTGCAGCCTAGTTTCTTTCCTCCATGAGATATGACAATTTATAATCCTTCGTGTAATAAAAACCGGCAATGAAACGATCCTGAATCAACCAAATATGGAAAATAATATATCCTTCAATAAGTTTACCGCATTTTAACCATAATAAATACCGATAAACAAAACAAAGATAATATTGTGTCTGTACAAAAATATTAAAATATTTATTTAACTGCAGTCTATATATATAGTTTCACGACTTATGAGATATGACAATTTATAATCCTTCGTGTAATAAAAACCGGCAATGAAACGATCCTGAATTAATAAAATTTGTTTTAAACGATATTTCTCTGGAACTAATGATCGGATTTGAAAAATAAAAAAACTGTTGAAAAGAGAATTGAAAGGCTTTTCGAACTGTATCATGTTTGACACCATTTTCCATTTAAAATTTTTTGAGGTGCAGTCCACACCCATTTTAGGGATGAAGTTATGCCATTGGTACTAATTCATTTAGGTGTCCCCCTTTATATTAAAATTGACGTGTTCGAGCGTTTTTTGCAAAATTAATGTTAAGTGGCCAAAAATTGCGCTGATAATTTTCACTGGGCCACCCTGTATTTAACTGTAGCCTAATTTCACGACTTATGAGATATGATAAACCATAATCCTTCACATAATAAAAACCGGCAATGAAACGATCCTGAATTAACCAAATTAACCAAACGAACAAACGAATCAAATGAGTCACCTTTCCTAGACTTATCGGGGTCCTTGCCATACATATCCTCGCTGGCATTCATCGGAGCCGCTTCCCTGGCATTCAGAGTGACCGCCTTCTTGTCCTCTCGGGTGTATATAGTCATAAGGAAGCCTCCACCAAGGCCCATGCTTTGCATGTTGACAATGCCATTGCAGAACATTGTGGCTATCGCTGCGTCCACTGCTGAGCCATTCTTCAAGAGGATGTCTCTGAAATGGAATTAAAAATGTGTTGGAAAACAAACTAGAATAAGGGCATAAAAATAAAAATTATTTTCCTGAAAATAGAGTGAAATAAACATAGTAGTGTAAACGGGATTGAAATATGTCGTGGTAAATGAAATATCAATTTTTATTTTTTAAAGACAAAATTTTGGCTTCTGACGTCATTGGTTTTTGCCAGTGATGAACAAACTGTTAAAAAACGTATTGGTTATTTTCATATTGGTATAGCTAAACTATGTTTATACAGGGTGTAAATTCTAAGTTGTAACACCCGAAAATATTGAAAAAAGCATTTTTTCTTAGTTAAAATTTTTGTTTTGGAAACGGAGTTCAGTTATTGGCGTTTTTTGTTTTTCGAAAAATCGCAATTACTCCCTTATTGTAAAGAATATTTAAAAAATACAAAAACTTTCCGCATTTGTTTTCGGTTCTTTAAAACATTCGTATTTACAATTATTTTGTATTTTATCAAATAACAAAATGGATACCGGTGAAAAATTTCAATTTCAAAGTGGTTCTCAAAATATCTTGTTTGTTACAACGTAGTATTAACACCCTGTATACAAATTTGTATGTATTATGAATGAAAAAATGAAAGACTTATGTATTCGTATTAAACTGTCTAGTCGTATTTTATTAATAAATTACGGGATCGTAAAACCCAATTGTTACGAAACTAAATAATAAATAAAAGTCATATTAATTAATAATTTTTGAAATTAATTACAAGATGATGTAAATTTAGCTAAAATAAGTCATGCAATTTTATTCAATTTTTCAATAAAAATAAATAGAAGTGAAATTATGAAAAATACAGGACTATTTGGTAAAATTTGTGTAAATATTAATTCCGATATAATTTCTTATTTTAACCATAAAGATTGGACACAAAATTCTTTGTTAATTTCTTAATTAAATTGTGAGTTCGTAAAATTTGAGTAAAAAGTTAATCCTTATACAATTCTTATTATTTTAACAATGGCTCAAAATTTTGGCAACCTTAATTAACAACAAAACGTTTAGAGACAAAAATGACTAGACTAGAATTTAATTACATCTTGGTAAGATAGACCGTTACACTGTACCGTGTATATTTGGTAAAAAAAAATTGATGGTATCAGAACTTATACCTTTTATTTCCAGACCAGTTTTACTTGTATTGTAATTTGAAATTTTCTGATAATACGTAGCAATTTATCAACCTACGTGCTTACGCTGTCGTTTGCTTATATGTTGAATATTTCCATAATATACGTGGTCAAATAAAAATTATCTATGAAATGATTTAGAGATAAACTATGAACATGTTTATTAGTAGCTGTCTACGGTTCGTTGCATTATTAACATTGAAGTTTCATTTTCATAATTACTTTAAAGATAATTAAAATGGAAAATATATTACACGAGTTAATTAACTAATTACTGAATGTAGAGTAATTAACTTTTTATTCAGTGGTTTAGCATCCTCGTGTTTAAAAATAATCTTTGATAAGGCAATTTTTATCGAGGTCGTTAAAATTATTACGAAATATTTACTAACAATCGCGAAACTAATAGTTTTCGCAATGGCCTTGATATTCAAAACTGATTCATAATGTTTGTCAACAAACGCAATAAAATAGTGATAAAAAAATACAGATTATATAAATTATACTTTTATTAATACAAGTACGCATAAATATTACATTATCAACATTCGAAACAATCTTACAATTTTAACATCACATATTGTAAGAACACAATACAAAAATAGTCGTTTACATATTGCTAAATCATCGAAGATGTTGAAACTTGACGTGTAGAAACGTGGCTGAGAAAATGGCAGAAGCACATTAAAGTCTTAGCAATGAAATCGTAACCCAAGATTTGCAAAACGTCTTTATAGAGATCACAAGAACTTAATAGAGAACTACTGTTTCCTATTTTCCTTTTTGTTGTTTTCTGTGTTCACTAATTTGTTGACAATTTTTCTAGAATGTCCACTTGGATCGAAGTGATTTGTGTGTTCACTAGATTCCTTCTTTGATCGCTGTTTGCCACTATGTCCGGAGAAAATGTGCTTATCGTGGTCGAAATTGTAGTGCTCGTATTCATCGAAATGGGATTCAGACATCTTGCACTTTTTGTTCACAAAATAAATGCTTTTAAACGCGTATTGACTGTTGTAAGTCTCAATATAAACTCGACAACTCAAAACAGATGACTTGCTTTTATACCCGAGGTTTGACGCATGCGCAACGAAGAAAACAACTGCTTAGCTACAGCAGAGAACAAAAAATTTCAACTGTTTATAAATATTTTCAAGGATATCTTTATATCGGTGAATAACTTCGACTGTATTTTGTTGGACATATTACGAAATATATTGTGTTTTGGAACCACCTACATATGTTTTTTTAATTAATTTTTGATATGGAAACGTAATGCATGAGTTCTGGAACGAACGTGTTGAATCTTGTTCGTTAGTTCGTTAGATACGGCTCGGTGAAAGGACAGACATAACGATATATTCTAGAAATCTATCGGATGTTATCAAAAAATATTTTCTTTGTTTAATTTATCCTTTGTTATATCTTATGACTCATCATAAATTATTGTAATAAATAATAACTACTATCATATTTTTTAAAGCTATAAAAATAATATAAACAAAAGAACAGCTACAAAAATAAAATTTGACGTTCAGACAAATGATGTAACCAAAAAAAAAAAAAACAAATATAGAACGTGTAATCAGTTTTCTTTTTAAATAAATAATTTTAATTAATAAAACACAACATTTTACAATAAAATTACAACATACAAATGTAGAACACCTTGAATTAATAAATATTAAGTAACTATCTGTTTATTTACAAATTTATTTTTATCTATTATTTATTATGTTAGATAAAACGCTGCAAATAAATAATATTTGAAGTATCTACACGATACCTGCGTATCTATTTAATATTTCAAGCATGCTTCAAATAAAGTACACGTATCAAAACATTTACACAAAATTTTCCACTTTGTATGATTAAAAAAACCAACTGCCAAATAACCATATTTGATATCAGTTTGAACTTAGATAAAATTCTATCCACGTAGCATTATTGTAATAAACAAGTTTATATTTAGTACCCCCCTTGTCTAAAAATTAATTACAAAACATCTGACAATCTAGGACGGTTGAGACCGTTACAAAGTGTAGACCAAAATAAAATAAAAGCTAAACGGGTCGATGTTTTTTATTCCTTAAATAGCCTCAGAAATAGAATACGGTTTTACGGAAAATAAAACAAATAAAACTAGGATATGTAAATTAAACAGTATTTCCGTATACAATGACAGGTATAAATATCATGAATACACAAATAAAACGCAGTGTGCAATGCATAGAAGTATTGCTGGTCACATAAAATAATACATTCTAGAAAAACGTCAGAAAATTAAAAAGAAAACAATTATACAAAATTATAAAATTGATCATTTAAATTCTGAAAATTGGAAGATAACAAAAATTTCCACATTGTCATTAATAGGTCTATAAAGATAATGGAAATATATTTGTTTTGCTCTAGAAATTACGAAAAATGTATTATTATTAATTATATTGAAAATTCCCAATTTAAGTTATTTAAGTATGATCTCATAATACCCACATAAAATTGTAAAAAACCCATAGATACTTTGAACAAGATGGTTGGAAAGATTTATCAAAGTGAAAAAAGGACATAAAACAAAAACTTGTAACTTGTAAATATTTTTAATAATAAATTTATTCAAAACAACAATTATTGTTTACTTTTATTTGCACAGTATTGTATAATGTTTATTGTACTTTATTTTTGTAGGAATACTTTTCAAAGATGTACGCAACCAGCAATACTTGCAAGTATTGAAAATAGTAGTATCTAAATTATTATAATTTATTATTTATGTTTTAATATTTTTATGATTAATATTTACAACTGTTTAAATTAAAGACCTAATTCCGGTTTTTTCTTGCTTCGCTTTTAAAGAAAATAACATTTTATTTCAAACCAGGGATGGAAAACGTAACGTAACGATACCCGATTACATTATAATAACGTTACATTTGTTAATTTTTTGTTAATAACGTAACAATAACAAAATAACCTTATGTACTCGTATCGTAACAAATAACGACACTCTATAATGTTATTTGCTGTTGAGAGAATATAAATTCCTAATTTACCGATATTTTAAAATTTTTGTTATATGTGTTTTCTATACATAGATGTCACTAGTAGCGTTTGAAGACTATTTCAAATGTACCAATTATTAAATAATTAGTAATGCTTATCTTATAGCAGGTAATTATCAATTACATAGGGAGGTACTAATATTTTAAATATATTTTTATAGTTTAATTTTTTTTATGAATTTTTAATATAAAAAATAAAAATAACGTTATATAACACTGTTTTAATAATAACCTAAAATAATTGGGGAAGCAGGAAATTGGGACAATATGATTTTACATGTTAAATTCTTATGTTCGGGTGTTCGAGTCATCACCCTGTATTTTATTTTTTTCACTGCTAGCACTTAAATCTGAATTAATAGTCAAAAAATTAAGTAGGCAGCATTTGTTTTTATTTCAGACGTTTAAGTTTGTTTGTATTTAAATTAGACAATAATATTTGTATTTAAAGACTTGACTTTATTTAAAAAGTGACAGTTTGCATTATTGACCTAGGTTAATAATAATTTATTAATGACAGAGTACCGTGGTTACCAAATAACGACAGTAGTAAACAATTTTTCATGTTAAATAAGGGTAATTAACAGTTGTTGTTTGGCCTAGTAGTAAAAAATTTAATTAATCATCATTTTATATTCCTGAAGAAAACACTTCAAATATTTTTCTGTTGTAAACCTGGCTTAGGTTACCTGTGCTGTGATTGGTCAAAATCACGATTCAATCATACTCAACAATGTTTTTTAAAAAATTATAATAATTACAAAAAAAATTACTTACCGACCAATGCTACTGCAAGGGGCGGCATCGGAACAAACTGCCCCTTTATTAAAAGTATGTAGAATAGAAGGAGAAGGTGGAAATTCTTCTAATGGATTTGGCGGGAAGAGTTCATTTGTTTCTTTTTGACGTTCCTTGTATATCCAGCCATTAAAGTAAGCAGTTATAAATCCCACGATTATTATTAGTATAAGCAAGGTGCAAAACATACATTTTTTATTGCAGTTTATTCTGAAAAAAAAATTGTTTTGTAATCAAATATAATCAAATATTGTTCAATTGTTAAAAAAAATGCAGCAATTATTTATTATTAAAATTAATTCAAGGCAAACAATAATAATTACTTAATTGTCAGCAATTGACAGAAAACATAACCTTTCAAAAGTTGCAAACAAATGACACTGAAAAATCCACACGACAAATGCAAACTTACTTCTCTTGTTTAGGTTGTAGAGAACTATAATTTCCAACTGAAGTTTCTTTCTTTAAAATAATTTTGCTTTTTCCTTTACATCTTTTGAGAAGTCCGTTAGTTTTACATGGTTTGGAAGATTGACTACATGTTCTTAAGTCCACCATGTTTAAGTAATAAAAATTATATTTGTTTATAATTTAAACAAAATAGAATCGGACATTATGGAAAATTTCACATTTCAGGTTTGTGTAATCAATAAAGAACTTACGAAAACGTGCAATAGATGTCATTGTGGTAAAAAATAGTTAAGGGATTCTTATTCTTACCGTTTTCGCCGCGTGAAAGTTGAATTTTCTACATTGAAGGAAGTTATAGTCATTTCTTATTAAATCTGAAACAGAGTGTAGCACTTAAATATTGTTTTTTGTGCTATTATAGACATAATGGTGTTTTTTCAAACATTTAAATCGTGTTCAAGGCTTTAAGCAATTTCATGTACATATATAATTACATTAACTTATGTAACATCTATGTAAATTTCTTATTTTTGAACTACATAATTACTTAAGTAATATTGACTTAGGTTAGGTATTAATTTTAAAACAAACAATTTTAACAACCCAAATTTTTGGAATTTCAATTTAATATTATAGTTTATCAATTAAAATACTTATATTCAACAATTTTATTGATAAAATTCGCTTATTTCTTAATGATGTAACACTATTAGGTATTACAAATGAAGATCAGATACCAATTTTCACAACATTGTTTTCAAATAAGATCATTTGTTTCATAACAAGTTGCTAAGATGCAAATCAATGTGGAAACAAAAAACCCACATTCAATTGTTGAAAAAACAATGTACTTTACCAATTTTACATGACTCATATCGTAGGCGATGTTTTAAGAAATATGATGACATTTTTTTTTGTTTTTTTAAGGAATTCGTGACATTATATAACAAAATTTATGACTATGACTATATGCAATGTTATAAATAATTTTTGATGTAAAAATAGTATTTCACGAAGTGCGTGTTGTTAAAAAATTATTTCAAGTGAAAAATTACTATTTTTCTATTTATTGAAGCATTTCAAGTACATAATAACAGTCTTTTAATTGACAGAATGCGACATTTTAAAACGTTTTGAATTCGCCAGTGGCGTAGATATAAAAAAAATTATTCGTAAAAAACTACAATTAAATTTACAATTAATCAAATAAATGTAACTTTAATTTATAAAAAACAAATTAAAATACAGTTGTATAAAGAACCGTATTTTTATTAAGTTATTAAAATTTATATTAGTAATTAATATTTTTACTTACAAATAACTACGTAAAAAACAGTTAACAATAACAGTTATTTATTTAATAATAAAAATTTCGTATGAATCAAATTTCACGCTTGAAATTATAAATAAAAGACTGTTCACTTAAAATAGAATATATTTACAATCTTATATTGTTTAAACAATTAATTTTTGACATTTGACAATTTAAATTTTGTTAAAATTCCTTCAAATTCGAGTCACATGTGTCGTATTTAAAAGTTATGAAATACCAATTTTTATATGGTTAATAAAATGTTTTAAAAGCAATAAATAATTTTAATACCAAGATAAAATCAATGTCAACTAAAAACAATTGAAATTGACTTACAAGTCCACAGCACACTTGATAAATTTGTTCCGGGAATGTGAGAAAAACTGATTGAAGATTGAAGAGCAACCGGACTTCACAGACCAGATTGCAACAGTGGCGTAGCCACTATAAATTTGTGGAAGGGGTTAGAAAATTATTAAGGAATTTAGAGAAATGTAATCAATCAAATTACTGCATAAATTAATATGATGTAATCGGAAGTATTGAATATTGATTTTAATTAATTTGTTTACTAAATAATTAATGGACGTAAATAAATATAACTATTTAATAATAATTATACAGGGTGTACAAGAAATAAGTACATTAAATTTAACCAATGATAGAATTCCTTGAGAGAAACAATATCTATTAGTAAGTTTTTTTTTCACAATTTTATTACCCGCCTATGTTTGAATAAAATATTATCTTTATAATTTTGAAGTATAAAGTGTCACTTTTCCCTTAGGTCTGCACAATAATCATATATTTACTATTGGCAAAGACAAACATTTTTACTGATTATAAATTTAATATTTATTTGTCCATTTACTTGAAAAAGTTTGACAATTCAAACTTGTCAAAATTAATTATTAAAATAAAATTTATTGGGGAGTAAAAATGTGAAAAAAATTAGATTTCGATGAATTGTATCACAGGTTAAATTTAATGTATTTTTTTTGTTTTTGTTACACCTGTATTTTTTAAATATTTGGGTACGCCCCTGATTTTTAAAATTTAATGTACGGTTACATTTTGATTAATGTAACTGACCAACTGCAATAAATTCGATCCTGTGCTTATAAAAAGTTGAATCTCACCTTACAGACACAAACAAAACACTATCACTGCAAGTCAACAATCGCAAACAATCGGCTACGCTACTTCCTCGACTGTTTCATGGCACACGTTGATCTGATGCCGGTGATGTTTTACCTCAGCCAGTTACTCACTGACAGAGAAGAAAAAACTAGTACGATCGCGTCTAATTGTTGTAACCTTGACAACAAGAGGGAAATCCTATGGGGCATGGCATAGCACACTGAGATTCGAAGCGATATTGACCTGAATGATGGGATTTATTATCGTCATCGTTGCATATAAAGTGCATATAAATCTTAAATTGCATCTTGGTATGAAGGTTATTGCAAAATTATCATTTTGATCTTGATTACTTAAAAACTATTGACATTATTATGAAAATAAATTCTAAGAGTTATTCAAATTTGATTCATCTTAATACAGACTGATTTACAGTCGAAACTATATGTTTCTATTTGATTTTATTTAATGATTACTACTCCAAAAGATTTTTTCTACGACCACTATGGACAGTGGCACTTTTCTCACACTACATAAATCTTAAAAGTTGCGTATTTCCCACAATGGGGAGTATGACCATATATTTTTTTTTTCTTCCCTTTTATGATTCTTTACAAAAAATAAAATACCCCTATTTTTTTAAATCGCTTAATTGTCGATAATTCCGAAGAAAAAAAAAGTTTTGGAAAGGAGATATGTGACGTCACGTATGAGACTTAGATAAAGAATTTAAATTTATTTTTCCTTTTCCTGTTTTCAATCTTATATCAGTTCTAAGATTTTTGTTTTTAATAATTTCATATAAATGCACGCAAAATGGGAAAAAGTAAAACATTATCTACATTTTGATAAAACATTGGAAATATTTTAGAACACATATTTTGTGGTTCTAATGATTAATATTTATAAAACTGTTTTGGCATTTTTGATTACTCATTAAAAATATTTTAACAAGTGCAACATGTTTTGAAAATATATTTTGCAGTTTCATATAACAAATAATATTTTTTTTTGCACGTGGTTAGAAAATAAAAATATATTTTAAAGTTTTTGTACAACTAGAATTATACAAATGAATTACAGGTACGATTTGTAAGTTGCATATGTTTATGGGGTCGAGAGAGCATTTCAAATTAAAAATTAAATTTGTTGCAATCATATAAAAATTGTAAGTTATTTACAATATAAGTATGGTAGATTGAATTTACAACGCGAGGTTCTATATTAATAAAAAAACAATGAAATGTCAAAATCAATCAAATTAATTATAAATTTGAATTTCTTTTTATTGAACAATAAATTGCGGTAGTTTACTTTGCAAGCACTTTTTATTATAATCATTATTGTTTTTAATAATCTCTAAACTGTAACTATCATTTTTTATTAATTAATTACTCGTTTACTATTGGGATGTTTTCAAAATAAACATTTTTTAAATGAAGAACTAATGCTCAAAAAAAGAATTTTGATTATGAAACAATTTGTTGTTGGGATACATAGGATTTATTTTGGAATATAAAATAATAATTGTACATTTTATATACTATAATTATAAGTACATTTCATAATATTTGTTCAGCATGCTTAGTATATTTTATAAAAATGTTTTCATGTAGTATACAAAATATTAACAAACTCATATTTTATAAGGCACTAGACTAAAAGCATATTCTATTCCGTAATTCTCAAATTACAATCCTTTGCAAATAAAAAAAAAACGAGTCATTGTTGGTTTTCGCAAAATTTATTATTTAAAATTGTTTACAAGTTACAAATTTTTATTTTATATTTTTCTTTCATAGAGTTACACAGTTTAGAAATAGACCAGTATTTCTATGTCGTGTTTTCTATATTCGTGCATATTCGGCGCGATTCGGTAGACTTCGTACTTGTACAAATAAAATCCACTAGAGGGATACGATTTTTTTTTGTTTCTGTCAATTATAAATGTAGCTACTAAAAACTTGTAACTTAATTAATATTTTAATAATAATTTCGGTGAAAACCAACAATTCCCGTGTTTCAAATTAATTTGCGCAAAGATGCATTTAAATAAAACTGTCCGTAAAAATGAAAAATTACGAGAAGGAAAGAACATCTAGTACAGTTAATATCGGAAATATTTATACTACACGCGAAATTCACAATACGTTTACCTACAAATAGCAAATAGGAATACATATGGTTATTCTATGAAAATAGTGATAAATAAATATATGAAAATGAATATATGGGATCTATATCTATAAAAAAACGAAGATTGCACGCTAAAAATTAGTATAAGTACGAATAAAACATAAAAGCTGTTTTTAAAAAACAAAATATAACGTCAGCAGTGTTGCCACCACCAAACCTAAGTCCCTATGTCCAAAATTCCAAATTGAAGTCGAAAGCTAAGCACAGTAGAAAATTATTTTTGTAATATTCTTTTCGAACATTTTCACTGTACATATCACATATACATTTGTTTATTTTATTACATGGCTCGTAACTAATAAAATAAACAGTCTTAGGCATATTTTGGGCAAATTTGGGCGTTAGAATGAGATTGTTATTCAGTTGGTTTCATACAAGCTGTGTTTGTTGGACCTGGTGCATCTATGGAGATTCAAATTGTTATTATTAGAATCACTTATCATCTAACAATAACAAATTGACGAAATACAACATCCCAGAATTGTAAATTATATTTGTATTGTAAAAAGACATTCATTGATTGAATATAAATAAATTTATTAACAGAATTTATTCGTCTACTCAAAGAGCATAATCTAAAATTATTTTCGCGTATACAGATTGTTGCATTACTGCTCGGCGAGAATTGTTTGTCTTTTGTTAAATGCAACACAAATCAATAATATTTTATTCACATATACGGACGTATTTGACTTGAATTTTAACCAATCACTGAGCTGGAATCGTAAACCCTACAGTAGACTTCAGTCTTTACTTAACGAGAACGGAGTATAGTACTTTTATTTAGTCAAAATGGCAGTAATACATTTTTATTTAAACTCATGGACCGCTAAAAATTATTTGTTTAGTAAAATAGTCCCGGTATATAATAGTTTGAAAAACACTAAAGATTTTCCAATAAGATAACTTAGAAAATTCTTATTTAAATCATTTTTAGACTTAGATATTTTCAAATAAAATATAATTATTGTATTACAAGCGCAATTTTGTGATATACCAGAATTCAAAATAGACACAGAGCATTTTAAAATTTCATATTTTTAAATTAAATATGTTTATATTTCCGCATTTTTTTTTTTTATAAATAATTATTGTGTTGATTGACTCCCATCATACAGTTTGTTAAAAATTCATAGACTATGATTTAAATGGTCGAAACTGGTTGGAATTGAAATAAAACTTACATTTCGTAAATTCTAGAGAATTTTTCTTCATTATTCTTTTATTGTATTTGTTACACCATCGGGCAAAATTTTCTATCTTCATCAACAAATATCGGATTTACTTGAAATGTAGTATCGGAATTTAAACTGAATTGTCTTTATTGTAATTGAATTTTCTATCTTCATCGAAACAAATATCGGATTTCCTTGAATTTTACAAACGAAATTTGATTTATTTTAAATTTAGCAACGAAAAAGAATCTGATTATTTGAAAGTTTGGGTTTGTCTGTTAAAATTTTATACGCTTAAGGGGTTGAAACTGGTTGGAATTGAAACAAAACTTACGTTTCGTGAATTCTAGAGAAATTTTCTTCATTATTCTTTTTTTGTATTTGTTACACCATCGGGCAAATTTTTTTATCTTCACCGAAACAAATACTGGATTTACTTGAATTTTTTTAGCGGAATTGGAACTGAACTGTCTTTCTCATAAATGGATTTACTTGAAATTTAGAAAATTAATTATTTTCAAGTTTGTGATTGGGTGCATATTTCGTCAACTTGCAACTGCGAGCTTATATTACATTTATGAGCTTTGTCACCTATGTGAATCATCATATGTCGATTGAGTTTATTCTTCTCGGTGAATCCTCGGTTGCAGATCCCACACTTATGAGCCTTCTCCCCAATATGGACCAACATGTGTCGATTGAGTTTATTCTTCTCGGTGAAGCCGCGGTTGCATATTCCACATTTGTGTGCCTTCTCGCCTATATGAATCAACATATGCCGATTTAGTTTACTCTTTTCTGTGAACCCTCTACCGCAGATTGTGCATTTATGAGCACGTATACCTCTGTGGATGAGCATATGACGGTTGAGGTGGCTCTTTTCGATGAAGCCTCGGTCGCAGATGAAGCATTTGTGCGCTCGGACGCCTGTGTGGATTAGCATATGACGGTTGAGCTTTGATTTCTCGATGAAACCACGGTCGCAGATTGTACATTTGTGAGATTTATCTCCAATGTGAATCAACATGTGTCTATTTAGGTGGCTTTTTTCTGTAAAGCCACGACTGCAGATAAAGCATTTGTGTGCTCGAATGCCATCGTGTATGAGCATATGTCTTGTGAGTTTACTTTTTTCTGTGAAGCCACGCTGGCAGATTGTACATTTGTGAGATTTTTCGTTCATGTGTGTGAGCATATGTCTGTTAAGTTTACTTTTTTCAATGAAACCTCTCGTACAAATAGGACACTTATGGCTTCGCTCGCCAATATGTATAAGCATATGTCGATCAAGTTTGCTTTTTTCGATAAAGCCTCGATTACAAACTCCACACTTGTGGGTTTTTTCTCCGACGTGTATGAGATTATGGCGGTTTAAATGGCTCTTACTGCTGAATCCCTTGCTACAGACAGAACAGCTATGCGAGCGTTTATCTGTGTTAAACATGTGCTCATTTATATATCTGAAAGCAGAAGTATTGTTACAAACCAGGCAGACTTCGTCATTCTTGGCTTTGGAAACTTGGTCGAGGTACGGAATAAAATCAGAAAATTCGCGAACAGTTTGAGGGTTTTCAAGGCAATTTTGATTAGGGAACACGTATTGGTCGTACGATAACTTTTTTATGTCTTCTAACTTTGATCTACAAGCCGATGCAAAGTACTTAGAGCTATCTTCGAAATAATTAAGTTCGGGTTTTGTGTTGTTTATATTTATACGAGCTTCATTTTCGTTACTGTGCAACACTTCGTTCTTAATATTAGCAAATTGCATAAAAAGTTCACCATATATATTCATTGTAGATACGACACCATCTTGTTAATTTAAACACGAATTTAAAACTTGAAAGTTAGAATTTCGACCGCACGAATTGTTTAATTTAAAAATGTAAGGATTATATTTAAAATCCTACAACAAAGAAATAATGCAGATACTCCTAAATTTGTCACAAAGAAATAACTTACATATCATGGCACTAACGCTTCTTAGTAAACAACTATAATAATTCTACATCGTTTTCAAATGAAATAAAACCAAAAAAAGTACTTAAAATGTTGTATTTTTGTTAATAATTATACTTTTAATATTTTCTGAATAGGTTACATCCACATGTCAACAACCACAAGAACTGAAGTTAGCTGGGAACACCTGTCTCTCAGTGTTGCCACTCGTTTGGAAAAAAATACACTAGTGCAACAGTTGTCCAACTACCGCGAACTTCAAATTTGTTCATTTGTATATCAAAACAATAATTTTTTTTTATACTTTGTCTTAACAATTGCTCTATTGTTATAACGAAAACAGTTTAATAATATCGGATATTGTTAAACTGTTTTTGGTTTTTTTTTGTTGTAAAATTGGTACTTCTATGTACTGCGCCCTACGGTAAATGTGAAATTGATAACCTCAAATATTTTAAAATGTTTTTTTTAATACAATTGGAATTATTATAACTATGAAATACATTTATTTATTGCTATTAAAATCAAAAGTGCAATAAATAGTATAATTATTGATAAATAATTGTACTAAACCAATATTTTCAGTTATTTCTTACTCACAAACACAACTAATAATGAAAAGACATAAAAATTGTAAAATGAAACGAATTTTTAACTGACTTTCCTTTTTATAAATGACTTTTAATAAACTGGATACTTTTTACCGTTCTTAATACTTATTATACTATTTATTAACACACTATTGACTGTCATTAAAACAACAGTCTCGCAGTGTTACCACTCCTTTGAAAAAAAAAATAACTATTACAACCGTTATTTAAATAATGCAATTTTCGAATTTGTTTGTGTAAATAAAAACCATTATTTAAAATGTTGTTTTTATTAATACATAACAATATATTATATACATATGACAATTACAATGAATGTATAATCTGTTTGTTATAAGAACGAAGTATAATGAAGACAGGAGCAGAACAAGAAATAACTGCTCCTATCTTCACCACACTTCGTTCTTATAAAAAACAGACTGTTAATCATCATTTTTGAGTGTTACTTCAAATTTAACTGACGATAGATGGAAAAGTTGCATTGTTTTTAGAATAAAACTATTTATGTCTGAAGAAAGACATATTTTTAGAAGCAGGTTTAACTTTTAGCTTATCAAAAATGCAGGATCTATCTGTTAACTTTTCCTGTAATCTAAATCGTTTCCACATTGCGTATCTAACTTCAAAATTTTGAAAAAATAAATCAGGTTTATTCCACAAGACATAATGTGTAGAATACGTGTATCTGTGTTTAAAAGGTGGATTTAAAAATGGTGCATCATAAGCTCTAGATTTTAAAACTTTTTCGACGTATGTATAAAGCATTTTGGCTTGAGAAATCCAACAGACTAGAGACATTACTGAGATAACTAACGCGTGAATTCTATGCGATATGAAACTAGGCATACTTTCATCACTTAAAGTGTTTTTTTGTATGTTTAACACCAGACAAACTATCACAGCTGCGGTAAATTCACACGGAATACATGTCATTATTAGACAAATTGAAGTGTAGAGTGAAGTTAGCACATATTCATCTTCTTTTTGATTGGCTATAGCTGTTAGGAAGGTTAAATGAAATTCTTTTCTGTATCGTTTTAAAAATTCTTCACCATTTGGATCAACTTTGTTGAACATAAATTTATAAACTCGTCCTTTAAAAAATATTCTTGGATGTAAAAAATGTTCGGCGTTTAATTCAGCATCAATCATATTTTGAAACGTCTCATTTCCAAACATACATTTTGATTTATTTTCCGAGGAAATTAATCTTAAAATAATTATTAATGTATCATACTTAAAAGTTGTAAAAATGCTGTTTGTTTTTACAAATGAATTTGTTGCCATTTGAACAGTATTTTCCAAATTTCTCAAGTAAGATTCTTCTACGTCTTTACCAGAATAAACTTCTAAGACATATTCTATGATTGTTAATAGAGTATTACTATTAACTCCAATCAAACTTTTTCTAATACAGACTTCTATTCCATGTTTAAGAGAATTACTGTTGTAATCAATACAAATCACATGAAGTCCTATTAATTTCATCAATAAATTTTCGTCATTTGCCGGCCATAGTGAACTCTTTCCAGATACATCCATTAACATATTCAAAAGTCCGTTAATTTTTCTAAATTCCATCATATTTTCACCCATAGCAAAACTTTTTATAACTTTTATAATCCCCAAAATGAGTTCTCTTCCAGTGAAGGACAAAAATATTTCTGTGATTTTCACACAAAAACTTTCATAAATCCATAAATTGCATTCGTCTACAGTCTCTATAACCGAGTTGTAATCTATTTGATATTTATTATGTATCAATTTTGATATGATGCTTTTAAAAAGGTCTAAAGTTTTTTGAGAATTTTTAATGTCTTTATTTTTCTTTGCAGAGTTTTCATGTATTCGAACTTGAGTATAATAAATACAAGCTAATTTAATTGATAATTTAACTAAAAACATTACATACACTTCGTTCAACATATGAATATGATATTCCTTCAGGAATTTTTTTAATAATTTCCATGCTTGTTGCACTTTTTGATTATTTTCAGTCAGTAATAATTCTTCAATTGAGTTTAGTTTTTTTTCTACGTCCGAAAAACTCTACAATATTTTTTTTTATTTAAAATAATTTTACGTAAAAATAAAACATAAAACTTACATCAATATGAACAGGAGACATTATTAAATAATTTGACAGTTTTTAAAAGCTTGTATTTGTCAATCAATCATTTGTTTTTATAGTTGGATAATATTTTTGATAGAGTTGGCAACATTACTTAAGTTTATTTTAAGATTTTTTTTAATTTATCAATATATTATTGATATTAAATCATTTATACAATAGGAATAAAAAATAATAGCTATTCACATAATAAGTAAGGAAACAAAGGTGGTTATTTAACGCATGCGAAGATTACAACACGAGACGAAGGCGAGTTTTGTAAGAGCAGAAGTTAAATTTTCGTTTACGTGTTTCATTCAATAATTTTTCTACTTCCTTTTGGATAAGAAAAACATGTATTTGAAATTATGATTTTTTATATCAATATGAATAGGAGATTTTATGAAATAATTTGACAGTTTTGTCAATAAAATGTCATTTTTTTATTGTTAGGAAATTTATTTTTAGAAAAAGTTGTTTTTGATTTGGTTGGCAACACTACATAAGTAGGTTTTAGGGATTTTTTTTATATTCTCAATATAATATTAATATTAAATAATTTATACAATAGAAATACAAAAAAATAAACAATATTTTTGTAACAAAATTTCAACTTATTAATGTAATTATTTGTTTAATAAAATAGAAAATTTTTCTGTATATGTTTGAGTTATTGATTATTCAAATACAAATAAAATATCTTTAAAATGTTAAATGTACAATAAATATCAATAAAATGATTTTAAATATATGACGTATACTTTTATCTTAAAATTACATGACCGTCAAAACTTCTACAAGTTGAAGTCAACTACGCGAATATATTGTTGGTCAACTGTAATAAATGTGACTTCTGTATTTTATATTGTCCATTATATCATTAAAACACACGCAGTTAGACCAAAAATTGATAAAATGAAAAACCAGTACACGGTTTTGCAAAAATATTATCTGTGAATTATCTTTGTTTGTTTTAACATGGATACTTCTGTGGTGCAACACGAATTTAAACTTAAGAAGTTGTTAAATAAGTTTCTAGAACCAGGATATAGAATAGGGAATGATGTATATCTTAATATATTGTTATCTCATTTATCTGGGAAGAATAATCCAGGTAAGACAATTTTATTAACCTTAACCTCTAAATTGCAAAATATTACACAAATTTTCTTCACAGAACAAGCAGAACGGTTGAGACAATTGCCGATTTTTTCGGAATGGCTCGAAACGGCCGTAACCCAGTGGGAAACGACTATGAATTTGCCCAGTCCATCTATCGCTACTTTTACTTTGAATCTAGCTAGTTTGATTTCCTTAAACGAGCTAAGTTTTACCAAATTAAATATAAGTAACATTTATTTAAGACTTTGTAAAGTGTTAAAATTACGGACAAATGATATAAGTCCATCTGTTAAACTTGGTTACTTAAAAATGCTGCATTCTTTTATGAATCATAGCTCTGGTTTAGATTGGATTGTAGCAACAGATCATTGGAATGATATTTTATTATATTGCCTTGAAAATCAAACAATTTATATAACGAGAGATGGTTATAACTTCATGTATGATTTATTATCAAAATTTGTGCAGCTACATCCGACATTTTGTGAATTGGTTGTAAAAAAAATAACAGCCAAACTTGAACCAGACGAATTTAATAAAAACGGTATAGTTAGATCTGAAATTGATGATGTTCAAATCCAAAAAGATCTAATGCCCACATTAAAATTAGTAATATTTATTTTGGAAAAAAGTTATCTCTCGGAAGTTCAACATGAAACTGAAAAAATTCCTGAAATTTTTATCCAAAAATACAACTTGGAAAGTATTTTATGGAAATTATTAATGGTTGCACGAGATCACGAATTTATTTTTAATATTGCTAAACCCCTTAAAATTATAAATTTTGCGATAGTTGATAGAGTAAAAATTGAATCAAAAGAAACTTGTTTGCCAATTATGACTAAATTTTGTAAAAAGTTTTTTGAGTTAAAAACTAGTTTAATAGATAAAAGAAGTCCGGTAAATATTTTAAAATTATGTTATTTAGGTCATATTTATTGGAAACGTTTAAAAGTTATTATACCTTCTTGTGAACGAACTGAAGAACCTCTTTTGTTTGAAAACCAATTAATTATCTTTCAAATTATGCCTATTTTGTACATTACATTTTCATCGTGTTTACAAAAAAACATTGAAAAAGACGATTTAACAGAAACATTTATGCATAAACTATTTAATATTTCGTGCGAACAAACAATTAGATATGCATATTCTTTCCGTACGATGTTATTGAGTTACGATATTCCAAATACATTTGATATTGCTCAAAAAGCCATTTTCTACCTTATGAAAACAAGAGAATATCTAAATAGAACCAGAGCTGTGATTGTTTTTCAATCAATGATGTACGCATTTAAATATTTAATGAAATGGTTTAAAGAGAAAACTCAGTCAGATTTTTTGACTTACCAAACTGCGTTCATGTCAGCATTGTTGGATGGATTGTATAATTTGATCAAAGATTTTAAAATAAGTTGGAGGGAAAGCGTTGAGACTATTTGTCTAACGTCTCTAACTTTGGATTTGTTAAATCTGCCGAATTTGCCTACCAAGGTACAGTATTTAAAGCCATTAAATTCTTACTACCCATAATAGGTATATTCTTTTTACACAAATCACATCTCATCAGTTAATTCACTTTTTGTGACCGTTATTTTTGTCAAACTTTGATGACTTTGATAAGATTTCTAGCTTGCTGATTTTTTAATGTCATTTATTGAATTTAAAATATAATTATTTTTTGTAACAACAAAATTGAGAATAATATTGAAGATATTTTGTAAATAAATTCAAGCAATTTTTTTTTAATGTATAATTATATTTTAATTTTGAATTATTGAAATTATAACAAATAAATTGTTACAAATAAATATATAAAAATCTCTGAAATGAAATAACCGTTTCGGAACAAAATTTATTTTCTTTTTCAAACGGAAATGAAATTATGTTTAACCAGGAATGATATTAACTGAAACCAAATTATTTTTATCGGAACTGAATCGAAGCGAAACGCAAAATAATTTAGTTCCGGGGTTCCTGAAAGAAAGTATTGTAATCGCGAAAAATTTCAAAGGAAATATCCGTCTGTATGTATGTTTCTTGTATAGCTCAAAAACGATAAGCCGTAGAATGATTAAATTTTGTTTATGTAATTATTATAACATCTAGTTATATACCTCCATTTTTTGTTCCAATCGGCCTTTTCAAAAGGGCACTTCACTTTTGACAGAAACTTATTAAACATAATAATTTAGTTGGTTTTAATTTTTGTAGGAAACATATGATTTCTTTTTAATAAATAAAACTGTCGGAATATATTTCCTAAGAAATGTGTGCGAAATAAATAAAAACAATATCTTTTCTGCAAGTTTGTCGTTTTTTTTTAAATCTCAAGACTATCACTTCAATTTAAATATAAGTAAAATGAAAAAAATGGCAAAAAGAATGTACCCATTATATTTGCACGATCAACGCAACAAACAATTTAACAAATTTAGAAATATTTTATTTATTTGATCATTGCTAAGTTTTATTTACCGATTCCATATTCGGTTATTAAAATTTTTAAAATACACGATCGTGCAAAAAAAGACTATAAAATTATCACTATTAATAATTTGTTGTTATTGTTACATTTTTACAATTTTTAGCTAACTGTGGAGGCGTTAAAAGTGATGCATCTAACTGTAGCTAATTTCATGCCTCCGAATCTAGCTCTGTTAGTAGATGAAGTTAGCGACACTTCTCTATCACAAATAACTCCAATGTTGTACAAAAAACTGCACGACATCAACTGGGAAATTAGAGATAGTGCCCTAGAAATTTTATATACTATGGTGGATATCGCTCATTTGAGTAAGAAAATTTTATTTTATTATTTATTTTACGCCAAGATTGTGTCCCGAGGTCCGAAGCTACCGAGGGATACAAGGCGCTGGTTAATAATGATCTCAATCGTAGATATTTTTTACTTAAATCCCATTTAAATATTTTTATATTGATAATAAGAAAGGTTTTGACATACATATTTACTTGTTTCTTAATATTCAAAAATTAAAATAGACTGCATTTATTTTTATATCTTAACTTTTTTTATTTTATTTATTTAAATTAGACGGCAAATTTAAATTGGGAAAACATATTTTACACTTTTCTCGAGTTTAATAAATAAAACAATATTTGGATTTGAAGACTTGTGTTTCTTTAAAAAGTATTAGTTTGTATTATTGACCTAGGTCAATAATAAATAATTATTCTCTTAAGTAACTATGGTTACCAGTAAACGGTAAAGAAAAACAATTTTTTATCTCAAAAATAAATAATGAAGGGTATCTAATGCTAGTAGTGGAAAGAAATTATTACTTCGGCTTCTTTTTTATTGTCCTGATACCTGTATCACCAAAATTTATTTATTACTTGTTTTTGTATAAAATAAAAACGTTTGAATCATTTTCATTAGAAAATAAATGGAGAACCACATTCTTAAAATAGTCATTTGTGTAAACATAGAAATTATGATTATGTGATTTTTTAATCATCATGAATTGCAATAATTTAAAGATGATGATTAATACTATCATGAATTTGCAAAAGTAATAGATAACTATGTAAAGAATTTTATTACATTTAGACTATTTATCTGTCTGTCAATATTTGAATTTGGAGACTTGAGTTTCTTTAAAAAATGACACTTTTCATTATCGGCAATGATTAATAATAATTTATTATTGACCTAGGTTACCATGATTACCAAGCGATAGTGAAAAACAATTTCTCATGTCAAATAATAATTATTTATAATAAGTAAGGAAACAAAGGTGGTTATTTAATGCATGCGAAAATTACACCACGAGACGAAGGCGACTTTTTAAGAGCAGAAGTTAAATAATTACCAAGTTTCTTTACGTGTTTCATACAATATTTTTTCTACTTCCGTTTAGATAAGAACAAAAATGTATTTGAAATGATGATTTTTGATATTTTGATGACATTTGCAAAATAAACAAAAAGATAATATCAAGGACTGTTTAATTTTGTGCGTTAAGTTACTACAACAAAATTGTTGGTTATAAACAAATAAACGATATAAAATAAAGTGTCATTTAAGTTTTTTTGAATTGTAAAATAATATTTGCAAAGATAATAACAACTAAATTTCTATTTTTGTAGCTCTTATTGTTTATATATAAGCATATTTTCCAATTTGATTTCGCATAAAATAATGATCTCATTATTTCACTAGTGAAGTAATGGTATTGAAATTAAGGAAATAAAGAGAATTTTATTAAACGGACGTACAAAAATATTAATAATAATTGATGTCTAGACTAGTAGTGATATGTTTTGCATTTTTTATATTTTCAGAATTTCCCGCATTCCAAAAAATGATATCTGACGACCATTTATGTCAACTGTCTGTTGTTTTAACTACAGATGACAGTGAAAGTTTTGTTAGAGCCTCGGCAATAAAATGCGTTACAGCTATGATACAAGTTCCGGCTTTTTGGTGCTCAAATCTTGAATATGAACAACTACCAGTAAGTTTTTATATTTAATTAAAAGAAAATAATATTTTTTATGATTAATTTATGAATTTTAGGAAAAAATGATGACAATTCTTCAAACCGAAAGCGAAGCAATAGTCCGTTGTGAAGCAACGAAACTAATTTGCGAAATTTACGAACATCAATATATTCCAAATGATTTAACAACAAAACTTTACACTTCAATGTCTTCAGCGGTAATTAGCGATCTACATTGGGAAGTCAAAGTAGATGCTCTAAATTTTTGGGATAAAGTCATAAACAATGAAATGTCTAACCAAGGAATGATTGATGGAGTATTTCCTTCAGTAACTTTTTCAAAAGAGCACAAAAAAATTGTTACTTTAACTGAACCAGAAATCCAAAACCGATTGAATAAAGTGTTGTTAAATCTTTCCGAATGTGGCTGTTTGGCCGTTTTATTAGACGCAATGCACGACGATTGTGACTTACAAGTTACGAAAAAGTCAGTAGAAATCACGAAAAAATTAACAGATTTATTAAAAAAACACAATTCTCTCAACTCAACTTCTGTTAATAATGAATTCAGTTCGAGTTGTTGGGACACTTTTAACAATTTCAGTCGTAGTGTTTCTCAAGAAACTGATGCTAGCATGTCTGATAACATCATCGATTCAATAGTAAATAGTTCAGATTTAAATCTACTAGGATCTGTCTGTAAAGATGTAAGTCAAGTAAATTGTAAAACAAGCGTAAAAGATATTAAAATAATCTCGCCACAAGACTTTAAAAACTTTGTGTCGAAAGATTTAGACGCAATGGTTGAACATAGGACGAAATGGTTGGAAAGTGTTGATGATTTGAATTCATTACTTGATGATATCTTACAATCTTATGAAGATAATGATGTTAATAGCATGGACTGTTACTGATTTTTTTGCCATAATGTTCCTGCTTTGTTACCGTTACGTTTTGTGATAAAATTTCCAAATTGTAAGTTTTAAACTTTAAAATGTGGAAAATAAAAAATAAGGAATCGGATAGTGGAATCATAAAAGTTTTGTCCTATTTTAAATAAATGCTTCAAAAATACACTCAGTTTGAAAATGAGCGAAATAAATTAGTCTATCAGACATTCCAGTGGCGTGCCAGTAATTGTTTGCCCATACAGTGGCGTGCAGTGACATTTGATTGTAGGGAAACTATTTCATAAAAATTATAAACAGTTTATTTTGATACTGAAATTATTATTTTTGATATGAAATAAAAATTTTATTGTGAAAATGTCGAACAATTTTATTTTTGTTGTATTACTATTTTGATTTAGCTTCTTTCACTTGTTATAATATATTATTTTGCATTATATGAGCCAAACTTTTTTTTAAATAAATTTTCATTTTAACAAACTATGAAAACTTAATTTATGGAGGATATCAATATCTGGTACAAAATATTTTATGATTTACAAATATATTTTTAAATATTATACAATAATTATTTCCTGTTAAACCAAAAAATATAAGATATATTCTAAATCAAAAAACAATTCAAATAACTATGAATAGAATAATTGAAAGCGCTATGCCATATTTTATAGTGTAGCATATCTCACAAAAATTCAATACTACTCTTGCAAATTTTGATTTATTAATCTTTTTCTCAAACGGAGTATAGTAATCGAGTAATTTGTGTTTGGTTTCTAGATTTTGTCAATTTCGATTCCACTTTCATTTTTATATAAAGGGGGGTTAAATAAAATAACACTTTTTAGAAGTTTTAGAGAGGCGTACAATTTAACTTCCCTTTTTATTTTCTTTAGTCCGTATACACTTGCATTTTAATATAATTTAAGCGCTTGGAAAAAATGTATAAAGTCTGAATTATTAGCGTATTATTTGTATCCGAATTAATATCTATAGTTTGTACTATTTCATATTTTTATAATAGGGTAAGAACAGAACAAACATGTAAATACTGTTGTAAAGAAAACAATTTATCATTTGTTATATGAATAAACTATTTTCATCTAACCATTATTTATTTAACAAAATATCACAGTTACAATTATTTTCGATTTTTATTTATAGTTTTGAACGATTTAGCCGAATATTTTTTATAGATTTTGTCATTTCTTTTACTTAAACTCAAGTTTTCGTAGTAAGATTTACTAAATTTAATTGGAACATCAATTTGAGAAAGCCTGGGAGCTGAAGGTAAGACCCTACGAAGAATTATAACGGCCCTACGAGTTAGAGTGTCCTGAGGACGGATACAATGCGTAATGTTGTTGGCAGCAAATCCACTGAAATCATTTACTTCTTTATTTTATTCCCCATTTTGTTAGTAGTTGAGGTCTTGCACGATTTTTCAGAGAAAAATGTTAGACCCATTTTTTTCCCAAATTAACGTTTAATAATGAAAAAACTGCTATTAAAAATTATATCCTTCAAAACGCCCCTTTTCCAGTGGCGTATCAAGGTTCGTACCCAACTTCACTTCGTTTCAAACGCCAAATACAGGTGCCTGTTTTAAGAGGCTAACAATTGAGATTTTGAGAATCGTAGGAGATACGAAGCCGGTTAAATTGGGGCAAAATTGTCCATTTTAATCATGTTTTTGTTTCCCGAAAAAATGCATAGGGCATTACAGATACGAGAAAAAAACTGATTTACTTCTTGACAACTTTTTTGTTTCAATTCATACAAGTTTCTAGTTTGCACATTCTACAAACATTTTTTTTTACGAGAAATTGACAACGGTTCTCATAATTTTTGAAGCTCATACACTTTTTGAAAAATTCTTACTAACTCTCAGTTTTCATATGTAGCTCAAAATTGTCTTTATTACTGTTAAATAAATAGAGATTTTTTTCTCTTTCCAACGATATAAAACACATGTACATTAAAATGAAAATAAACTAAAAAAATAAAGAACTATTGATTTTATTTAATTTCAGTCAAATGTGCTTTGGATACAAAATCAACTTTGAGCCCCGTAAAAAAGTAAATTTGCCAAATTCTTTTTTTTTTCCTTACGGTTTTTGAGATCTTAGTGGTTAAGCCTCTTAAAACGGACACCTGTATAATATTTTAACTTCCAAACTGACAAATTGAATAATCTTGTGTAAATATATTTGCACACAAAAGCTTTACAATGCTTTAAATCACAGACTGACCACTTTACCAACATTCAAACGCGCCAAACCACAATATTTGGGATATGGTATCCACTTGTAGATAATTTCACACCAGAACCTACGGACGTCACAATTTTTGCTACTTTTTTTAGTATGATACTTTAAAACAATATTATATAACATAAAATGTAAATAAAAAAGAATTACATCATATAGAGCACCAAATTATTGTAATAAAAGGTTCACTTATTTTTTTTGCAAGACCTCATCATGCAATGTTAAAAAATAAAAATTACAAACTTACCTCAATAAAGTGACGACTCCTCTGGGTAAAGCCAAACAAAAAACAGGCTCCGAAACTCTTATCGGCTTGAAAGTGAACTTACACCCGAAACTGAGGGCCCCATTGCTCATCAGACTCAAAGACACGATCGGTCTGTCGAATATATGCGGTGGATCGATATGAGAAACAATGCAACCACCTGGTTGGTAATCATTGATGACTATAGAGTTGATAAACCCTTCTGGGATGATTCGAGCCTTCTCCAAAGGCGAAATCACCAGGTCGTGTAACCAGTAGGGTATGGGTTCGATGTCGGTTTGGGGGTACAAGCGCTCCATGCCTCGACCTTTGCGGACGAGTTGGGACCCGTAGGTGTACCCCTCCCCGAAAAAATACCTGCCGGAAAATTAAATTTACATATTTGTAATTTGGAAAAAACTTTTAGAGTAATCATTAATACACTAACGTTTCGACTGTAAGTTAAAATAAAAATTTAAGTATTTGCTTCAAAACTATTAATAATATCTTTAAAATTAAATGATATTTTATAAGTTAATTGTCATATAACAGAAGAAAAATATAAGTATTTAAATGAGTAACTAAAAGTAAAAATGCGTTACTATTCCTAGTTTTATTCAGATGAATCGTTTTGTTTTTATTACAGATTTCGTTTTCGTTTATGAAATAAAATATTTATATTGCTTTTAAAATAATTAAAAAGTGCAATAACATTTAGATATCTTTAAAAAATAATAAATCATAATTTTTTTTTCAACCCTTCATCAGGGTGATAAATAGTATTACAAATTATTCTAGTAAAACATGTAAATTACTTTACAGAAATCTTTCTTCAAATGTAAATAAAACACTTTAGGTACATATTAAGTAAAATGTTTGTCGAAACAATTGATTTTATTAAATGATTGCTACTCCAAAAGTTTTACGACTATCTAACAAAATAAAACAGTTTAGAAATTGTTATTGGTTTTTGAAAAAAGTATTATATTTGTTAGTTATTACTTTTAATTATAACCTACAATCTTATTTGTTAATTTTATAACAAAAAACATTGTTTAAACAAAAACAAGAACACTGTTTTTTATTTACTCTAAAAATTGCTATAATACAAAAAAAAACATCTTGTTTGTAAACAAATATAGAAAAGAATTGCTAATTATTATATTTATTCATTTACTTTAAAAAATTCAACCGATATTTCAAATTATAACCAATGAGAGTGTTATTTAAATAACAAAAAAATTGTTTAACCCGAAAACAACATTGAAGAAAGATAATTGAGAAATAGAATTGGGTTTTGGTCAAATTTATTACAGAACTATTTGATTTTGGAAAATAAAGATTTATAAAACAAAAGGAATAATGTGTATATGACAAAAAATATTATATTAATGAATGATAATATTTAATTATAACCTGCTATCTTATTTGCTATTTTTTATGGCAAAAAAAAACATAGTTTAAACAAAAATACGAACATTGTTTTTTGTTTAAGTTAAATAGATAAATACGAAAAAAAAGCATCTTGTTTATAAAGAAATATAAAAAAAGAATTACTAATTATTATATTTATTCATTATATAAATAAAAAACTTTGAAGAATTCAACCGTTATTTGAAAATTATAACCTGAAATCTTATTTGTTATTTGTATAACAAAATCTTTGTTTAAACAAAAACAAAGTTACATACAATACAAAATAATGTTTAAATATACTTTTTTAAATTATACTCACATATAAAAACATATTTTAAGTTTGAATTCTCAACCGAAATCACAACAAACGACCAAAACAAAACACAACAACCGCCAACCGGCATTTTTATAACCTCAAACTTTGTTTCGTTACTTTTATATAAAATATTTCAATATTGTTTAAACCAAAACAAAAGTTATATATAATGTAAAAACAAGTTTAAATATACTATAATTCATTTATATGCACACACAAAAAACATTTACCTAAAGTTTGTAAAAAGTTTTGAATCGAATTGACGACATACGAACTAGACGACCGTTGGTCATCAAATGACAAAAATTTAATAATCATCGTAATATATACAACTTTTTTGTAATTAATTTAATTAATTTGTTTCGTTATTACCTAATATTAAAATAATATTAGGTAATATACACGATAATTGGAGAAAACGATAAAAGTTTGAAAAAAACCGTTACAAAAATTTGACTTACTTGTTGCGCAATGGCGCCCTATCAACTGTTTTATTTTTAAAGGCCCCATGTTCTGCTAGAAATATAGTTTGATCTACATATTTCTCAATTAATTCAATATTCAATTCGCTGAATACTATTTCTTGTCTTATTCCATCACAAATCAACTTTACTAAGTCTACTTTTGGCTCTAAATTCTGCCATCTGTAAATAACTTGTTTTGTAACCATAGCAACGATTGTTTTTATAACTTACAAATGATTCACTTGTTCTGATTGTTGATTTAATAATTCTAAACATTGAGCCATTATTATGAATTGTCATCTGTTTGACAGATTATTATTTAGGGATTTTTTTGTTGATTTGTAAAGAAATAAAACTTAGAGGTAATAAATAAAAAAACAATTGTGTTTATTATAAATAAATATATACATTTATACAACAAATGGTTTTGAATCTTCATCTTTTTCTGCACATAATTTAATATTATCGTACAACGAACATTTTCGTATACTTTTATTTTTGTTTTGTTCTTCTATTAAGAGAGGACATGCTTCCGATGGTATTTTTGTTTCTCCAAACATTTTGTTAAGAGCTTCAGGCATGTTAGAACAAAATTGATAATCGTCTACATCAGAAATCTTTTTGATTTTGTTCAAAACAGTTGGATTTAAATCTAAAAAGAAAAGAAGTTGCTCTTTGTTGTCAAAAGTTTTGATCAAATTTTCGATTCCCTAAAACAATTTATGTTAAAAAAATGATTACAGAATATTATTAATATTTACTTTATGAGCAGTATAGTCAATATGTAAAATTCCTGAACAATCTACAAGAATTGGTAATTTATTTTTACCAATTCTAGTTGCGGATTTACAAATTGTTTGTCTCAATGTATCAACAGCTGGAAAGAACAATCCTACTTCTGGTTTGATGAGAATATATTCATTTCCGTCAAACTAAAAGTTAAAAATCTCAAAAATAGTTTTTAATTTTGTATAAATACATACAGCACAAACTGTAGAATGGATAATCGGTCTCGCCCAAAGTTTTAGTAAAAATAAAACATTTACAGCAACACCACAAAGTAATCCAGTTTCTACTCCAAAACATAAACTTATAATAAAAGTGCCTGCTGTTAAACTCAAATCAAACTCTGAAAATAAATTATTTGATCTTTAAAACGTATTTCAATCGGAAAATATGACTTACTGTTTGATTTCCACAATGGTTTAACAATTTCGTAATCAATCATAAATATCACAGCGCAAATCAAAACTGCAGATAAAGTTGCTTTTGGAATGTAGTAGAAATATGGAGTTAAGAAAGTTAACGCCAAAATAATCAAAGATCCTGAAAAAACAATAATTATTTGATTGTTATTACACAATTAAAAGCTGTACCTACCAAGCTTTAAATGTTAGTTGCCTATTAGACAAAGGCGTAGCACAAATTTTTCACTGGGGTTACACACTTTTTACACAATGTTATTACAAAAAAAATAAGCACACAAATATTTCTAAACAAAATGGATGGTAGAAATAGTAGAGAAAACGTAGAAGTATAAATATTTTTCGTAGCTTACACTGAAATACCGGAATAATGCATTTTCCGGTTCGAAAACATATTGGAAAAGTGTCAGTTTTCGTACGATCGAAAAAAAAGAAAATTTCGCCATATTTCAGTTTTCAATATTTCGTAGAATGATTTTAGTTCATTCAAGTATTTCATATTGTATTTTATACTTAATAATATTAATAATATTCAGTGGTAAAAGAACATAAATATTTTTACATTTAGAAGTGTTGTTGTAATTTAAATGGAAAAAATTCATTTAAAGTAATTTCCATAATTCAATATACTTTATATTATGTCCGTACCTAAATATTTTTATAAAACATTACAAAATTTATCTTGGATGTCAAAATCAAATATTTTGCAGACAGAGAACAGCAACAGCACATTTATAAATTCCAAAATGTTTTCAAAATTTTCAGAACGTTAGAGTAATTATAGATTGCACAATAATACAATAATTTAATTGTTTAAGATGTAGAACAAATTTAACCATAGTCCATACAGCACCATTTAAATAAATTGGTACGAATCTCCCAATTTAATAAACAAAATTATACACTATAATTTACGATACCAATTTTAAATTGATAGATAAATTCTATAATCTAATGCTGTAAGATGCAGTACGAAACAATGTTTTCCCGAATATTTTCATATTAGTGCTGCTATCTGTTTTTGGAAATATAAATGAACCTGAACATTAGTCTCCCTTTTTACTATAAGATGTCACTACAAGAACGTTTCGAACATTCCCGTTTAGTGCATCTAGGTTTCGGACACCCAGGTATGGTGCGCGAGTGATTCGGAAATCACGGTTTCGTGTTCATGCGAATCGGACACCTTGGTTTGGTGACTCAGCAATTCGGACACCTCGGTTTAGTGTTTCCGCGATTCGGACATCCCAGTTTAGTGCTTTTGCGTTTCGGACTCCCGGTTTGGTGCTCTAGTGATTCGGACACCACGGTTTGGTGCTCTAGTGATTCGGACACCACGGTTTGGTGCTCTAGTGATTCGGACACCACGGTTTAGTGTTTTTGCAATTCGGACACCACGGTTTGGTGCTTTTGCGTTTCGGACACCCAGGTTTGGTGCTCCAGTGATTCGGACACCACGGTTTCGTGTTTTTGCGATTCGGACACCAGCGATTCGGACACCACGGTTTGGTGCTCTAGCGATTCGAACACCACGGTTTGGTGTTTTTGCGATTCGGACACCACAGTTTGGTGCTTTTGCGTTTCGGACATTCCGGTTTGGTGCTCTAGTGATTCAGATATCTCGGTTTCGTGCATATATGAATCAGACACACTGATTTAGTACTTTAGCGATTCTATATGGCACGCCGTTTTACTTTTTATTCCATATTTATTCCTCAACTTTAAATGTGACATAAATTTATTTGGAGATATCTCAATATATGTAATTGGATTTCAGATATCTTAAATAGAATTTCAGATATCTGAAATTGAATTGGAGATATCTTAAATGCAACCTAATTAGAGATATCTTGAATTGAATTATAGATATATAGAATTGAATTTGAGATATCTCCAATTTAATTTCGGATATGTCACATTATTTAAAGTCGAGGAACAAATATGGAACACACGATTTAGTGTTTTTTGCGAATCACAAATCCCGATTTAATGTTTTTGTGTTTCGGACTTTTCTAGTGTTTTCCTACTATTTACATTTTAATGCTTCTATGTTAGTAACAACTCTGAATATGAAATATTTAAAAAAACTTACCGGAATACAATCCAGCTAAAGGTGTCCTAACGCCACTTGCATTACTCACAGCTGATCTGGTAAAAGCACCACAAGTAGGCATAGCTTGTACAAAAGAACCAAATATGTTGCAAAGTCCCAATGTCATCATTTCTTGACTAGCGTCTACTATTTGACCAGCAGCTACAAAAAAAAACAATAATACTTAAATTAAAAACAAAAAAACAAAAAAAAAATAGTACCGAAAGACTTAGCGATTGCAACATTGGCCAAAACGGCAACAAGTGGTACCAACACAATACCAGAACCTAATTTTTCACACATTTGTAAAAAAGAATACGGTTCGTCGTTGACAATTGATGTTGTGTTGGGAAACCTGAAATGGGGAAGCCCTGATGGAACTTTTCCTGTAAAAAAAAAACAATAAAAACATAAAAGGGGGCGTGTCTCTATAATTCAATTATATTTTTTTTATTACCTGATAATTTAAAAGGTACAGATCCTGAACTATGAAAACAAAAAGCTGCTGTTGAACAAATAAGAACAATTAACGCATTTCGACCTGTAGATAAAAACCATAACGTCTTCTTCAAAGTTTTGTTTTTGACAGGCAAATCTTTTAATTTCTAAAACACAATTATTTAAAATATATATTTATATTTTAAGATTATTATTTACCCTAAAGCTAAGTAAAAACACGATGGAACAAACTCCAACTATCAAATCTGGTACTCTAGCTTCTTTCAAGTGAAAAAAAAAGTTGTACATGGTGTCTACAAAGCCATGACTTCTAAATGAAAGGCCAAAAAGGCCTTTTAATTGCGTAACTACAATAATAACTGATGTGGCAGATGTAAATCCAGATACAACTGGTGCAGATATAAAATCTACCAGAAAACCTTCAAAAAAATACAAAGATTAGTTTAAATAAATAATCAGAACAGGGTATTTCATTAAATTCTTATTCTTTGAAAAAATAATATAACCATTTTCTATTTGCTCATAATATTTTGAAAATATTTCCAAGTGAACGAAAATATATTGCAAATTAAAATTTGATTTAAAATATCAAATATTTATAAGGAAAATTCGAAAATTAAAAAAGGGGCGTGTCCCTATAAACAGGACAACTAATACGTCATTTTGTGGCGCCATTATCAGACGATTTCAAAACGATACAAATTTTAATTGTAATTAAAATTGAATATAAACTTATTTTTCATCTAAGTTGCAATGAAAATATTGCAAAAAAAATTAAGTGAACCTTTTTTTGTTTAAATCGAACCTACAATATCTAATTTGTTGCTCTATATGATGTAATTCTTTTTTATATACATTTTATGTTATATAACATCATTATAAAGTGTCATACTAAAAAAAAGTCGCAAAAATTGTGACGTCTGTAGGTTCTAATGTGACGTTGTCCACATCCCAAATATTCAATTGTCAGTTGTGACTTTTGAAACGAAGTGAAGTTAGGTAAGAACCTTGATACGTCACTGAACGAGGGGAAGTTGGGTAATTCAGTCGCATTTTGAGGGATAATTTTAATAGTAGCTTTTTCATTATTAAAAGTCAATTTGGGGAAAAATAAAAAATACGGGCATAAATATGAAAAATAATGCAAGACCTCATTAATATAACAAAAATTGTAATATTTAGATGAAATACCTTTAAAAAAACTTACCCAATTTTGCAAGACCCATTGTAAATTCGACACAACCAGCCAAAAAAGCCAACAAAACTATAAAATCAGTAGGTAGGTCTCTGGTGTATGATAAACTTAAAATCGCCATCAAACTGGTAGGTCCTATTGAAACTTCTTTGATCGTGCCAAAGAAAACGTAAATCAAAGATCCCATAAAAGCAGAATACAATCCATATTCAGCAGTTAATTCCGCTAGAGATGCATAAGCTATACTTTGAGGCATCATAGTCAATCCTATTGTTACACCAGCTATCAAATCCGACACAAAATCGCCATTTTTGTACTTTGGAAGCCATTGTAAAATGTATACTCTTTTAAAAATCACATCTCGTATTCGAGTTATAAGGTTAACTTTTTCCTCCACTGAAAACAAATGGTTAAAACAATGTCAAGTCGGTAAAATGGTAACTGATAACTCACTTGTGTCAAATAGTCAAATGAACGATAGAGAAGATTGCAGAGAAAGATATTTAATTGTAATGTTTGTTATGCATTATCTGATTTTGCGTAAAACTGTGGAAAGTTACTTAAAGAGATACGATAGTTGTTATATATATAACTAAACAGAATTTACTTAAAGCTTTGTCTTATACAAACAAAAATTTATCTTATTCTCTGCAATTATATAGCTATTAAAAATATCTTTCTCATTTAATTTTAGATTAATGTCATTAAGAGCAAGGTAGAACTGTAAAAATATGTTTTGAGTTTGCTAAAAGCAAACATACTATACTTTCAAAACTTGCATTATGCAAATAAGTTATTTTAAAATTTATTTAAACATATATGACAATTTAATAACAAATGACATATTTTTGTGGTAATTCTAGTTTTAATTTCCTTGAAGTATTCTGTATCATTCCTACATTTCACTAATCGTCTTTTGTTTGGTACTATACCTACTTTGTTTTTTTTTTTACTTCTTGTACGAAGTAAAGGAAGTATTGTAATCGCAAAAAAAATCAGTTTGTCGAAAGGTTTTGATTTAAATCAACTGTTTTTTTTTAAATCACTGATTTTTATCAAAGATTAAAAAAATATATAAATAAATAGTATAATTTTAAAGGTGTACAAGAAAGTCATGTGGTGTCCACATCAGATTTTTTTATTATGGTCCACAAATTAACAAGATGCAAAAATTTATTCTCGGGTCGTAATTAAAAAAAGGATTATCAAGGAAAGTAAGAACATAAAATATACAAAAAAATTATAATTTGTACACATTTTTAAAAACAAAATTTACTTTTTCGACATTTGGTTTAATAAGAGACTCTTTATTTCACTAATTTCAGTTAGGTTATTGATTTCATTATTGCACTAGTGATATATTGAGATCATTATTTCACGCGAAATCAAATTGGAAAGCAGGCATGTATAGAAACATTAATAACTAGAAAAATAGAATATTTAGTTCTTATTATCTTTACAAATAATAATAATTAGTTATTACATTTGTACAATACCGTACATAAAGAACTTGAAATGATTTTATGATTTTAAATTGTTTTCGAAACAAAATTTAAAATTGTTTTACTTGTATGGCCAATTCTTTCGCATGTCCCTGATATTAATATAAATTAAATAAAAAAATACGTATAATATTTTTCCTGTAAACAATACGTCAGTTCACATTTCACATTGAAATAAAATTATAACCATACGTAACATAAACATTGTAAAACCTAAATCTAGTGCTAACTAGTGAATCTGCAATGTTTATTTTCTATTTTTGGCAGGGTTTGTACGTATAATTCTATTGCAAATATCTTTACGATGTTTTTCTGTATTTGTTTCAACAAATGCGCGTGAACTTTTTTGTTGATATAACAATTGCAAAAACAAAACCATTTCTGTTTTTCTGAATTTTAATTTTAAAGTTTCCTTATTTATTGATAAAACAATTGTGTAATTATGGTTTGATATATCTAGTTTTATATTTAATAAGTAAATAGCTTAAAAATATAAATAAATAAAATATCACGCAATGTTCATAATCACAAAATAAATATTCTTATTTGGTTTTTCCATCAGACAAAATAAATGTTTGTTATGACTTACCAATGAGAATGGATGAAACAATAAACTTTTTATTGTTAAACAATTGAAAATCAAACATGGGTGGCCATCTATCGGAAATTTGTTGAACTAAAAAGAACGGACGTGACATCTTGACACCTTGTATTGAGGTTAAGTGCCAAAGATTTTCATTTGTAAAATTTGTATGAAATATAAGAAAAATATATTAAAATGACAACAAAAACCAAAACTGTTCAAAAAGATAGCAATAATAAATCATCGGACTTGTGTTCTGTTTGGTCAAGAGCTATAACTGCGAATTCATCTTGGCCGGATAAAGTAAGCAATGTTAATTAATGTTTATGCTAATTATAAATGAAATGTGTCTTTAGGAAGAATTTCTCGATGTTATTTATTGGGCTAGACAAGCCATCGGCATTATAATTGGAATTGTTTGGGGATTAATTCCATTAAAAGGCTTCATTGCTCTACTTTTGTAAGTTGTGTTTTTTGAATTAAAAGTTTTTATATTAATGCTGTTAATTTTAAAGGTTTGTGTTAGTAAATGCAGGAGTGATATACATCTACTTCAGCAGTTTTCAAAATATAGACGAAGAGGAATTTGGAGGTGCTTGGGAATTGACTAAAGAAGGATTCATGACTTCATTTGCTGGATTTTTAGTCACGTGGATAATTATTTATTCAGGGCTAAACTTTGATTAACACAAACTTGAATAGTTGTTGTTTTTATTTAGAGTATATTTGTAATTTATAAAATGTACATTGTAAATTTAAGTTATTCCCGCAATATATCAGTAGTGGAAATGTTATTACTAATTTTTTAATTCAAATAAAATACAGTAATACTCTTTTTAAACGCTTTTTTAACTCTACCTACTTTAAACGTTTTTCACTTTTATTTACATTCTCTATAAAATTCAAATACATTTCAACTTGGCTCTTTCCTTATTACCATTTTTTACCTCCCTCTATATTAATTATCATTTTTTTTTAATTCAAATTTTATTCATATACAGGATGGTGACTCCAATACCCGAATCATATTTTTGTAATTTCCTGCTTCCCTAATTATTTTAGGTAAAAAAGTTTAAAATAAAAGTTGTAGAGCATAAAATTCTACATCTTAATCAACAATTAAAATTAATTTTACCTTCGTTATAAGCACAGAAATTTGGTATGAAAATAAATCTCTATGTTCGAATGTTTGTCACCATCCTGTATATGTGGCCCAAAAATAGAAAAACCAGGACCTCAAACATTTATTTTGTAACTTTTACTTATCTTAATCAGACATTTAAATATTATTAAATAGTAAATACAAAATCGAATATATATTTCATGTTTACAAATTTCGATATTTCTAACTTTGCTATTTGTTTTTTCTTCTTAAAATTACACAAAATAGTTTTTTAATGTTAGATATGAAAAAAAAATATACTCAGCTATTATAACACTCGTTTGAGTGTTGTTACAGGTGTAGTCATAGGCGCCGACTAAAAAATTTGAAGGGAATCTACCTTCACACAAAAATACTAAGAAAAAAAATTAAAATGTTTTTATTTTGAAATATTTTTAAATACCATTTTTTATTTTATAAAATTTTCAACTTTCTATATTATCTTTAGGTAGATTGAAATCTTATTTAAAATTACTGGGCCAAGAAAAATATCTTCACTTTAAAATGATAAATACTTTTCTTGTATCATTTATTTTATTTTTAATTATTTATATATATTTTTTTTTAAACGTATGTACCAATTTTAAAGAATAAACTTTTATTTGGTATATTTTCTGTTACGCCTTTTTAATAATTAAAAGTCGGCGCCTATGAGTATCAAACACAAAATAGAAAAAAAGGATTGACATTAAACTACAAAATTAAAAAAAAAATTGTTAGCTATAACAGTACTCGTTTGAGTTTTATTGTAATTATACAGTTTCAATCGTTAAAATATGGAAATATGAATGAAGAAATATGTAAGGAATAATTAATAAACAACGGGAGGTAATATGGAATGGAAGAGCCAATTGTTAAATGAAATGTATGGAATGTTACACTCTAAGAATGGAATAAGTGATAAATTTTAAAATGTGCATCCAAAATAAATGTTTCATTTGAATTTTTATTATTGCTTTCTCAATTTACATAACATATAAAAGATTAATTCGTTACGAAAGTTTTGAACAAAACTACTTTGAATCGTGAAAACGGCAAGAACGTTTTTTTAGTTTATTTATAAATCGTTTTCAAGATAAAATATATTCAGTGCTTTTGATTTCTGAACTCTTTTAACATACTAGAAAATATTACACTTGCACAATATGTTTCTAAATTCGTTATTAAAGAAGCAATTAATAATCTAATTGATTGAACACTTATCCACGAATGATTTGGAAGCAACATGGTGGTAGATTTCAAGTATATGGAGAGTACATTCACCACAAAATCCTAATACAAGTACAATACTATTTAAAATTTGAAATATTCCTATTTTTCACTCTTATTATTATTATGTTAAATGTGTTATGGGTTAAATATGATGTAGAAGGATTCTGTGGTTTTTACGTATAAAACTTTAAAAACAACTATACATAGATTAAAATATGGCCATCGTACGATGAAAGAAATATACATAACAAAATTTAAAATTACGTAAATATACAAAACTTACAATTCGTTAAAAATGCAATAAAGGATACTAGTCTTACGAATAAAATTGCACAGAGCTGCAAATAATACGAATAGAATACTGCAACAAATATATACAGAGGGGCGTATACATTTTATCCTCTACACATGTTATATTGCTCGACATTGTACCTTGCACACTTTCAATCTTGCATACCTTTTATCCTCCACACTTTTAATCCGCGAAAAAAGTTATCTTACACACATTTTATCTTCCAATTTATCATCCACACATTTTATCATCCACTCATTTTATGTTCCAAACATTTTATCTTTTACACATTTTATCTTCAGAAACATTTAATAATGGATATTTCATCTCATTATAAGTATATTAATTGCATGGGCAATAAAATGAATGACAGGTACAATTACAATGTTTTAAAGACAAAACGTTGGCGAAGATAAAATGTGTGGAAAATAAAATGAATGAAAGATAAAATGTGTGGAAAATAAAATGAATGAAAGATAAAATGTGTGGAAAAATAAATGAATGAAAGATAAAATGTGTTGAAAATAAAATGAATGAAAGATAAAATGTGTGGAAAATAAATGAATGAAAGATAAAATGTGTGGATGATAAAATGTGTGTAAGATTTTCTTCGCGGATTAAAAGTGTGGAGGATAAAAGGTGTGTTTAAACGTTTGAAAGGTACAATGTCGAGCAATATAACATGTGTGGAGGATATGTATACGCCCCTATACAGAAGAAGAAGAATATCTAGTGTAAGAGTAGATCTTTGGAACTTATACATCTATAACATCATCGAAATTAAAATTGCTATCTCGTGAAGTGCGCTTCGCTACAAGATTACTTTTTGCTGCCAAATACGCCGTCTTGCGTTTGTCATCCGTTATCGCCTGTTGGAAAGAAATTAGTTACTTCTTCTCTAGTTACTCAGGGGAAAAGTCATGCAGGCAGTGTTAGTTTGGCTATTAGAAGAACATTGATTTTGTAAGTTTAGTTACACCCTAAAAATTAAAGTAATGTTAGCAGCGTGAAACAAAAACAAACATTAAACACAGCATTGTTATGGGGCACCAAAGAATAAATTTGCTTGTACTGCTGCCGTATAGGATTATTTCAACAGGATTTGAACCTATATCTTTGGGAAATAAATCTTTACATAACAGGAACTCGAACCAGAATATAATTCGAACAAATATTTATGAATTGATTCAATATATAATAGATTTACTTTGTTTTATTTATTTTTATTGTTATAAAAACCGGTTTTCGAACTAGTACCTTTAGTATTAAAACATTTTTAATTATTAAAACCAATTTGTTTTCGACTACATGCCTTGTTTTTTTTTTGAAACTAGAAAAATAAGTTTTTAATTCTAGAAAAATTAGAACAAGGTCTAGAACCGATCTAAATTAAACCAATTTTAGAACCAAATTTTCATTTATTACAAGTTTTATATCAAAACTTGTCTTTTATAATTCTTGTTAATGAGTTATATTTTATAAAATATTAATTACAATCAAAATTTATTAACTTAATTATTGAAATAAAACCTGAATCGATCAATACAAACCGATTTAATTTTTATTTGAAGTAATTTTTATATTGAAATAAAATGCTTCAATTTTATTTTTAAGAAACTTGAATTTAAATAATTATTAAAAAAATTGAACAAAATCTAGAACCTAATTGTAATGAAACGTCTATGAAACTTCTGAAATAACATATAAAAAAAAATTATATCAGAAAATAATGTAATTAAGATTAATTTCTGAAATAAAACTGTTGTAACGAAATTGTTAATTAATTAATTAAACCGTTATTTTTGTTCGAGTCCCAAAAGAAAACCATAACCGTTAACAAGACATTTCTTTAAAAAATTAAAAAGCAAATCAAATAAAAAGAAAAATAAAGTAAACAAAAACGCGTATAAGCAATCAAACAAAAATTAAATAAAAAAATACCTCCTGTCTCCTTGGAATATATTTTCTCGGAGCAGCAACAGGTTTAACTACAGTTTCGGAATTATTTGGTATATCTAACAAGCATAAATAAACATAAATAAACATAAATAAACATAAGCAACATAAAATCACAGAATAGTTACATATAGAAGTGACACTTCGTGTTGGTACCTTTCATGTTACCCTATTCAGTTCTATGACCTTACATTGTGTAACCTTTAAATTTGTTCCCTTCTTCTATCTCTCTCTCTGTTGTGACGAAACTTTGGAATTTTAAACAATGATCCCTTTAAATTTGTTGGCTTTCCCCATCTCTCTAATGGGGAAGTTTAGCGTGGTTGAAATTACATGTGAAATATCTTTTAGTCGTAAGTATATGAATAATTATAACTTAAAATGTAATTGAAAGTTAAAATTATGTTGCCAATTATTTATAATTAATTATTTATCTTCGAGCTACTCTGACGTCACAAGTGAGTTATGCGCTTGCGCAGAAGGGATGGTGAGACCTAACTTTTTGAACGTAGGTTGTATCTTGCGGCATTACACCACACGCTTGTCTGTTGCCATGGGAACCCAGCGCGCGCTGGTTAAGATAGACTATACGTTCTCCGCGAGCCACACTGACGTCATTTTTGTATAAAATTATATTTTTTGAGAAATCTAGGCATCTTTGGGTGAAATAAAATATAGAATATCACTTTTGAGGGCAATCTTGATAAAATAAATAAAAAAAATACGCTAAACTTCCCCATTTTCGTTTCTCTGTCTTACTGTCGCTTCTGTATAAACCTATTCTGTGAACCAAATTATAACTCCTCTATATCTTACCTGACTCTTTCTTCATTTCGACACTATTTGTGCTCCCTCCTTTGTTTATCCCAGCTGCCATGTCTCTAACAGACCGCCGGTCGCTATGAGAGTGATCCGAATCGTCCAACGCGTCTCCAGAATCTGGGGTGTTTCCTGTAGAATTCACAGGAGAAGTCCCGTCGCTCAACAGGTTAAATTCTCCCGATTTGCGGTCTGAACCCGCCATGGACCAGGGGCGTGGTTTTGGGGCCGTTGGAGGTGCAGGTTTAGGCTTCGCTGAAGAGAAATTGAAACAAGAAATTCTTTTACGTTTTTCACTAGAATAAAAATTTTGCCAAATAATTTATTATTATATATAAGCTTTAATAATTAGTGTTAAATGTAAAATAATGTTCCAAAACAATGATTATTTATTATTATATTAGCTCCAAGTAATTTTTTGTACAAGAACAAAACGTTCTTTTAAGTTTTTAAATAAAGTGTTTGCCAAATAATTTATAATTATATATAAACTTTAATAATTAGTTTTAAATGAAAAATAATGTTCCAAAACAATAATAATTTATTATTATATTACTCCAACTAATTTCTTGTCTCAGTTCAACATAAAAAGTTACATTTTTTTCATATATAGTTAAAAAATTAAAAAATACCGATTTTTGCAATCCTATTATGCCTTTTATATTTTATTCTTTGTTTTATGTCGTTATTAATTAACTTTAATTTATTTTCAAAACCTATAATTTCTTATCAAAGTTGTATAGAGTTAAAACATACCAAACAGCAGTACTAAATTAAAAATTGTGTTGACAAACGCGAAATATCCCAAAAATACTTATTTTTGTGCCCAAAATTTTGATTATGGGAAATAGTGCAAATTGGTAGATCTCGATGCGCTGATTTCAAATTTTCAAACGGAATTTGATTATCTCTTTCCGTTCTTGAGATATTTGCCATCAAAGTTGCACCTCAAAAAAGTGTGTTTTTTGGGTATATCTCTAAAATGAGTAGAGATACAATCTCAACGATTATACCAGTCGATTCTACGGGCAAAGTTACATAAAGAAATGTTTTCTCCGCATATACGTTCTTTGGAACGATTTTGTGAAAAATGAAAAAAACGAAAAAACCGGAATTTCAGTTTTTCACTGGGAAACTTTTTGTCTTCAAAATTCTTCATTTTCTAGACTTAAGTAAATACGGATGTGCTGATTCCAAATTTTCAAACCGAATTCAATTATCTCTTACCGTTCTCGAGATATTTACGTTTAAAGTTAGACCTGAAAAAAGAGGTTTTTCAGGAATAGCTCTGAAATGGGTCATGATACGACTTCGACGACCTCACCAATTAATTCTACGGGCAAAATTACATAAGTGTACCAATTTTCAGATTTTTATTCCCAGAGATACAATTTTTAGAAAGGAAAAACTGAAAATGGCCAAAATCGAAAAAAATCGCAAGGGGTTCATCAGGCGTTTTTTCGATTTTCGCCGATTTTCGTTTTTTCGCTCTAAAAAATGTATCCGTTGGAATAAAAATCTGAAAATTGGTACACTTATGTAATTTTGCCCGTAGAATCGATTGATGAGGTCGCCGAAGTCGTAAACCTAACCATTTAAGGGGTATACCTAAAAACCTGTTTTTTTTAGGTATTGCCAAAACTCAACTTTGAGCACGAATATCTCGAGAACGGTAAGAGATAATTCAATTCGGTTTGAAATTTTGAAATCAGCACATCGATATCTACTTAAGTAAAGAAAATGAAAAGTTTTGGAGACAAAAAGTTCCTCGGAAAAATTTAGAAATTTAGGTTTTTTCGATTTTCTCGTTTTTCACCAAATCGTTCCAAAGAACGTATATGCGGAGAAAACATTTCTTTATGTAACTTTGCCCGTAGAATCGACTGGTACAATCGTTGAGATTGTATCTCAAACCATTTTTAAGATATACCCAAAAAACACACTTTTTTGAGGTGCAACTTTGAGACCAAATATCTCAGGAACAAAAAAAGATAATTAAATTCCGTTTGAAGATTTGGAAACTACTCATCGAGAAGTATTAATAGACATTTAAAAAAAAATGGAAAAAATTGCAAATTTGCAAAGAAAAAATGAGCTCTTATCGAATAATTTCTCATTTTATCAAATAAATTGTTAAAGGTGAACTTCACCGACTTTAGTAATTAATTCCTAAGATATTAATAGATAAATAAATAATTTTTTAAGATACTATTAATGCAAATATTGTTTATATAACAGATTTTTCAAAATAAATCATATTTCGTTTTTTTTTTTAAACACATTATCTTTGGTTTTAGGTGTTTAATTTACTGATTCTTATATAATTTCATTATATAATTAAAAAATTATAATTATTAATATTATAATAAGGGTACGTAATCGAAAAAAATACTGGTTAATAGTTAACCCTTATAAAGAACGTTATAATAATAACAGTTTTGTTCCGGTTTTTAAAAATTGGAAACCGGTTTAAAATACAGACAAAGAGATTAACTTCTTTTATGACCAATAAAATGTAAATTGTAAAAACTGTTCATATTCAAATACAAATATATAACATAGATATTAAAAATATATAAATATTTTGCACTAAATGATATTAAAATAAAAGTTATTATTCGCTAAAACCGGTTTATTTTTTTGTTAACGGTTACCGGAATTTTCGGCCTTTAAAATATCGGTTAAAATTACGGTTAAAGTCCGCAAATTTCGTTCAAAATATCGGTTACCGGATTTAATTAACCGATTACATGCCCTGATTATAATAATAAGAATAATGTAAAGAAAAACAACATGAAATTATAAATATTTCGCGCTAAATGATATTAAAATAAAGGTTAATGTTCGCTAAAACAGGTTTATTTTTTTGTTAACGGTTACCGGTATATTCGGTCTTTAAAATATCGATTAAAATTGCGGTTAAAGTCCGCAAATTTCGTTGAAAATACTGGTTTTATAACCGGTTACATGCCCTACTTAAAAAAGTAATAATAATGTAAAGAAAAACAACATGCAAAATATTGTGTTTTAAATTCACTCACATCCATTATCCTTTATTGACTTCAAAATGGGGCTTTTTGGGACTTCGCCTTTGGGAAACCCATTCGTGGGGGACCTCAACGAATCCGCCAGGCCCGTACTCCTCAATTTGACCGCAGCTACTGGTTTATCTTCCTCAACAGAGCTACTAGAAATCCTCTTCTCTCGTTTCGCATCAGCGCAAATGCTACTACTACTGTTATCCCTTGACATGATGGGACTATCTTCAGCTACCCGCCTTGCTAGAGGAGACGCTGTTAAGGGGCTGTCGCCTTGACTACGACGCCCGATCAGAGGAGAGTATTTCTGCAGGTTATCTGTAGAGCGAGATCTAGGGGCTGGTTCTATAAACGACACTAGTAAGTGGAAAGAAATAGAAGTGAGAATAGACAGAAGCTAGAGAGAAGAGGGTTAGTACAGATACAGAATCACTTTAAGATTATTACCAAAATGTTAAGATTGCTCATCTCTTTTTTCACTCAATTGACCTCAAGGAGACATTTCCTTTAGAGTAGCATTATCTTTAATCAATAATAAAACCCTGAATTTATATTAATTTATAGATAAGCTAGAAACTTGTGGTTCAATTAATGTAGACTTTTCATTAAAATTTAACTTTTTAATTCTCTTTTATCCCTTTCAAATATTCATTTTTTTTAATGCAATCACTGAGAAAAATAAAGTTTTAGAATTAAATATAATTCTCGGTTTCAAAATGTAATGAGTAATTTATCTATATTCAAAAAATAATATATTGTGCAACAAGTGCAGAAAGTCGTGTATTTTCCACGAAGTGTGAAAGTTTCGGCACGAGACGAAGTTGAGTGCTGGAATCACACAATGTGGGAAATAGGTGATTCTGCACGAGTAACACACTATACTTTTTCTACGACGACACTGCTAAACGTTACAGAATAAAAATATATACACGAAAGTTAAATGACATAAAGAACAATATGTAATTTTCTCAGTGTTAATAGTAAATTTTATAGTTTTATTTTGCCCCCAAAGAAATTTTGAGACTTTGCGACGCCGAACAGATGCACAAGAAACTCCTTCAAATAATATAAACAGCGTAGTTTTTATTATTTATCTTATAAAATTTAATTAAATATTCAGCAAATTATTAGCATCTCTATTATTACTTTTTTTAATTCTTAAAATGATAATTCTACAAGACAACACAATGATCGCATTCACTACTACCGTACAGGAAAAGAAAAGCCATACATACACACATTCAATCTACAGACACAGAATAGTTACATACAGAAGCGACACTCCGTGTCGGTACCTTTCATATTCCCCTATTCAATTCTATGACCTTGAAGCATTGTGTAGACCTTTAAATTTATTGGCTTCCCTATCTCTCTCTAAGATGTGACGAAATTTTCCGATTTTAAACATTGAGCCCTTTAAATTTGTTGGCTTTCCCCATTTCTCTCTAATTTTCGTTTTTCTGTTTTACTGTCGCTTCTGTAAAAATCCATTCTGTGCCACAGTCGTGTGCAGATTATTAGACTCGCGGAAATATCTTCATGAAATTGTTTTTAAAAGTATGGTATTTTTATTTAAATGACGTTTTATTCACATTATCATATTCTATTTCGAAGGAGACAATGTTTAACTGCTTTTATAAAAAAAAAACATGTTGTATCTTAATTTAAGTGCGAACAGATAAAATAAAAAAGAGTTCCATTATTGACATTTTAATTAGTTAGGTATATATCAATCGTAAAGGTGTTATTTCTGCAAAAGTTTAATTCATAGACACAAAATAAAGAAATGAGGAATTAATTAAATTATTAAGTGTTGAAAGTCTAATAATCTGCATATTTACACACCAAGAACATCTTACTACACACCAACATATTCCTACCTTTGAGCAACGGCGAACTCCTTCCAACTTTCCCTCTCTCGCCCAGAACCGGCGTCGTCTCCCCACTAGTTCCACCCCCGTACCTAACAAACTCATGGTTGGGGCTTCCGTCGGCTTGGAACGACAGAGAACTACACTCGTCTGACGTGGGGCTGATGAGAGGTGTTGTAGGCGTCACAGAACCCGGCCTGAAGAAGGTGTCCAACCCCTCGCCTAGATCGTGGACTAAAGCGTCGGTTACGTCGCCGGGACGCAGCATGGGGCGCGTCGGTGCTCTGGTCTTTGCTCTTCGGGGTCGACCTGGAAGAGTTAGGTGTAGATAAGGTTGAAACGCCAAAAGAGATTTGGAATTGGACAGATTTTTATCAAAAGTTGATCAACTCCTATAATTTTTATCAAAGGTTTAAATATGAAGTATCATTAAATCTGTTCAGTCGAAGAAATAAGACAGCTATAGAAATTTGAAAACGTTTTTGTGTAGTATGTTTTCTTTTAAGAATAAAATAAAAATAAGTATACCCTTAACATTTATAATAAATTTAAAAAACTTTAAAAACTAGATACGTCCTTCGAGAACTAAGTTCTCATCATCAGTAGATACCTGTAATAGTTATTTACGTGGCTAGCGTTGTAAGTTACTCTTTATAGGGCGAGCTGGAAATTTGTGAGGTGAGCGACGAAGGAGTAAGCTCTCATAAACCAGTGAACCCAGCAAAGATTAATTGCACGCGTGTCGCTTACAAAATTTTATTTCTACCTTCATAGCATTTTTTTTATTATGTTACTTTACTTTTTCAAAAAAAGATTGACACTATTTTGAAATCATAGGTATTTGGCGGTGGTAGAACAATTTATAGCTAGACGTTGTCAAATGAGTTTCGCCAGGGAATCAAAATGTACTATAAATGTGTATAATTACTCACATAAACCTAATTAAATTAAGTTTGTAATATTTCTAATAAAATGCATAAAAAAAACTATCATTATTTTCTATTATTTTTTATGAGCATTGTAAAATTTTATAAGTCTAGCCTTGTAAATCTTTACAGGTTAGTTACTGTAATTGTTTATTTACTTAGCTACCAAGAAGCCTGTAAAGTGACAATTATATAGAAGGTGCAAATAAAAAATTAAAGAGAGTAGTTAAGATTTGCAGAATAGATTCGTTTACCAGAAACAACTACTAGAAATATATGTTTTCATAAGTTGTTAATTGACAAAAGATTAATTAAAATACAAGTAAATTGTGCAAAACAATTACCAAATATCAATAATAACAATAATAAAAGAGCAACAAAATCGGCCGATTATCTGGAAAGTTTTAATATTTTTTATAACATTATACGCGACTGAAGTCATCCAACTTATTGATTTTGCCAGTTTTCAAAGATTTAATAATAATTACATTAAATAAAATATGAAACCGACTGTAAGATCAACTAAAATACTAAAAAAAGTGTACAAAGAATTTCCAAATATGAATAATAACAATAAAACAGCAAGTCGTCCAATTATTATCAAAGTTTGATCAAATTTTCTGACTTTTCCTACCTTTGACTAGATGCTGCAACTGCTGGGTAGCATTTGGAAGCTCAGACACTGAATCCAGGGATTCTTCTGCACTTTTGGGCAACGTTGGTTGTGGAAATGGAAGAGTTGGAAGCAAACAGGGAATGTCATCAGCTGATAATCCATCTACACTGTCCACAACTGACTTCGGTCGCAGTTTCCTTCCGTGGAGACTTTTGCGTTTGCAAGATAGATGAGGTGTGGCCTACATTTTAATTTAATACATCACAAATAAGCATTTGTTTTACAATTATAACATGCCTATTTATACAAATTTAAATATTGATTTAGATTGTAGAAAGTTTTGATTTTGAATTTAAATTCTGCATTCGTTGGTTTTCAGTAAATATCGATTTTCTGATTTAAAATTGTCAAACAGAATTTAATTATCTCTTACCGTTCTTGAGATTTTTATATCTGTACTTATTAGAGGACTATACTTGAAAAAGAAAACATCTTTTATGGGACATATTTTGAACGTAAATATCTCGAGAACGATAAAAGATAATTGATTTCTATTTAAAATTTGGAATCAGCGAATCTATATTTACTTATCTAAATCCAGGAAATAAAGAATTTAGCAGACAAAAAATATTTTGTCATTTTTTGACGCAAGAACGGTAAAAGAAAATTGAATTCTGTTGAAAAATTTGGAATTCGTACATCCATATTTACTTATCTGAGTCCAAAATGAACAATTTTGGAAATAAAAAGTTGAAATTCCGGTTTTCTTTTTTTCATTTTTCATCGAATCGTTCAAAAGAACGTATATGCGGAGAAAACATTTCTTTATGTAATTTTGCTCGTAGAATCGACTGGTATAATCGTTGATATTATATTTCTACCCATTTTAGATGTATACATTTTGAGGTGCAAAAAGAGATAATTAAATTCTGTTTGTAAATTTGAAATTGCGGTTTTTTATTTTCCTCATTTTCACCGAACAGTTAAATGATTTTGTTAAATTTCTGTCGTAGTTAATAGATAAATCACAAATAAGTAGTTGTTTCATATTCATAACATGCCTATTTTTACAAATTTGATTAATTTAGATTGTAGAAAATTATTCGGTTAAATTTTGTGCAAAGATTTATAAATCGTGCGAAGACATGCCAATTCATATAAATTTTGTTGTACTTACAAGATTCAAATACTCCAACTGATGTGCGTTTGAAAAAATCAAGAATCAACTACAGTTTTTTATTATTTTATACAAAAGAACTTACCATGGGCGATTGATCACTTTGATGACTTTCAGTTATGCTTAGATCGCTTGCATCATGTCTAGAACTGTCAGAACTATTCAATCTAGATCTAGACCCTGATCTAAGTCCCTCTGGACTAGATCCGCTCTTACTGCGCGTGACGTCACCAACTAGAGTCTTATAACTTCGGGAAAGCGATTCTATGACTTCATCTGTTACTCGGTCGCTTACATGAGCTGCAGCTGCTAAATTCAACTCGCTAGGAAGAAAATAAAGTAAGAAAGATTCAATTTATGATTTGTTTGGCAATTACTTGACTCGGTTGATGACGTCAGTGCCGGCTTGTTGGACAACGCATTGGACAACAAAGTCTAACGGGACTCCGCTTTTGTCTTTGCAGCCTTGTCTGATTTCGTGGACTACTGTGTTGTCGTATAATACGTGAGGGCATTGTTCTTTTGCACAACGAATCATGTTCTCCACAGATTCCTGCCAAATTATAAAAGACTTACTAAACTCATATATTTTTGAAATAAAATATGTGTGCATTGGAATTTTATTTGGTTTTTCTAGTGAAACATATTTAAAAGTTAAAATATTTGCATAAACTAAATGATTGTTTAAAGTTTAGATTCAAAATATATCTTAGTTTATTTAATTACTGATATAAATTTGATTTAATTCTAGAAATTAGAGCATTTTCCAAATTAAAACAATGTAAATATTCAGAGAGTCCAAAATTTGACGCGCAAAAAAGATAAAAGAAATAATAAATTTGAAATAATTAATCGCAAAATTTTTAAATAAATTGTAGGCAAATACAACATTGCAAGTAAAAATGAGCAAGTATATGAATGAGAAAGAAAATATATTTAAAATGTATTCGTTATTTAAGTTTAACACTTTATTGTTTTTGCAAAAAATAAATGAAAAAGAAAATAACTTAAAAATTTAATAACCTATTAAATTAATATAAAAATGCAAGCGTTTTATCGCAATTTTAAATAAATTGAAAGAAAAAGAGAACTTTAAAATATAACCAGCGCCTTATATCCCTCGAAATACAAATATTAAAACCTTATTTTTTTTAGAAAAGAACTTTAAAATGTAATAATTAATTAAAATAATGTAAAGCTGTAACTATTTTGCGGAATTAAATGAAAAAGAAACAAGAAAAATTTGAAATGCAATCTTTTAACCGTAATTTTAAATATATTTAAAACAAATAACTAAAAATGCAATTACAAAAAAAGGCTGTAATGTTTTTCGCCGAATTAAATAGAAAATTTGAAATGTAATCTGTAATTTTAAATACAATTACAACAAATATCTAAAAATGAAAGTATAAATCAACAACAAAATAGGCAAATGAGAAACAAAAGAACTTTAAAATTGAATGGCCGAAATAAATAAATTTTGATTCCATTTTTATTACCTTACCTTAAGGAAGTCAACAACAACCCCATGAATCTCACTCGCACTTTGCTGTAACTTCACTTCAACCGGATTAGTTTCTTCTTTTCTATGCACCACATCTTGCAATCTTAGAAGCAGGTGTTTGGAATTATCTGCGTCTTGTATCAATCCTGTCGCGTGGTTAATATCATTATTCGAATCACACGACTCTGCTGCCAAACTTTTAATCGTGTCTTGCGTTTGAACCACAAGTCTATCCACCATTTGTTGCGTGGAGGATAAAAGAAAGCCTTGTTGAAGTCGAAACGCTTGGCTGTTACTGTATTTCTTCGGAGATACGTTTCTGTGAAGTAAATCTTGGATTTTTCTCATCACAGAATCTGTTTTTTCGGAATTTGTTTTCATGCACGGCATTATATCAAATATAGGAAAGGGCATGTATCTGACAGTATAATTGCTTTCTAAAGCATAAGCCAAATCGCTATATCCTTGCAGAGTTATATTGTTTCGATCGTAAATAATAGTTCGAAGTCGATTGTTTATTTGTAAGGCTTTTGCTAAAAGTCTTGCTCCTGCGTCACTCATTAAATTGCCGCTGATGTCTATAGTTTGAAGACAGTTATTACTCCCTAAAGCGTTTATCAAGTTGTACAAATCTGATTTGAGTTTTGAATCCGGGATTAAAAGCGATTGCAAAACACAATCTTCTTCTTGAATCATTTGAACAACACTATCCATTACTGTCGCAATGTGTTTTGCTTTCATGTTGTTTAAATTGCGACCCATGTTTAAATGTTTTAAAGATTTGTTTTTGCTAATTGCTGTAACTACACTTGCTAGTTCTACGTCCATATCTGAAATATTTCGTGTCTGTTTGTATTTATATTGAAAGTGTTACGAAATTAAAATAATTAAAGTTACGTTGTGTATTTTATTTATAAGGGAGAAACTTTAAAAATGGCGTCAGTCTTTAGTAAGAGTCAACAGTGAACACTAGAGTTTTACGGTAAGATGAATCTATTATTGTCAAATAAGAAATGAGCTATAGAAAATATTTGAAATAACAAACACTTTTAATGTTGGGAATAAAATATTGTTATTATTATTTCAAATAAAGAAATGTTTAACTTTAAATTTGGAGGGCCACTATATCTCGTTCTTTTTTAAACTCGACTAAAAGTCGAGATAAACGCGACTGTTAGTCGAGATAAGCAAAACTGTTATTCGAGATAAATGCAATTGTTCGTCGAGTTTATCTTGACTGTTAGTAATGTTTATCTCGATTGTTAGTTTTCTTTTATTTCGATTGTTATTCGTTTTTATTTTGATTATGGATTGTTTTTATTTTGATTGTTAGTTGTTTTTATCTTGATTGTTGGTTGCGTTTGTTCGGATGAATAATTTAGATACTTTTCTGTGTAGGTATTTCGTTTCGGGATAATTTGATCAACAGTCGAGATATACTCGATTAATAGTTTAGGAAAATTTGAGTAACAGTTGAAATAAAGACAATTAACAATCGATATAAAAGCGACTAACAGTCGCATTTGTACAATAAAATAAATAACGATTTAATAATATTATTTTATCAATAAAATAATATGTGTAATCTTAAATAAAATTCAACACAAGAAATTTCCGAATTATATAGTTACAGAAACTTAAAAGTTATAAGAGATATATTTTCCATTTCAGACGAAAATTGTAGTATAGTATTTCTTATCTATTTCTATTTGTAATCAATTAAAATTCTTTTACGATAGTTTTTAAACACTAAAAATGTATTATGAATTTAACAATTTTTAAAATAGAAATGATAACAAATTCGTTATAAATGAAATATATCGGTTTATTTGAACGAAAGTTATAGCAATTTTCAATAAATGGAAATAAATAATTGTGTAGTAACGAATATTTTATTACCAATCGCACAGTTCATCTCTTATTTCACGCACAATAAAATTTATGTTTTTGAGACAAGTTTAAGTAATTTATATTTAATTAACGACAAATCTGTATTTTTAATGGGAAAACTAAAAGAAAAATAACAAAGTTTTTATGAATTTTGAAAATATCGGTTTATTTGAACGAAAGTTATAGCAATTTTTATTAAATGTAAATAAAGAATTGTATTGTAACGAATATTTTATAACCAATCGCACAGCTTATCTCTTATTTCACGCACAATAATATATAGGTTTTTGTAACAAGTTTAAGTAATTTATATTTAATTAACGACTAATCTGTATTTTTAATGGCAAAAACTAAACGAACACTAGTAAAGTTTTTATGAATTTTGAAAAACATGTTTAAGAGTAAATAGATAAAATAAGACTTACTATTATCGGAAATATCTAGGCTAGATATGCACCTAACACCATGAACACAAGATTCTAGGACGTGAGCCCCTTGCTGCCCTAGCGAATTACTACTTAGATCCAATTCTATGTCTGTTGTAGATTCGTTACATGCTAGACCCAATAATAGATTCCTAGAAAAAGAAATATGAATACCATCCTTTAAAATAAATACAAATATATTACTTGAGTGCCTCTAAAGGAAGTTTACAAAAGGCCATGTTAATATACTTCAACATGAGCGTACTAGTAAAAAACTGCTTGAACGACGGTGGGACTTCTTTACTTTTTTTGCTACTAAACGGGTTTTTCGATACGTTTAAATGAACTAGATTTGTTGAGCACCCTCGAAGTAAAGCACCAAATAACTAAAACATAATCATTCGAAATGAAACATAATTTTATTTCAAAGTTTCTCAATCAGAGCTAGTAACCGAAAACCAAAATCATTATTACTGTTTTTAATTATTTTTACACTTTAACAATTCGGAGAACATAATAAACTAGAACTATAAACATGCTGACTATATTTTTTTTTGATAAAATTATTAATTTAATGCTTCCTAATCTTGGTTTTTCACAATCAAAACAAAAAACCGGTTAAAAAACAATACTCAATATTTAAAATTAAAAACGCATAATATGAACCCATAATTTTTACAAATATTTTACACATTAAAAAACTGTGAAGTAAATTTATTTTTATTATTTATTTTACGATGTTTTTAAAGGCTGAACTGAAAAATATAAAACCGAATTTTGTGAACAAGGCCTTTATTTTTTATAATTTAATATCTGGAATAAAATTGTTTTTTTTTTGCAAATTGTAATGAGTTTCATTTTTAATTGAATTCCTATTTTGAAATCAATTTTTCAATAAAACTGAAACTAAATATTTATTAACTATTGTTTCAATCAGTTTAAAAAATTGGTAATCAAAATTTTAAAATACTTACGTCAACCGTAATTTTAATAATTTACAAATAGCTATAAAAAAGAATATTAAACAGACTTTAGTGAAAAAGATTTTCATTAAATTTACTTAGCATTTGTAAAAGAATTGCAAAATTTAAACAAATTTTATATAATATAATTATTCAGTTTTTTCTAGTAAAATTGTTAATTTAACGCATAAAAATTATTAGACTGAAAAACAACAAATGGTAATCGTAATTATATTCGTAAAAAGTAAAATATTTTTAATATAATTTAATACAAAAAATAAAACTGTTAAATTTAATTTTTAACCGGTTTCCAGTTTCAAAAACAAGTTTTTTGATAAAAGCGGTAATTTTTTCGATTACAAGCTCTGTTTTTATTAAATAACATGTGATGTAACGTACACTTTCCAACATAGTATCCGTAGCGCTAATATCCAAATGGCTGACTGCATTTGGTTGCGCAAGAAAGTTATACAAATTCTGTAAAAAAAATAATTAAAGCCTCATTTTTACAAGATATCGTTGATTGAAAAATATATAGATAGGCAAGCTTATGAGAAAATTCGTTTCATCTACATAACTGTGTGTCTGGTTGCATTTGGGTTAATATCAGGCGTTTCTGTCAAATATAAAAAAGAGCAAACGTCAAATAATTAATAATACAAATTAGTTCTATTTTAAAATATACCAATGAATGAAAGAACCATTTTAATAGATACCAAAAAATTTAGTAAATATGTAAAACATGTTTATTTATGTGATATTTTTGTCTGTTTAATTCCGCAAAGTAGTTCATGGAATCATGAACGAGATGGCTCTGTCGAATCTGATTCCAAAACAGCGGTACGCAAAAACATACAGGCTTGCCTATCTATATATTTTTCAATCAATATGTTTCGTACATTGATTTCATCTTTAAGATTGTTACCGCTAAGATTTAAATAAGTGAGAGTCGTATGCATTGTTTTGTTTTGAGACAGCGCTTGCGCAATATTGTTCACTCCCTTTGACGTCAGACCACAGTGCGCCAAATTCAAATGAACTAAACCTTTGGGTACTCGAGCGATTGGTTTGTTTAAATGTATAGCACCTGAGAAACACAAAAACAGGTCAAATATAAATCAAAGTTGGGTGATGATGATGGTACAATGCGTGATGTTAGAGCATTGGAAATTAATGTAAGGGGGAAATAAATATACAGCCATGTATATGCAAATTAATCAGCTGAAAGAGAACATAAGTTAAATACTCGAATAGAAAAGTTATGTGTGCCGGATTTTACTAATTGTTAACCCTAGACAAATGAATTATTTCAATTTAAAGATTTAAAGCTCAAAATATTTATATTTCCGTTCACGTTAAGAATACAGTAGATGTCGCCTCGAACAGTTTGCGCATTTGCGAACGCATAAAACATTGATAACTGTCTTTTAAAATAAATATTTAACAATTTCCTCAATAATAATTCGTTGATTTAACTTTTTGTATATTATTATTACTAAGCTACTATTATAATTTGAAGAATATATTCTTTTTTAGAATACAAATTTCTCCTTAAAAATATTTATTTTAAAAAGAATTTTATGTGAAATAATTAAATGTATTTAAAATACTTAAAGGTATTTGAAATACATAACAGTATTTCAAATACTTAAAAGTATTTGAAATAATGAATATTTCAAATACAAAAAATTTAATGTATTTTATTAAAGAGTTGTAATACTTTTGTTTAATATTTTGTAAGTACCTAAATGAAAATAATTACGAATATTTCAGAATATGGAATAGAGAAAGATGTCGATTTAAAAACTTTATTGATACGAAAGAATACGAAATCAAAGAGAAGAAAAAAAAAAACATAAAATGTTATAGATAGTAATTACCTTGTTATATAAAAAATATATGTTATAATTTCATGGCGATTTCAAATTATATTTTATGTACAGAATAATATAGAATTCGAAACCAAAAGCTATGAATTTAATAAAGAATGTAATTTACTCTAAAACAGGTAAATATTTGTCTTTTAATATTTGCTACTAATATAATAGTTTTGACATAATCATAATTTGTTAATAAATCGCTATTGAATTTGTAAACCTGATATGGAACCGAATTTCGTTCCATAAGTTATAGATTTATTGACTCCATAACACATAAATATTATTATAGCTGTAAAACATAACAAAATATTATTTATTTTTAATTTATGAATGCGCGTACTCTAAGATGATATTTGTAGTAAAATCAGGCACTTGTACGAAAAGAATGTAGTAAAACCACGATGAAAAAATTTAAATCTTAGTAATGATCTTAAAATAAGTTAAAACCGCTGAAAACTGCGCAATAAAACCATGACACCAAGCACAAAAAAGCTCGCAAAACCAAACATGACCATCTCACACCTTGCAATAGTTTTGTTAAAATTCCACATAAACTAGTAGCACCTACAAGAAAAAACCATATTACGACCACGACCACGTCTAACATCTACTCACAGAATAGTTACATACAGAAGCGACACTCCGTGTTGGTACCTTTCATGTTACCCTATTCAGTTCTATGACCTTGGAGCATTGTGTAGACCTATAAATTTGTTTAAGCCTATTTGATTGCAGTTTTGAACACCTGATAAAATTTATTTTAAACAATATTTCTCTGGAACTAATGATCGGATTTGGAAAATAAAAAACTGTTGAAAAGAGAATTAAAAGGCCTTTCGAACTGTCATGTTTGACACCCTTTTCCATTTAAAATGTTTGAGGTGCAGTCCACCCCCATTTTAGAGTTGAAGTTATGCCATTGGTACTAATCCATTCAGGTGTACCCCTTTATACTAAAATTGACGTGTTCGAGTGTTTTTTGCAAAATTGATGTTAAGTGGCCAAAAAGTGCGCTGATAATTTTCATTGGGCCACCTGTATAGTATTTAAAGCACAGTATTTTCATATTTTAAGATAATTTTCTAGGACTACATACTTGTAAAAAGTGGTGTAGGAGGACCTATGAGGACATTTGTGTAAAAAGGCTGGTGTATTACTACGCACTTGAAATTAGTTGTAGAAATTGATAAGAGATGGCGTTTGTAATTCGAGTAGTTCACACAGTTGGCAAAATATGGCACTGGCAGGATAGAGTGGTTCATGTAGTTGATAATGGATAGGGTAACATTCATCAGACGATTTTTTAAAAATTTCATCATCTTTTAAAGGGGACTATATATTTTATCCTCCACACATGTTATATTACTCGACATTGTATTTTTGAAACATCCTCCACACTTTTAATCCGCGAAGAAAAGTTATCTTACACACATTTTATCTTGCGCACATTTTTAAGGTGCAGTCCACCCCCACTTTAGGGTTGAATTTATGCCATTGGTACTAATCCATTCAGGTGTCCCCCTTTATACTAAAATTGACGTGTTCGAGTGTTTTTAGCAAAATTTATGTTAAGTGGCCAAGAATTGCGCTGATAATTTTCGTTAGGCCACCCTGTATTTTGAGTAATGAACAATTAATTTGTTAAGTATTGTTGGTTTAAAAAATATAAAGTTTACAATCATTACTTACAATATGAAACGGCGTTAAGAACTTTTAAATTGTTATCTTTAGAAAATAGAAGAAAGATATCTACCTTACAAATTGCTGCATAATGTAATTGATGACAGTGAACTTTTATTTAGGCTAAACTTATATGTACCTCGTGTTAGCTGTAGACATCAATTAACTTTTATGTCAAATTCGCACAAACAAATTTTGACCAAAATACACCATGTAATAGACTTAGTATACTGTTTAATAAGCTTAATTTAGAATGTGATATTTTCTTTGATAGTTATTACTTTTTCAAAAAGAAGGTTGAGTTTTTATTTCAATGTTAAATAATTTTTTGGTATGAAAATGTATTAGATTTATTTCTTTCTATGTCTTTTTTGTAACTACCATTTTTGGGACTTTCTATTTGTCTTGCTGTTCTATTTACATTTTAGTTTAACTCCCTCTGTAATTGGGATTGTTAAAATCCTGTACAGTGGAATTTTCTAAATAAATAAATAAATAAATAAATATAAGAATGTTCGCTTCTGTATAAACCTATTCTGTGAAAGCCAAAGCCATCTACCCTTCCTACCTTTGTCTTCGATCATGTTGCTGGAGAGGTCCAGAGTGTGAAGGGGCGTAGCCTCGTTGGCGACGAGCGCCATGGACAGCCGGTGCGCGAAGTCGGCCTTCAGCCCCAGGTTGTCCAGGTACAACTCCTCCAGGGATAAAGACTTCCGCATCACGTGCAGCACACGGTCAATCGCCTCGTGGGTTAAACGGATGTGACTCGCGCGGAGTTTGGTGAACCAGGTGTTGTATTCCAATGCGCTTATTATCGGGACCAGGTCTCTGTAGGAAAACATTCATAACATTCAATTTTGTTGACCAGAAGTAAACAAATTATTAAAAATTTAAAGCTTAAAATATTTATATTTCCTATATTGAAAGAAGCTTTGCTTTCAGAACTCATAATTAATAAATAGACAATATTTGGGTTTTAGTTCTGTAAAAATTTATTAATTACAACGTTTCGACAGCTCAGTGCTGCCTTCGTCAGGTAAATAACAAATAAATAATTTTAAAAATAAATAAATAAGTTTATTTGTTATTTACCTGACGAAGGCAGCACTGAGCTGTCGAAACGTTGTAATTAATAAATTTCTACAGAACTAAAACCCAAATATTGTCTATTTATTATTTATATTTCCATTCACATTAAAAAGATAGTAGATGTCGTTTCAAACCTAGCAGTTTGGAGGCGTATACATTTTATCCTCCACACTTTTAATCCACGAAAAAAGTTCTCTTACACACATTTTATATTCCAAATCATTTTATCATCCACACATTTTATTTTCCACTCATTTTATGTTTCACACATTTTATCTTTTACACATTTTATCTTTCGAAACATTTAACTGAATATTTTATCTAATTATAAGTATATTAATTGCATGGGCAATAAAATGAATGAAAGATACAATTACAATGTTTTAAAGATGAAACGATGGCCAAGATAAAAATGTTTGGAACATAAAATGAATGGAAGACAAAACTTGTGGATGATAAAATGTGCGCAAGATAAAATGTGTGTAAGATAATTCTTTTCGCAAATTAAAAGTGTGCACGATAAAAGGTGTGCAAAATTGAATATTTGAAAGAAACAATGTCGAGCAATATAACATGTGTAGAGGATAAAATGTATAGGCCTCAATTTTATATACAGGGTGTTCGTTTTAAGAGGCTAAACGTTGGGATCTCGAGAACCGTAAGAGATACAAAGTCGGTTAAATTGGGACAAAGTTGCCAAGGTTGCTAAATTAGTTGGCAATTTCAATGATATTTTTGTTTTTCCAAAAAAATGTATCACTAGATACACTTATAAATTTCTTGTTTCAGTTCATTTAAGGCTAGTACCTTGTTTATTTAGTACAAATGCACAGAAATGATTTAGTACAGTTATTTACTGTTATTAAAATTAAAAGTGCATTTACTAGTACTACAATTATTGATAAATAATGGTACCTAACAAATTATTTTCGCAGTTATTTCTTACACAAAAACACAAATGACATGACAAAAAATTGCAAAATGGAAACGGATTTTTATTTTTTAAATATGGAGTTAGTGGCTAAACCCTTTTATAAATCTGGATATTTGTTATTAGTTAAAATTTAAAGTTTGATGTCTTACTTTTGGTCGAGATGATCGAAATCTTTTAAACACAACTCCCTCGTGTCGTGTGATAAGTATATTGTGTCTACATCCCAAGCAACTTCTTCTCTGTACGGGACGCTGTGGTAGTCACACATACACGCGTACTGAGTGGAGAAACCACCACAAGGGCCCACTCCGCGACTAGCTGCGTTTATTTCTCCGTCGCGGACTTGCTGCAGACGGGAGACTGGAATCACTTCAACCTACAATAAAAAGGAATATAGTAGATCAGATCACTACAATCAGGTTCTGATCTACTTCGGCAAGAGGACAAATGAAATGAAAAATAAATGATCCGCATTCAAAAATGTAAATTAAACATGGCCAGTAATTTTTATAAGATGTGGCCACTAAAAGAAATTGCCACTTTTAATCGATTATGATTTGTTTATTTTTCAGCCGATTTTTTTCTATACTTATCTACAAATATCCGAACAGACAGACAAACAGACAAGTGATATTTCTTTTGCCAGTCGGATCAGATCACTTCAGTTGAATCAGTTCACTTATTCAATGCAAATGAAATTACATTTTGGATCACTTTATCTTATGTTTTTCATTTATGTTTAAATGTTCATTCAACAATTGGTTTTTACATTTTATAAGTTAAGTTTAGCTGATTTTGCCTTGTTTATCATCTTTGATGGTAATTCTAACTCATAAGTTGTGTTGAGTTTAGAATCATAAATTTGTAATTTCTCCATTTCTTTTCAAATATTTAAAAACAGCAAAGTCGCGAGATCTTAATTGAACTAACTGATCTACCTCGGCGAGTGGATTACTTAGGATCAGTTCGTTTAGTACAGGGGGTAAAGTGATCTAGTCAAATGAAAAGAAAAATAAATGATCCGGATTTAAAAGTGTTAGTTCAAAGTGGTAAATGGAATACACCTACAGAAATAAAGATAAATCAAAACAGAAAACCAGAAAAAAAAAAAAAATTTAAACTGCAACTTTTGGTTGAGCTCATTTTACTAAAAGTTTTTCTACTTGTTTATTATTCAGCCGAATTTCTTCTAAATGTATCCACAATTTTCTGGACAGACAGAGAGACAAATATCGCATAAAAATAGTCAATAAAAAAATTGAATATCATGTCTAGTACTTTTTTGTAATAAGCATCAAAATAAAATTAGAAGAATTGTCAATTCCAGTTGACAATTTTTACCAAATTTCATTCTAATTTTTTTTGTCGTATATGCTCTAAATATATCCACATATCTACGGACAGATAGAGAGGTAGACATCACGATATAAATAGCGAATAATCGTTAAAAATTATACTATGTACAGAACTTTTTTAAAAAAGCTGTAGTTACCAAAATTGATCATAAAAATTAAAAAAAGAAACTGGTCAATTTCTGGTTAACATAATTTTACTGAAAGTAGACCAACTCGTATCAAAGATATCATAATCTTAAATTTGAAATTTCATTAAAATATATTTAGCCGGATGGACAGACAAATAGACATTATGTTAGAAATAGTTAAAATGTTGCACAAAAAAATTAAAATAAATAAGTAAACTGTAACTTTTGGTTGCTATATTTTTACCAAAAGTTGATCCATTCGTATTATTGATATCTCAGGATTAAAAATAGTCAACATGTATTTAAATATCTTAATTCTTGTGCATTATTACATATAGCAGTCTGTATCGACAAACTTTTCAACATTTCTTTTAAAATATCAAACTATTTATTATCAGTTTTACCTTTTTGATGATATACTGCAACGGAACAGTAGGAAAGATATTCCGAATGGCGGTAGCCAGAGCACAAACCATCGTATCCACTTCAGTGCTGCAAGTCGAGTCTTCCCCAGTGAGAAATGAGTACACTTTGTCATTCACCGTCAGGCTAAGTTGGTTGCCACGCTTGCTTTCCAGCGCCTGGATTTCCAGGTAGTGGAAGTGGCAATCAATCTGGAAATATGGATACAATATACAATCATGCTTCATGGAAGGAATAAAACAAGTGAGTAACGTACCCGTGTTGGCACTTTTGCTGTGAGCAGGAACAATCTACATGGTGAGAAAACCTAAAAGAACGTTTTAGAATAAATTTGAAACAGGAATAATATTTGTTTTGTGTTTAACCCACTTTAAACATTGCAAATTTAAAAATAATCTTCAAAAAAAAAAAACGTTAAGCATAATTTCAACCGGTATATTTGTTTATTTTTGTCATTAATAATTTTTTTCTTTGGTACTACCGTCTGCTTTTTTCAATTTTGATTATGGTCCACATATTCTCACAATCATATTCATATGAGGAAAATTTCCAAAGTAGAATTAAAAAGAAGAAAACAGTGTAGTACCAAATAAAGTTTAGTAAAATGATATGGATTCATAATGAGAACAAATTATAAAATACCAGGGTTGACCTGATTTAAATCGTGATTTAAATCAACTGATTTTTTTAAATAAAAATCATTGATTTTTATCACAGATAAATAAAAATATAAATTGTAATGAAAATTGGATTTATTTGCCATAAAACAATTAATAAAAACCAAAAAGTTCTGTATTTAAAAATGCCTTAAAATTAAATGATATTTTTTCACTTTAATTGTCATAATAGAAGACAGAAAAATAATTATTTAAATGTGTAACATTTATTCAGATGAATAGTTTTTGTTTTATTACAGAATTCGATTTTGTTTATGAAATAAAATATTAATATTGCTTTTAAAACACTTAAAAAAGTGCAGTAACACTTGATATCTCTAGAAATTAAAAAAATCATGATTTTTGCCAACCCTGTAAAATACAGATTCAATGCCAAAGATAAATGATTATTAAAGTGATAAATAATAAAAATGAATCAATTTAGATCTTTCGGAACATTTTTAACTAATCCAGAATGCTTCATGTAATAAAACAAGACTGTTTTTAAGCGATAAAATTTGATAAAACCCCAATTGGATCATCACGGTTACGTTTTGTTGATATGAAAAATTTTATATTTGAATTAGTGTCATTCGAGAAACAATCATAAGTTATATAATAAAAGCCATGAATTTATTGAAAAATTTTACGAATAATTGTTGCGAAGTAACAAACAAACCAGTTTCAAAAATTTTAATCAGAGTTGTTACTTCGCAGGAATTATGAGTAAATTTTACCAATTAAATTCATAGCTTGAATTATATTTGCTTGATTATTTCATAAATGACAACAGTTCAAACATAAAATTTTTGATATTATTAAAATGTAAGCATGACTATTTTTAATAACATTTTTCTTTAAAATGTACCAAAAATTCTTCAAATAAAAATGTAATTACCAAACAGTGAAGGTAAATATTAAATCTGAGATATATTTAAATAAATTTATTAAAATATATGTACAAACTTTATTTAAGAATTAAACAGTCATTAAGATACTTTCAAACTGAAGTAAAAGTATATTAACATATAAAATTGGCCTAACAAACATTTATTTTACTCGTCCGGAACGTACAACTTGCTGATATCTTCATACTGAACTCTTTCTATTTTCCTTCCTTTAAGTGGTCCGGAAGCAATTTCAATTGTTACACAATAGTTCCTTTCATCTAAGCACTTCAAGGTGGCTGTACTTCCTCTGTAAGCCCCGTTTACAACTTTAACTAGCCGACCAACGGTCGGAATGACTGTTTCTAGGTGAGCTTGATCGAATTTGATCTTCTTGCCGGAGTCTAGCATCTTCACAGCTGCGGAATATTTACCGAAGACTTCTCGGACAACGCCTTTCATCTTGTAAAAGTCTTCGCCGAGGGTTTTCGTGACGACTTTCACGACGATGCCTTCGGTGAGCCAGTAGTCTTTTCGGTTTTCTTTTTCACGTTTTTGTTCCTCTTGAGCCATGATTTCATCTAGGGCGTTTTTTTGTGGTTTGGTATCCGATTTGAATTTCTTTTTTTCTGGTTCATCTTCTGATTTTTTGAGGAGGTTTTTTAACGGTTCGACTGGTAGTGGTAGTGGTTTTTTGAATGGTTTTACAGTGTCGAGTTTTAAAACTATTTTTTCGTCTTCTTCACTGCGTTGTAAGTCTGTGAAAATAGGTTCAGTAGTTGATGTTTCACCTGTTTCTTTGTTTTTTTGACCGAGTTGCACTTGTTTTTGAACAAATTCCATCATTCTTTCTTCGTCATCTTTGTCCATTTTTAACTTTTTGTCTTTTCGTTCTTGTTTTGCTAACGTTTCAGGATCTCTGTCTATGTATGTGATGAACCAACCTTTTTCTGTTTCGTCTACTATGCATTTTCCAGTTCTTCCTAACCATTTAACAAAACCAGTTAACGATAACCACCTGGTGGCGTTCATATGAAGATGATGTCGATCTGTTATGTATTCTTGGTAAACTCTATTAGCTAGAACTCTTTTGGTACCGTACTGTCTTCGAAGTATATCGAGATAACCTTTTTGAAACTCGTATGAGAATTCATCGATGTATTTTTTTGAATTATCAGCAAATAAAAGTAATTGTCTTTGATGGGATTCGGACATAGTATGGCATTTAAATCCATTTTCATCTCTGCACTGTTTCTGACACATTTGACAATACCATCGCAATTTTTGTAAACCCTTCGCTTTCATTTTATTTGCGATGTATTTCGGAGTTCCTACTTCGGCACGCGGCATTTTGACTGTTTTTATTCACTTATTAACTTTTAAAATCTTACAAAAATGAGGTACAAATGTTGTCTGGTTTGACGTTTAACTCACAAAATGGAGGTTAATGTTTCGATAACTCAGTCGGTAAAACAGGTTGCAAACAAAAACACATCGCGCGAGAAATAAAATTCGCGATGACTAATTTTAAGTCTGCGAATAATCAAAGTAAATTAGAACTAATTATTGTTAAATCATCGCAAAATAAAACGGACGTTTCAAAATTTGAAATTAACATTTGTGGGTAGAATAAAATGGGTTAAACACAATAATTAATAAATATCTTACCAGCACCCTGTTTTCAGTCTTGTCACCTTTTGTTTCGAGGCGGACAACATTTTTGAGCAGGATCTTAACATGTTTCCCAAGTAATGATTTCACACTTTCTGTAAACAGAACAACGGATATGTTTACGCTAATTGAATTTCTAATCAGTGCTTAAAAAACTTTTACTTTTTAAACTTTCTTTTGTTTCGGTGCAGTTGTCAATATTAAACAGAAACAAATGACAATCATTTTAATTGTTTCACATACACTCTCATGCAAAAAAATAAATTTATTACTTGAAAATATTTCCAATAAATAAGTTTCTTTTGCATTCAATTTATTATTATCAAATGAGGTCTTGCACGATTTTTAATTTTTAGCTTTAATCAATAGTATTTTTTATTTTTTCTCAAATGATATCCAGTGACGTATCAAATTCACTTCATTTCAAACGTCAAAACTGACAAATTGAATAATCTTGTGCAAATATAGTGGCACACAAAAGCCTTACAATATTTTAAATCACAGACTGTCAACTTTACCAATTTTCAAACACACCAAAACACAATATTTGGGATCTGGCATCCACATGTGGATAACTTCACACAAGAACCTATGGACGTCACATTTTTTGCATTTTTTTAGTATGATACTTTAAAACAAAAATATATAACATAAAATATAAATAAAAAATACATCATGTAGAGCAACAATTTAGACATTGTAGGTTTGATTTAAAAAAAAAAGTTCACTTAATTTTTTTTGCAAGACGTCAATGCAAAAAGCGTTGATGAAGGAAAAGGGTCATACTTTGTACAAAACTGTATAAGTATTGTAATAAACAATTTAATCAAATAAAAATTGTTATCATTTTTGATTGTTATTGCAAAGATTTTTATTTTGATTGATATAATGTAAATGACACATGTTTGATGAGTAATAGCGCATTCCAAGTATAATACTGTTATATTTTGTATCGTTGTGGCTTTGTACTAAAAATTACAAGAAAAATACCACGAAATGAGATTATTACAACTAGTTATTTAATGTTCTATAAATAGATAAATATGTGTAACAAATTTTGAAATCTTGCGGTAAGACAGTGATAAAACCGTTAATTGATTCATAGAATTAGTCAAAATTATTGTTCAAACAAATTAAATATACCACTGTGTATAGCAGTAAACAAAAAAACGTCATAAAGTCTAAAATGATTTTATGTTTATTTAATGACAATACCAAGTACAACGCATACTATTTGTAAACAAATCACGTTCAGCTTTTAATGGAAATGGACAAATTACATCATCAAGTAATGATGATGACACATTTGTAAGTCTACGCATAAATTCAAGGTCAAGAATAATTGTCAGGTACTCGAACTGTCAAAATTTCTAGGCCACCTCAGGCGTGAGAAAGACGGAACAAATGAATGCGATTTTCAGGTGTCGCGAAAAAAGAAAATCAGGTACAAGAATTTAAGGTCTACTTCCTGTCCACCTGTATACCCGGATTTCTGAATCAGTGTATTAGGACAATACAACGGAAATAGACCTACCCTACTGAAAATGTTATGAGTTTGTTAACCCATCAACAAAGAAAATTATTGATATAGAACAAGTACTCTATTGTCGCTTAATTAGGTCGATGTTTGACAGCTAGTAATCGTAGAATTAATTAGAAAAAGTAACATTACTTGCTAGTACTCATGCGTAATAAAATTCTTAACAGTATTGTTTGTATTTTTTTCAATGAAATTTATCACGTAAAACAGTTTTATGACATTTAATTGTTTGTAAAAATCAAACGATTTTTTTTATTTGAATAATCTTACGTCAAAAAGTTAAAGATATATTTGCAATAGATTAACTTTAAAGATAAGATTTTCAAAGAAATATTGACATAAAGTCTATTCAATAATTACTTAAAGGAATGCTAATTAGTTTTTGTTAAAAGTATTTAAAAATTCCATAAACAATATGAGAATTTTAAGTGAAAAACAAATGAATGCAGTAAATGTTTTCTTATGTGTAAGTGGGCGTAATTTGTCTTGCAAAGTAAAAATAACCCAAGGCTAAGATCAAGGAAAGTAAGACACTCCTCATCTGACAAATGTAAACATACTGACCAGTTGAACCGGTACTGCACTAAATACTAACCATTCAAATCCTTGGTAAGTTGAGATCTTGTGGACATTTTACCAAAACGAACAAAGCATACGTATAAAAATACAATTCACTCAACTGCAAAACGCACACTACATCTCACTATCACTAGTTTTCTCTCAGGATTCACGGGCGAACTGAACCAGCGTAGCCATTTCTTCGACTCGAGGCGAGTCACTGTTCTGCAATCTTTCGCACGTCACTTCATGGTGTTATCGTGTTTGATAACAACTTGTTCGCAGAGCGCCCTCTCCTCGAATGGCGATCGTCTTTTGACAGTTCGGAGCTGAAGACCTCTGGACAACGTAACTGGAAGTTGCAAGAGCTGCGTTCTAAATTTTGCAGGGTCATTAAGTTTCAGTTTCACTGGAAAAATTTGACGATCTCTTTCACTTGTTTTGAAAGGTTGTAATTTTTGTTTCGAGCTCATTCATTCAGCAAATGAAATGGACAACAGTAATTAACATAATCGTATGCATAACAAATTATTTCATTTTTTCAGTGCATCAATAATCGCGAGCTTGCTTATATATACATTAGTATAATTCCTCTTCCACATTTATCCGGGCTAACTACTGACAACAGATGGCAGCACTGAAATCTTAGCAATAGGGAAAACACTTCATTTTTTTTTACATTGGTACTACAGGCAAAATCGCCTATAGAGATCATTTTTTTTTCTTTTAATCACTTTATACAAATAATACAATATACTGATATAAGGGATTATGATAATCATTATTCGCGAAGTTGAAGTTTGCGTCGCGAGCCGCAGGCGAATTATGTAAATCATCTTAGTGAATAATGAATATAATCCCATATACAGAGATGGAATCGAAAGTTGGACATATGATTTTACGCAGAAGTTATTACAAATACAAAAATATACTAAATAACAAAATTATAGGAGACCAAGAGGGCCATTTGATTATAGAATAAAATATTTTTATGCTTATTCGATAGTGTATTTTTTTTTAAATTTAACCATGTAATAGTTTTATATCGTAACATAATAAAAATATTGAACTGCTGTAACTTGAGAACCACTGGTTTCATTTTTTCTTTTATTTTATTATCAAATGGCGCCAATAACTTTGTTATTGAGTATGTTTATATCTGTAATAACTTCCGAGTACAACCATGTGCCCAACTTTTGATTCCACCTGTATAATACCATACTTTTTCTACGACCACTATGGAAAGTGGCACTTTTCTCACACTATATAAAGCTTAAAAGTTGCGTGTTTCCCACAATCATGGGTTAAAGTGTAAGACATCATTTCTCACAGTATTTGCTTTCGTACTTGTATTTTTATTCTGTAACGTTTAGCAGTGTGGTCGTAGAAAAAATATAGAGTACCACTCGTGCAGAATCACCTATTTCCACCTTGTGTGATTCCAGCACTTGACTTCGTCTCGTGCCAAAACTTTCAAATCTCGTGAAAAATAGGTGACTTCTGCACTTGTTGCACAATATACTATTTTCTGATGTATGAGTCATATTTCACTGTTCTGAAAAAAAATAATTAAATAATGGGCATATATTTACCTAAGATTTCAGTGCTGCCATCTGTTGTCAGTGGTTAGTCCAGATACACTCTACTCTAATCCCAAATGTTTGAGTTTAGCAATGCAGCCTTCGTTTGTTTTTCGCTAACTTCACGTTGATTTGAAAATGTTAGGTTGACATTGACAGCTCCCAAAATTACACCTCACATGTTTTAATTTTTACAAAAATGGACAAACTAACGTTAATATCAGGAACGTTATTTATGGCGGCAGATGTTTTCGCAATTGTTAGTTTAGCTATGCCTGATTGGATCATAACAGATGTTGGAGGTAACTAATAACAATTAAAACATCTGCACATCTACATTCAATTGTTATTCCAGGGGACACTAGATTAGGCCTAATGTGGACTTGTATGACCCTTTACAACCGCCCTCAGGTTTGTTTCACTCCTGATTTACAACCAGAGTGGTTGTTAGCGCTTGTGTGTATATTCGTTGGTTGTATTTGTATAACAACCACAATTATTTTGCTGGCCTCGTCACATTGGGACAGAAATGTTGTTCCTTACGCAAGATGGGTTGGTTTTACAGCAAGTATGTTTATATTTTTGTTGTTTACGCAGATTATAATTGTTTTTTTTTCAGTGGTGCTATTTTGTTTGGCTGCGGTAATATTTCCAATGGGATTCCATGTAGATGAAATAGGTGGACAACCATATCAATTGCCAAATAGTCATCAAGTAGGAATCTCGTATATTTTGTTTGTTTTAGCTTTGTGGATTACTGTAATTTCTGAATTATTTGCGGGAAAAGTTTGCTTACCGCATTTTTAATTTTTTGTTATAAATATTTTTATTATTCTGTACATATATCTTAAAAGAGTTCTTTTTTGAACGATTTTTTATAATTTTTATAGTTAGATTTAGTTCTCGTTCAAATAGGAGTTCTTTTGGGCTGGTCTCGTATTCTCTTTTGTATTTGACGTAGAAATAAATAAAACAGTATTATTGTACAATTATTTCTTGAAGACATTACAAAAAACTCACATTTCTTCTGATCCTTTGCCACACATTTACCTACAACATATATTTTCATATCACTAAAATAAACAACATTTTATTTTCAGTAATAAAACAAAAGCTACAGAGAATATTCTCGGGAATAATCTCTAGAGCTTTATTCTCACTAGAATAATAACATGATTGGTTACAACACAGACACGTAACAAACAATAAATCTTTCATTGGTTTAAAAAAATAATCTTGTGAATTTTACAATAAAAATTTGATACCTATTATGTCAAATTTTATAGACAAATATGAGGGTAGAACCGAAAGTTTCCGCAAACTACTAATAAAAAACAAAGTTTTTCAAAACATTTCGTAATCTGTTTTATAGAATAACACACTTGTAAACGATGGTAAAAGTAAAAAGGTAAAAATTATTAATGCAGATTGACAATTTAATATTTGATAATAAATGATTGATTGAAATACACACCAACAAAGATATCATCGTAATATGTTAAAATCAAATTAAAAGGACCTTAAACTTGTTTATTCCTCAAAAACTCGATATGAAATTTTAGCACGATCACTATACCTTCTTTATAAACGCGGTGGGGATAATAGTTCTAGTTTTAGTAGTAAATAACGAAAACAGATATACATATATAAAAATAAAATTTGTTTATACTTTTCTGATGTGTTTTTGGTATGTTGTGTTGCTTTTTTCTAAAAAAAAATATAATTGGTCACCCCTAAATACTGCTTACGTTTGACTACGCTCGGCTAAAGTCCTGCTCGAAAATAAAGACTAATAATTAATAAATGAATTATTTGTATTTTGTCAACAATTACATTTGTATGTCTTACATCGAAGGAATGTGCTGTAATATTTTCTTAGCGGAGGGTAATATAAACAAGTCGTTATAATGAAATGGTTATTCAGTTCGAGATATGTTACGAAATAAATAAGAATATAAAATTATCATAAATTTAATTACAAATTCATAGAACTTAACATAAATACAAAATAGTATAATTATATATGCATGCCTATATGATACTTTCCTATATTCGATATATATATTTTTACTGATTTTTCCAATTTTACATATTTTTTTGTATTATATATTTTCTTAAAATGCCACGATTAATCACACGTCTAGTTCACTAAATCACCAATCCTTTAAACAATATCTAACTATCAGAACTCAGAACTACATGAAAAGATCCGAGAAACAAAATTTTCCCGAAATTCTAACAAATACTATTTACAACCATTCATAATTTCATTGTTCCTGCCAATGTTAACCAACAGTATTTGTTATCATCTCTAGAAAAGTCAAGAATTTCTCGAATTATGAGAAGTACTGATAGAGTCCCGGTCCTGTCTGGTTTACAGATCTTTGCCCTAAGTCTCTTAAAACTGCAAATGGGTCCCCAACCTTGTCTTCTTCCACTTTATTTGTCCGTAGGACACTTGCATAAGTCGTGTTGTTATGCCGATTAAGCATTTCTTCCACGGATTCATTTTCGCAGCTTTTCATCGCTGCGAATTCTGCGTTAATCTGCCTTTGCCAATGTTGTTGTTGCAGTTGGTTGAGTTGTTGTTGGGTCATATTGTGGATTTGAGGCTGGTGCTCTCTGATGCTCACAGCAGCTCTCGCATAGCCGGAAAATGCGTTGGAAGAAACTCCAGGTTTATCCATTCCTTCCATTAAGTTGTTCGGTGGTTGAGGTCCTTGACGTCTGTACAGTGGGACAGATTGTGCAGGAGTATTTTGCCAGGGAACTCTCATCGATTCAACCATTGGAGGATTGTTAAACTCTTCGCGAAGTTGTTGATTATTTTGCAGATTAGCAAGAAGTATGTTTGTATCCATGTCTCGTAGATACATTGGCTTGTTAAACCTTTCAATTGGTTTATCATTTCGCCAGTTTTCCGAAAAGATATTTTGCGGAGGCATCATATTTTGGGGGGCGTGTCCGTTTTGTAAATGCGGGAGAAGACTGTCAATAATTTGATTCTTTTCTCCAAAGAGATCATCTTCTACAGTTCGGATTGGTTCAGGAGGTAAAGGAATAAATTCCTGTTGTCTTTTAGCTCGAACGAGTACATCTCTGAATTTGTTGGCGATTTCTGCTCCGTATCTTTCGTGCAGGTGTCTGAACCACTGGAGTTGTTGCGCTTGGCTCGCCATTAACATCTCTGCAGGTGATACATTCTGAGGGAGCAGATTTGCCCATTCCGAGTTGTATATTCTGTTGTCCGGTATGTGCTCCATATGTCTTTCCGGGAAATGAACGTTGTGTAAGAACTGAATTTGTTCTTTTTCTGATATTCTTGGAGTTGATTCCATTTTGGGAACTCCTTGAATTGACATGAATTGAGGCGGAAGAGCTACATCTCCACTTACAATACTGTCAATTAACAATCCGTTAGGATTTGTATTAACTTGTGGACCGGGTGGTAAAGGAATTAATCCTTTAACTGGAGGCTGCATTCCTCCTGGACTTCTTTGCGACGGAGGCAGCATCAACCGTTCGTTAACATTAGCTTCCAGGGGCTTTTTGGGGCCTATGGATTGTACTTTGGGAGGCCAAGCTGGGCCCCCTTCTCCGGAAGGAGATGCTAGAGGATAATTAACTCCCCAAGGATTCATATTTGTGTTGTTTGGCGGGCGGACAAACGGTAAAGGACCTGGAGGACGAATTGGGAATATTTGAGGCGGTGGTTGATTTGCTGGGATGAAATGAGGTTGTCCCGTAGGAATGAAATACATGGGAGGAAGAGGATAAACTGGGGCAGGAGGAGGTCCTGAAAAAGGAGGGACTGATTGAGGAGGAGGATTAGCAAATCTTGCCGCGTTGATAGCATTCAGAGGAGTTGGTCCGTTTGGATTGTTGATAATAACTGGAGGCATTTTAATGTAAGACTCTGCTTGAAATTGTCTTGGAATAAACTCTGGAGCTAGTGGATTCAACACATAAGTTTTCTTTAACTCAACTCCATCTAACTGACTTCTCAAAAGCGACCAAGTAATACCAAATAAACTTTTATTTTGGTTACAAATCTCAATGAATCTTTCCCAAACTTTACGACATCTTCCGATAGAACACAACGCAACTGGGTCTCCTACAACTGCGACAAGACTTTGTGCTCGAGTTATCGCAGTGTTTAACAACTTTGAGTTTGAAAGAAAACCATAATCGACTTCATCGCCTGATTTTGATCCATTACAAGTTCTCCTTGTACGAACGGTAGATAAGAAAATAGCTCTGAATTGTTTCCCTTGTACATTTAGAACTCTTTCAACTGAAATTCCACCCATGCGTCTTTTGCGCAACTCTGAACGTATTCTAAACACTTGATCAGCATACGGCGTCATTATTCCAATTGACTGATCGTCCATTTTGCCCCATGAAGCTGGCCATTTCTTCTTTAACTCACAAACTCTTTCCACGACTTCATAAACCTCTGAATTGTTGTAAAACGCGGTAGAATTCTGGTCTTGTACATCTTCTCCTCTAGTTGTAAAGAAAGTCAAAGGATAGAATTTATCATGTCGAGGCTGTTTTCCACTTGAAATTAATTTCTGATCGTAAAACAACTCTGAAGTGAAATGAATAATGGCTTCATGAGCTCTGTAATTCTCGCACAAGAGAATCTTGCAAGGAAATGTGCTGGGATAGTGATCATACAATCGTTCAAGCAAAGAAACATGAAGGTTTCTTTCCTTAGCGAATTGTGAGAACAACTCAGGCGACAATTGCATGTGATCTCCAGCGAGAACTATCCTTGTGTTTTGATCAGCGAGAGCCAACGGCATGATGGCTTCGCATTCCATGGCTTGAGCGGCTTCGTCAAGCAGTATATGTGTGAAGTGACCTTTGGGAAGACCCATTGTAGACAGGTACATAGAAATAGAGAGGGTCACCACCACTATTCGATGTTTCAGGATGTCTTCTAGAGTTGGCACGCGGAAATTACGGACGCCGCCGTTTAAGTCAATCAGGCAATACTGAAAGAGATTTATATCATTTTATACTGTTCTTCTTTTTGAAATTAATAACCAAAAATACGTGTTTTAAACAAACTTGAATCAAATCGGAAGTAATTTAAATATGTGAAATAAGAGTTTCTGTCTTCTTTTTCAGGAGCAAATATCTTCAAATTTATTTGGACAATGTTAACAACGAATTGTTGATTTTAAGCAAAATTATTACTTAAAAAACTTTTTTTAACATTAATTTATCGTTCACTTATATAAACTAAAAATAATATCTCATTTATTATAAAAGTTACTAAGGTAACTTAACGTTTTTCGACTTCTTTTGATCTATATTCATGAATTAAAAAAGTAATAAAAAGATCTTAAACACCTTAAAGTATAGAAACAACTACAGAGGGAATGAGAGCAGAAATTAGTGAAGCCAAGTTTTATTAACTCATAATTGTCAATCCGCCATTTTTGTAGGAGCCACGTTTTCATTTTTTTTATATCATTCAAATCTTTTTCTTTGTATTATATTAATAGTTTTCTTTTAAATCCACAAATATAACACCCTTTTGCACGGCTTTATGTTGTAAAAACCGAACATCGCTTTGTAACTATCTCGAAATTGGTTGCCATTTTTGTAGGAGCCACTTGAAAACTCGTTCTTTGTCATTACTTCATTCCCTTCACCTAAAAAGTTGGTCACTACTCTCTCTATAGTAGTTTCTATAATCTGAGGTAAACACTTTTATAGTATGTGAAAACTATTTTTTTTTTGGCAATAAATCATTTATTAACAATAACTAATATTTTACTAAACATCTGTACTACTGTCCCTGCCTTTTTGAATTAATTAAATAAATTCTCAATGATTCAGATCACAAAAATCTCGGGCCAAAATATAAAGAAAACCGAAGATAGTACCAAAGAAAAGAGTCAATAGATTCTCGAAAGGAGCTAAAATAAAAACTAGCAAACATTTTGAAATAATAAATTTGCTCAAAACCAACAATATCCGTTATTAAAAATTCTTTTAATTATAAAGATACATATCAAAATTATTTATTACGATTTGAGTGCCTGTTAAAAATAAATACAATATAATGAGGAGTTGTTGTATTATCAATATTAAAAGTGTTTTTTAATATAAAAATAGTTGATAAGAATGTCTCATATAAAATTACTGCGGAATACTGATAAAAATATGATAAACATAAAAAATTGATATGAATATTTCTATTAAATCTTCATTTATAGATAAGTAAATTATGAAAAATGTAGCTTTAAATAAAAAATAAAAAAAATAAGGAAAAAATATTCCTACCTTTTGTACAATCGGGTTGACAGTGGCCACCCATCTCTTGTGATAATAGACTCGAAGTGGTCTTGCCTCTTCATGTCCAGCTTCAACGTAGGGATGCAAATAATCCTTAATATACAAATCGGCAGCGCTGTTCGAATGTGTACAGATTAATATCCTCGTGTTTGGTTGCATGAGCAACTGTTTTATCGCTTGAGCGAGCGTATAGGTCTTTCCGGTTCCAAACGGTCCTATAATCAAAATGGGCGGCAAAGGGACATTTGTCGGTGTGGTTATAGCGACCACCGCTTCCTTTTGCTTTAGATTTAACCGGACGTCAAGAATATCTGACCATTGACGCTGTGGCGTCCATGGGATGTTTGGTTCGAGGTAAGTATCTGGGAATATTATGCGAAAATCTGCGATTTTATCAATGGCGTAATGCCATTCGCAGTATGGGATTCTGTTCAGTTGGAATTGAACTTCAGCGGAGAAATCTGTATCGGATTTTAAGTTTAAATCTTTGACACAACTTGCAGGAAGACGCAAATAAATCATGTTTTTGCCTTTGTCTTCAATTAAAGCTTCGTAAACTTTTCTCTTTTGTTTACAATCTTGCTGTTTTTGTTCCGCACCGATAAAAACTGTGGTGCAATTGTTTAGTATTAACCGGCCAGCTGAAGTATCTTCGGAAATGTCTTTTCCGAGGTTCATCAACGCGAATAATTCTCCCGAATGTGAGTACTTTGCAGTACTTGTTGCTATTCCATTCGGGGCAAGTAAATAGTTGTAAGTTACGTGCAATTTAGCGGTGAGATTATATCTGGCGACTTGTTCATATCGCGCCATTTCTTCAACGCAGAGTAACTCGTGCATTCGAGCTCGGTAGTTGTTCCGAGTGAGTCTTTTCTCCGCTACAGTTGAGTGTGTCAGGGTGAAGGTATCTGCTCTGGGACAAGGGTAAGCGTTTAGTAAATCTCGTTCCCATTCGCCGTCTTTTGCTTGCGCGACAGGAGTGGCGATCATTGGAGGAACTGGACTGGAAAATGCCACGATTTCTGCGTTGTCGCTGTCCCATCTTTCTGCGGAAGACACTATGATTTCTTTCTTGATTTCTTTAATCTTATCCGCGTCAGTTACAGGAAGGACATCAACGCAAAGATGTTTTACTAAGACTGGTTCGGAGCCTAAGTCAAAGACGACGCTTTGGCGAAATGTTCCGTATATGTCGGTTTGGAACGAGACTGTTACTTTATGCTCCAAAATTAAATCGTCCATATTTGAATCAGAACCTGATAACCATTCTTGATCATTTGTTAATTCGACCGGTTCTGCAATTGTCCCGGGAATTACTTGTTTTAAAACAAAATGATTTCGGTGTGCGTCTTGCAATAATGCAACTGCATTTAACAGTTTTTGAGTGCGGAGCACAAAAGTCCAATCGCGTTTACTGTGTTTTGAAGACATTGTCGTGACAAAATCTCCCGTACAAGAATCTTCAACGCCGTCTAGTTTTTCTTTCATGACGCGTTCTGGACTTGGTGCTTGAACCCAACGCTCTAAAAGTTGTTCTGTGTAGGATTTACCGAATAATTCCTTTTCACAAGCGCGTTGGATTTTCATGCGACGGTATTCAAACCTTTCTTTCCATTCTGCAAGTTCTTCTGGACCATGGGCTTCGACACACTGGGCTCCATAACGGCAGACTCCGGTTTCGGTCCAACTTTCACAAGCGAGGTACACATCCGAACTGAAACCTCTTGGAGGTGGTCTCCACTTCCAGTCACGGCCTTCGTCAGACATGATCATCGTCTGATGACTTTCTGTCTGGCAATGAGATCGAAGTTCTAACCGATCACGGAATTTTAAACAGCAGTAGGTACAAATAGCTTGACCATCTGCTTCGAGCATCAAGCTTTTATCTTCTTTCATACCTGCCCATAAATCGAATCTGCGTTCTAAAGACATGAGCTCTTCTTCAAGTTGCTGTTTGGGGCCTCCTTTTTGGTTGGCCATTTGCAACACGGAACGAAGGTTTTCTAACATTTTTAACGCTTCTGGGTTGTTTTGAACACCATCGTTTAAAGATAACCACTCTCTTGTAGCCATCTCCGCTTCTAAAAATTAAATCAAATAAAGTGTCAAATAAACATATTTCCCCTAATTTCATTTCAAATATTAAGTTTTAAATATCACTAATTGTAAAAAACAAGTTTGAACCTGAAAATCTTCGCAGAGAAAATAAAGCATGGACGAGTCTTCTTCTAGCACCCGTTCTAGCTCCTGTGTTATTTTCATTCCCATCTGCTAGAAGTTTTATGATTTTTCTGCAATCAGAAACGACTGCCTCATGTCGTCCCAGTTCGAGACAGCATTCTGATCGCCCAAGAAGACACGCTACAATTCTCTCTTTGCTGATTTGTTTACTTAACCCAGAGCCAAGTAACTGGTCGTAAAGCTCTAAAGCTCTGTTCCACTCTTTTCTTCGAACAAACTCATGGGCCTGGGCCTCCGTTTCTGTCATTTTATATATGGAATATCAGAAGTGTTTGACAGTCTCTAAAATAACACACTTCGTTGTGACATTTGGAAGAATGCATCACACAAAATAAGATAATATCTAAAGTTTTTGTTATGATTTACACAGTTTACAACAACACTGAGTTTTGGGCGAAATAATAGTACAATGGAATGCAAATAATAAATAACAATAAACGTAACTGAACCTTTTGACAACTAGTCGACATTTTTAATACTTTCAATGAAACATTGCATTATTTGTTATTTAGTGTACAGTACGATTTAATAGTAGATAAAATCTGCAAACCTTTATATTATTACGCTTCATCACAATTCTTATTTATACAAAATCTATTATACCTCTAAAATGATACACCATTTTGACATACAAATCACAATATTTTAAAAACCATCAAATCTGCCCTCTATTACATATTAGCTGAACATAATATGTAAATGTCATTTTTATCATAAATATCCTACGCAGTAAATAATTTTTTATTCTATTAAGAAATGGTACGTGTTTTTAATAACACTGATATAAATATTTACAAATTATAAGCAAACATCAATGTATTTTTCTTAATTTGGTACGATAAACATATGCAATAATATTGAAAAAAAGGGACCACATATTTTCAAAATAATAAATATAATTAACGTATCTTATCGTAATTTGAAACTTTTAAATAAATATAAAAATAAATAAGAGACATCTCTCGTTTTCTTGTAACATTAAAGGAAGTGACAGCTTTCTTATTTCTGAAATTTGACATTTTGGTTTGTGACTCAGATTTTAGTGAAAATTTTATCATGACACGAAAATGTTATGATGATACGATTTGAGCAAATAATGATAAGTACGATAATAACATTAAGCCACACCTTAAGATAATAACTTCAGTGAATCATAAGTTATTTGTGTTTTTAATCAATATGGATACAAAAAACAACCTGAAAAATGGACAAACGAAAGGAAGAAAATTAAGTTTTTCCTATTTTAGAAAATCATTAGTAAGGAAACCATCATCCAACCAAGTAAATGAATCATCAGCATCAGTAAATGATGAAAATGCACCACTTTCAAACGGTCAAGTTACTACATCAGACTGTTGTCAAAGACAAGACAAGAGTCGGAAGAACATCTTCAAGAACTTGAAGAAGAAAATGCATTTAAAAGAGTCATGGGTAATATGTCGTACTAAACAAAAAATCAAAGCTAGTGAATCATCCGACGAGTCAACCAGTCGAGGCTTCACAACTTCAGCTTCGATCTGTCCATGTGCCCGATCTATCTGTGATAAATCCTCTCCAGTAGCTTCTCGCGTTCCCGAGGTGTCCCCAATCTACCTGCCTAGCAATAACGAAGCCGTGGGGCCCGAGGTGCCCCCCAGAACTCGCCACAGGCCGGCAAACCTCGTCCTTTATCCTATGGAAGGTTCTACACCTGATGACAGTCCGCTGGACTTCGCCGACACCTACAGCCTTCCAGTGGAGACCAACACCGTCGGTGGAGGCCTCATACGAGAACTAGGGAGCTTGGCCCACGAAGGATGGTATTGGGGCCCAGTGTCCAGGCAGGAAGCAGAGGAGAAACTGCAGGGACAGCCAGATGGTGCTTTTTTAGTCCGGGATTCCTCTTCGGATAATTACCTCCTGAGTGTTAGTTTTCGAAGTTCTGGAAGGACATTGCATACCCGTATCGAATATAACTCTGGGATGTTTAGTTTTTACGCACAAGAAGGCTTTTCTTCGATATCAGAGTTAATTAATCATTCGATGAGTTACTCTCAAGCAGCTGTTTATTGTTACTCTAGACCTAGGTCACCTACGCAACCGTCGTTTCCTGTGCGACTTTCGAAACCGTTGTCCAGGTTCATGCAAGTCCGGTCGCTGCAATATTTGTGCCGGTTTGTTATAAGGCAATACACCAGGTTAGATAACATTCAGAAATTACCACTGCCGAAAACTATCAAAGGATATATTGAAGAAGGACATTATTAAGTACAATGTATACTTTGCTAATAGTTAATCTGTCCAACATTTCTACTGTAAGTTGTTTTCGAATATTGTAAAAAATGGACAACGTATACAAGACTTCCTATAAGTAGCCTTATAGGAAACTAATTATGTAACAAGTGTTATATAATCATTGTGGTGTTTTTCAAAGTAAAACCTCAATTATTTTTACGGCATTTAAAAAACACTCAATTTATTTTTATCATTCCTGATTTCCAAATTTTTGTACGCAATATCTCTATTTGGTGTAAGAATACAGTGTAGTGTGGTATAGAAACATTTCACGACTTGTGATTGGTGCATATGTAAGCCAATAATGGTCGTCCTATTGTGGTACATATATTTTTTTACTACTAGCATTTCAGTCCCAATCCTACAAAAAAAAATATATTGACAATAACAAACATTTTGATATGAACATTAACTTGTTTCTTAATATTCACAAAAAAGTAGGCTGTCTGTTTTTATATTCGACGTTTTAGTTTGTCAATCTCATTTTTTTATTAATTTAGACTTCATTTTAAATTGTGAATCCGTTAAACTTGATATTTAAATTGAGAATCCATACTTTTCAATTTTCTTAAGTTAAATGATTCAAACAACATTTGAATTTGGATACTGGTTAATAATAATTTATTATTGACCTAGATGACCATGGTTGCGAAGTCAAATAATAGCTATTAACGTATCTACGATAGTTATGAGTATCATAACCGCCGTAGATGTTAATTGAATTCCGAGTTCAGAGAGTGAGGATTTTAACCACGGATGTTATAAATCATACCATGCCTTAGATGTCTTAAAATCTTCGCTCTCCTCATAACTATCATAGGTATGTTAATAGCTAAGGTATAAATACAAAAGGCTCATAATTTTTTTACTATAGCTCCACCTATCACTTCATTCTTAACCCAAATAGAGTCGAGGATATTTCTTTTAATTTTAAATAATTGACGTTTTACAGTGTGTATTTACTATATTTATGCATCATTTATCCTTTATTTAATATCTCGTTTAGAAGAGTACTTTGTTAAATTCTAAATATGTACTCTAGTCTATAAACATATTTATATGTGGTATTCAAAGCTCAAGACTAAAAATTATCAACTATTATTATTTCAAGTAGATTTTTAGTCGTGGAAACAGAATATCAGTAAAGATATAACAGCGACATATTAGTGAGAAGAACAGAAGTTGAATAATTCCCAAATACGAGGAGGTCTTATATTTATACAAAAAATTAATATTATACAATGTAACAAATAAAAATTATCTCTAAATTGGTCATTATTAATTGTTACTCCTCTGAATATCTTGGCAAATTGTGAAGTTAAAAACTCAAATCGTGGTTCACATTTGCACAAAATGGGTACGCTAAATATATTTATAAAAATCAGGGCAAGAAACCGAAAACTTTACATTTTTTTCGGCAGCCGGCTTTAACCGATAAAATAAAGCGGTTTTTTGCTCTGAAAATAAGACACTGTGATTTTTAAAAGTTACTATCCACACAAGACTGAATTTCGTATTCAGTACAGATCACAGACTGTTAAGTTTCAAATTGTATATTCTAGAATTATTTCATAACGATTCTCATTTATGTAGCGCATTATTTATGTATAAATAAAACCTACATTTGAAATATATTAACTTTATTTGTTCTACAAATAAAATACAACGGAAACTGAATTTGTTTATTACCTATTACCCTTTATGTCAGGTTCGAAGAATATTTCCAAGTGTGGTATATACAGATTGGATTATATCTGGTGATTTTTTTGATACGCTTTCTGTTTGGTGTAATAAATCATGAATTTGGAATAATTCTTCAACTCGTCTATTTAGGAATTCCCATGTTTTTGTATGGTCTTCTGATTTGTCTTGCATCATATATAATTCTGTTGTTTTATACAAACCTGCTATGGCGAATCTTCTAGCGTACCATGAAAACTGGAATAGAATCAATTGAAGAAACTTTTTTTTTTGTATTTATTATAGTGATGGGCAATGATAATTAACTGAAATGAAAATTGGCAAAATTGACGATAATTAACCAGGTTATGGTATCTTAACTTCATTTCCAAACGAATTTTAAAATATCGTTAGGTTTATGTTTTATTATTCGTAGCGAAACCAAAATCAAACGAAATGTAAGTAATTCAATAATAATCTTGATTTTACATATATTAGATTTTAGTTTGTGTATCTTATCTTTTTAATTTAACTTTAGTATTATTTATTTAAATTTTGTTTTTGTTTCTTTTACAGACTTCATAGTTAGATTGTACCTATTTCATTAGAAATTTGGAAAATAGGTGATGTCCGTATTTAATTTTGTTTTTAATGATAAATTTGTATTATTATTTGTAAATAATTAGATAAATATACAGAATTTGGTATCAAATTAAAAATTAAGTTAAGATCTAATAGAAAATGGGACACAACTTTTTTTTTATTTTCGTAAAATAAAAGAAAATCCAATTTTTTTCTATAAATTGTTTTTTGTTTTACTGATTTCATAGTTAGGTTGTACGGTTGTACCTATTTCATTATGAATTTGGAAAATAGATGAAATCCATATTTAATTTTATTTTTAATGATTTTGTATTATTATTTCTAAGTAATTAGATAAATATACCGAATTTGATATCAAATTAAAGTTAAGTTAAGATCTAATGGCAAATGGGACACAACTATTTTTTTATTTTCGTAAAATAAAGAAGAATCCTAATTTTTTTTTCTATAAACTTTGTTTTTTGTTTTACATATTTCATAGTTATGTTGTACCTATTTCATTAGGAATTTGAAAAATAGGTGATGCCCCTATTTAATTTTATTTTTAATGTTGATAAATAATTATATAAATATACTAAATTTGATATGAAATTTAAAGTTAAGTTAAGATCTTTGCATATGTAACAAATGCATAATTAACCATGGTTAATTATTAATGTAAGTTAAGTGATTAATTAACCAGTTAATTATCATAATTATAATTAACTAATAAATGCCCATCACTAATTTATTATTATTTACATCAACAGATCTGTCACCGGCGTAATAACAAATATCGTCCGCTAGAGTTTTTAGGTTTTCTAGCGTCTGTCTTACATTTGGAGGTAAAGACATAATAGCGATAGCCTGAGGCCACCATTGTTTATATGGGACAATCATCCTGAGTCTGTTTTCCACTGCTCGATTTATAAACTTCGGAACTATTATCTCTTGAGTCGCTTCCTGTAATTTCCCATCATTTAAACTGAATAAACCCTTCAACTTCTCTTGTACCTGCTTCATGTTGTCTGCCAGCTTTCTATTGCAGTCAGAGTAGAAGAAATGCACCAATTCTGCACCCCCGTTAGGAAAAAGGCCATGTGAGATGCCTGGATAACCTATACTTTCAGCGCCTTTCACAATTGTTTCTTTCGACCAACCAAATTCTGGGACAAATGGTAACGATGCAGTAAGGATTTTGTTTTTGATGTTTTGGTCGTATTGGTCATCGTTTTGTTCTTCTGTTTTTGAGATGATAATTTTGTCATTGTCGTTGTTTGACTTTAAATTTAACGCTGGAGGTACGTGGGATCCTTGTTTTATGTCCTGTGTGTAGTTTGCATCTAAAAACAATTTATTATTCTTATTATTTATCTTCATTTTCACAATTCCTGTTTTTCATATTTCTTTCTTTCTTCTTTGCCAATCACAAAACATTTCACATAATAAAAAACAGTAACAGATTTTTCTGTCTGTCTTAAAATTAAATTTCGTATTCATATAATTTAATTTTGATATAAAATCATGATTTTAATACGAAATAAATAAAAAAATATATAACACTTTTGTCAATAATTAGATAGCCATGGAAACAAATGATTATACCTGACATCTGATCAACAATCAACTGTCACTTTGACATTTTTTTTTTGTTTCCATCGCCATCTGATTACAGAAGAACTATAACATATACATATACAGGTATAACATCAAAACCAACTACCGTTATTATTTTCTTCATTGTTATAGTTACAAAGAAATGTTATAAAATAAAGTTGTAGGAGACCAACAGGGACATCCTGTCGGAGTAGAAAATATTTTTTTAAACCAGTGGTTTTCAAATTATAACACAAAGTTTTTTTTTCTATAATAATGAAGAAAAAAATGGCGGCAGTCGGTTTTGGTGTTACACCCTGTATATATATATTTTTTTTATAATAAGGTATAGAATAATTTAAATTAGTAGTTTTTCTGGACAATGTATTTTATTTTAAATATAAATACATAATAAATACAATCTGACATTTTAAATAATCAACATTTAAATATTCGTTCCATCACAAATAAGCTCTTCAAGCCTAGCCAAAAGCATTTCCAAAGCTTCAAAACTATTAATCGCAGAATTTAAAGCACTCATTTTATCTTCCTTGGACATTCCTGGCAAATCGTGTCCTTTGACTTTGACACTGAATTTCGAATCGCCTTGTCCTTTTTCGTTTTCAATTTCCTTGATCCGTAACTCGTAGTGGGCTTTGGAAATATTTATAGCTTCACGCAACGGTTTGAAAAATGATTTCTCAAGTAGTTTAAAATGATTCCAAATTCCAGTAGCGTTGTATTTATCTCGAATTGTGAGATAGATGAGTAGATTTAAACTGGTGATAATTTGGTCGCCCCATTCCATTAGATCTGTTTCTTGTCCTTCAGGAAGATTACAAAAAGTGTCCAAAGTGTTGAATAGTTTTTGTCCACAAAAATATTCCGGGATTTTGTTTTCATTTTTTGCGAAAACTTCTCGAATCATATCTTTATATTGAGAGATTATAAAACCTCTAGTATTTACATGCTTTATTGTACTCATTAGATTTGTTATTAATAAATATCTGCCTTTTAAATCAAATTTAAAGATGTAAGTTTTAAAAATTTTAATACCCAACTCTCTGTATTGTTTCACATCGGAATAAATAATCATGTTTGTTAAGTTTTTACAAAAAATACAATGTGCAGGAGAATCTAAAATTTCTGAGGGGTAGACGGAAATATTTTCGTTGAAAATTAATGCATGAGCAAGAAGCAAACTTTTTCGAGTAATAAATTGTTCAGAATATTGCAACATGTGAGCTACTGCATAGAACATATTTTGAAAAATATATAACGGAGAATAAACAATAGGAATTTGTTTTAACTGAATATTTTCAGATAAAATTAAGTAATAATAAACTCCTAATGATAATGTAGGAGTTCTGTAGTCACAAGCAAATACATCTTTAATTTCGTCTTCCATTATTTTATTCTCACATTGTTGTACTTCAATTTTTCTTTCTGGAAGGTACTTTAAAAATTTGAAACAATCTCCTACTAGTTCACTCAAATACGTCATTATTTTCTCCGCACAAATTCGACCTCCACTCTTCGCTTGAATACCGAATTCTAAATCAAGACAAGCTAAAGGTTTGCCTAAAAGTTGAAGCATATAACTTGCTAAAAGATCTCTTCTTAGAGAAATTTCTTGCCCGCTTAACGGAAGAGCAACTTCATCAATGAACGGTTTGTAAAATGGAAGGAGTTCGGAATAGAATAAAGTTATTCTTTGTACGGAAGAATCTGCATCTAGAAGAGATCTTTCTTCGCCTTCGACGCCAAATTCTCCGGGTAGAGGTAACTCAGACGCGTGGGCATTAATCGTGTTAAAAGTCCATTCTAGAGATCGACCTCTTTTTGATGTTAACTTCAGCAAAGTCTTTTGCATCGCTTTTAAAAGCGAAAAGAATTTCGTATCATCTTTGCTTGTCTCAGCTTGTTCAATAAATTCCAGCAAGGCTTCTTCAGGATTTGATTTTTCAGCGACGACTAATAACAACTTTTCGCAACAATCAAATAACTTTGGTTCTTTGCTGCTGGTTTCTTCGGTTAAGTTCTTCGTAATAACGGGAATTAGGTCCCATGAGTTGTCTTTTAGACAAGCGTTATACTTGTTGTCGTTTATGGCTTGCAAAGCTTCTTCTAGTTTGCTTTGGGTTAAAAGAGTTGTGATTTCGTTGACTAAATCGGTAGCTAGTTGAGCTGTTGGTAATTCCGGAACTTCAGACATTGTAATTTTAACACAACCACGATTAGAACGAAGCCGCTGCAACACGTACAATTACACTGTTCTATTTTTCGACGCTTGATTAAATAAAACGATGTCCCCGCAAGAATTTAAGAAATTATTCGATTTTTCAAACAATACATAATCAATCATGCAATGTCAAACGTAAATAGTGTGTTCTTAACCTATAACGACTTATAAGTAAAAATGTTGCTTACATTGTATCTGGCGGAGTTGTAAATTCCTTGGTACTCTTAATAATACGGCAAATACGTTCATGTTAATTTGGTTTATGTATTTTGCTAATCCTGGATTCTAAATAACCTAAAATAGTGTGACTTTTACGTCTCCATTTCTTTCGACAGCTCTTAATAGTAAAGCCGGGTTTACACAATTTATAAAACACACTTTACAATTACCACTCCACACAAACGACAAATAAGGTGCATAAATTTAAGGAGTTGTATTCTCCAAAATTTAATATTGCCTGTAATAAATAATGAATTAAAATATGTTCCGGTTCTAATAATATCCAAATAACCAGTTATTTGAATGTACAAGTACCCGAATTCTGGGTATATTTCGAAATTGAATCGGATAACCGGAATAACAAAAGTTACTTTTTCAAAAAATAGGTACACTAAGGGAATACGATTCCTGAAAGTCTTGATTACTTGGATATTTGTTAGAATATCTTATAGGCGTATTCCGTAAGATATATGATTTAAAAATATTATTAAAGTATACGCTATTATTAATTATCATGTTTAATAACTTCTTTATATTTTTCTTCTGAACTATTATCAGCTATACTCCGTTTGAGAATGAGAGGGAGTAATAAATCAGTCTCAAAAACATAACAGTGGCGTGTCAATAATTGTTTTTCTGATAGTCGAAAGGTTTTAAGATTAAATTTGATAGTAAATACTGTACTTGTACTTATACAGGGTGTTAAGAAATATAGAGTAAAATAATTGTAGGACATGGAGAAGAAGTCAAAATAAATCGAAAAGTATTATACAACATGTGTATAAAAATAAACCGTTTCAGAGATATGGGAGTAAATACCGACAGCCATTTTTTTTTTAAATGAATGGTTTATATTTTTTTTTAAATCTAACCTCGAAGGCTTTTTTGTGCCACTATATTTGCACGTTTGAAACGAAGTGAAGTTGGGTAAGAACCTTGATATGTCACTGGACAAGGGGGAAATGGGGCACTTCAGCCACGTTTTGAAGAATATCATTTTTAATAACAGTATTTCATTATTAAAAATCAATTTGGGGAAAAATAAAAACACGGGTCAATATTTGCTAAAAATGAAGAAACGTGAAATAAAAATTAATCATATTTTATTTCTCGAATTAAAACGTTAGTAAAAGGACTTAGAAATAGGAACAGGATATATAAAAATATATTTTAGGTAAATTGTGAGGGGGAAATTGTGCTCTGTTGTATTGTATTAAATAATTTTATTATTAAATATAAATATTTACATATAAAATGCTTAATAAATAGCATCACGATACTGTATTGGCAATCGAACAAATATTGTCTTTCTAAAAATAAATACTGGCATCACGCATTTTCTTCGCTTTTATTATTCTTCTTCCCAGAAGCAAAATGCTCCTCAATTTCCTGCAACGTCTTATTCCTAGTTTCCGGCAAGAAAAAGAACAAAATAATTGTTCCAGCTAAAGCAATAGATCCGTAGAAGAAGAAGGTTCCTCCAGATCCAAGATTTTTAAACATAAGTGGCGAAGTTTTCACCACAATGAAGAAAGCGAAGAAAGCCATTGCTGACGTCACACCGCTGCCAATTCCCCTAACTGCCAGGGGAAAAACTTCCCCAGTTAGTGCCCACGGCAGGGGTACCAACCCAATACTAACAAAAGTTATATACCCTACTAGAGATGTCATTGCAAACCATGCATGTTGTCCGGCTAAGTGACTATTTGCAGCTAATGCAATTAAAGATGCAGCTGTTCCTAAACCACTTACTAGAGTCAAAGGTCTTCTTCCGTAATTTCTTGTCAAAATACAAGCAATAACTGACATCACAACTCTCAAAGTGTCAATAATCATCATTGCCAAATATTCATTTATTCCCTCTCCTACAGTTTGTTTCATAATGGTGACAGAATAAAAAGCAACTGCATTCACACCTGAGAATTGCGTGGTAAAAAAATAAAGATTTATAATCAGCAAAGGTTTCCAGAATTCTGGGCGAGATATTTGCTCTTTCATACTGGTTGGTTTGGTAGTGTTAGCTTCAGTTTTTAGTTCTCTTTGACGCCAAAAGAGGGCATTCATTTCGTCCAGTGCTGATTGGTCGCAACCGCGCAGCCATCTTAAAAATAAAGTTAAGTTAGGCGGGAAATTTGAATAAAATGGTTGTGTTTACCTGAATGATGCTTCGGCTTCTTTCAGTCTATTTTGTTTGGCAAGCCAAGAAGGCGTTTCAGGCACAAGGAATATAAGGACATAGCAGGCCAAAGGACACAAGGCACATAATGAAGCAGTTAGTTGCCAACTTAAGAATGTTCCTAACAAATGAGCAACGAATAAGCCCACTGATATGGCTAAGGACACTGCGGCTAGTAAAATTCCTCGGTATTTTGGATCTGATATTTCTCCTGAAATAAAAAAAACATGTTTACAATTTTATTTTGTCTTGGTGTATGTAAACGAATAATATATTATGAAAACTTGAGTTAAGATTTCTATTAACTAGAAACTTATAAGAATTGAAATATGAAAGTTATAAGTCAAAAAGAAAACTGGTTAAAATCAGTTTTTTGTTCATATTTACTCATTTTTTCGAGAAAACAAAAAACAATATTTAAATTTAACCGACTTCGTATCTCTTACGATTTTTGAGATCCAAATTGTTAGCCTCTTAAAACGGACATCCTGTATAATCCAAGTACATTAAAATGAATATAAATTTTAATAAATAACTTTTATTTTTGGTTAAATAAATCAACAGATTACTTGGAAAAATCCTATCTACGTGTATCTTACGGTCCAAAATATCAGAATATATATATTATTATTATTGCAGTTTTTCTTTTTGTTCAAAAAGTACAAGAATTGTCTAGTTTTCGCTATCTTCTTAACATGAACATAGTATAGTTGTCAAATAATAATTTTAAAAGTTAGCATATGAAATTTGTTTTTATTGTAAAATATAAAAAGACAAAAGAAATGTGTATACAATTAAATAAGCGATTAATGCACAATTTTTTAATCGTTAGTCAGCAAATTTGTCCTTACATTAGTTTTTATTAATAAAATAATTTGGAAAAAATCTAGGAACAAATTACATTGGATATTGTCCTTGTCCCATCAAAATAATTTATGAACACAAAATCTAAATCCATATTTACTAATGTCAAGGATAATTTTACGAAATGATAAACATTTCTTTGAATTATGAAATCAAATGATCTCATGAAATTGCTACGCGTATGCGACAAAGTCCAGAAAGTGTTATTTCATTGTTTTTCTTCATTTGCAAGAAAATATTTGCTTTGTGTGCAATTTACGCATATGCATACATGCGTAACTAATAGTTTTAGGAATTTTTATTTGTTTATCACAGTTTTATGAATAGGAGAACGTTCACCATAAATTAATTAATTTATGTCGTTGATTGAAAAATACATAGATAGGCAAGCTTATGAGAAAATCCGTTTCAATTACTAACTGTGAGTCTGGTTGCATTTGGGTTAATATCAGGCGTTTCTGTAAAATATTATAAAAAGAGCAAACGTCAAATAATTAATAATACAAATTAGTTCTATTTTAAAATTTACTACTGAATTATTGAAAGAACCATTTTAATAGATACCAAAAAATTAAGTAAATATGTAAAACATGTTTATTTATCTAATATTTTTGTCTGTTTAATTCCGCAAAGTAGTTCATAGAATTATGAACGAGATGGCTCTGTCAAATCTGATTCCAAAACAGCGGTACGCAAAAACACAGGCTTGCCTATCTATATATTTTTCAATCAATGCTCATGTGGTGTTATTTGAGTGGAAGAATACATCTTTTGTTTTTACTTACCAATGTAAACAGCACAAGTAGGTCCTAACAATCCAACACACAGTCCTGTAATGAATCTGCCTGTTAACAGCATTACTATATTCGTGGAGAAGCTGATTAATATCCAACCAGCTACAAAAGGAATGGAAATCATGAAATGAGTCGCTCTTCTTCCATATTTTTCTATCATCCATCCTGCAATAATACATCCAAACGCCATTGGCAATGCTGCTAACGATGCTGAAACAAAATATAATTATTTATTTTATTGTTACATTATTTATTTGTTTGTAAAACAATTTTTGTTGTTGTTGAATAAATTAAAAATATATGTAGCAAGATATGAATTATTTATTATTCCTTTGTTTTTCTAGTTTATTAATTTCAAAGATTATACTACCAGTTTAACTTTTGTGTATTTTTGGTTACGTTCTCAACAAAAGAAATATATATACAGTAAGTTAACGAAATGCCCGTCTTCGATATATTCGTTGTCGTTCGAAATACAACACAAATATATTAACAGAATTTATTCGTCCACTCAAGGAGCATAACGAAAAGTTATTTTCACATATACAGGGTGTTGCATTATGGCTCGGCAAGAATTGTCTGCCTTTTTAAATGGAACAACCTATATATTTTCACATTTTTTTAATTGTATTTTATTGTCCTATACGGACATATGATTTTTTTTTGTTTTCTGCCGCGTTGCTAAGTTATTCCGTTTATTCTCTAAAAAAAGACCAAATACTCGCATTGCTTTATAAATATAAACTGAAGTTATTTTAATAGTAAAAATTAAGATTTTTTCTGTCCAACTGTAACTATACTCTAAGTTCTAACATAATTTTGTTTAAATGTAATTATACAGGGTGTTTAATAAAGCAAATCAAATTTACTCAATTTTAAATGATTATAACTCGTCAATTTCTCAAATAAAGGTCAATAATAGTGAGTGTCTAAGCTAGCAGTGAAAAAGTATGATTTTTAAAATTACCTTACAAGTAGGACTGTTATGTTTTAAAACGCTCCGTTGACAATGACAACCAAATAACAAATGAAACTTATGACTTATGTTGCTTTATTATTTAAATTATAATTATTGATAGTGTTAGCTAATATCAAACAATTAATTATCACTTTTAATTTTAATTCAATATTATACATTGAATAACTCTTATAGCTATTTCATAAACCCCCTTCCTTTATTCATTTGTTTAAAAGATAATTAACAGCTCAAAAATCTTCAGTTGTCTTCTGATAGTTGTAAGGTGAGTACCTTTTATATTTTTTACTTTTTGACTAGAATTTTAATAACTAATTGTGATCTATTTCTATGTAATATTAAAACTAGTGCACAATGTACAATATTATTACAGTATACATACTAGTTCATATATTTTAAAAACGATTTTTGTTATAAATAAACTAATTTATTTTTTATTGTTTCAGACGCGGTCCAATTACATTCTAGATTTAAGAGGGGAAGCAGGTACTTCTCAGTTTTTTGTTTTCAATACAAAAGTAAGTCCAATTTTGAGATTTAAAAGTAATGTCCTCCCAGAATTTTTTACCACTTTAATTTTTTGTACGATTCTATATTTAAACAAAATAATTTCTCTTATTATTTTAATTTTTACTATTCATTTGATTTATTAATAGTCTTGAAAATATATTAAATTAAATAATTTTTTAACTAAATAATACGTGACACATTAGGTATGAAATGAGATCTAGATATAAGGTGTGATTTTAGATATAAAGTGTGCTGGTTAGATGTACGGTATGGTGATTAGATGTAAGGTGTGATGGTTAAATATAAGGTGTGATCGTTAGGTATAAGGTGTGATGATTAAATATAATGAGTGATGATTAGCTATAAGGTATGATGATTAAATATAAGGTGTGATGGTTATATATAAGGTATGATGATTAAATTTAAGGTATGATGATTAAATATAAGGTGTGATGATTAAATTTAAGGTGTGATGATTAAATTTAAGGTGTGATGATTAATTATAAGGTGTGATGATGAAATATAAAGTGTGATGGTTAGATTTAAGGTGTGATGATTAAATATAAGGTGTGATGATTAAATATATGGTGTGACGAATAAATATAAGGTGTGATGATTAAATATAAGGTGTGATGGTTAGATATAAGATGTGGTATGATGATTAAATATAATGTGTGATGATTAGATAGAAGGTGTGATGATTACATTTAAGGTGTGATGATTAAATATAAGGTATGATGATTAAATATAAGGTATGTTGGTAAGATGTAAGGTGTGATGATTGAATATAAGATGTGATGATTAAATATAAGGTATGGTGATTAAATATAAGGTGTGATGATTAAATATAAGGTATGATAATTAAATATAAGGTGTGATGATTAAATATAAGGTGTGATGGTTAGATATAAGGTGTGGTATGATGATTAAATATAATGTGTGATGATTAGATAGAAGGTGTGATGATTACATTTAAGGTGTGATGATTAAATATAAGGTATGATGATTAAATATAAGGTATGTTGGTAAGATGTAAGGTGTGATGATTAAATATAAGGTATGATGATTAAATATAAGGTATGTTGGTAAGATGTAAGGTGTGATGATTGAATATAAGGTGTGATGGTTAGATATAAGGTGCGGTATGATGATTAAATATAAGGTGTGATGAATAAATATAATGTGTGATGAATAGATAGAAGGTGTGATGATTAAATTTAAGGTGTGATGATTAAAAATAGGGTGATTGTTATTTACAAAGTGTGACTGTTTGATATAATGTACGGTATGATGACTAGATTTAAGATGTGATAATTGAATATAAGATGTGATGTTTGAATATAAGGTGTGATGATTAAATATAAGGTGTGATGGTTAGATATAAGGTGTGATGATTAAATATAAGGTGTGATCATTAAATATAAGGTATGATGATTAGATATAAATTGTGATTGTTAGATAGATTAATAATGTGTCACGTTTTATTTAGTTTTTTTTTTGCTTATATATGAGAATATTCTCTAATTTATTATGTTCAAATCTTCAAATATTTCCCAAACATATAGGTACATGAAATATACATTATTTAAATGTTTACAATCTCTTGATATTACATAATTTTTAAATATCACGTGCCAATATTTTAATTTACCCAAATACTATTCTCAGCCATTATTTTTTCCTTGATATTTTTTATATAGAATTTTTATAATTATAATATGCCAGTAATAAAATTTGATAAGTCGGGGCACTCCTTGCTCTGTTTATTGCATTCTAATCGTTGGTATGGGTTGCACGGAAGGGTTGTGATACCGCCCTCGCATTAGCGTGTTCTAAGTGGGGTTTTGGACGTGCTTTGTACATCTTGCTGCCCTTTTACCATTTTGGGCGTTAGTACTGGAGGGCCGGAAGGGTGTCTGACCGCTAGCGTGTTGAAATGTCTAATTGTGGAGTGAGTTTGTACGCAGACTATATTCCCATCAACAATTTCGTTTTTATTTTCGACTTCTTTCTTGGCTTTCATGCCAATTCCCCTGACCCTTTTCGCTGGAAGTACACTGCATTAGTTTAAGTTGCGCCAAATAGTTTTAAGTCGCGGTTAGATTTAAGTCGCGGTTATATTTAAGTCGCGGTTAGATATAAGTCGCGGTTAGATTTAAGTCGCGGTTAGATTTCAGTCGCGGTTAAATTTCAGTCGCGTTAGTTTTAATTCTTTCTCCTTTCCTTAAACCCAAAACCATCCCTTCCCCCCTTGCCGACGTGGAGAGACCTTGTCGTGGTGGCAGGGCTTAACCATCCTCTAAACATCAAGTGAAAATTCATAGAGGATGGAACCAACATCTCCACTTGAAAATTACAGTGATTCATTTACAGATGAAGCAATTTTTATAAATTTGTTCTTCAGATATTCTTAAGGAATTATACGAGTAGATGATATTCAACAGGACAACAGGACATATTTCAAATAGTATATTTACTTGTTGAAGGAACAAGTTTTATTGGTAAGTGCATTTTTTTTTATAAAGAATATTTAAATAAATATTGCAAAAATTGTCCCTCAAATCAGTATTTTTCGTAATAGTGAAAATAATTGTTTTTTTATTAATATTATTATATCGTCTAGTCTATAATAGATATTTATATAATAAGTAAATAAACAGGAATGATTGTTTTAATAGTGAAATAATGCAATTAATAACTCAACTGAATACTATAAAATAAAGAGGCTCTTTTTAAACGAAAGTAGATTTTTTTTAAAAAAGTAATTTATAACATAATTTGTAATTGTTGTAATATTTATTTGCTATTTATTTATAGCATGGCAGTAATGGATTTCTATTAATAAGGAAGGAATAAGGAAGAAGAAATATTTAAACCCTGAAAGGAATTTATGATAATATAAGAATTATGTCCAAAAACATTGCTAGGAAAATGGAAGGATCATAATCTCTAAAATGGTAAGTTATTTTTTTACAATTTTTGTTTATTTAACTGTTTATAAGGGGAAATTTAGATAAATTGCTTAACAGTTAATGAACGGATTTTTGAAAATATATTGTAATTATTTTTTATTATGTTTAATTGTTTGTTAGTTAGTTTCTTTGTTCGTTATTTTATAATTTCTTATATTAAAATATAATACTTCTTTTAAATTCGTTCCCTATGTTTTATTTTAAATGAGACGAGCAAATACATTGCTGTCAATCAAATATCAAATCGTAACCATGGATATGACAAATCCCATGCTTTACATTAAGAAATACTCACGGTATAATAATTAGAAAATAATATTTTATTGATTTTTATTTATGTCTCATTTATTTAATAAATAAATGTGACAAATGATTTTAATTGTACAAAATTTAGATAAACCATATGTTACTTTTAAGTGTATTGTTGGTTGCGTTCGTTTATCAAAATAGAAATTATTGATAAAATATTATACCTTTTAAATGATAAGTACTACAAGTATACTGATAATATTAATTGAGATTTATTATTATAAGTATTTTTTGAAATAAATAAATACACATTTTGAGGTGAAATACAAAAATAAAAAAAAAACATATTTTTGAATTTAAATTTGAACGTAAATATTTCGAAAACAATAAGTGAATAATTAAATTATGACTGAAAATTTGGAATTAGCGCATCGAACTTACCGGCGATTTCGAAAAAAACAATTTTTTATGTCAAATAATGGGTAATAATATTGGGTGTTTACAATTTACAAATATTTATTTTGTCTAAATTTTTTTCATAAAACTATACTTAAATTATTTATTAGCAAACCCAACAATGGGTATGAAGACTTGAGTGATATTTTTATTTATTTATATAAATTTAGGTCAAAAATAAGTAATATATTTTTAGACATATTATGCAACAATTTTTTGTATTTGATGCATATATTAACAGTTAATCTTTATGTATAGTAAATCATTTTTCTAGACAGCCTATAATTATCTAGATGTAAATTAATAGTTTAGATGTAATTATGCCTATAAATTAACAGCATCGGTCTAAAAGAAAATAACAGTAAAATTTCTTCTGTTCAAACATAACTGTCATCTTCAAGGTTATAAAATACTTATAAACAAATACACGCATGACAAACAAAAGAAATTCTACTGAGCCTACTATCTTATGTCCTTAGGAAAAATCACGTGAACAATAAGAAAAAAATCTTATATATTGCAAGGTCGCATCAGATAAAAAATCCCTTATCATATGTGTCAAACTTTTAATCAAGGTTGGGAGAAAAACATTTGAAATTAAAACTATAGGTAGGTAGGGCTACCTTAGCAACAAACTCATTTATTTTGATATATTTGTACGTAGGTTTTTGTTTTATTTCCTGATTTTTTTACACGAAATTTTATTAATTGACTTGTTTATAAATTGACAAAATATATATCAATTATTTTTGGAAATTACAGTTACAGTAAGATATTGAGAAATGTGAGAATACAACAAGCATGAAATGGTACTTATTTCATATAATACGAGAATGAAGCGAGTTGTACACTATACTTTTTCTACAACCACGATATTATTTCCTAATTCATTTATATTTTTATCCAACACCGTGTAATTATAACGATATAAATATGCTGTTTTTAGATAAATAAAGTAGGTCATAAGTCACTATTGAACTAAATATATTAGCTCACTGTTTTTTGGTTCGTATCATAGTAACTACGTTATAAAACCTTCTCTATACTATTTTGTTCCTAAATGTCATTTCGAAATTCCATCTGTCAAAAATCTTATATGTATTTTATATCAATGATTAAAATGTGTTGGATAAAATGTTGTATGGCACACGTGAGCTAAACTTTTCTCACATGACTTATCTGTAATGTAACACACTTGTACCATAAATAACTATTATTAATACAGTAAGTTATAATATAAAATTTATTTCGTGTATATATATTCAATAAAAAAGTTTAAAGGAACAGAGTACACTGCTGTTAATAAAAAATCAAGTCGTAAACCATGGATATGACAAATCCCCATGTTTCACGTTAAATATTCTCATGGTATATCTAATATTCACGAAATTTTATCCATTGAGATAATTTTGCAATATAGTTAATAAAATAGTGAAATAATATGTAAACCAAATTAATAGACACAAAATAAACAATCTCGTGATGTTTATTTAATAACAATAAGGATAAATGGTATCAGTCGTTTATATTTACATATGTATTAACATAAATGTATATAAACAAGTATTTAATTACTTTGAATGTCTGCAAAATTATCGCAATGTGAAAGTGGGCATATACATATATCGTATAACACCAAACATCACCCAGTGCTCTAGATATTAACTCAATAGAAATATTTATGCATATAGCATTCGCAAATAAATATTTCTTGGGAAAATGGTATTTTATAATTGTTAGGAATTAGGAAGTTTATTTTTTTCAAAGTTTTACTGGACTTTATAAGTTACACATTAATTTTTTTATTAACAAAAAGGATTAGCTCTAACTTAACTAATATTAAGTTCCGTTTTTAACTCCGTTTCGAATTCATAAAATGTGTTACTAAGATCACTAACTCCGATTAGAGTTAGATACAGTACAAGTACCAATTTTACAACAAAAATACCAAAAACCGTTTAATAATATTTTATATTATTAAACTGTTTTCGATATAATAATATAGAAATTGTTAACGCATAATTTTTTATAATAATTAATACCTACTTACAGTATTAGTACAATTCCTGTTAGAGTATACGATAATTATTTTTACAGTATTTTCACTGTCAATTATAATAATAATTGTCACTGTCAAATATAAAACATTTATTTCCATAGGTGAATTAATTTTGATAATTAATTAATAATAATTTTACTAGGGATTAATTTCATATTGGGTGATTAAATTAATAAACAAGCATTATATTACCACAGAAACTAATAGGTTATGTGCATAATAATATTTTGTTTTCAAAGCTGTCATGTATTTGACAGTTATATAAATATAACCAAATTATTATTATTTTAAAATTTATATGCGGAAATGCAAAAATAGTGTATATACCACAGGATTAAATTGCCGTTATTCCCTCAATTTCAGGATTAAATCATGCACTTTAGTCCCTCAGTGTATAAAATACTATTCATCATTTCTTCTCTTTACTCCCTAGGCAATAAAGTAGTCTATTATGAGTCAATTACCAAAAAAATTAAATGACAGTTTATTGTCGATCAAAAGAAAATTTAACTTAAACAAGTTAAATAAGGTATTGCAAATTTCAAAACAAACCATTAAAATGCAAGTAATTTTCGTACAATAACCCGCTATGAAAAACAATAAAGGTCGTCTTGTTCCGGAAACAAAGTAAATAAAAAACAAAACATGATCCATATTCCACGACCTTGCCATAAAAATAACTGTTTATAAAAACTGGTTGCCAAATAATTATCACTCCGTATAAAAAGAGAAAAACAATTTTTTACGACTTAACTGCATTTGTAGTAATTTTGCAAACAAATGACATAATGTAGTAAATAAATGATAGTAAAATTAAATGGATATCAGCTGTTTGATTGTCGTCATAGTAACACATAAATAAATATCAGTAAACAACTGAATGTTATTGAAAAGATGAATAATATTTTTCTATGAACATAACTAAAACTTTTGCTTACAATTTCTATGAAATATTTTGATAATGCGGCACATAAAAAAAATACACATGTATTATTTTTCTTTCTTTTTTGTCAAAAATTCATGTCCTGTATATAATAATTGTTTAATAAATTGCTGGGTCCATAAATAATTAAAAATTAATAATTTAATTTTGTAAATATGTACTTTTTTTATTTTCAAACTATCTCCAAACAATGAGTGATCTTTAAAATTTAATATTTTAAAGTTTTAAATGAAAAATTTTGAGTATACGCCTAAAATATTCCAAAAATTTCAAATTTCGGGTCAAAAATTTTCATTTTCAAAACTGAAATATATTGATAGATCTCTATGCGCTAATTCCAAAACTTCTTACAGAATTTAATTATCTCTTTTCGTTCCTAAGATATTTGCTCTCAAAGTTGCACCTTAAAAAAGTGTGTTTTTTGGGTATATCTCAAAAATGGGTAGAGATACAATCTCAACGATTAAACAAATTGATTCTACGGGGAAAGTTACATAAAGAAATGTTTTCTCCGCATATACGTTCTTTGGAACGATTTGGTGAAAAATAAGAAAAACTAAAAAACAGGAATTTCAGTTTTTCACTTGGAAACTTTTTGTCTCCAAAATTCTTCATTTTCTAAACTTAAGTAAAGATCGATATGCTGATTCTAAATTTTCAAACCGAATTCAATTATCTCTTACCGTTCTCGAGATATTTACGTTCAAAGTTAGACCTGAAAAAAGAGGTTTTTCAGGAATAGCCCTGAAATGGGTCGTGATACGACTTCGGCGACCTCACCAATCGATTCTACGGGCAAAACTACATAAGTGTACCAAATTTTAGATTTTTATCTCAACAGATAGAATTACTAGAAGGAAAATACTGAAAATGGCCAAAATTGAAAAAAATCGTAAGGGGTTCATCAGGCATTTTTTTCGATTTTGGCGATTTTCGTTTTTTCGCTCTAAAAATTGTATCCGTTGCAATAAAAATCTGAAAATTGGTACCCTTATGTAATTTTGCCCGTAGAATCGATTGGTGAGGTCGCCGAAGTCGTAAACCTAACCATTTAGGGGGTATACCTAAAAAACCTAATTTTTTAGGTATGGCCAAAACTCAACTTTGAACACGAATATCTCGAGAACGGTAAGAGATAATTTAATTCCGTTTGAAATTTTGAAATCAGCGCATCGATATCTACTTAAGTCTAGAAAATGAAAAGTTTTGGAGAAAAAAAGTTCCTCGGAAAAATTTTGAAATTTAGGTTTTTTCGTTTTTCTCATTTTTCACCAAATCGTTCCAAAGAACGTATAGGCGGAGAAAACATTTCTTTATGTAACTTTGCCCGTAGAATTGATTGGTAAAATCGTTGAGATTGCATCTCTACCCATTTTTGGGATATAATTAAAAAACACACTTTTTTGAGGTGCTACTTTGAGAGCAAATATCTCAGGAACTAAAAGAGATAATTAAATTCTGCTTGAAAATTTGGAATTAGCGCGTCGAGATTTATCAGAAAATAAGAAAAAAGAAATTGCAAAAATTTGAAAATTTTTCGGAAAAAAATTAGTTGTTTTTCAATTATTTTCGATTTTGCCTAAAAATATGATAAAATAGAATATTGGAATCTTTAGAATTGAATTTCTGTGATGTTAATACATAAATAAACAAATTTTCAGGACAATATTTCAGCATAAATAAAAAATATGAATATAGTTCAATTTAACCTACTTTTTAAAATATACAAAAAACATATATAAAGATTTTTTTTATAGATATACGTCATATGAAATAAGAAATTGAATTTGCTATCAATACTTAATATTATATCTTTTTTGTAAAAATTGCAGGCAATAAAACAATAAAACAAAAAAAATGTGTACAAAATTTTGTAAATTAAGGTTATGGAAAAAAAATGTCAAAATGACAATAAAAAACATAACCTCAACGTAATTTTAGTGGAGAAAGTTGGAGATGACGCAAATTTTAGTCGTTCAATTTCATCATAATTAGTTTAACAGTAAAAAGGAAGCGAATTTAAAATTACCAAATAAACTAATGTGAAAGTTCAGCGTCTCTGTCATTCTTTATACCGGGTGTCCCAGCTCGATCGACACAATAGATTTATATAGGAAATCAGTTAATTATGAATAGTATCTCCCCAGTGCAAGATATTAACTTGAAATTTGGTATGCTTATTGGGGAATATTATTTCTATGGACTACAGATATTTGAAATATGTAATTTCATCTGCAAGACGAGATTTATTAAATTATAAAATCTAACATTTTCGTTCAAAATCAATCAGCCATGGAAATAAAAGAAAATATATATGTGACAGTTCTGACAGTTAATGACATGCCATTGTAGATATTTATATTTTTGTAATATTGGTATATTATTAAACAAAAAGAAACTAAATTCAACTTAAATAATATTAAAATAAAGGGAATAAGAATTAAAATCAGTGACACTTCACTAAACTCTCAGATAAATATTTTTATCTACAACTATTGAAATATGGGTACATTATACGTGTGATACTACATACAATATACTACTCATATTACACAAGTGTAATATGAAATGTCATGATACACGCTACACTTTTCTGTAATAAATAGGGCATATAATTTAACACATAATATTTTATTAAACTGTTAATTTATTAATAACATATTTTTTATTATAAATATCAATATATATGCTTGTAAAAGTATAATAAATACAATTTGAAAAGTGATTTTGACATTTAAGTGCTACTGTGGCGCCATCTGTTAAGCTATATATTAACTACCCACACCTAACTGAATATTTAACAAATAATATCAGATTTGTTATATGCCTGATAGTTGTAGATAAAGTATAGTATTTGACTCGCATAATATGGCTACATTACACTCAGATGATTAAAAATACTCGCTACCGCTCGTATTTTTAATTACATCATCGTGTAATATAGCCTACATATTATGCTTGTTAAATAATATACTATCTTTTATTTCCATGGCTGTCTGATTTTGAACGAAAATATTAGATTTTAAATTTAATAAATCTCGCCCTGCAGACGAAATTGCTTATTTCAAATAAGTGTGATCCATAGAATTAATATTCTCCGATAAGTATACAAATTTTGAAGTTAATATCTTGCACTGGGGAGATACTATTCATAATTAACTGATTTCCCATGTAAAACTCCCATGTGTCGGTCGAGCTGGGACACCCGGTATGCTAGACATCGGGTCTTTCTTATTCTTAAGACGTGAGGAAGAAAAAATCTTGTTGCCGTGTAGAAGTTTTTTGTGTAGTAAATTATAAATTATGCATTCTAGGTCAAAAAACTGTACGGTTTTTTAGGCAGATATTTCGGAAGGTTTAAACAGGGCCGGAATGAGTTTTTTTTGGAAATTAATTAACTATTTTCCATATACTACTCACATAAACACATTTTAATTTAATCAAAAACCAGTTTTTATTTTAAATCAAGTATATCATTTTTATTTATTGCTGGGTGTGTCTGATCTTTATAACTTTTTTATAATACACAAGAAATTTATTTAAAAACTTTAATATTCATTACTGATGAGGAGAAAGCACCTAGGAAGTTTATTATGTAATAATGTAATATTCAGTTGATGCTACTTTCAAATCTAAATTTTTAAACATCAATATTACAGTGTAAGTAATAAAATAACAATGAAACAATAAAAAGTAATATATGAACAAATAAAAATATACATTATTATTAACATTTTATTTGTTGACATTTATTTTTAACAATAAACTTTTTATTTATTCAACAACAACAAATAGTAAAACCAAAACGATTCATCTGAAGAAAACTATTTTAATTTTTTTTACACAATTAAATATCTATTTTTTTATTCTGTTATATGACAATTAAAGTCATTAAATATAATTTAATTTTAAAATATTATTATATACAGAACATATTTTGATTGTTATTACTGGTTTTGTAGCAAATAAATATATTTTTATTATAATTTTTTTTTCATAGGTAAAATTTATATAAAATAGTAATTTTATATTTTTATTTAAGTATATAAAAAATTGTTTGTTTATATTGATAGGAATTTTTTTTCGTTATTTATTATTTATATCATAGACCGAATAAAATAAGACGAATAAACAAAATGTTTAAAAAAATAATGCCATTATTTAACTAAAATAGTGATTGTTGAATATATTTGAACTTACCTATCCAACTAGCCATATCTTCGTCTATAGGAATAGTTGAGTTTGCTTGTCTTAATTGTGGCAACAATGTAGCAGAATATCCTGAAGTCATTCCTGCTCCTACAGTCGCCATTGTTGGCCCTGCTGCTGCTAAACACTACAAAAAAGTAATATTTTACGTTAAAAACAATATTTAAAAAAATGTCATTTTCGTACTAGTATAATAATATAGTCATTTTTGTACTAGTATAATAATTTTGCATTTTTGTACTAGTTCAATAATGTTACTTTTTATGCCGCTTTCTTTTCTGCTACTTGTAGTATAATACAGCATTTACTTACTTGTCTCAAAAGTGGAGAAAACCTCTTATTCGTAACGTTGCTGTCTTGTACTAATTTATCATCAGATTTCCCATTATCCAATCCATTTTTTAAATTCTTGGGATCGGGAATTTCGAGTGTGACGTCACCGTTTGCTTCTATTTCCTTTTTTGTTCCCATTCCCGTAGAAATGCACCTGAATCCTCCTCTGGAATCGAAAGCAACGTTATACTATATACAGGTTCCGAATTTTTATTGCGACTATTTTGAGAAGAATAAATTAATTTATAAATTTTCGCACAAAAACACAAAGTTCAAGTTAAAGATCGGTGGAGAAAGCAATTGTTTTTGCGAACGGATTGTTGAAATAGTTAAATAATAAAAAAGTTGTAAGCGACAATCTTGAATTAAAATACTTCAAATTTCATTTAATAAAACAATTTATTTTGACGTACAATAAATGAGAAAAAAAACTTATTTTTTTGTTTGCATTGTAATATGTATTTTAGATTTGTTATTTGAGATAGATGTATGAAACAATTAGTAATAAAACAAATTACAGTAATATTTGGGCGTGGTTGTTTTGTTTATAATAGATACTTATAGATTTAATAGATGATGTATTTAGCCTTGGTCTATATATAAGACGATATATGAGGACAGACACGTAACAATATCGATAATTCATTTTTCTTATTATACATAAATGTGTCTTTGTATTGTACAGTTTACAGGACTGTAGCTGAGATGGAAAGTGTACCACAGAGACCATTTTTATGACGTAGTAAAGATTTCATAAGTAATTTATATATATATATATATATATATATATATATATATATATATATATATATATATATATATATTTGGTGAAAACTTATATAAAATGGCAATTTTATATTCATTATATATTATTGAGATACATATTAATTAATTGTTATAATGATCCCAAAAAAAATGTTACTTATTATTTATATTATAATAGACCGAATATAATCAGACGAATAAATAACATGTTTAAAATAATAAAGCCATTATTTAACTAAAATAGTGATTGTTGTATATTTTGAACTTACTTATACAACTTCATAAGTAAAATTTTATAGAAACATACTCCTTAGTACCTCCCTGGCGTATTACTAAACAGCTGATAGTACGAATTAGGATTGAATACTAAACTGGAATACGTTGAGACATTTTCGTAATGGTGTTTCATGTATGCAAATTATAACCTAATTACTCAAATGCTAATGTCATGATATTTGATTGATTTGTGATAAATTTTAGCAGAAGATTTAAAATATTAACTGTTTATTTTTTGCAATTATAAAAAAATTGAGATATGGCCTCATTTTTTCAATTTGAATATATTAAAATATTTATTAATGATGCGAATAAGAAAATTTTTGCCAATCTTGTGACAGTGAATTAAATTTTTTATTCTAGGGCGTAAAATACTTTGTCGCACGTTACCATGGAAACATTAGTGTTATTTAAAAATGACATGTTTCGCCAATTTTTGGATTAGCACCCTCAAAAAAATTTCTGATAATTTTAATATACATATGTTATATTTATATTAATAGCAAATATCGATATAGAATGATAAAGTACTTTTACACTTTTTTCCTGCAAACAGAAATATAATTTATAATCTTAGATTGTGAATTATATCAAATATTAATTCTTAATTAATATCATAGACTAAGATTTAATATAATTTATTTATTCAACAACAACAAATAGTTATTTGTATATCAAGGGACTAAAGTATAAGTTTCTATTACGCATATTTAATGTAATAGAAAATACTTTATTCCTTAGATATAAAATATATTTTTCCCGAAATCGTTAAATTGTTAATTAAAAACATAAATAAATAGCATTATGTGTTTGTAAAACGTCAGCTAGCTATTGAAACGTACTGTCAAAGTGTCAAATATTTCTTTATAATTTTCATTTATGTTTACATCTGCTTAGACGTCGTCTGCATAAAATCAGATAAATTATTATCAAGGGTAAATAATAAATAAATTCACCAATAATATTACAGAATATGTTTGTTATTTTAGGTAGTGCTAAAATAAACTGCAAAAATATAATACTATTAAAATACAGGTTAATTCAGTTTGACAGATGAGTCCGTAAAGATAAATTTTGACATAAGAGTCTGTAAAGTTTTACTTTAGCTACTACTTTGGCTAACTTTGCGGAGTGATAGCGAGTACTTTAGTATCGATTTCGAAAAAAAAGTGCATACAGAATTTTGGTTTCAATTTTATAATTTTGTGTTAATTAAATTGGTATAAGATTTATTATTGTATTTATACCTTAAAAGGAAAGGCGTATTTTGATTTTGTTTTCATATGCTTTTTGGAAAGAAATATACAAAAATGTAATTGAAAATATTTATCTTAAAAAAATGTAATAACCATCTGTTTTAGAATTAATCGATCTGTTCAATCAATAACCTTTGACCCATTAGTCAATTGTTTTTCTCGTAGAAATTATTATTTTTTCTTATCTGAAGTATTTTACAGAATGATGAATTCTAAACATTAAACAAAAGCATGTCAATACGGCCCTGGCGAGTAAACAGCTGATGAACTTGTGAACTCACTGCAACAATTTCTTTGTAACGTTGTTATGCTTTTGTGGGATTTTATCATTTCATCATTCTGATTCAATATCTTCAACTGTTTAATAAGAAAAACTTCTCAGAATAAAAATAGAGCCACCAGGCCTTGTAGTCTAGAAATTTGGAGCAGAAATCATATTTATTTTTAAACTTTACAATGTTTTGTTTTTGCGAAGAACATGAGTTTGTTTTCAAATTTCAAGTGCATGACATTCATTTGAAAGTCAAAATCACCAGAAATATTATGTACTAACAAACTTAATAGTATATTTTAACATTTTCAAAATTTGAAAACACTGTCAAAATGTTGAAACTTACTATATCTCTCTTGAGATGGATTTTTAAATTTTTGTCCATTTTTATCAAATTATTCCTTTAAAGTTTGCTTATATTAGACAAATTGTATACCACATGTTTAAAACAAAATTTCCAAAATATATTTTTAGAGAGGCAAAGTTATTATATTATTGCAGAACAAGAATTAGAATAAACACTTTAGAATGCTCTAATTCTTGACCCATTGAAACCAGAGCACAATCCAGAGCAGCCAAATATATTCCAGAAGGTGCTCCGGTTTCAGTAGACCAAGAATTAGAGCAAATGCTTTAAAATGCTCTAATTGTTGACCCACTGAAACCAGAGCAGCTAAATCTGCTCCAGAATGTGCTCTGGTTTCAGCAGACCTAGAATTAGAGCAAACACTTCTTAGTGGTCTAATTCCTGACCCACTGAAACCAGAGCACAATCCAGAGCAACTAAATCTGCTCCAGAATGTGCTCTGGTTTCAGTAGACCTAGAATTAGGGCAAACACTTCTTAGTGCTCTAATTCCTGACCTACTAAAACTAGAGCACAATCCAGAGCAGTTAAATCTGCTCCAGAATGTGCTCTGGTTTCAGCAGACCTAGAATTAGAGCACACGCTGAAGCGTGCTCCAAGTCCTGGCCGGCTGCACTAGACCACCTTCAGGGCACCAGAAGCCCTGGAAGGCGGTCTAGCCAGACCGCACAGCGGGACTGAGTGTTGGCGTCTCAGGATCACAGGTATATCCTGAGACGCGCATTATTATCGGTCATCTGGATTCCTATTGGATGAAATTCAATCTGTAATTGTGGCTGTACTAGTGGGAATTTTTAAATGAAAATTTGTAGACATAGGTACTTTGATGTGAGGAATTCATTGGTAATATTTTTAAGGGTGTAACTTACACCCATTTTAAGGTAGTAGTCAGTTACTAAAAAATGGAAAGAGGTACAATAATTATTTAAAATAATAACAATTCACGGCTTTATTACTGATGTAAAAAAATGCTACATTATGCTTGAATCACATTTAAGTTTCAGGATCCCCGGTATATCCTCAGACGCGCATTATTACCGGTCATATGGATTCCTATTGGCTGATATTCAATCTGTAACTGTGGCTGTACTAGTGGGAATTTTAAAATGAAAATTTGTATACATAGGTACTTTGATGCGAGGAATTCAATGGTAATATTTTTAAGGGTGTAACTCACACCCATTTCAGGGAAGTAATCATTAACTCCAAAATGGAAAGAGGTACAATAATTCTACGCTACGGGAAATATATCCTTGGGGGTATGAGCCCCAATGCCCCCATGTAATCGCCGCCCATGCTTGTGAAAAAATAACCAACTAAGGTAAGACGATACCACAGAGCACAGAGCACAGAGCACAGAAGAGTTCAAGATTTAATGATTTACGTCTATCAAGCAAACAAGCATTGCTCAACAAATCAAAACTGAAAAAAATAATGAGGAATCTGTTTCCATCAAGAGCGAACAGATCCGTACTCTGCATTTCCCATCGTACCGGTTTTGCGCGCGTAATGACTCGCTATAAATAGCTGATGTTCGTGATATAATTTGTAGTCTGAAGTAATAGTTGAAGTGGACTCTGCAGGTTGCTACGGGTCCGAGGAGGCTTAGACAAGCAGACGAAAAAGGAAGATCGAATGCGTTACGCATAACTTGATGGTCAGATGTTTTATACATACCCACTGGCGACTACGCTGCATAAGGCAGTTTCCATGGTAATTATTGTTAAAAATAGAATGAGTGTGTTAGGTTGGATATAGCAATTGCAGGACTGGACTCACTCTAATTTCAAAACCTTTGACCAAATATTACCATTTTACACAAAAATATCAAAATATACAATTTTTTAATTTAAATATTATTTCGCTCGCAAGCTATAAGAATAATTATTTGTTAAATTATCTCGATCTCGAGTTAGTCATTCTTATGAAAGTGGAAGTAGTTATTTACATATTAAGTGTGGGAACGTCATTTTTCCGGATGAGTATTTTGTGGCGTGAGCTTGCGAGTGTTGAAATAGAACGAATCCGGGAAAAAAATTGATGTAAAAGATTTGTACAATATTTTTTGTACGAAAATCATAAAATCGATCATTTGTTTTTATTTTTATACAAATATTTTTAATTATTAAACACATACTCATACAGGTTTTTATTGTTCTTGTTATTACTTATTGGTAGACTCTGCATTGTTTCTATTCATACTTATTTATTTTACTTTTACTCCGGCTGTGTAGAAATTAAACTTCAATCTTGTGAATCACGTCACAAAAGATGTCACTGTTATGACGTTTGAGGAAAAATATATTTGTAAATATTATTTTCAAATGTGTTGTCTGTTCGAAATAAAATGATAATAAGTATTTTTTTATTCTTAATTCCATAGCTAATAAAAAATATTTTAAATTATTTATAATTCACAAAATATACTAAAATAAATAATAAAATAATAACATGTACTACTAAAATGTATTTAAAAGATAAGTTATAAACAGATATTATTTAGATGGGTGAACAATTTGAATTATTTTATGAAAACATATTTTTTTATTCATTATCTATCATCCTAATGTGAATCAGGGCGTCTAGTACCTGAGGTATAGGTCGTCCAGAATTCATATAATAAAGCGGTGTTAAGAACATATATAATTTGGGTGGGTAAATATATATTTATAAATGTACAAAAAAAGTTGTAAAGTAGAATATAAATTAAAATTCATTTCGTGGTGAAACCCCAGAAAAATGGACCTTGTGGTACACTTTCCACACCAGCTACAAGTCCGAAATAAACTACTGCTAATATCTGCATAAAGTGGTACACTCAGTAATTGATAATAATAATAAGCTGAGTATATTTTACTAATTTAAAATACTCATAACTCATAAAAAATTAAGTGTACAATTTTTATCTTTTAATTGCAACATTATAAATTATGGTGTTTATGCATAAAATGAGAGATATAGTAAAAATAAAGTTAATGCACTTTTTATTAAAAAGAAATTATTAATTAAAATAAGTAATTGTATACTTATATTGTATACAAACATAGAAGTAAATATTAAGATGAGGATTGTCCTAATTTAAATTATGATTTAAATCAACTATTTTTTTTTAAATAAAAATCATTGATTTTTATCAAAAAGAATAAAAATACAAAATGTATCAAATTTGATACATAACTAATATATTCTGTACATATATGTATAGTATACGTACGTAAAATAAAATAATAATAATAATAATATCTTAAAATTAAATTATCAAGTTTTGTCAGAGATAAAATACATTCCAAAAAAAATTTAAAACTATTAGTAATAACCAAAATATGTTTTGTATATAATACTATGTTAAAATTAACTGATATTTTATCACATTAATTATCATATAACAGAAGAAAAAAATAAGTATTTAAATGAACTAAAAGAAAAAAATTCTTTGTTACTCTTCCTAATTTTTCATAATTAAAAAAGTACAGTAATACTTAGATATATTTAAAAATTAAAAAAATCTGAAAAATCGTAATTTTTGCCAATCCTAATTTAAATGTGTAACAAGAAGTAAAAATTCTTTGTTACTTTTTTTAGTTTTATTCAAATGAATCGTATTGAGTTTTTATTATAATATTTGAATCGGAAAAACAATTCGCGCTTTTTCGGTTTTATTATAGATTTCGTTTTCGTTTATGAAATAAAATATTTTTATTGCTTTTAAAATAATTTAAAAAGTGCAGTAACATATATCTTTTAAAAATTAAATAATCAATGATTTTTTTTTAATAAATTATAATTTAATTTTCGATTCTACAATTAGAAATAATTATGAATGATTATTTAAAAAGTGCAGTAAAATATATATTTTAAAAATTAAAAATTCAATGATTTTAATTTTTTTTTGATACATCATTTTACAACTAGAAATAATTATGAATGATTAAAACTATTAATAGTAAAAGTAACCGGAACCTAGTAGTCTTAAATAAACCACAAAGTATGTCATAAACAAAAAACAAACCATCGCGATTCTCATTTTTGCAAAGACAGTAGAAAGTTTATTAAATAATATCAAAAGAAAGTCACAAAAATCCAGAAAATACTCACCTAAATAGCAATGGAAAAACAACATACAATCTAACGCAAACAAATGAGCACAGAACCAATATCACAAACAAATGAAATCAAATGTTCCCGCGTAGCAGTGCGTGTATCGTATCGTAGTTGGCGGCGAACTGAATGCTTACCGCTTCAACCGTGTAAAATAACCGTTCGTGAAATAATCTATGACGTCACACATCTACTCTGTTTTGTCTCAGATGGGAAATTTGGATCGCATAGGCATTGCATTGATAGATAAGTGATTGTCACTTGTCACATGTACTGAAATTACTCATTTGTTTATTGATCTTTGATTTTGTTTTGTTTTGAAAAAGTAAATGAATTTATTAAAAAAGAGAGGCTACAATTTACACTATTAAAAAAAATTAAAACCAAATTTGTACATATTAAATTCCTAATCTGATAAATAAAAAAAAAATTCTATACTTCAAAAAAATTGTTTATAATATAATATATAAAAATTGATGAATAGTTTTGATTTTATTACAAATTTCATTTTTATTTATGAAATAAAATATTAATATTGCTATCAAAACTATTAAAATAGGGCTATAACATTTAGATATCTTTAAAAATTAAATAATCAAAAGTCATGTTTTATTTGAATTAAAAAAATCAGTGTTTTTTGATTTTTTCAAACGAATTATTATTTTTTGCCAACCATGTTTTGTACATAAAATTTTTCTTATCTTTTGTAGATATGAATTTCAATTCTTCTTGTTTTCGTAAAATTTCCTGACTTTTCCAGATTTTCCAGACCTTTCCAGACTTTTCCAAATTGAGGTCACCTGTATGCTTTGTATTTCGATATACAGCAGATATAAATAAATTTATTATTTTAATCGTAATAGGTAAGAAATACTAATATTTTTTTTTAACATTTCGTAACTTGAGGTAGAAAATTTCTGAGATATTTTTTAGTAATATACACATACAGTGTATGATTTTTGTAAAAATGTTATTTTTTATAACATTTTCTGTTTGTTTTTGATCAGCTAAAACAGTTTTCAAATCATTTTGTCATCAGTGTTTCAAAATAAAATCGCTTATAAAAAGGCTTTATCATGTTCACATAGTCAAATTAAAATTAGGCCATATTTAATTAGCATTATGATAATATTTATAGTACATCAACAATAAAATAAATAAATAATAATTTTGCTGATTATTATTTTCTTTTTATATTTGATTTGGCACACTTAAAATTGCACATCTCTTGTAAATACTTTGGAAAACACTGGTTAAATAGTTTTTTTATTAGATTTTTAAGTGATACTGGCACACGTATTCAAATGTTTATTGGAGAGTTTTTGATTTTGTTTTTTTCGAACAAGTGAATGTACGTCTAAGTATAAATCATATAGGCTGAGTATCCCGATATTCAACTTTTTCTAACGGTTATATTTTGTTTAATAACTGATAGAGATTTTATGAGATAAATATATTTATTATTTTAAAAGTATTATCTTTAAAGTAAATTAATGTTTTTGATTTTTATTAAATAAATTGATAATTTTAAATTACTACTGTTTTTTTTTTATAAATAGCTGATTAAAATTTTTCAAATATTTATTGAAATACTCGTATTTTTTAAAATATAAAAGATAAATGACTATCATATAGATACTCTACTGTTTATCAAAGATTTTATTGATTGTGTTTTGTTAACAAGTGAATGTGTTGTATATTGATTATCGTTTTTCACTATCATTTGTTTTATTATATAATTTTCCGGATTACTAACTTTACATAGTAGACTATAATGAAGATAATTACATTTTATAATTATTAAAGAATCACTTTCCTATATCTTTACGGCGTGTTTGTAGAAAGTAATTTATATTTTCCATTGAAATGTTTTATTGAAAATTGTTTCCTATTTCTATTATTGCTACTTTACTATTGTGTATTTAATAGATATACTAATTATTATTTCCCATTGTTGGGTGTGCCAATTGATATATATATATAGTGTAGATTATTTGAATTTGTTGATTAATTAACATAAATAATATAGGCAAAAACCAATTCCAAATTAGGAAAGGATTTAAAATACGTCATTAATAAATCAATTGAAAAGTACTGATTGAAATTCTGACGTATGCAGTTCATTTTAGTTCTGATTAATTCACTGAAGTATAATGTATACATAAATTATCATACTATTGCATTTTTTCGCATATTTAGTTGAAAAAGTCATTTGAATTTAACCTTAATTTATGAAACAAAGATCAGTGTTGTATACTTCCTTGATAATGTATTTATAGATGAGATGTTTGTTCTTACTCATTACATATTTTTTTTTAAATGTATATATATTTCAGTTCTTTTATTGTAGATAAAAGTTCAATACCAATAAAAAAAATATATAAAAATTATATATGCACATATAAAATGTCTGATTACGATAAGAGTCTATTGGTTTAATATTGGTAAGCAATGTGGCTATTCAATAGCAAAGTACATAATGTGGTGTACACATTTTTTTTGCACTTCTAGGACTAAAAGCCTACTTTACTCTTCATTATCGAAGACTGAAGTAGCACTTTTAATCTCTGAGGGATTAAATTTGAATTTAGTTGAATTGAAGAAAATCTTATTGTTCTTGCACATTTCTTGCACGACAATTTCTTGCCTTGTCTTGCTCTGAAATTTGTAGCTCTTGTCTTGTTCTTTCTTACATTTTTGCAAGACTGATGCAAGATCAAGAAAAATGCAAGGCTCTTGTGAAACACTAAGTACATTGCAAATTAATAGAAGAGTAGAATCAGTTAAATTGGGTCCTCCACCATTTTTTTTTAATTTTTGTCTGAAAGAATAGAGTAAAATAAGCATAAGTCTCATTTCAAATGTAATAGGCAATATAATTTCGAATTGTTTATTGCTAATCAAGTTTTTATATGTTTATTTGCTGAAAACTTATGTTTATTTACATTTATTACAATTTTTAATATAGCAAAATTGTATTTCAAAACTTTATTTAGGTTAATTTGAACTGTCAATGCGTTTTTGACATTTAAATGTCAACTACGGAGACGTATATATTTTATACTCCAGACATGTTATATTTGTCGACATTGCATGTTTCAAATGTTTCAAACATTGAATCTTGCACACCTTTTATCGTGCACACTTTTAATCCGCGAAGAAAAGTTATCTTACCCCCATTTTATCTTGCGCACATTTTATCATTCACACATTTTATCTTCCATTCATTTTAGGTTCTACACATTATATCTTCGTCAACATTTCATCTTTAAAATATTGTAATTGTACCTTTCATTCATTTTATTGCCCGTGCAATTAACATACTTATAATTAGATCAAATATTCAGTGTTAAATGTTTCTGAAAATAAAATATGTAAAAGATAAAATGTGTGGAACATAAAATGAGTGGAAGGTAAAATGTGTGGATGATAAAATTATTTGGAAGATAAAATATGTGTAAGATATTTTTTTTTTGCGGATTAAAAGTGTGGAGGATAAAAGGTGTGCAAGATTAAATGTGTGCAAGATACTATGTCGAGCAATATAACATGTGTAGATGATAAAATCTCAATTATTTGTGTTTGTATTTGTATGTGAACGTATTTGTATTTAATTCCAATAAAAATATATTTTTAAATCGTGATTATTTTCTTGATTCAAATCATAACAACCCTATTTATATTGTATCAACCGGGATATCCACGGCTTAAGACTTAAAATTTAATGATCTTTGTAGAGGATAAGCGACTGAAGAGGTTGATGGAGAAATCAAATAGGCAGGAATGCAGTAATAAATTTTATTGTTAAGTCTTAAGCCGACGTTTCGCTACCATTTGTAGCTTCCTCATGGCAAAAGACTAGAGTTAAGATTTGACGATGTAAATGATGAGATGGAAGAATGTTTTTAGTGAATTTTAGTTGTGAGATCCCAACTTTAAATAGAAGATCCTGTATTTTCATCTATGACGTATTCGTTCTATTGTGTGGATGATAGAACTTAAGATTTGACGTTGTGAGTGACGAGATGTAGTTATTTGTGATCTCCCCCTGACTCCGTCCCTGCGGAGAGATGAGCAGTGCGTGTGTGTGTGGATATAACTGCACCGGCCCCAAGTACCGTGCGCTCTGCAGGGCGCCAAGGTCTTCAAGGCTGCTCTAGGAGTTCAACACTCCCGTAGGTTACCAACCCCACACCCTTACCAACACCTAACACCACCGCCATACATGCATCTTCGCTGTCGTACACATTCAGGGAGGTATGTTTAACTGTTAATAAACGAAAAATGTAAATAATAATAAAGGTAACAAAAACACTCCCGTGGGTTACCAACCCCTTACCCTTACCTACACCTAACACCACCATCATACTACCTTTGCTGTGGTACTGTGGTAGGTATGTTTAACTGTTAATAAACGAAAAATGTAAATAATAATAAAGGTAATAAAAAACACTCCCGTGGGTTACCAACCCCTCACCCTTACCAACACCTAACACCACCATCATACTACATTTGCTGTGGAACTGTTGTAGGTATATTTAATTGTTAATAAACGAAAAATGTAATTAATAATAAAGGTAATAAAAAACACTCCCGTGGGTTACCAACCCCACACCCTTACCTACACCTAACACAACCATAATACAACCATCTTTACTGTCCTACTCATTCAATTGTAAATAAATGAAAAATGTAAATAATAATAAAGGTAATAATAATAATACAATTAATGTACTATAGAAGTATCTTTAATATATGTGTGGTAAGTACCTATACAGAAATGTAGTATTTGTATATGTATATGTAATACAATTCTTCATTGATCTAATATCCATTTAAAGAGAATGAAATAAGAACACTTATTAGAACCAGAGAAAGTAAAATGCTTTAATTAACTATTAGAATATTCTAGACCTATGCAGATATATGCCCGGTTGCATAAAGTTTTACAAAATTTATTCACTCGTTAAATTTTTTAGAGCTATATTTTATTAATTAATAATAAATTGTATAGAAATTAAAATTCACTTCAATTTGTTACTTTTTGGTTACAATTATAAAATACAATAAATAATCTCCAATTTCTTTAATTTCTCATCCATTTATTGTTCCATATTCCATAAATTTCACTATTTATATGCATCTGAATATGATCTAACATCTCCAGTATTTACTCTAGTTTTTATTTTATTATTTATTGTTTTACATTTTGCTTTAGTATTCGCTCTTATTTCTAGTAATTCACCTAATTGTTTATTAGTCCAAGTGGCTCTAGTAATTTGCTCTAAAAAGTTTTCTCATGCTTCTAATTATTGCCCTACATAGTTTTCTAATTTTTCAACTATTATTCTAGTTTTTTGTTTCAGAGTATGCTCCAATTTATCCAATTTCTGATCTATTTATTGCGCAAGTAATTGCTCTAATTATTTGCATTATTTTTTTTCTGTAATGACTCTAGGTGCTTCGCTCCATACAATGCTTCAGTGTTTCTAATTTCTGATCTACTTTTAATCTCACATTATTGCTCTAGTATTTGTTCTAGTTTCCAGTATTTGGTCTACTTATTTGCTCTAGAATATGCAATAATTTCTCCTGGAATTGTTCTATTTATTTGCCTCCCTCGAATTAATTCCTGATCTATTTATTGCCTCAATAAGTGCCCTACTTATTTGCTCTAGAAGATACTCTATTTCACCAGTTGTTACTTTGAGAAATGTAAATAATTTTTAAAATAATGGTTGTATTAAATAAAATCTTAAAAATAAAAATAGATTATTAACTTATTATTATGTTTTGACACAATTTTTGATTTTTTTTTTGTAAATATTATAAATATAATACAAATTGTTTATATCTAAGAACGCTTTGACACATTGCTGTCAAATTAGTAACTATGAATGACAAATCCTATGTTGTATGTTTAAATGAACCCACGGTATATTAATAGAGATAAGTTTAAAAAATAATGATTCCTCCCTGATTTAAGATCCTGTTTACTCGGAGAAATTTATTTACAATTTTTTTGGGTTCATTGCTTGTGGTACACGCAAGTTATTTTGGGAACAAAAATAAAAATAACTTACGACCATGCGAACTGCTTGATTGCATGCAAGTTCATCTTCTTCCACTTTCTTTTTTAGGTTTCAATCTTGTATTTTTTCTTATTAACCACAGTTCATCTTCGATAATCTTCTGTAGTATGCCCATGTCTATATTCATACAAAATTTATTACGAGTTATACATTGTATAAATATGCTGTCTTGTATGAATTATTCATTTTGTAAATTTTTTACCTTTGAAATATTCAGATTATATTTTTATAATAATAGTGTTAAGTAATAAGCTTCGTACAAAACTTTATAAAATAATAATCTTGGAAAAATGGTATACTGAGGTAATAAGTAAATTAAATTACAGAATAAAACTAAGAGATCATTCTAGAACAAATAAATAGAGCAATACTATGCAGAAATGTGAGGCAATAAATAGATAAGCAAAAAATAGAGCAAGGAATATGGAACAATAAATAGAACAGGAGTTAAATAAACTGAAACACAATCTGGATCAAAAATCTAGAGTAATAATTAGAGAAATTAGAGCGCATTCTAGAGGAAATAAGTAAAACATGATTATGGGAATTAGAACAAATAGTAGAGCATGAATAAGGAACAATAAATAGAACAGGAATTACATGAACTAGAGCACAATCTAGAGTAAAAAACTAGGAGTAAAAAGTAAATAAGAATTAGGGTGAATATATACAGGGTGTGCAACGAAACGCGGAACATAGGACTTTAACACGGGATTTCAAAATATTTCAAATATTCAGTTCCTGATAGATTTAGCAAAATTACAAGAGTATAAAATTGTTCGAAATTTAAATTCTACATCAGATAAGATTAATATATATGTATGTATATATTTTCGGCCGAATTCACCAATCCTTAATCTGATCCTTGAATAAATTCCCAATTAGAAAAACCAATGATCAACTAATCCATCGTATTCCATTATACAAGTTTTGATGATCTGATTTGATCATTGTTTTGACATTTTAACATATATATTTATGTATAATCCTACACCTGAGGGTAGAAGGATGACTGACTATATATATATATATATATATATATATATATATATATATATATATATATATATATTTATGTATACAAGATTTTGACTGTTAAGAAATCTATAGATGAATCGATGTAATTTCTTCCTTTTTGTTTTTCTTTGATGAACTGTCAATAACCAAAACTGTGAATCAAGGTGGTGAATTAGAACAAAAGTTGATCTTACGCATCCCCTTGATTCTTTCATCAATTGATCATTAAAATATTGAAGACATTTTCGGATATAAACAATCTTAAAGCCCTTGAGACATATAACAAATAGTTACTGTAAAAATAGAACTGATTTTTATCTGATGAACAGTTACTTTTGCTAAATACAATTCTTGAAACTATAAACGTTAACTATAAAAAGAACGTATATAAAAACGATTTGAGATGTGAGTTGAATAAGATTTCAACGATGCGATAAACAGCGAACCTGAACTAATACACTTCGATGGCTATATTTATATTTTACGACATTACTTGTCTTATTTGTTGGTTTACTATTTCAGTTTTTATTATCATTTAACTTTATTTTGAAATACTTTTTTGAATTGTCATTCAAAATTTATTGCTTACATACCTAAGTACTTAAAAAGTAAAATGAATATTTTTGGGAAACATATATTATTTATTTTATATAAAAAGGAATTGTTATCAGATTAAGATAAATAATACGATGCAAGTAGGTCGTTGGCATATCACTAAAACAAAACATGATTTTTATCATATTTTATCTTTACGTTTAAAATAATAACTTTTGGACTCTATTTTCCGTCATCCTTTTTATTTACAGAGATTTTTTTGATTTATATCGTTTAATAACTTACGGTAGATTTAAAAATTTGCTAAATGACTTGTAAAAAAAATATGTGTAGAAAGAAAAATTTCCGTTACAAAAACGTAAAAAATATGTAGATATAGTGATTCAGTGAAATGAAATATTTCTTGAATATCTCGTATCGGGCAAGACAAGAAGGATTCTAAAAATAAAGCTTCGAGACGAGAACATAAAATCGAGATTCTCGAATTTTCAATAACTTTACGGACTCGTCTGTCAAACTAAATTAACCTATATTTTAATAGTATTATATTTTTGCAATTTATTTTAGCACTACCTAAAATAAGAAACATTCAGTAATATTATTGGTGAATTTATTTATTATTTACCTTTGATAATAATTTATCTGATTTCATGCAGACGACGTCTAAGTAGATGTAAACATAAATGAAAATTATAAAGATATATTTGACATTTTGACAGTACGTTTGTTATCACAGCCATCCCCGTCTCAATAGCTATTATAGCTGAAGTTTTACAAACACATAATACTATTTATTTATGATTTTAATTAATAATTTCGGAAAAAATATGTGTATCTTAAGGACTAAAGTATTTATTATTACTCACATGGTTTATTCTCCTTGGCTATCGCCTTCTAGAATAAATTCCATATGCGTAATAAAAAATTATACTTTAGTCCCTTGATATACAACTAACTATTATTCCATAAAGAATGTTCAAAATTCGAGAAATTTCGGCGAGATTCAAGACCGAGACGAGACAATAACATTCGAGACGAGATAAAATATTTTACATTTAAAATGACACGATACGAGAAAAAAATATCGTCTCGTCTCGTCTCACAAATCTTGTAGAAATCTACAAAAGCAAATTTAATTTTAATCAAATTAATATCAAAACTAAGTCATCCAATTTCTCAATATTTTCTCGCAAAATTTTCGTTTTTAGAGCACTTAATACGTTAATACAGTTAGCTTATTGTAACGTGAAACATGGTATAAGTGAAATGAATGACAAAGAAATATATCTATTGTGTTGAACGTATCAGATTTTTATTTAGACATGCAGGGCCAATAAATAATTAATAAAAGATTTTACTGCGTGATGTTTAATGTAGACATGTTTATGTTTGATATGAATAATTGCAGGAATAAAAATAGAAGCGAGTACACGTCTGGTATTTTTGCAAAAGAAGGTAATTAAAATAACGTGAGCTTAAATTCGCTGTAAATAGCTATTAATAGGCAATGAAAACGTTGATAATTGTTCAAATAAAAATAAATGGATTTCGCAAGTGCGCTCTACATAATTTCATACTACAAAGTCAAGACAGATGTTTATTCTCTTCAGTGATTCTCAAACTAGAAACAACAACTACTACAATCTTAAATCTACAGGTGGTTAAACTTCAATAAGAGACTATAATATATATATATATATATATATATATATATATATATATATACACTTGTGTGTTATATGTACGTATTATCGTATTATCTAAAGATTTATATGGTTATATGGTATATTAAAAATAGATTATAGGATTCTAAATTTTATACTTCGAATTAGAACTCACTTAATACCTAGTTTCAGTTTGTCATTAAATTTAGTTAAAAATTCGTAAATTACTATTGTAAAGAGCATGAGATGATGACTCATCGTGTCTGACTTGTCTAGTCAGGTACTCTTGCTAATTAGATTAAGTGATATTGTTCGGAAATTTTATAGTCTGAAAGACTCTAGAATGTTCCAGATTAACTACTCACAGCTATAAAATGTGACAGTGACATATGAAATAGAAATAAATATTTAGTGATATCTTATGTAAATAAATAGTGTAGTTAATAATTAGTTTGTTAAGTTTGTACTACTAATCTTTAAGTTTATTTTGTGTTATTTTCTTTACTTTATAATGTTTGGAACATTATACTTTTTTTATTGTAAATATAGTTTTTTAATAAACACGGTAACCATAAACAATGTTAAGGTAAAAATTAATATCTCATAGTTCTATCAAATATCTTGTTGTTTAATTTTTGTTTTGTAGCTAGTTGCTAAGAAGTAGTGAAATGAAAACATATTTATTATTAAAATATAAATGAATTAGGAAATTGCCACAAATGTTTTTAGTTGTAAAATATTTGATTAACAATTTCCATTGAATTAAAAACAAATAAATTAAAAAAAAAGTATGTACAAATTTGAATATTTGTATTTTTATGTTGAAATAATTTGTATTTGATTTCGATATGTTTATTTAACATTTGTTTGTCTATATTTTTAAGAACTAATGTTGAAATACAAAAATTCGAAGTCAAGGTTTCTTCTCAAAGTCACTCACTATTAAATAATATACAGTTTTGTCCAACTATTTATTGAGTTACTGTCTAGATCAAGATTTTCTAGGCACTTGTCTAGATTATGAAGACAAGACTGGCTAAAGTCTTGTCTTGAAGATTAAAGGCTTTCTTTATAATTCACTGTAAATCTAATGAATTTAAAATCTGCAAAGAGAATAATAACTAAATTTTCTATTTTTGCCTACTACTACTACTACCCATTTGATTTCGCGGGAACGATGAATAAAGGAAAGTTTAGTGATTTTGATTTGAGATGAGATGTGAAGATGTTTGGAAATGTCTTTCTAGATTATCAAGACGACTGGCAAAAGTCTTATCTTGACCTTTCCAAGACAAGACAAGATTTTCTTATTCTAGATCAAGAATATAAGTAATTGTAAATCTAATAAAAGTAAAATCTGTTAAGAGAATAAGAACAAAATATTATATTTTTTGTAGCTGTTAATGTTTCTATGAGAAGTATTTTGATTTGAGATGAGCTGTGAAGATGTTTGGAACGAAAGTGTCTTGTCTAGATTAAATATAAGTCACTGTAAATCTAATAAAAGTAAAATCTGTCAAGAGAGTTAGAATTTTTTTTTATATCTATTAATGTTTCTATGAGACTCCTTCTAAGTAAGGAAAGCTTAGTGATAAGTTATTTTGATTTGAGATGAGTAGTGAATATGTTTGAAAGCATTATTGTCTTGTAATTTCAAGGCAAGACAAGACATTCTTATACCATATTAAGAATACAAGTCAATGTAAATCTAATAGTAAAATGTGCAAAGAGAATAATAACTAAATTTTCTATTTTTGCTTACTACTATCCATTTTAATTTCGCAAGAACAATGAACAAAAAAAAGCTTAGTGATAAGTATTCTGATTTGTGATGATCTGTGAAGATGTTTGGAACCCCTGGCATGTGAATCTAAGCTGGCGCCAGAAGTAACAGTGCGGGTTTATAATTCCAGTGTTTTTCTCCCCGGAGTTAGTGGAAACTAGTTCCCAGACGCGCACTAGAGGCGCTGCGGCCGCAACGCTATTTCAGGATGCTGCCTTTTAAACGGTATCCAGATATAAATAGCCACTGCACACAACAGCACGAAACAAAGAACGTACACGCACTTTACCCTTACAACATCTTCTTTATATGATATTTCACTCATCTGTCATATAATTAATCACAGTATTTTGATAAATAACACATTTGAATGTTATTGACAATTTTTACTAGTGCAAATTACCGTTGTAATTTCACTACTTAATAGGCGTTGTTTAGATACTAGTGTTGACAAAAATAATGATTTATTTAAAAAAGTCTTTATATGATATTTCACTCATTAATCTGTCATACAAGTAATAGTATTTTGATAAATAACACATTCGAATTTCTTTGACAATTTTCACTAGTACAAATTACTGCACTTTTTTAATTGTTTTGAAAGCAATATAAATATTTTATTTCATAAACGAAAAAACTAAGAAAAGTAACAAAGAATTTTACTCTTTGTGACACATTTAAATATCTATTTTTTTCTTCTGTTATATGACAATTAAAGTGATAAAATATCATTTAAATTTAAAATATTATTATACACAGAGCATATTTTTGTTGTTATTAATAGATTTGTAGCAAATAAATACATTTTTATTATGATTTGTATTTTTTTTGTGTTTAATAAAAATCCGCTATTTTAATTTAAAAAAAAACATTTGATTTTGTACAATCCTTTTCTAAGAATATATATTTATAATATTATAAAATTTGAAAATAATAGTACAACATGTTCATTAGTAATTTAAAGTTAAATTCCTCATATTTGAATTTGTATAAAAAATGCTGTCTTTTTATACATTTATTCTACTATTTTTTAAATGTATGTACTTAAAAAAATATCTTTCGTATATAACAAGCAATGGATATTATATTATTATTATAGAATATATTCACTTTCAAAGTGAACTGATTATAATTATTTCTATTTCATTCTCTTTTTGACACAGTTAATAATAAAATAATATCAGTAGGAAAAATCGTAGTCAATATTTTATCATTTAATGCACAATATTCCTAGAAGGAACGGAGCCTGAAGTATCTAAAGACACTTGTTTCTTCACATGTTTTATTTCTAGTGCAGAGACTTTAATACAACGTCAGAAAAGGTCTCTGTATATTTTAAAAGATTTACTTCAGTATAGTACAAATATTTAATTAAATTCTTTTTATTTGTAGTTTTTCAAGATTAGCTAAGAAAATCTATTATTCATACTGATTACATTTTTTTTATTATACACAAAGAAATAATGTTCATAATATTATTCATAGCTTGTTTTTTAAGGGAAAGTAATATATTAATATTTATGAAATATAAAAGTATAATAATATATTCAAAGAAAATTCTAATTTGTTTAGTCATAGTTCATAAAACATATATAAACTTTATTGTTATAAGTATAACACTTAACATTTTCACACATAATTAAAGCAAAAACCAATTACTAGAAAAGTCAATATCATTAATAAGAAATAATACTCATATTAGCATATATTACAATGCTATACAATCGTATAAAATTAGCTATGGATGTAATTATATTTTATGTATTCTAGTATGTAGTAAATATTATTATTTACTATTATAGTAAACGTATGTAGATTTATTTAGAAGTTTCAAGGATTATTGGATGATGCATAAGAATAGAGAAAAATGTACTGTACTTTAAGTTTACATATGTATTAATTATATACGTTATTGATGCAAAATGATTGTGCGTTTTGTATTTGTTCCTTCTCTCGATCTTTTCTATGTTCGTACAGATTCGGAGCCATTCGGTTTACTTCGTAGTAGTACAAATAAATTCTCCTAGAGGGATTCGAAAAAAGTACTGTACCGGATTCCGAAAAAAAACAGTTTTTGACGTAACTAAATCTATTTTACATTAGAAAACTTCATGTTTACTTATTTTATTTTTAAAAATTATTTACGTCAAATTTGACAACAGCATATGTCAAATTTTGTAAACGTGTGAATAACTCATCTGTTTTATAGAAATTCTTTAGCTTGAACGATGTGTAAAGTTATTATAAGTAATATTTTTTTTTCTATTTAGCCAGGAATTATATGTGAAGTGTAATTATGCACGTCGGTAAAAAACTAAATAATTTTTATATTTAATAATAACGTAATTTGCGAAGAAAAGGAATTTAGACGCGTCTTTTTAGGAAAAACAGTTGCTTTAAGTAAAGTACTATTTCCGGTTAACCAATTTTATGCATTATAAATATTAAAAACTTAATTTAATTAGGTTTATGTGAGTAATTATACATATTTATAGTACATTTTGATTCACTGGCGAAACTCATTTGACATGTAACAACGTCTAGCTATAAATTTTCTACCACCACCAACTACCTTTGATTCCAAAATAGAGTAAATCTTTCGTCGCTCGCCTTTTTTTTGCAAGACTATTCGAGGAGGACAGTTATGTTAGTAAATCTGTAAAGTTATGGAATTTTCGGCTTGGTATTATTCTAGAAGTTTCCTCTGCGTCTTTGAGTTCCATCTGTCACATGTCTTTGTCAGAGGAGTACGCGTTGAGCATACACATCAGTCCTGTTGCGATAAAAACTTCTGTTTATGCAACGGTATTATTAGTCAACGCACCGAAGGTAAGCAACTTCAATTCTTCAAACAAATCAAAAAACTACCATGACAACAGCCTGTCTTAGACGAACACAGGGACAGAATAGGTTTATACAGAAGCGACAGTAAGACAGAGAAACGAAAATTTGAGAGATGAAGATTGTGCACAAATTTAAAGGGCTCATTGTTTAAAATCGGAAAGTTTCCTCACATCTTAGAGAGAGATAGGGGAAGAGCACAAATTTAAAGGTCTACACAATCCTTCAAGATCATAGAACTGAATAGGGGAACATGAAAGGTACCGACACGGAGTGTCGCTTCTGTATGTAACTATTCTGTTGAAAGTTGGTAAAGTAGACAGTCTGTGATTTAAAGCATTGTAAGGCTTTTGTGTGCCACTGTTCTCCTAAAAGGGTAATGAGGTCTTGCAAAAAAAATAAAATAAGTGAACCTTTTTTTGTTTAATTCGAAGCTACAATGTTTATTTTGTTGCTCTATATGATGTAATTCTTTTTAATTACATTTTGTGTCATATAATATCTTTTTAAAGAATCATACTAAAAAAAATCGCGAAAATTGTGACGTCCGTAGGTTCTGGTGTGAAGTTATCCACGTGTGGATGCCAGATCCCAAATATTGTGGTTTGGCGCATTTGAAAGTTGGTAAAGTAGACAGTCTGTGATTTAAAGCATTGTAAGGCTTTTGTGTGCCACTGTTCTCCTAAAAGGGTAATGAGGTCTTGCAAAAAAAATAAAATAAGTGAACCTTTTTTTGTTTAATTCGAAGCTACAATGTTTATTTTGTTGCTCTATATGATGTAATTCTTTTTAATTACATTTTGTGTCATATAATATCTTTTTAAAGAATCATACTAAAAAAAATCGCGAAAATTGTGACGTCCGTAGGTTCTGGTGTGAAGTTATCCACGTGTGGATGCCAGATCCCAAATATTGTGGTTTGGCGCATTTGAAAGTTGGTAAAGTGGATAGTCTGTGATTTAAAGCATTATAAGGCTTTTGTGTGCCACTATATTTGCACAAGATTATTCAATTTGTCAGTTTGGAAGTTAAAACATTATATTTGATTAAAGTGTTGAAGATAAAAACATATTTCCCTTAATTATATTTGATGTTTGAAATGAAGTGAAGTTGGGTAAGAACCTTGATACGTTACTTGACAAGGGGGAAAGTGGAGTAATTCAGCCGCGTTTTGAAAATTATCATTTTTAATAGTAGTTTTTATTAAAAGTCAATTTGGGGAAAAATAAAAAAATGAGGGTCTAATACTTTTCATTATTCTATTGATTAGGTTAGGTTTGATTAGTTTCTGGACTAGTGAAACAAAAAACTATTGTTTTTACAGTTAAAAATATCTTTAACTAACACAAATAACTTTTAGTCAAAAAAGTATAGTAGTTCTACATTATGGGCTAAATATTTAATGGTTAACCACGGTGCTAGTCAATGAAAAGGTGGACATCTCAAAATATCCAAAGTTGATAGCTTATTTCAAAAAACAATTAATAGTGCTTAAGTTATAGTTATTTATGGTACAAGTGTGTTACATTACAGATAAGTCACGTGGGAAAAGTTTAGCTCACGAGGCCGTTAGGCCGAGAGTGGTATTTTTTCAAGTGACTTAGGTAATTAACACACGTGTGCCATACAACATTTTATCCAACACATTTTAATCATTGATATAAAATACATATAAGATTTTTGACAGATGGAATTTCGAAATGACATTTAGGAACAAAATAGTGTAGAGAAGGTTTTATAACATAGTTGCCCCATTTTCTGTACTCAAATTATCAAATTAGTGACGTAAAGTAGCACACAGTGGACAGTATGAAAATAAAGTAATTAGCTAATTTGTTGTGATAATTTGTCTTCGCTCTAAATTTTTTGAGTTATGTACGCAATTTTTCATACAAAATATGTTTGTGTAAAACAACTGTTGTTTATCTCAATTTACAAAGAAAACAAAAACAAAGTCTGTACTTGAAAACAAATATCTCATATGGTAATTTTCAACATCCACGTGTATTTTTTATGAGATGAGTAACTGTTTGATAAATTCTGCGAAAAACTGTTACACAGGATCCAAGTAACCTCTATTTGTGCGACAAAGAGTAAATAAACTTTACAAACGTGGAGATTTCTACAACAAATATCATAAATTAATTTTCATTCTACTTTCCGTCAGTATTATTTGTTTATAAGCTGGAATTAAAATTGTATGTCTTTCCTGCTATTATTACTTATAGTAATTTACAATATTAACGAGGAAAATCAGTCTTTACTGATAGGAATAATGGAATATGTGACCATCTTTTTAATTTTTACATAAAATTAATTTTCATTCTACTTTCCCTAACTATTATTTGTTTATAAGCTGGAATTAAAATTGTAGATCTTACCTTATTTTATTATTTATAGTATTTTACAATATTAACGAGGAAAATCAGTTTGTACTGATAGGAATAATGGAAAATGTGATTAATTTTTTTATCTTTACATAAATTAAGTTTCGTTCCACTTTCCGTAACTATTATTTGTTTATATGTTGGTATTAAAATTGTAAATCTTTCCTCATTTTATTATTTATAGTATTTTATATTATTAACGAGGAAAATCAGTATTTACTGATAGGAATAATGGAATGTGACTATATTGTTTATTGTTTCATACAGGGTGTTTTTTTTTAAGGTGCATATAGGAAATAAGGGAAATCAATTTGAAATGACAACGTGAACTTGTTTTTTGGGATTTTATTTTATTTTCATTTAAGTCGACTTATTTTAAATTTTTCTCTGAAACTAAAAGAAAATTTGAAAAGAGTAAAACTTTTATTAAGAATATTTTTTGGTGAAAAACTCAGGAATTATTGGTTTTAAGCATAGGATACCGTTAATAACATATGAAGATAATACAAAAAGAAACCCAACTGAATTATAAAATATAGGGTGTTCTATTTGAAAATGACGAGTTATAGAAATTTGAAATTGAGTAAATTTGATTCGTTATATAAAAAAAATATGTGAGAATATAGAGAATAATTACAGTTGTACAGAAAAAAAATCTTAATTTTTACTATTAAAATAACTTCAATACATCTTTGTAAAGCAATGCGTGTATTTGGTCTTTTTTAGAGAATAAACGGAATAACTTAGCAACACCGTGGAAAACTAAAACAAAATTTATATGTCCCTATAAGACAATAAAATACAATTGAAAAAATATAAAAATATATAGGGTGTTCCATTTAAAAATGGCAAACAATTCTTGTCGAGCCGTAATGCAACACCCTGTACATGTGAAAATAATTTTACGTTATGCTGTTAATAAATTTATCCAGTATTTCTAACGACAACGGAGATATCGAAGACGGGCATTTCGATGACACACCCGTATTTTGAAATTCAAAATTTGTAAATTTCAAGAGTGGTAAAATTGTGACATTCGAATTCAAAATTTACGAAAATAAAATCGGATATAGGTTTCTAGGTCTATAACTTAAAATAACATATTTATAGAATAGCAGATAAAATATTTGTATATCTAGCATTCAAAGAATTAATTATATAATCACACTTTTACTATCCTTTAAAATAGACATAAATTTATACTTTTCAAAGTCAAATATTATTTAACATATGAATGTCGAATTTGGCGAAAATTTGATCATAAAAATTTAAAGATGTCAATGTTGAATTCTAAATGTCACATCTGATAGTAAACTACTTAGTAGATAAGGTAGCATTGTTTTAAAGTACTTGACATTTGTTAGTAAAAACTTGTGATTGTAATAGAAGTCGCAAATTATTCTGAGAGTAGATTAGTGAGAATTTAAGAGATTTAAGAATTTTGCCTTGACCGAAAAACACCTACGAGTAGAATTAAGTAGGATATGGAAAACAGATGAGAAACGCCTTTTATTCGGTAACCAGCAAAACAAATATGTATAGCACATTATTATAATATTATATTCTATTATAATATCAAATTAAATAATTTTACAAGGGGTGACATGCACAAGTATTATTTTTTTTATTATTATCTACGATTACCAGTTTTGCCAATATCGAATGAACTTGTAATCAAAATTTAAAGATGTTTATTAGTAAATAAAATATTCCAAAGGTTAATTGTTACAATTCCGGTTATACTTTGAGAAACATGAATAAATAATTTATATCGTGGCCGTCCTAGATCAAATCCTTACTCAGTTTTGAGAATATTTACAAAATTTAAAAGTGAAGGATATTTAGATGTGTGTGAAATGAAAAACATAAAAACAGTTTACTACGTGGAATAGAAAAAAATAATCAATCTAATTACTGTAGGGCTAGAATTAGAATACTTCTTAGTGAGTAAGCAACCTTCTCTCAGGTAGTAAACATTACGGTGACTGGTTTTTATGGAGGGTGATTTTAATGTAATTAGGGCAAGAATTAGAGTAGTTCACAGTATGTGAGCACCCTTCTCTCAGGTAGTAAACATTACGGTGACTGGTTTTTACGGAGGGTGATTCTAAAGTAATTAGGGCAAGAATTAGAGTAGTTCACAGTGAGTGAGCACCCTTCTCTCAGGTAGTAAACATTACGGTGACTGGTTTTATGGAGGGTGATTTTAATGTAATTAGGGCAAGAATTAGAGTAATTCACAGTGAGTGAGCACTCTTTTCTCAGGTAGTAAACATTGCGGTAACTGGTTTTTACAGAGTGTGATTTTAATATAATTAGGGCAAGAATTAGAGTAGTTCACGTGAGTGAGCACCCTTCTTACAGGTAGTAAACATTACGGTGACTGGTTTTTACAGAGTGTGATTTTAAAATAATTAGGGCAAGAATTAGAGTACTTCACAGTGAGTGAGCTCTATTCTCTCAGGTAGTAAACATTGCGGTGACTGGTTTTTACGAAGGGTGATTTTAATGTAATTAGGGCAAGAATTAGAGTAGTTCACAGTGAGTGAGCACCCTTCTCTCAGGTAGTAAACATTTCGGTGATTAGTTTTACGGAGGGTGATTTTAATATAATTAGGACAAGAATTAGAGTAGTTCACAGTGAGTGAGCACCCTTCTCTCAGGTAGTAAACAGTACGGTGACTGGTTTTTACGGAGGGTGATCTTAAAGTAATTAGGGCAAGAATTAGAGTACATCATAGTGAGTGAGCACTATTTTCAAGGTAGTAAACATTACGGCGACTGGTTTTTATGGAAGGTGATTTTAAGAATTAGGGCAAGAATTAGAGTACTTCACAGTGAGTGAGCACCTTTTTCAAGATAGTAAACATTACGTTGCCTGGTTTTTAGGGAGGGTGAATTTGATCTAAATACATTAGGGGAAGAATTAGAGTTTTACTCTAGAATTTATTATGAGATCTTTCAATTGGGGCAGCATTTTAATGGAACTAAAAGGATTTATAATTCAAAAGTATTAGAAAATATGTTTTGCTATAACATATAAACTTACAATGTCAAAACAAAAATGGCGCTACAAATATGTGTATAATATCACTAGAAAACTAGTGACGTCACAATTTATTGTTTAACATGATTTCTAAATTGAAATTAATACTTTTTAATTATTGTTTTTCCCTTTTGATTTGATTTGATCAAGGATGAAATGAGTATTTAGGAGGACAAGGGATATATATAAATATAAAAAAAAATTCTATATTTTTTCAATTTTTACAAAATAATAATATAAAGATTTATTTAATTTTAATTATTTTATGATTAATAATATTATTAATTTTTATATTTAAACTTGTAAGATCTATGTACTGTATTATTTTACACAAATTTATTGAAGTACACAAAATAATGTGATGGTACATATAAAACAAATGAAGATAGTTTTCAAAAGGACTTTTTTTTAATACAAGTAAAGGATAAATAAAAAAACAATAATATGTAATTATTTTATTATGACAAATATAAAATACAAAAATTATTTCGAAGGCTGGCTCATTTTATTCATGTCATCAGTCAGACTGAAAAAATCGCATTCGAATATTTTGCTAAACGACTGTAAGAACTTAGGGAAAACTTCTTCGGTGGTAACATTTCTATTTAGTTCTTTGGACATACTTGTAATGCCTTTATCTTCTATTCCACAAGGAACTATATGTTTGTACCATTCTAAATCGGTGTTACAATTCAAAGCGAGACCATGAGAGGTTATATATCTACTAGCGTGCATTCCAATTGCACAGATTTTATTATCGCCAACCCAAACCCCTGTATGGGGTGAAGTTTGGGCAGAAATTCCGAAATTGGCACATAAATCTATGATAGTTTTTTCTATGTGGCATACATACCACTTTATACTAGGCTTATAGTTTTTTAAATTTAAAATTGGGTAACATACTAATTGACCTGGGCCGTGAAATGTAATTAAACCTCCACGATTTGTTTTATAAAATTCTGCACCTGTAATAAAAATTAATGTGATAAATTTGGGACACAAAAAATAATAATTGTGAAATAGTTTTTGAGTTTTAACATTATTTATGATTTATATTAGTTTATAATAAAACACATAAGTTATGTTTACGAATTTTGAAAATGTGATTTTGCCAGTTTAGTAGTTTAAAAATTTGGAGAATTTTGTGTTAGTTGATAGTGAAGTGACGTTTCAAAATTTAATTGATTCAACTCTCACATTATTTTCTACTATTGAAGATATTTTTTTGCTTATTTCTAATTTTATTATTTATGTTTTCTTCTTAAAATTATTCAAAATAATTTCTTAACAAACGTCAGATATTAAAAAAAAACGTACTTAGCTATAACAGAACTTTTTTGGATGTAACAAACATAAAATAGAAAAAAAAATGTTTACAACTAATTTAAAATTACAAGAAAATAGGTATCACATATTACCGATCATAAAAAACATGAATTTAGCTGTAAAAGCATTTGTTTGAGTGTTATTACAAGGATAGCAAACATAAAATAGTAAAAAACTACTTTTAAATTTGAAATTACATGAAAAAATATTGGATATTATTCAACAAACCTTAAAAAAAATTACTCAGCTATAACAACACTTATTTGGGTATTGTTACAAGTGTAGAAACACAAAATTGAAAAAAATATTTGTACAATTATTTTAAATATAAAATTACACAATTTACAGCAGGTACCAACATTTAAAAAAATGTAGTAAGCTATAACAGCACTCTATTGAGTTATAAGTATTTGAGTGCTGTTATAGATTGTAGAAGTACAAAATACGAAATATATAAGCAAAACAGGGTTCGGACTAACCCAATATATTACATACCTAATTTCTTAAGTCGTTCTTCATCTTCTTGAGTATAATTTTTAGTTCTTAAACCTATAGTATAAACTGGATCGTGTTCTAATATTAATAAAGTGTCTTTTACAAAATCATCTGGTTTATGGTGAATATTAGCAAAATATTTTTGTAATTGTAAACCTTTGGAATAAGAAATTCTACCTAAATTTAATACATTTACGATTCTACTCATTTTATGGCTTTTTTTGATTACAAGAGTTCTTCTAAAGGATTTCTCTCTTTCAATTCTTCTTCGGCTTCAAGTTTTACCAATTCTTTGTAAAGCAAAAGAGAAATGTAAGCGTCAGTTGCTGCGTATGTTTTTTGAGCTCTGCTTAAAGGCAATACATGCCATTTACTCATTCGAACTTTTTTGTCTTTGTTAACACTTTTATCAAACTAAAACAAAATTTTTTTGAGTTAATTCTTTTTTTTTGAGATAAAAACTTACAAAATGGTTGACAAGTTTGTCCATACTCCATCCTGTAATAGAAGTTAGTTCTCTAGCTTGAATCCTAGAATCTATGCAATTGTTTATCATAGGATCCTTGTCTAGTCCTACAAAATCTCTGCACAGTTTGTGAACATCGCTAAAAAATATTTATAATTATTTTTTAATAATTTAAATATACAAAATGTAATTAAAAAATAACACATAAAAAAATTACATACTTTACTCCTAAAAATTAATGCATAAATGTCTACATTTTTTTATTGTTGTAGAAAAATAACTATTTTATTATTATTATTTTAAAAATAGCAAATATTTTATCATTTAAAGATCGTAAAAATAAAATTGATGGAATTTATGTTTGTAATTATTTTGCTGGACTAGTCCAGTAAATCTCATTTATCGGACTGTAATTAGTCCAGTAAACATAGAAATGTGCAAATAATAGTAATTTTATTAAAATTCGCAAATTTAAGGGTAGATTTTTTTAATAAACTTTTTTAGTGCTACTAGTTAGGTAGATGTTCTTAATAATTTTTTTTTGGGTATTAACTATATACTAGTAATTATGGAATAAATGATCAAATTTGAATCATTTTGAAAAACGAAATGAAATGAAGTGATATTTTTACTATAACATACTGGGTTGGCAAAAAACATAATTTATTTAAAAAAAAAAACAAGTCATTGATTTAAAAATAAAAATAAATAAATCATATTTTTTTTATTTTAAATATATCTATTAGTATACATTTAGGAGAAAATAGACATTAAAAATTTGTATGTCCGTTATTCTAGTAGGCTGTGGCTAACAATCTTGTTGATTGTATTTTGTTTATTGTTTTTTGAGCCTACTAATATAACAGAGTATTAAATATTCTTTCTTATTTCTCAAAAATTAAGTATTTTAAGATTACAATTACAAAATTGTAATCTTACAATATAAGATTACAATTTTTCCGCTTACTTTTTGATATTGACGCCAGCCAACCGAACTTTCGGATGAGACAACAACTTTACCAAAGTAGCTGGTAATTTATTAAATTCACTCAGTTGAAATAAATGCACAATTTGATCATTAGTACTAGGACAAATTTGCATCAAAGCTGCTTTGCCTGGTCCAGTTTGAAAACTAAACGGCCATTCCAAATCAAACCCTAGTACAAGTAAGTCTTCAGATTTATCAGCTTCAATTCTACAAGAAATTAAATAAATTAGTTGTTCAATTATTCATTAAAAAAATTGTACATTAAATCATCACAAACGTTGGCACATTCGATAAAATCAGTTGTGTATTTATATTTCCCTGGGTACTTAAAAAACGGTTTTATCGTATTCTGCTGTGCTTTTCTTTTGTTTTCTTTTTCTGCCTCGATTTTAGCCTAAAATTCAACAGCAGACATGTAGTACCACTTTAAGGTTATGTTATGTAATTTAAATCATAACCTTCAATTTAAAAATAAATAAATAATAAAGAAACAAAATTATTTAAATTGTAAATAAATAAAAAAAACACTTACCAATTCAGCATATTCTGGTAATTTTCTCTTAGCAGCCCTTGTTAATCGTTGTTCCATTATTTTAAATTAAAAAACACAAATAAATAATGTAAAATACGTATAAAATAAATAAAATTTAAAATAAATATAAATATAAAATAAAAATTGTGTAAAAACAAGTAAAAATATAAAACAACCCAATCAATAAATTTAACCGCCAAAAACAAAGATTAGGTTATGTTTGATCACGTGACCAATCACGTGACTATTCGTCCTTAAAAGTTGAAGCGTTGTATGTAAGATGTCTCTAGTAGCTTTAAAACAAAAGCAAAACGCTTGGTTAGTTCAAGCAATGTACGTAAGATGTCTATAGTGGTGCTAAAATAAAAATAAACACCAAAAACCGGTAAAAATCAATTTTAACCAATAAGTATCATATTTTAAATATGTAAATACAACCTAAAATAATTTTTAAACGTTAAAGTCGTCCTACTCAACTAACAGTTAATCTAATGTCCATTTAAGGATATGTAACTCCTACGCAAAATTCGAATTGCAATTCAGTGAATGTAAACGTCTTGCCTTATTTTTTAAGTGTGGGCGTGGCATTGCTATTTTGTTTGGACAAGAGAAAGTTTGCAATAAGTATTTTCCGTATTTATAATCAGATTAATTAATATTTATTAATAATGCATTATATGCTTGTTAAATGCAGTAATGCAATTAAATATTGCACTTTCAATTTTTAATTTATTGTATGTACATGATAGGAAATAACAAATTTGCAATTTAAATTTTGCAATATTTCATGAGAAATCGAATTTGTTTATTTCTAACAAAATATTGTTATAATATAAATATAAATGTTTATAAATAACTGTACTAATATTAACTATAAAATAAAATATAAATTATTGAATTTTTGAGTATTTTTTTCCATCTATTTCCCACAATAAAATGGCCCTGTGCATTCTCCACACCAGCTTCAGTGCCTGTCAGGTGACTTAGTAAATATCTTCTATGAGTTGTTATTAAGGAAATATCGTAAAATTGTATATTGGTATACCCATATACCCAATAATAAGTTGTAAATGATTTATTTATCTATTTTCATAAGTGGAGACTTCAATGCAACATGAGAACACAATCCCTATAGAAATTTACATTGAAATTTTAGGGTTAAAAATAATGAAAAAATATTGCAAAATGTTTAATATTTGTAGAAAAATAATTAAAATTATAAAGTGATCATTTTAGGACGTCAAATACCCGGTTAAATAACGTTTGTGTTAAGTAACAGTTTTCACTAAAAGATAAAGATAAGATTGATAGATAATCAATAATAATAATTATTGCCTCAATAATATAATTATTCTTTGAAATTATATAACCAAGAGTTAAAGCACAAAATGCTTTCTTATAACCAGGAAATTTTGGAAAAAGCGTTTCTGCTTGTGCTACAAAATAATTAAAGTAGTGTTTTTATAATATTGATGTATAATAATAATTGTATTATAATATATATATATATTTGATAAATAATATTTATATTATCTAAACAATAAAAATGTACATTTATGTTCATTTGCGAATAGGGGAATCCCTGACTTGGTTTTACGTTATAATTTGCAAGACAAGAAATATGCAAGAAAATGAAGATCAAGACAAGATTTTTATATGCAAGAGTAATGAAAGCAAGATGTACTTAAATATTTTGACTTGTTTTTCGAGACAAGACAAGAAATAAAAAACACAATGCAAAGATATACAGTAATATAATTATTACACTGAGAAAACAATATCTATATAATTAATTTATTTTTTAATCTTTTTTTTTATTGCAAGTGTAAGGAAAGACAAGATGTACTTAAACATTTTTGCCCACCAGATGCCATCACTTTGGTTTTTTTCGCGTTTTTAAAATTTCACAAATGGCTTCTCAAATTTTAATTTTAAAAAATAAAATGTGGAAATATATTTTTATTGTATATATAAAAGAGATAAATAATGTATAGGTAATAAAAATTATTTTTTTATTTAGTGTTTAATTTTAAAGTGTCGAATTGTCAAATTCTCCCTCATTCATTTCTCAAATTTTAATTTTAAAATATAAAATGTAGAAATATTTTTTATTGTAAAAAATAAAATAAAAAATGTACAGTAAATAAAAATTATTTTTTTATTTTGTGTTTAATTTTAATTTAAAGTGTCGAAATGTCAAATTCTCCTTCATTCAGCTATTCTCCTCCTCTTTCATAACCTTCAAGTGAGTGACGTCACGAGTCCCCTTTCCCTTCTCGTGTCTAAGAAGTTCAGCTACAGTCACAGTGCAACACGGTGTGTTCTGCCATCACTGTTTTATTCTATAATTCGGTTGTTTTCTACGTTTGTTTCTTCTAGAATGTGAAGTTCTCAATTGGTGTTATCAGTGAAGTGTTATTAGTGATAAGGGAACAAACAACATGGACTTAAGGGGCAGAAGGTAAGATGAAAGCGAACTCTAATGGCGTTAGATTTGATTGTCTATTGTTAATCAAGTAGTTTGATTGTTTATCAAATGTTTTTTGTTACATTTGAAGGGGAAAGTTTTTTTTGTGGTAATTCAAGTGAAAATTGAGTTTCAATGTCAAAATTATGTATGGATGACATAGTTTTTATTTTTAACTTGTGTACATAAATAATTTATAATACAACAAGACAAAATTTAAACATCTTTATATACGTACCAGTATTTTATTTTTAAGAAAAATAATTATTAATATTTATATAGTTGAAAAAGTGTCTCAAATCATTAATATGATATAATAAAAAATATATTTTTTATACTTTGCGATAACATTGCCCTATTATTATATCAAAAACAGTTTACTAATATAAAATATTTTTAAACAGTTTTTGATATTTAACAACTGCACCCCACTTTAAATGTCAAATTGATAACTTCAAATATTTTAAAATGTTTTTTAATACAATTTATATTATTTCTGTGTATGAAAACCGAATAAACAAAAATAATTTAAAAGGATATTAAAATTTCATAGATCATAAGGTATAAATATAAATATTTTCATAAAATTGATATACATATTGACAGATAAATGTACCCATGTGCCCAACTTCATTCAACAGAGTTACCATATTTCATATTTATATATCCCTAGATAACAATCTGTTATTTTTTTAATTGAAAATTTTAAGATTTTTATTAAATAAGTGAAGAAAAGTGTAAAAAATGTTATATTATACTCGTTTTATACGACATATTGTTCCATTCGTGTTTTTGGAACTCATGGAACAATCGTCATATAAAACTTGTATAATAATATACAATTAAATGTTATTTTTTATAAATAATATACAGGGTGGAATCGAAATTTGGGCACATGGTTTACTCGGAAGTTATTACAAATACAAAAATATACTAAATAACAAAATTGTAGGAGACCAAAGGTGCCATTAGATTACAGAATAAAATATTTTTTTAAACCAATAGTTCTCAAGTTACAGCACAAATTAATTTTTTTTAAATGAGATTATACATAATATTTATGCGTATTCAATATCATATTTTTTTCTGATTTCAACCATGTAATAGTTTTATATCCTTACATGTTAAAAATATTGACAAAAATGCAAAAGAAATTTAAATAAATTTTTATTTTTAAAAATAATTTACAGTAGACTTTGGAAGAAAAATAATAATAAAATCTAGTGGATATAAGTAATATTGTTGTTTTAATTTTATTTTTAAGATCCCTATGTACCTCCAAAGGATATCATTTATAATATTTGATTATTTCCACGACCATTAAAATATATGCTTGTTGTAAGTTTGTTATTGCTATGGATATATAGTATATTGTAAACACATTTTCATATCTGACGGTAACGATAGACAACATTAAGTTATAAATTAAAATCACAATTGTGTGTTTGTTGTTGTCAGTTGTCATTTGTTTAAACAATCATATATGATAATCTAATTAGGAATTTCCTAAGGTGTAGTGTATTTCACTTTCTTTTTCTTAGAATATTGTTAGTCAACTCTTTTTCTAGTGAGAAAAAGATACTCTTACAACTTCTTATATAATTATTTTTGCAACGTGGTGTATTATTTTCATTGCAGAATTGTGTTATATAATAAACGCACATTGTTACAATAATTGTTATTTATTTACTAGTATAACTCTTAAGTTGTCTCAACATTTAGTAGACTGATGTTATGATACTGAAAGCTTTTTTCTATTTGGAGATTTCAACGACCGGTAAGGGAGGGATCGTCAAAATTTTAATGCACAAAAACAATTTTGAATTTCCCTTTTAAATGTCAGTAGTTGATTTTTAAAAGTAGAACATCCATTATATTTAATTAATTAATCATATTTCTTAATGGTTAGTGCATGCTAAGATAAAATATGCGTGGCTATATTTTAAGAAATGATCAATATGTTTTGGCAGTGATCCAGTGATGCAATTGAGTTAATATGCATACAAGTTTAGGTTCTTGTTTCTTGCTAGACTAATGTAGAAAGTATGACTAATAGTTAAGCAGACAACCGCATCATAAGATGAAAAGTTACACTTCATGATTTTTACTTTTAATCTGATTATTAGACGTATCACTGTTTCTACCATTTTTCTTAAGAAAAGAATCTGGTGTGTCCAACACATTATCTCCCGACATTGTAGTATAATATATTCTTTAAAAAAATCTTTAGTACATTAAATATTTAGTTTTAAAATTAGTTTGTTTAAAATATTTTTAATTTAATTCATGTCTGAAATTTCCTTGCATCAAATTTTTGATACTGTATCGGAAACCAAGGAAAACAGTTATTTTTGGTATAACTTAAATCTACTCTTTGTATATTTCTTCCATCTTTTGTATCTTACAATAAAAAACTTCATATTTACTTATTTTATCTTTGAAAATTATATACGTCAAATTTGACAAAGGCATATGAATAACTCATATGTTTTATAAAAATTCCTCAGCGCCTCATCGTAAATTTCAAATTGATAACCTCAAATATTATAAAATGTCTTGTAATGCAATTTGGAATTATTATTAATATGATAACTAAATAAACAAAGCAAATTTAAAAGAATATTAAAATTTCGTAAGTCTTAATGTAGAGATTAATTTTTTTCTCAATATTATAAATGAATTATTACAGTTAAGTTCATTCAACAGGGTTACCATATTTTATATAAATCCCTGGATTATACTTCCTTAATTTTGTAATTCAAATTTATGAGTACTTTATAAAATAAGTGACACAAAGTATAAAAAATAGTAGGTATATTATACTCGTTTTATACGATGTATTGTTCCATTCGTGTTTTTGGAACAATAAACCGTTTTATAAAACTCGTATAATAATATTATTATTATTATTATACCGGTATCCCAAACAAGTATTGTTTAATATAGTAAACTGATTTTTGGTAAATAAAACTCTCCGGTTATACTCCGTTTTGAGACATAATTTTTCGCCAGTTTTTAGTATTCTACATTCAAAATGACAATTGTCAATTCATGGTTATGGGGTTAGAACAACGACCTACAAAATTGAAGGCCTTTACTTTGCTTGCAACTATAGGAATTTATTTTTAATATTCAGCAAAATTGTTAGAGATTAGGACTCTGTTCTCACGTAGTATTGAAGTCTCTCACATCTTATAGGTAAATGAATATATAAGTGAATTTCAACAAATATAGAAATTTATTTTTAATATTCTGCAAAATTGTTAAGTTTAGTTTAGTTTAGGACTCTGTTCTCACGTAGTATTGAAGTCTCTCACATGTTATAAATGTGAATTTCAATCAAGATGATAATCCTGATTGATTATAATGCAAGAATGTGACGATAGCCGATCAGATGTTGACTGTGAGTAAGGTGTACATATGTTAATGTGTATTGTTGAGAGAAGTGTGGCTATATAAGCACAGATGGTTCGTCAAGGACTGTGTTGTAAGCACGTTGGATGCGTGACGAAATTGTTTAAATATGTTCACCGGAATTCATTACCGTTTAAAAATCAGTACGGTTTTAAAACTAAATTTGTTTTTTATTAAAACTCCAATGGTTTTATTTTAATTTGCTCTTTCTAACTAAATCAGGGGTATCGGGTATCAACCTATTGATTGCAAGTTATTGGTTGTTAAAAGACCTTATAATAGTAGAAAATTTTTCTACTTATTATAACTTCAAATCGGTTTTTTACCGGCCACTTTACCAAATTTGTTCAACCGACTATAAGGTTAAAGAAAACACAAAGTTTTACAAAAATCTTTTGAATAAAAATAGGTTTACATTACACAATACTTTTCAATTTAAATTCAGATTTCCATTTAAATAGTATATTGTACAATGTACAACAAACATGGAATGGTACTCATTTCATACGAGTATGAAATGGAGTTTGCAAGCAAGTGCACTCTATACTTTTTCTACGACCACGATATTATGTCCTAATTAATAATAAAAATGTCTTCATTGCACTACTTCTACAAAACAAAAATTAAACAATATGATTTTTGACAGAACTGTTAGATATAGATTTATATCTCACGTTGTCTATGGTTACTGTAAGATATGAAAAGGTGTTTATAATATATGCTACTCTGTATTCGTGCAATCTGTAACAATAACAAACATACAACAAGCCTATGTTTTCATGGTCTTAGAAAAAAATTATATACATCACAAATTAATTTTTTACGAAGACTGTTTTTACTAATTAATATTCTCAGTAGTATGTATTGAAATTTTCCGGTTCTATTTCAATTATTAACATTATAGAAAATTACAAGTAAATATAAAATATTTTACGGTAAATTTACATAAACCTACAATTTCTGTACATAATAGGAGAATGACAAGAGTATGATTAACCTTCACCTAAAACATGAACCATCAGAATATGAACATTCATATGCTGTAGATGCACATAGCATGCTATGTGACACACATTCCGACATACAGAACGTGATACACGGTTTTAATATTACAGAGAGCATCGAAATATTTTTTTCACAATATATATACACTCAAACCAACTAGTCTCCGTAAATTCATCTTTTCGAATTATTTTCGAAATATATAAACCACCCTAAAACCGTTGATTGAAAAATATATAGATAGGCAAGCCTGTATGTTTTTGCGTAACACTGTTTTGGAATCAGATTCGACAGAGCCATCTCGTTCATAATTCCATGAACTTCTTTGCGGAATTAAACAGACAAAAATATCAGATAAATAAAGATGTTTTTCATATTTACTGAATTTTTTGATATCTATTAAAATGGTTCTTTCAATAATTCATTGGTATATTTTAAAATAGAACTATTTTGTATTATTAATGATTTGACGTTTGCTCTTTTTTTATAATATTTGACAGAAACGTCTGATATTAACCCAAATACAACCAGACACACAGTTCTTATAACATTTTTTTACTTAAAATGACTCTCGCAATATATGGTTTTATTTTGGAACACTCGTGCTGAATCACACTGTACTAATATTTTGTTTAAATATTACTAATATTTGAATTTGGCAATATTTATATTTATATTCTATCCGGTTACAAAATAAAGACTTTCCTACGAATTTCATAGTGTCATCGCAACGCAGAACATAGTTGCTACATTTTTAATGCACTCTTGCCACATTTCTGGACAATGTGAATAAACCACACCATTAGAAAACACTAATTCGAATTTAATTTTTAGAAAATTCGTTTTCGTTATATAAGAAAAAAACAAGTATCTGTTTACAATGTGTACTTAGATTTTATTAGGTACTTTCTTCTTTTAGTATAAGCAGGGTATTCAACAGAATTTATTATATATTTTTTTGTGAAAAATTGGAGGCCCGAAGACCCACTACCGCCCCGGCACCCCGCAGAGCGGGACTGAGTGCTAGCGTCTCAGGATCCCCGGTATATCCTGAGACGCGCATTATTACCGGTCAAATGGATTCCTATTGGCTGATATTCAATCTGTAATTGTGGCTGCACTAGTAGGAATTTTTATATGAAAATTTGTAGACATGGTACTTTGATGCTAGGAATTCACTGATAATATTTTGAAGGGTGTAACTCATACCCATTTTAGGGTAGAAGTCAGTTACTAAAACATGAGAACAGGTACAACAATTCTTTAAAATAATAACAATTCAGGACTTTATGTAAACAAAATTTGTACTACGAGAAATATCTCCTTGGGGGCTTTGTCCCCAGAATTTTTTTCTTAGGGGCATAAGTCCCGATGCCCCCATGTAATGGGCGCCTATGCACCCATTAATCCAACATGTTTATAAATAATAATACTCTTCTTAACCATGTGGAGAAATCTGTAAAATCTTTATGAGCACACTAACGATTTTTCTTTTGTCTCACAGAATCTAGGAAACAAAACATTGTCGTTAGTGTGTCAGCCCTGCGGCCTGCGGCGTCACAAATACCAACTTAGTAAGAAAAAACAAAAGTCACAGTCCCGGTGCAAACTAGCACATAAGTGTAAAACAAAAACGCGTAGATTCAGACGGTAATGCATGGATGTAGAGCAACGCATTTGCTAATGTTAATGTGTGATTATCTTGACGGTATGACGGTTACCGAATCTACCAGCTGTGTAGTGTGTCTGAGATGAATATCACAGCCTACTTGACTAGCGAGGGATTTCAATGCAGGAATAGAAACTGGGATGATACGAGTACGAGTACTTTGCATTTAAACGCAACGCTCTTTACATCTTAATTTCTGTGTAGAAAGTGATTAATATTTTTTAAGACAAACAGAAAGTAAGCTTTTGTTTTGCGGATATGTAAAAGTGTTTCTTACATCCCGCCTTCTTGGTAATGAGAGGTATAGACAGAGTCGGATTTATACATGGGCGTTATCAAAAAAAATACGTTAAATTACACTCATTTTTCATTTTTTGTTCTAGCCTAAAAAATAAAACGAATGTGAATTGATATTTTTTAACAATTAACCTAATCATAATCATACAAGATGAATATAATATGAATATTAAATCAAAAACACTTGTTTTATTTTACATTTTCAATAAAATAAAATAAATTTTTTTGGCAGAATGTAATGCTAAAATATTTTAGTTGGCATCCCTACATTTTGCCGGCTTATCACCCTTCTATTGTATTGACGCATCGAAGCTGCGAGAATATTCGAGAGTTTAATTGCTCAAATATAAACTCAAACAGAAAAGACCGCAAGGATAGATCATAAAGAGTTGGCGATATAAATAACGTATTTATAGTATTACTTATTTTTATTATCTTTTTATAATTTATTATTCGTTCATAAACTCATATAAATAAATATACGTGTTTCAATTATTTTTACACTTCACCCAAAAAAAATAAACGTTACAATATGTAGAGATTTCAATACTACATGAGAACAGAATCACGTAACAAGTATGTATGGTAAATTTTGTCTCAATTTTTAAAAGATTAATTTATTGATATTTAAAAAAACGTTCTACCATTTACACCCTATTTCACTCATTGCTTTAACAGATACTAGAAATGTTATATTCATATTGTAACAGGAGTTTGTTAGATGTTATTTTCCAGGCGTTATAACAAGTGTGGAGAATACACAATAAGCTTATTTTATGCAGTATATGATAAATTCGATTCGGTGATTAATATAAATGTTATATTTACAAATTTGTCATGATACAATAATGTGAAAAGTGAAAACACTTAATTTGTTGGGAACGTTGAACTTAGCACAACATCCCATGCAGATTTAGTGAAAGTCACTAATGACCACATGTGGACACAAGGCGAGATCTTGTCTCAACTTGTTTTTTCTGGCCTGCCCAAAACAAGATTTATCTTAAATTTATCTGATTAGTTCAGAATGATGACATAAAGTTATTATTTTTAACAAGAGTGACATTTTGAAAAGAAAATATATAATTTCAAAAAACAGTAAATTCCTTACAAAGATCAGAAGCAGTTTTTTTAGTTCATTATTCCACAGAAGTTATTCTTACCCAATCAGAATTTGTGAAAAAATCTGATAAACCACAGTAGCATTGTTATGGTTACATTTTGTTGATATAAAAAATTTATGTTCTAACTGTTGTCATTCATGAAGTAATAAACAAGAAAATGCAAATATAATTCGATCTATGAATTTAATCGGTAAAATTTACTCTTAATTGATGTGAAGAATAATTATTTGTAAAGTCTACCGATAAATTCATGGCTCTCGTTATAATATTTAGGATTAAATAAATATATTCTTATTTTTTTAAAAAACAATTTCAATATAAAAATCCAGTAGTTATTTTTAACCTAGGCCAACTATTTTTATATTATTATAAGTAACTGTATTATAAGTATTAGTTTTTTTAACATTTGTGGTTTTATTTGCCAAATTTTGCGGAACAAGATTTTTGACCTAGCCTAACATTTCCCATAAGATTAAAATTATTTCTAACTGTACAGTTTAAAAATTACTTTTTTTGTAATTTTGTTATACAATTTCTTTATTTGGTAAGAGACAGTTACAAGTAAAAATTCGTGGGACATCCGAATGATGACCTAGGCCAACTACGAAATATAAATTATTTTAATTGTTGTTAACTGTAACTTTAAACAGTTTTTAAGTTTGAGGAAAAGTTTATGTTTGTACAATTAAAACGGTAAATGAATGTATCTTTTTGTTTAACGACAATACAGCTCATTAATATACCTAAACCATTTCATTAAAATTTTTTGGTAGGTACTTTGTCCGTTTTCTTAATATTTTTAATTATTTTATTAAAATGCTTACTATTTATTCATATTTTCAAGTAAGGGACACAATAGTTATTTGAAACATATTTATATGTTTTTATAACAGTTGAAATAGATCAATTTATGTAATTGAAATTTTTAGCGAACCCCACTGTTTGACAACCGAATTGTCTTAACATCTACGTCAGAGAATATTACGGCTTTACAAATAAGTATTAAGACTTTGAAACTACACCTCACTTTCAAATTAGATAAAGTTTTATTTGAATATATATATATATATATATATATATATATATATATATATATATATATATATATATATATATATTACAAAAATTTTATAGAAACATTAGTCACATTAATTTAATTCTGAACGTCAAAATTTAAAATTTATTTTCTATTTACATATTTACTAATTTTGGACATAGTTTTCGAAAAAAACGTTCTTTGATACACAAATAGTATAAATTTAATAGTTTATATTTTGGTTTAATGTTTTGATTGTTAAACAATTGTCTGTTTGTTGTTGACATTTGTTTAAACAATCATATATGATAATGTAGTTGGGAATTTACTGAGATGAGTATTTTACTTTCTTTTTTCTTGGGATATTGTTAGTCAACTCTTTTTCTACTGAGTAAAAGATACTCGTATAAGTTCTTATATAATTATTTTGAGAACCGAATTGCCTTAACATCTACATGATAGAACACTTAAAAAAATATTACGACTTAACAAATAACAATTAAAATTCTCTGAAACTATATCTCGCTTTTAAATTAGATAAAGTTTCATACAAACAAAAAATAAAAAAAATGGTGGAGGTTCCCATTGTATTACAAATTAATTTATTTCCACCCTTACATATTTAAGAACTCTGTAACAATTTCCCACAAGTTGCAACAAGTACAAGCTCGTTCTGAACTCGCAGTGTCTGGTATGTTGATGGCGGTGGTAGAAAAATCCTCTCGCTGGCGATTATCTTTTGTCGCAGGTGATCACAGGATCAAAGACACCGCTGCGTAGACGCGATCGTCACTTACTAATGACCAGTTCGACCTTGTCTGTGCGTGTGTGCGTGTGAATTGCACCTGTGCAGGGGAATAAGGAGATAACTCGCTAAATTAAACCCGAGAACAATACACAAATAATTACAGCTTCTTTGTCCGAGAGCTTAAAATAGATTATAATGAAATCTGCTTCACTTCAAGCTTTAAGTTCGTGGCACAACAAATGCACAACTTTGTAATGAAGTTGAGAATGGATGGGTCAGTAAATATTATAAATTTGATGGGTCAATCGTCTTAGTATGAACAGAATAAATTCAAGATTGTTTATATATCGAATTGTTTCAATCATCGAGGGTTTATAAAATCTAAGATAATATGGATAATAAAAAAGAGACCCCGCTTCTTTGAAGATTTCTAGATTCTTTTTACTTTCTTGTACGAAGTAAAAGAAGATGTGTAAAAGCGTAAATACAGCTTTTCAGATTTCAACTGAAGTATCCATTTTGACTATCACTGAATCCATTTTGACTAATTTCGACTTGACGTCTGAAAGTATAGTAGAAGTAGATGTATATTAAACTGACTTATGCGGGTTTTACAACATTTTATGGAAGGGTGGGAAGCTTTGTGTTCAGGACACAGAATAGTTACATACAGAAGTGACACTCCGTGTCGGTACCTTTCATGTTCCCCTTTTCAGTTCTATGACCTTGAAGCATTTTGTAGACTTTAAATTTGTGCTCTTCCCCTATCTCTCTCTAAGATGTGAGGAAACTTTCCGATGTTAAACAATGAGCCCTTTAAATTTGTGCACGTTCTCCATCTCTCTCTAATTTTCGTTTCTCTGTCTTACTGTCGCTTCTGTATAAACCTATTCTGTGGTCTTAGTACGAACAGAATAAATCTAGGTTTGTTTATATATCGAATTGTTCCAATTATAGAGGGTTTATAAAATGTAAGATAATATGAAGAATAAAACTGAGACAACTTCGATAGTGTTATAAGCCGCTTCTTTGAAGATCTTTAGATCCTTTTTACTTCCTTATATCGTTGATTGAAAAATATATAAATAGGCAAGCCTGTATGTTTTTGCGTACCGCTGTTTTGGAATCAGATTCGACAGAGCCATCTCGTTCATAATTCCATGAACTACTTTGCGGAAACAGACAAAAATATCAGATAAATAAAGATGTTTTACATATGTACTGAAATTTTTGGTATCTATTAAAATGGTTCTTTCAATAATTCATTGGTATATTTTAAAATAGAACTAATTTGTATTATTAATGATTTGACGTTTGCTCTTTTTTTATAATATTTGAGAGAAACGCCTGATATTAACCCAAATGCAACCAGACACACAGTTATGTAGGTGAAACGAATTTTCTCATAAGCTTACCTATCTACAGGGTGAATACTGAAAACCTTGACATAGGGAAATAACATGGGAAAACAGTTTTTTGCTGTTTCCATCTGTCCCGCTAAATAAAATCGGGTGTATATGGTATCGTTAGTTAGATTACTTAATTTTGCATCTAATAAAACCAAATGTTGTGTAATATGGCCTTATCTAATTGAAATATTTGATAAAATAAATTGTATTTTGAAGGTTATCCTTCATATTTTCGAATAAGAAACGTCAAAAACAAAATGCTCCATAGCCGAGTGGATACGAGGGCTGTTTCATAACATAAATAATCTACAAGACCTGGTTCGAGACCACCTCGGCCCTATTTTTTTTTAAATTAAATTATACTTAAAATATCATGTTTCGAAACATGAAATACAAAATTATACACCAAAAACTAAATTCGAATTAATTGTTAAGTTTGACAGACAGCAAATAATAATTCTATTAAATATTTGGATTTTTTTATTTATAAAAATATGAATATTGCTATTTTATTAAAATAGTCTGATATAATAAAGATATTTTAAGCATAATTTAATTAAAAAAAAATAGGGCTGAGGTGGTCTCGAACCAGGTCTTGTAGATTATTTATGTTATGAAACAGCCCTCGTATCCACTCGGCTATGGAGCATTTTGTTTTTGACGTTTCTTATTCGAAAATATGAAGGATAAACTTCAAAATACAATTTATTTTATCAAATATTTCAGTTAGAAAAGGCCATATTACACAACATTTGGTTTTATTAGATGCAAAATTAAGTAATCTAACTAACGATACCATATACACCCGATTTTATTTAGCGGGACAGATGGAAACAGCAAAAAACTGTTTTCCCATGTTATTTCCCTATGTCAAGGTTTTCAGTATTCACCCTGTATATATTTTTTAATCAACGCTTATTCAACGGAAGAATCCATTTTGACTATCCCTGAATCCATTTTGACTAGTATCTCGCATAACTCAAAAACGATTAGCCGTTGAATGTTGAAATGTTGTGTATGAAATTACTATAACATCTAGTTAAGCATCTCCATTTTTGGTTTCAATCGATCTTTTCAAAAGAGCAGTTAACTTTTGGCAGAAACATTTTAATAAAATTTTGAAAAGATGATCCATTTCGAAGAGAAGTTCGAAGTTATGAAACGAATGGAAGTTGAAGAATGATCTCATTTACAAGGAAATCATGTGCTGTCCACATCACATTTTTGAGATAGATCGGTCCCTATTTTTATGTTAGATTTCTTGTTTCACGTCTCCATTTTTTTAAATCCTCTTTTACTTCTTTTAGCCACTTAGCTCTGAGTGTCCTTTGTCTTCTTTTCTTTCTTCCTTTTCAATACATTATTGACTTTATTTCTTTTGATCTCCATACGTATCTCAGCCATTTGACTCTCTGTTGCTTTATTTTCTTCTCTATATCTTCTTCCTTTAATTCTCGTTCATTATTTTGATTCATTTTATTTCTATATTCGTTTTCTGCAATTTTTACTGGTTGTAGTATTGTTCGTAGTATTTTTTTCTTTGAGATTTTTCTTATTCTCGTATCGTCTCATTTTAAATGTAAAATATTTTATTTCGTCTCGAATATTGTTATCTCGTCTCAGTCTCGAATATTGCAGGCTTTGTCACGCATGCCATGTGTGTACAGTATTTCCTTAAATCTAGGGAAATGGAACATTCTTTTGGGAAATTAGGAAGAAAATATATATTTAGGGAAAAATCAAATTATATTTTTCAGACTATAACTATTAGTATAAATATCTAAGTACAATATAATTATATACTCCACCTACATTTTGTCTTTGCGAGATCTGAGAAATATATACATAAAATTCTACCAAAATGTGGCGAAAACCGTCTACTATATGTTGAGACAAACACTTTATATCAATATCAACAGAAACATCGTAATGGGCCTTTGGTAGATCGTATTATTATTAAAATAATACAATACAAAATATAGTAACGATTGTTTATTTGAAGTTAAATAATCGCATTCTTGCCAAGCATCTTAGAAACTGAAAGCATTTCTAATCAATTCTGAAGAAAAGCAAAACACACGAAGAATGCACTTTCATCCATTAAATCATCACATTTTAATTACAACAATAAAATGCAAATCACTATGACAACACTTGTTTCCTTGGTCTTGGTACAATGCTGTCATTGTCATACCATGACCAACTATGTATAGTTTAGCAATGTTGTCATGGAAACGGAAACAAATAACGGAACAGCGAATGTACGGTAAAAATTGATCAAGCGAAGAAATATAATTTTATGGTAATGGTGTAACAGAAATACGTACATTAAATTTAACCAGCGATATAACTCATTTAAAAAGGAACAATATTTGTTAATAACTTTTTTCGAAATCTCAATATTTTTTAGCATTTTTAACTCTATGTATTTTCAAAATTAGATCCAGTAGCAAAATCAATTAAAAATTTTACCAATAATAAATAAATCATATTATGAAAAAAATTATAATCTCATCGTGGTACCAATTTTATAAATTTATAATACGAATTTTTTAATTCAAGATTGTTGCTTTATAATTATTTATTATTTACATTAATAAATAATAATATTCTTCTCAAAATATATTTAAAAAATAATAATATATAAATATTTCAATACCTGATCAAGACAGAAAATTATTAATTTCCATATCTTCATTTGTTTATAATACATTATGATATGTTTTCTTTGTATATTACAAATATTTAAAATATATTTTAATATATATTATATCCTAAAACATATATACGAAGAAATTTGTGATATTTAAAACATAATACATATGTATTTTTAAAAATAAATGTAAATTTATACATTTATTTATATACTTAACCTTTGTATAAAATTAATATTTAAATAAAATATTAATATTCATATTTTATAACAATATGTCATAAAATAACCATAAAACATTCTAATAAAAATGTGAGAAACAAAATAAAATTAATAACAATCTTATATCTAACATGCATACATATGTAAATATATAATTCTACTATACATAAATATATCAACTCTAGCAACTGTCTATATGATATGATATTCACATGTTTTGATGTCATGACCTACTGAAATTTATACCGAATAAGCCATTGTTTATAATTAAAATAAAAAGTTTAAAAGAAATTGTAAAATAATTGATTTGACAACATTTACATAATAAGAAAATACCGCAATTCAACGGTTTTTCCTCGGAGACGTGCTCCAGGTGTCATGACGTCACATCCGCTTCCTTACGTCATGTTTGTCAATTGTTTCATTTCAAATTATCTGATTTCTTACACTTTAAACCGTAATAGTAAACAATGATCAACAAATTGATTGCAAATGGTATTTTAAATTAAAAAAAAACTTTAAGAATTTGTTTTTAAGTACAGTATATCGATAAAAAAGTCGGATGTGAATTGTTAAATAAGTAAAAAAAAGCACAAAAATAAAAATAACACTAGTAAAAAAATAAATATTATCTGACCTTTTGTTGCCTTGTGAAATAGAAACTCAAAAATAAAAATGTACGATACCATTTTGGAAAACTTCTGTAACAAAAGAAAAATAAAAATATATAACATAATATAACCACGGAAATATTACAATAAAAACAAAAACATGCTATTTCAAATTATATTTTTAGCTTTTTAATTTAAAATAAGTCTAAATAATATTTAAAACAAGTTAAAATATCAAATATTTAATGAAAAAACAAAGTTCGAATTGAATTTCATCACTTGACACTTTGACAGCTGAAACATAACCTCAAACCTTACTTACTTTTCCTAGCTCAGCAGTTGGCAGCACTGCGACCTTGATTGCCCTTCAACACAAAACCGTTAAAAGTTGAAATTTTTCTTTTAAGTTTTTCGCGTTTAATTTTTATGCACTCGCGATAAATTTTATATCAAAATAATCGTCAATCAATAAGGAATCGATTTGTTATAAATTTAGAACCGATCGCGAAGTTTTTACCACTTTTTTCAATAAAAATACGGGAGCGAAACTACCCTTGATTAGCAAACAAATACAAGTGACTATCGCCAATGAAAAGAGAGAGATATTGCTCGTGGCTGTTGGTTAGAGAGAGATGGAGATAGGACGCCAACTAGATTCCTAAAAATATTAGTAATTCAAATAAATACGTTAAAAATATATTTTAAAAATTTTTGTTTTATTTTGAAACAACAGCAGGCAAGCGAGCTATGCAAAATTGCTCCAGTTTCAAACATAAAAATTTAATAACGGTGCATAGTTTGCGTTATGTATTACGTTATGTTAATATGTATTTAAGATGCTTGCGCTTAACTACTTAAACAAGTAGGAAAATATTTACCATGTATCTATTACATGCTTCTTAACTCTTACAATGATTTTTGCATGTATTTCAACACTATTTCTATCTTTTCTAGGTTTTTATCATCTTTTCCGTCACCTCTCTGAAACCATTCTCGACATTTAGATCGCTACGATTTAGTCAATTCTTCGAAGATGGCACGCCGTGTTCATAAGAACCATTATGTTGCCCCATCCCCTGTCAACACAGAAAGTCCAACTCCTGTTCATGTCTCAAGACACATGGACCTGGGGAGGTCAAATAGAGGGTACTCCACCGACGGGGAAGAGAGCCACAGGGCACCTAGTGAACGCACTATGTCGGAGTATACCAGCGTGGTAAGATTTATTTTGTTACTGTCAAATGAAAACATTATTTTTTTTTCTATAGCAGATGTTAAAGTGCAATTTTATCAACTCAAAATAGTGGATAAAGTAGCACTTTAACCGCAAGGGTAGATAAAGTAACACTTTAACAGCAAGGGTAGATAAAGTACTTTAACTTATATTTATTTGAAGTGCATTTCCATAGCAACTCACACTACAGACATTTTAAAATTGTTCTCAAATAAAAATTAAATTTTTCTAATTTCAATTTATTTAAAATCAGATACAGAAAATAATTGAATTTTATACACGACGATAAAATTAAATTATCGACTCGCGAAAAATAATTCACTCGCGATTATTTTGCTCGTGAATTAACACTTTCCGTTTGTCGTTAAAATATTATTTTATCGTCTTGTATAAAAAATAACTATTTTTCGCTCTTAGTAAAATAAAATTTTGTATTTTTTGTTTTATTTCTTATACATATTTGCAATTAACAATATTAATACAAAATAAATTCAATATGATTTTTTTTAATACGGCCCATTTTTCTCCCTTCAAATCCCAGTGGCGTAGACAAGGGGAGGGATATGGGAATCAATCCCCCCCATATTGAGAATAAATTGTGTATTATTTTTTACATTGCAAGAAAAAAGAAGTTTGAATGCCGACTTATATAAATATTTTCTTTTAAATTATTTACGTTATTCTTATTATTTTTGTTAAAACTAAAAGCCTTTAAGTTGGAATAATTTATAACGCCAGACCACTAAGCTACCCAACCCTCCATAAAACAAATTTAACATATTTTAATTTTGTACTCCATTATAAGATAAATTATTAATAAAAAAATATTAAAATTCAAAAATGATTTTCAAGAAAATGAAATAATAACAAATATGTTGTGTTCCAGCCTTATACAGTGGTAAACGAAAGACTAGCAGTTCCTCCACCAAGAAAACACAAATCGAGGAACGGCTCCAAACCTCCCTCCGTGTTAAGCAACTCGAGGGCAAGTGCTTACGGCGATACCGGCTCGGACATCTACGTGACCAGCGCTGCTTACAAAGCCCCATCAGAAATCAGGTGCTTGAACTGTTCTCATCTTCTCAAAATCGTCTGAAGAGAAATTAGATCATATAAGCCTTTAACAATGAAGACAATTTCATATTTCTGCCGAATTTGAAACTATATCGTGGGAACCGAAATGAAACCGCTTTGTTAAGTTTTGTGAAGGTTAAAGGTGAAAAATTTGGAACAATGAGAAGAGAAATTGTTTGCAGATCTTTTATAAATGTTTTTCTTTGTAATAAAATGTTACACGAAATTTTGTTGCTTTTTAATTTTGTATTTATTTCTCATATCATGCTATGGTTCGAATCCCAAAGCTATTAATTTTTAAAAATAAATATATTGTTATTTCAAGTCGTTCTGAACTTAATATAAGCTTGCAAAGACTGTAGTCTGGCCTGCAATTCAATTGCAAGTAAAATTTCGATAAAAACTTATACGGAATTGTAGTTTGTTGTACTTACAAAAACAGTAGTACTATTAAAGTTTCTTTACTTAATTTTACATAATTTCTATAAAGCTGTAGGCTGCTTTACAGAACAATTACAAATACAAGTAAATTTGTCATGGATCAGTATAACAATAGATACTCTGTTAGTAAAATGGCAAATGAGTGCTAAATATAGTTATAGAGGAAGCCAGAGGTACTAGAAGTAGAAATATAGAGCACTCAGGGCCTTTCAAAACGGTAGAAACATTCTTGGGTCTTAAAACAATTTAATAATAAAGATTATGAATAAAATAAATAACAAATAGTTTGTCCTTTTTCTCTAAAATCAAACTTTGTGTGTTATCTTCAAAACTAGGCACTTTTCAAGAAAATTTTATAGAAGAAACGTTGTTCAGAATTAAATTTTAAGGGGGGTTTATTTTAAGTAATTTTTCTCTATCAGTTCTCCTTTTCGAGATATAACTAAGTTTCTATATGGATATTAGTTCACAATAATGCCCATAGATGGCAGACCCCATTCTACAACTTGAAACAAATGACATTAAAATTTTAAAAATTCGTAGCGCCTGTGTTTTTTATCCTACAGTCACGAAATTTTGGTCACTTATGTATCTCGAGCCGTAAAATCCAAAAATCGTGGTGTAGAATTTCTATCTGTACCCAATTTTGAATACGGGTATTTTTTATAGATTATTTTCTGAACGAGACATTTCTAAGCGAAGTTTTGTACAAAAAATTGATTAGAATTAAATTTTAAATAGAGTTTACTTGAAGAATTTTTTCTCTATGACTCACCGTTTTCGAGATATTAATTATTTTTAAATTGACGATTTAGTTCACAAAGTTGTCAACAGGTGGCAGACCCCATTCTATTCCCTGACATATTATCAATATTTTGTTGATTTTCGGTTGTCTGGTTAATTTTAAAACAAAATTTATTTAAAGAAAAGTTCTTAAAATTAAATTTTATGGTAGGTTTGTTTGAAGCTTTTTTCCAAATTTTATATTTTTTTTTTTATATGAATAAATCTGTTCATAAATTTTGTAGCAAACTCTTATAGCAAAATCAAGCTAGATTTATCTTCTTAAATGCTTCCAAAAATTTATTTAGGCCCATATCACAATATATTTATATGTATTGCAAAGAAATATTGTTTTCTACATTGTTATAATAATAATACAATGAACATTTCAACAGTATTTTTTTTTTCTTTTTCATAGTCGGGGATCCAGGTATAGTAGGGCCCCACCATCGCATTATTCCTACCGAAGTGGTGTGGCCCCAAGTGTAGCAAGTACCACCAAAACCCGGACTTCCAGAAAAGGAGGAGTTACGGTTGAAACTATGGCAGCTCCAAATCCATTTTGTCCGAATATCAAAGGAATGTGTTGTTTGATGTTGCTTCTCAACTTGGGACTGATTTTAGTTACGCTTGGAATTGTTATTGTTGTTCAATTCATCGAACCTTTCTTCGTATGGTAAGCAAAACTAGAATAGTTTAAAAAATAATAAAAGACACACTTGATGTAAGTTTCACAAATAAGTTTATTGATTACTTCATCGATTTCGGCTTCTGAAGAAGGCCTAAGAAACAGAAATCGATTAAGTAATCAATAACTTATTTGTGAAATTTACATCAAGTGTGTCTTTTATTATTTTGTAATAATGTTTCACCAAGTGCCTACAGCTGAATCTATAAATTTTATTAGAATTGTTTACTTCAATAGTATATTGTGCTAGTGTTAAATTTCTTTAACTGGAATAAATTGTTTTCAGTTATTGTAATCAAAAAAGTCGGAAAATATTTTAACTTGCACAGTATTTAAGCACTTTTTATCGACGAATTCATTGCAGTAATCAAAATTTTTATGTCTCATACTGTTTCTAGAAATTGGTATCAACTTTCAATTTTTAAATGGGTATTTGCAAAACTTCTTAAACCTGGAATAAATTGTTTTCAGTTATTGTAATCAAAAAGGTCGTAAAATATTTTAATTTGCACATTATTCAAGCACTTTTTAACGTCGAATTCATTGCAGTAATCAAAATTTTTATTTCTCATACTGTTTCCAGAAATTGATATCAACTTTCAATTTGTATATGGATATTTGCAAAACTTCTTAAAACTGGAATAAATTGTTCTCAGTTATTGTAATCAAAAAAGTCGTAAAATATTTTAATTTGCACATTATTCAAGCACTTTTTAACGTCGAATTCATTGCAGTAATCAAAATTTTTATTTCTCATGCTGTTTTCGAGATTTTGGTATCAAATTTCAGTTTTTATATGGGCTTTTTATGTGAGACCGTTAAATTTTGTTTTTTTTTCTTTTTCCAACGATATAAAATACAAGCATATTAAAAAGAGGGTACAAATATTACTTGGAAAAATAGTTTATGTATGTAATAACAACAGAGAAAGTAATTCTCAAAGCCGCTGATGCTGTATTTTTCTGTAAATCCAAAAATATCTAAAAATATCAAATTTTTAGCTTGAAAATTTTCAAATATTACAATATTTTATTTGTAATATTTTTTAAAGAATTACATACGCTGATAACAAATTTTCAAACCGAATTTAATTATCTCTTTTGGTTCCTGAAATATTTGCTGTCAAAGTTGCACCTCAAAAAAGTGTGTTTTTTGGCTATATCTTTAAAATGGGTAGAGATACAATCTCCACGATTATACCAGTCGATTCTACAGCCAAAGTTACATAAAGAAATGTTTTGTCCGCATATACGTACTTTGGAACGATTTGATGAAAAATGAGAAAAACGAAAAAACCGGAATTTCAGATTTTCACTTGGAAACTTTTTGTCTCCAAAATTTTTTATTTTCTAGACTTAAGTAGATATCGATGTGCTGATTCTAAATTTTCAAACCGAATTCAAATATCTCTTTCCGTTCTCGAGATATTTGCGTTCAAAGTTAGACCTGAAAAAACAGGTTTTTCAGGAATAGCTCTGAAATGAGTCGAGATACGATCTCGGCAATATCACCAATCGATTCTACGGGCAAAATTACATAAGTGTACCAATTTTCAGATTTTTATTCCAACGGATACAAATTTTAGAAAGGAAAAACTGAAAATGGCCAAAATCGAAAAAAATCGCAAGGGGTTCATCAGGCATTTTTTTCGATTTTGGCGATTTTCGTTTTTTCGCTCTAAAAATTGTATCCGTTGGAATAAAAATCTAAAAATTGGTATAGTTATGTAATTTTGCCCGTAGAATCGATTGGTGATGTTGCCGAAGTCGTAAACCTAACCATTTAAGGTGTATACCTAAAAAACCTGTTTTTTTAGGTATAGCCAAAACTCAACTTTGATTACGAATATCTCGAGAACGGTAAGAGATAATTCAATTCGGTTGGAAATTTTGAAATCAGCGCATCGATATCTACTTAAGTCTAGAAAATGAAAAGTTTTGGAGACAAAAAGTTCCTCGGAGAAATTTTGAAATTTAGGTTTTTTCGTTTTTCTAATTTTTCACCAAATCGTTCCAAAGAACGTATATGCGGAGAAAACATTTCTTTATGTAACTTTTCCCGTAGAATCGACTGGTATAATCGTTGAGATTGTATCTCAACCCATTTTAGAGATATAGTCAAAAAACACACTTTTTTGAGGTGCAACTTTGACAGCAAATATCTCAAGAACAAAAAGAGGTAATTAAGTTCCGTTGGAAAATTTGAAATCAGAGCGTCGAGATCTATCAATGTACAATATTTTTCAAAATCAAAATTTTGGGCACAAAAATGAGTTTTTTTGGGATATATTGCGTTTGTCAACACAATTTTTGGTTTAATACTGTTGTTTGGTTTGTTTTAACTCTATAAAACTTTGATACGGGGTTATAGGTTTTGAAAATAAGTAAAAGTTAGTTAATAAAGACACAGAATAAAATCGAAAAGGCGTAATAGGATTTCAGGTTTTGAAATCAGCGCACCGATTAACTGTAATAAAATGAAATTTAGATTTCCGTTTCTCTTTCTGCATTATTTAATAACATTATTCCTAAATATTTCAAACTTTAAAGTTACTCAAATGAAACAAATACTACAATGATTTAATTGAAACAGATAAATAAATAAATACTAGTTAATAAAGCGACAGAATAAAATTGAAAAGGCATAATAGGATTGCAGGATTTGAATTTAAATTTTTAAATAAATTTATTGTATTCCAGTACTTTATTATTTTCTTACAAGTTCCTCAGTTAAGAAGCTTTCTTTATAAATATAAAGTTACAACATTTTGGCTTACAACGGCAGTAGAGTATTTTTAATAGTTATTTATGGTACAAGTGTGTTACATTACAGATAACTCATGTGGGAAAAGTTTAGCTCATGAGGCCGTTAGGCCGAGTGTGGTATTTTTTCAAGTGACTTAGGTAATTAACACACGTGTGCCATACAACATTTTATCCAACACATTTTAATCATTGATATAAAATACATATAAGATTTTTGACAGATGGAATTTCGAAATGACATTTAGGAACAAAATAGTGTAGAGAAGGTTTTATAACGTAGTTACTATGATACGAACCAAAAAACAGTGAGCTAATATATTTAGTTCACTAGTGACTTATGACCTACTTTATTTATCTAAAAACAGCATACTTATATCGTTATAATTATACAGTGTTGGATAAATAGATAAATACTAGTTAATAAAGCGACAGAATAAAATCGAAAAGGCATAATAGGATTGCAGGTTTTGAATTTAATTTTTTAAATAAATTTATTGTATCTCAGTTCTTTATTATTTTCTTACAAGTTCCTAAGTAAAGAAGCTTTCCTTATAAATATAAAGTTAAGACAATTTGATTTACAACAGCAGTAAAGTACTTTAAAATTATTTTCTTTCTGTTTAGGGTGCTAGGAATAGTCTTCCTAATCTTCGGTCTTCTAACCCTCACTGGTTCTTTGATCTACTGCGTGGTAATCTGCAGGGAAGTCAAACACCCACGAGATGTACGCCCAGAAGACATGTACTGGACACACCATTGGCAGAAAACCATAGGATCCCCTCCTGAGATACATTACAGGGCTGAAGAAAAGTACCCTGATGCTGATCGGTACAGTGATAGGTACTCTGTCAGTAAAATGAGTGCTAAGTATAGTGATAGAGGAAGCCAGAGGTACTAGAAGTAGAATATAGAACATTTAGGGCCTTGCAAAAGTGCAGAAACATTGCATAATTTGTATAAGATATTTGAATACAGAACAATTACAAATAGAAGTAAATTTGTCATGGATCAGTATAGCTATAGATACTCTGTTAGTAAAATTACAAATGAGTGCTAAATATAGTTATAGACGAAGCCAGAGGTACTAGAAGTAGAAATATAGTAGCACTCAAGACTTTTCAAAGCTGCAGAAACATTCTTAGGTCTTAAAACAATTTAATAATAAAGATTATAAATAAAAAACAGCAATTCGTTTTGTAATTTTTTCTAAAATTAATCTTTTGTATGTTATCTCCAAAACTAGACATTTTTCAAGAAAAATTTATAACAGAAATGTTGTTCAGAATTAAATTTTAAGGGGTGTTTACTTAAAGTAATTTTCTCTACCAGTTCCCCTTTTTGAGATATAATTAATTTTCTATATGGATATTAGTTCACAATGATGCCGATAGATGGCAGACCCCATTCTACATCGAGAAACAAATGACATTAAAATTTTTAAAAATTCATAGTGCCTGTGTTTTTTATTCTACAGTTATGAAATTTTGGTTACATATGTAACTCAAGCTGAACATTCTGAAAATCGTAATTTTAAATTTCTATCTCTACCCAGTTTTAGTTGCGGCTGCATTTTATATGTTATTTCCAAAAGTACGCATTGTTTAGAAAAATTGCAGGCATGATATTGTTAAAAAGTTAATTTTAAGTAGGGTTTACTTAAAAAATTTTTTTCGTAGGACTCACCGTTTTCGAGATATTAATTATTTAAAATTAATAATTTAGTTCACAAAGTTGCTGATAGATGGCAGACCCCATTCTACATCGAGAAATAATTGACCTTAAAATTTCAAAAATTCGTAGCGCCTGTGTTTATTATCCTACAGTCACGAAATTTTGGTCACTTATGTAATTTGAGCCGTAGAATTCAAAAATCGTGGTTTTGTATTTCTATCTGTACCCAGTTTTGAATACGGCTACTTTTTGTTGGTTATTTCCTGAATTATACATTTCTAGGGGAAGATATGTACAAAAAATTGTTGAGAATTAAATTTTAATGGGGGTTTACTTAAAGAATTTTTTTTCTAAGACTCACCGTTTTTGAGATATTAACTATTTTCAAAATGACGATTTAGTTCACAAAGTTGTCAACAGGTGGCAGACCCCATTCTATTCCCTGAGAAAATATCAATGTTTTGTTGATTTTCTGTTGTATGATAAATTTTACAACAAAATTTATTTAAAGAAAATATCTTAAAATTAAATTTTATGGTGGGTTAGTTTGAAACTTTTTTCTAAATTTTGTCATTTCTTAATTTTCCTATTCTTTTGTATTGGAAGATCAGTTTTTCTGGAACCAATCTTTAAAAATTCACAGCGTCTGTGTTTCTTATCCTACATTTACGAAATTTTGGTCACGTATGTAACAAGAGCCGTAGAATCCAAAAATAATGGTGTAGAATTTCTACCTGTACCCAGTTTTGAATACGGGTACTTTTTGTAGGTTATTTCCTGAACTACACATTTTTAGGGAAAGTTTTGTTAAAAAAATGGTTCAGAATTAAATTTTAAAGGGGGTTTACTTGAAGATTTTTTTTTCTACGACTCACCGTTTTTGAGATATTAATTATTTTCAAAATGACGATTTAGTTCACAATGTTGTCAACAGGTGGCAGACCCCATTCTATTCCCTGAGAAAATATCAATGTTTTGTTGATTTCCTGTTGTATGATAAATTTTACAACAAAATTTATTTAAAGAAAATATCTTAAAATTAAATTTTATGGTGGGTTAGTTTGAAACTTTTTTCTAAATTTTGTCATTTTTAATTTTCCTATACTTTTGCATTGGAAGATCAGTTTTTCTGGAACCAATCTTTAAAAATTCACAGCGTCTGTGGTTTTTATCCTTAAATTACAAAATTTTGGGTAAATACGCAATTTGACCTGTAGAATCCAAAAATGCTATTGCCAGAGCTCTACCTCTACCCAGTTTTGGGTATGGCAACTTTTTATTAATTATCTCGTAAGCTACGAATTTTAGAGGAAAAAGTAATTAAAGGTAGTTATTCAAAATTTAATTTTAAAAGGTGTTTACTTGAAGATATTTTTGATAACAATCTTAGTTTTTGAATTATAAGTCATTTTTGAGATTAATGTTATTTCACAATATTGCTAACAGATGGCAGGTCCCATTCTATACCCAGAAAAAATTGACATTTTTTGTTGATTTTTGGACACATGGTAAATTTTACAACAAAATTTATTTGACGATAGTTGCTTGAAATTAAATTTTAGGGGGGGTTAGTTCGAAACTTTTTTCCAAATTTTGTTAAAATCAGGAATAAATAATAACTCGTTACGTAGTTGTTCTTTTTGTTTAAACAATAATTTATTTTTTTAATATTTCATCTTCTGCAATACTTGAAACAGGCCCTAAGTGTGGTAGTATGAAAGAAATAGTAATATACAGATCGACAAATGATATTTTACAGTTATTTTTATTTTAAACAATTTGTTTAACAAATTTAAATCAATTTAAAATAATGTTTAATTTAGATTAAACTAATTTTTCTTTTGTTGTACTAAAGTTGTTAATTTTCTCGGCTAAAACTTATTTATTTAAATAAATACAAGAATATCAATATTTGGACTTTATTTGTTATTAAAAAATAAATAAATCAGTGATTTTCTATATTATAGTCTAAATTAAATGCAGCTAATATTATTTACATAAATTAATATTTGAAGAAATAAATAGATATTTACTTTTTAATATATTAAACATAACAATGCAAGTTATAAAAATGCTAAAATAATTTATTATTTGAAACATTTTTATAATAAATGAATGAGTGATGTAAAAAACTGACTAATATTAACTAATATTTATACTTTTATTAATATAATGTTTTAACTTATATAATAAGAAGTGCTTGTACAATAAATTTTATACTAAGTTTTCCAGTGTATATAATTTATTTTTTAGTGCAATAATTATGCATTTTATTTTTATTATAAGATATTTTTGTAATAATGTTACCTATTTAATTTTATTAATAAACTATTTTAATTTTTATTTAAATAGTAGCAATATTAATTTCAGTTCTATTTTAATATATTATTATTTATTAGAATTTAAAATTACAAGTATAATTTATTATATAACTTTCCAAAGCATCTCAAAACTTGTGAATTCTGGATTGTAGTAGGCCGTGAAACAAGTGAACGTTAGTTTTGTTTATCGCCTTCGCGTCGGGAATTATTCTGCAGTGTATTTTGTATTTATTTATTAATTTTTAATGTTTTTAATAGTGTAAATTGTTCTATCTTATTACTAAACATACAAGTGAGACGTGTAATGAAAGAACAGTCATGAAAATAAGCAATTAGAGAGAAATTTGACAGAAATTACTTGTGGAATCTTTGACCGGTATGAAATCTGGAATCTAGTATGCTTTGGAATAACGAACTTTTCTAGAATTTTGTTTGTAACGGTCATTTCTTGTTGTGAATTGAAGGGAATAACGTGTTTTAAGTGCGTGAACTATTTTATTTTATTAATAAACTAACTATTTGTGTACGATATATAGACAGATATGAATTAGAGACATTTAATAAGTGTTTGAAGAATTTTGGAGCCATTCGCCAGCTGAGAAAAAGAAGTTTGAAGACAACAAATGTAAGTTTATTATTTTATTGTTATTAAACATATGATTTATGCTATAAAACAGCACTTATTTACACAAATACCACATATGTATCTCTATTGTTTATAAAGATATATTGTGATATTTGACAAAACCGTTATTTTAAATTTTATTGATAAATTGTTTAAACTTTATGTCAACATAAAAATAGGAAATATAATTTTTTTATCTGTTGTAATATGACACAATATTGTCTGTTATTCACGTACCAAGAGATTTAATATGTATTTTATTATTTTTTATTTTACTTGTATATTAATTAATATTATTTGTCTACATTATCACATCGATTTGTATGTGTTACTATATTATAGTATTAATATTTTAATACGTCGAAATACTGAATACAAAATACTAGTTGCTGAAATAGGGCAGTGTTTGTAAACTTGATCAAATATTAACAAGAATGTGATCGAAACATTGATATAACTCAGAAATATTATCAGATATTTATATCAATTCTTGTATTAGTCCAAAAATTACTGGACTGAATAACTATTGTAGTATTTTTTTGTAAAATACACAAAGAATATATTGTTTTACGACTTTTTTACTGCGTTTTAACGGTGCAAGTTGTGAGTTACTTTTTATACAAGAGTATTTTGTATATGGGATTGTTATAACATATAGTTGTGCACCTTTCTTTTTTATTGCTATTGGTAGTGCCAACAGAGCACATTACTCGAAAGGTTTTTTGAATTTTTCGCATAACTCAAAAATAGTTAGCCCTAGAACGTTGAAATTTTGTTTGTAGGACTGTTATAACATCTAGTTCTGCACATATATATTTTTTTATTGCAATTGGTAGTGCCAAAAGGGTACTTTTCTCGAAATATTTTTACGATTTTTTAGCATAACTCAAAATATGTTAGCTGCAGAATATTGAAATTTTGTTTGTGAGAATGTTACAACATCTAGTTGTTCATATATATTTTTTATTACAATCGGCAATGCCAAAAGGGCATTTTGCTTGAAGGGTTTTTTTAAATTTTCGCAAACTCCCAAATAATTAGTCGTAGAATGTTGAAATTTCATATGCAGGACTGCTAAAATATCTAGTTGTACACCTCTCTTTTTATTACAATCGAGAGTGCCAAAATGGCAAATTTACTTGAAGGGTTTTTTAATTTTTCACTTAAGTCAAAAATGGTTAGCCGTAAAATGTTGAAATTTTATTTGTGAGACTGTTATAACATCTAGTTGTACATCTCTTTTTTATTGCAATTGACAGTGACAAAAGGGCACTTTACTAGAAGGTTTTTTTTTAATTTCTCACTTAATTCAAAAACGGTTGGTCGTAGAATGTTAAAATTTTGTATATGGGATTGATTACACCAAAAGGTAAAAAGGTTCAAGGATTAAGTAATTAAGCAAGGGATTGATTAGAGGATTAGAGGATAGTATCTCACTTTCAAATGAAATAAGCTAAAATAAAGTAAAACCAAAATATGTATAATTTAATACAAATACAAAACAAACTTAAGTATAAAGAAGTTATGAAACGTCAACATCAGATTTTTTAAATAAAAAAAATGTCTTCTCTTTTATGCGCACCCCTCATTCCCTTTAATTCTTCGCACCCCTTTTTGCCCCTAATACTACCACCCTAAAAATCTTCTTACATTGCCAATACCCCCATCTTTTACACATTTACGCATCACACTCAAACACCTTCACTTATTTCCTACCAGTGCTGCTTCTATCGCATCTTCCCTCAACTACATCTTCTGCCCCTCACTGATAGATGTCTCTGGCAGACAAGTCCGTACCCCGGGATGCATCTGAAGCCGGTTGCAGCCGAGATTCGGCCTCGAAATAAACAAATGCCTGTCTATAAATACGCGAGGCAGTCGGTGAATCATGTTGGCGACATGGGACATTTACACAGGTTATTTACGAACTGGGGTCACTGGCCCTCGGGCCACGGACGCCACTGGAATGCACCATGTTAAATAGTCTTCAGGATTTTTCGACAAATTGTCACAAAAAATTATATTCTGTCTGAAAAATTTTGGTTTTTAACTTTATTTTATGTATTGGTGGTCTCCAATATTTTTTGTATAAAACTTTTCATAAAAAAATTGAATAATAAAGTGAAACAAAAATTATCAGTAAAGATTTTTGAATACAACATGGAATTATATTTTCAAAAATATTTTTATTATTATTGAGTTGTTAAGCGTTGAATGTTTTATTATTTTTTACTTCAGCGGATCTATATTGTAACATGGTCCGTACTTAGTTTTCTGGAACTAGTTCCAGACGTTTTATACAACTTCTGGAGTCAAATATCTGATATAATTTTTATTTGAGCAGTATAGTGTCTCAATAATAATAAAATAATTATTATGAAAAATAAATTAAGAAAAACTTTTTTGAATTGTCATATTATTAAAATTTAAAACAAACAATAAAAAACTAAAGTAAAATTCTGAAACTGATTATAACGTCGTAACTGTGACTACTTTTTTGAAAGCCCACATACGCTAACGTTATTTTATATTTATCGGTTATATAATTTTCATAAATTCGGAATATTAAATAACAATTGCAGAACAAATGATTTAAATCTGATTTAAATCAATACAACCCTGCTTGTAAATAAATAACATTCATCATATATTGAAAGAAAAATAGTATATTACATCAGTAATCTTCAAAAAAATGTTTCAATTATACATTACATTTAAAACTTTGATTTTTTATAGAATATTTCAAAGAACAATAACAAATTTAAATATTGAAAGAAGCTTTCAGAACTCATAATTAATAAATAGACAATATTTGGGTTTAAGTTCTGTAATTAATAAATTTTTACAGAACTTAAACCCAAATATTGTCTATTTATTAATAACAAATTTATTTGGATAATTAAAATAATTAAAAAAAAATGGTTCCTCAGTTTTCCATGTCCGAAAAATCTTCATAAACAACCCTTTCAAATATTTGGTATTTAAAGAAAGTAATTTGTTAAATATTAGTGATTGTGTGTTTGGTTTGTGTGTGTATTATGAGTGACATTGGTGTCCGTTTTTAGCCTGCGTGAAGAATGACGCGAGCTGATGTTAAAGCGGCCTCTCACTGTCTCATTTACTCCATCCTGTGGACACTAATAGCTCTGGAAAATATCACATCCCGAACACTTACACCTCCTCCCAAATGCTTATCTTCTCCACTAATATAACACTCTGCGTATCTCTGTACTTCACATAGATCATCATGGGTAGTACTTCACACTTATTTTTTGACGATAATATACAGTAGAATTATTATTCACGAAATAAAATACTGTAGAATTATTATTTTATAAAAAGTCACACTGATATTTTTCTTGCTTTTGTGCAATTCTCATATGTAATACCACAAGTAACTAAAATTTTACTTGAAATTTTTATCGTTCTGATGACGATTTTCTAAAGTAACAAGCAGGAGTGAGTCAGGCAAAAATTTCAAGTAAAATTCTACCCACTAAACAAAATTCAATCTCATATACATCGCTGCAATGTTCAAATCACAACTGTGACTTTATCATTTTTCTTCATTTAACATCACATTGATTGCTATGTGACTGCTAATGTCCGACTAATATCACAACATCCCATAGATGTTAGAATTGTATCAATGTTGTGATATCAGTATTACAAAGCCCCATAGATGTCACAAAATTATTATCGTTGTGATGTTAGCAGCATATTTTGTGATATAGCGCAGACATATTAAAATGTGAGTGTTAACCTCTTATGGATGTAGGTAATTTCATTGGGATGTAACTTAGATATTATTTGTAACGTTATACGTACTTCTCAAATACCTGTTTTGTTTTTAAATTTATGTTGTTATTTTTATTGTTAATTTTTTTCGTTTATGTCATATCAGCAAGATATGTGAAAAATTATTAAAAAAAGATAGAATCAAATTTTTTGTCAGAAATTAAAACAGATTTCATTGAAAAAGAACATTTATTTTAATATTTCACATTTTACAACATTTTATTGTTTTACATAACATACAATAAAGTTTTGGTAACTGATAATCCACTAAGGATTGCGGTGCACAAGAAGGTGGTAAATTTATTTCTGGAACAAATTATTATTTCATTATTTACAGTTCTTCTATTTTATTAAGTGGTTTTTAAAAAACTGAACTCAATTTATTGTTGGTGGGAATAAGCTGTATTTTTATAGAATATGCTATGAAGTTGAATTGAAAATATAAACATTTAATATTATTTTGAATAATGTAAATATATATTTATGAAATTATATTCACCTTCTCTCTGAAATTTCTGTGGTTGGCATGACGGAAACAGGTCTTTACTGTCTCCTCAAATTCTATGTCTCTTAATGTAGGAAAATGCAATTTCACCGAATCTGTAACAAATTGTTTACTTAAATTTATAATCATATAAACAATAAAGTTATTGGAAGAATACATCATGTTCAATATTTCTTCAATATAATAAAAATTGATAAACAATTTAGAACAAGCTTTTACAACATATCTGTATTATAAAATCAAGAAACTTTATAAATGACAACATACTGAATATACTTACTCTATTATCCGGCGTAGGGGTACGGTTTCTCGGTTGATTATCGTCTTGATTCGGCTTCTGCAGTGATCCTTTATTTGACTTGTTGAATATTTTATCTTCGCTTTCTGGTTACTTTGAGGATTGGTACATCTGAAATTCACCATATTTTCGTAATAATAACATCATATATGCAATATACATAAATTTGTAGACAAATAATATGACTGCCAAATGTGTTAAACCAATAATAACAATTACCTACGTTGTTAGATTTGCAAATAACAACATGATAAATTTATAGCTGCAAATAAGATTTGTGATTTACTAAACTATAATATAGCTAAATACATTATACTTACTTTTAATTTGAAGAGCACACCACTTCACAAGAACACGACCATTTTGTTTGTTAACACTACCCTTGCTGCAGCGGAGGCCCCATGAGGGTCTCATTGCATTTTTTTGCGCAAGCGCATGTTGAACAAAATTAAATATTTTCATATTATTTTGTATAATATAAATGGTATTTAATTTATTATTTCATAAATTATAAATTTCAGAAAAAAATTATTGTTAAGCTCCATCTAATTATATACATCTTTGAAATTACATTTGCTAGAATAAAAAAATATCGCAAAAGCAACATTTATGTAATGTTACAATTTCCAACAAATATGATGTAACGGATAAGATGTCCATATAATTACAATTTTTCGATGTCTCAAAATCTCTTACTATGTAACATCTCCCTAACGAAACGAATTATAGCAACAAGTGAGATGTTTTTGGGACATTTTGCGACCTCGCAGCGATGGTTGTTGTTTAGTGGGTAGTTACGAATGTTGTTTGGCATGACAATTCCTCCAAATATATATATTCTCTTCAATTAATTACTTGGAACAATTTTGACAGACGTTGTATCTAAGCAACGCCTATTTAGTCTTGTGAATTCCGCGGAAATTGCCAATAACTGACAATTGTCAGTGAGATTTGAATCTGATTGGTTCAATTCATCAAAATACTGTGATTTAATTGATGACAAATTATGAGTGAAATTGTCAATATTATATTGATAGTTCAATTGATAATACTCTTAAAATATCATTGTAAATTATTTAGTTATTGTTCTATCTTTTTGCGGTGCAATTTGTTATCATGAAAACAAGATAGATTCTCAAAATGACTTTCCACGTTTGGAAAAGCATCATTTTAAATATAATTGTAAAAATGTTTCTTGGATTTGGAAGATTTAACATTATACAATTAATCATAATTATGAAAGATTACCTATCATTTCTTAATGTAAAATATTATTTTTGTTAAACAATCAAAAAACTATATAAAATAATTATTTGACTCATTTCGCTATACTGGAAAATAAAAAAGACGTCTGTACATATACAGGGTGAGTCATCTAAATGCCCGTCTTCGATATATATAAAATACAAAAATGTGTATAATTATTTTAAATAATCGGTGGTCGATGATAAGAATAAGGTCCGACGCCAAATTTCGGCACAATAAAAACTGTGTACCTAATAAACGTAAAGGAGATTGAAAAGAGGGTACGAATTTGAAATGTAATAAGAATTCTAATGTTCATATGAAATGTTATCACAACAATAAAATAAAAATTGTAAAATTATTTTATATTATTTGTCTGGGCCTGGTATACTTTTGATACACTTGTACACATTAGAGTCCTTTTGCATAAAGATAGTAGTTTAAAGTTAAATAAATTCTGTAGGTGTTCCTAGTTCTAGGATAGTAATTTTGCACATTTTAGCCGGCGAGTAAATTACAACGTAGAACAATAGTCAATAGTCCACTCTTTTACTTTACTACTTCAACTTGTAACAATCTGTATTATTTCCATAAATCATAAGTTATTCCTCTCGCGTAAATCATCGTATAAATCACTTACACAAAAATCCCCGTAGCTTGAAGTATTGCAACAGTAAACGCACTTTTCCAGCGTTGTGGCTATAGTGCGTAATCTAAATTATAACGGATTCGTGGCGATTTGAAACGATAATTATACACTGAAGCTGCGTAGGCGACTGCCCCTAGGAACATGGGCGCAGCATGTGGGGTGGGCATGGGCGGATTGCCCCCAGTCAAGATCTAGATAGCCCAGTGGCGGAGAGTAATGTTATGGGTTTCTTATGGGGCTAAAGTATGGTTATCAGGATGGTGAACTGCTGCAAAGTGACGGAGGTGATGTTGGGTACTTTATGTGCGTTGTAAATGGTATAGTTCGAACGGAAATATAGTTTGGTAGAGGTTATTCACAAGATATTAGATTTCTTGACAATTAAGTTAGATTCTTCATTTGTTTTTACTGTTTAATTATAATCATATATTAACATTCTTCTTCTTAAGGAGGGCACTGCCGATCTTAAACAATCTAAAGTTTTGGAAGTGTAAAGGGCGAGGTAGCAAGTGGGTTGACTCTAAATCAAACCTTCACTTCTTAAAATAAACATTTATTTATAATATTCTGTTCCACGATGTTCTTAGATGCCTCAGAAATTTTTCTTCTCATCTGCAAAAATTAATCGTTTTCTCGTCACTCAATAGGCACTATTTGTTGTTTCTCTCTTCATCTTAATATTTATTTAACTTTCATTGTTATTATTGTTTTATTATTATTTACTTATTCTTGTCCTAGATTCTACATTTCTGATGTTTAACTATAATACATAATAATTTCTTTAATTCACATGCATCTTGATGTTTTTCTTTTCGTCTACTAGATATCGTGGTATTAACGTTGTTCGTATTATCTACCATTATGATTATAATACATATAGTGATACACAATAATATATAATACATTATCCTTTGTCTTCTTAATATCTTCTTTCATTCAGTGTAACAAAACCTCTTCTTCTCTTTTTTCTCTCCAAACTTCCCTATACGATGTCTTTAGATGATTCAAAGATTTCTCTTCTTTTTCGCAAAGCCTACGCTTTCTCTCTTTACTTGATAGCCAGTACTTGTTTCTCTCTTTTTTTTTTCGTCCAGTAGATACCGTGAAATTGACGTTATTTGTATTAATTTATATCTGTTGTTTTAACACAAGTTTTGATCTTACCCTTTCGATTGACCTCATCGCGATCTAATGTCATTGTTCTGATATAATATGTAGATGCATCTTACTTCATCAGACGATGAAACGCGACCCTTATAAAATAATAAATGTTCTAGGGCTGAGTGGAAATCATTTCCTGTCCTCTTTACCATATTTTGTAAAAATAATCTGTTTTGAACACTTTCTCACAAATCTAGAATGAGATTTATTACCAAAAATTAATACGTATTGATTTTGTATACAAGATTATTAAAATTCCATATTTTTACAATTATTCAATTGTAAGTTAATTAATGAAAGCATTTATGACTAAAGTATTGTTTATCAAACTAGTTACATAATACACAATTTCGCTATTTGCATTTAAGCTTGAGGTTTTTCACTTAACTCTCTTAGGAAGGATTCCCATACATCTTACAGTGTTCCAACAATCCCTGGGAGTTGAGTTAGAGTTGCGCTGAATCTTATGTAGTGTTAAGAAGGAAATGAAACAATTCGTGCAACAATCCCGAGTCCATTAGTCGTGATGCATTCTCGGCGCAACAATGGAGGCTTACAGCAGCCGTGGCATACTTGTGCAACTCACTTCATAAACTTACGCCGCCAACTAAGATTTGTGGCGCACGGATTTAAGCGGGAATTAAAGGATAAACGACTCGGAATGGAGAATTTCGCGCTCTTCTACATTATAGAAATATATTGTTGCGGACAATCTAACTTACATGTTCATACAAACTAATGAACCTTTTCGTCCTTCTAAGTATATAATATGAAACACTGTTGTGCAAATTAATATGAACAACAGATTATAGGTATATATATATATATATATATATATATATATATATATATATATATATATATATATATATATGAGGTATGTAATTAAGTAAGACTGGTAACATAGTGTTCGATTTGGTAACATTTTGGATGTGGAACTTCGAAGGGAGGTAGATGAACATGTTATGTTCTCTTCACTATTAGTTTGATCTCGCTACAATCATTTGGTTGTCCATATCGATTTTTTCGTGAAAGTTCTAAAATTGAGAAATGTCAATTTCAAACAACGGTGTGCTATCAGGTTTTGTTTAGACTTGGGCACAGTGCAATGGAAACTTTTACAAAACTTAAGTAGATCTACGGAGATAGTGTTATTTCAAGGGACCAGGTTTTTTGGTGGTTTTAGGCATTTTAGAAGAAAAAGAGTTGGTTGAAGATGAAACACGCAGCGGAAGACCTTTATATTCAAGATCTGATGAAAATGTCGACAGAATCTGGGATCTTGTGCATTCAGATCGTAGGTTGACAGTACTGAATGATTGGGGAAGAGTTAAATTTGACTTAAACCACCGTACATCAGATTTCAACTAATTCATTGGGAGTGAGAAAAATCTGTGCATAAATGAAAAACGTGAGTTCTTGTGACTTTTTCCTCTACCCGGGATTGAAGAGGGAACTCATTTTTGGACACTTTAAAACATTTAAACGGCTGTAACCGACCAGCTGAAAGTGATTAAAGTATCCGAGGTCCCAGCAGTGCTATGAGGATAGGAAGAACCGTCTTCAGCACTGTGTGGCTTCCCAAGGAAGGGAACAATATTGAATTGTAATTCTATTCGAACAATTTGGTATTAAAAAATACCAAATTTAAAAAACGAACTTAAGTGATTCAAACCCCCTTAAGTTTCGTTTTCTAATCCTCTTAAAAAAATAAGGATATTCTGCGGGCATTCTAGTTTTCTTCTGTCGTTTCAGTAAATCTGAAAAAAAGTTTAATTTTATAAAAATGCAAAAATATTTCGTGTCAATTCACGTTATTTAAAAATCATATGAGAAGTGAAATATAAACATGTGACTTAAAGTAGAGGTGCAATGAGAAGTTGGCAAAGTTTGAGGTGGATCGGAACGGAGTTTCCAAGTTGGGCCATAATGTTGTTGTACACGGCCCTTATTGTTCTATTTGCCCGTACGGCTCGGCTGCGACTGTCTCTCTCGCCGCGCCGTATGAATGAAACTGTTCTGATGCCTTTATTGTCGGAACTTAAGGTAGGCACAGGTATGCGTGATCTGAAAGGTCGCTACGGACGAGGGAAACCGCCAACCCCATTACCCAAATTGTAAATATATGTGCTTAATAAATTGTAATATTGTTGATCTTCTCGTCATCTATTTCTGCTGCAAGAATTATTCAATTTTTATCTTGCAAGATAAGAAAGACTTTTGCATGTTGTCATGTAAAATATTAACTTCTCATGACAGTTTTAAATATATATACATATACATAGTGTATTCCAAAAAAGTGTTCTCATAGGCATTTCACATAGGAAAACAGCTTTTGGTAAATAGATGCAGATCGGCAATCAAATAAGTCACCATATTGTGCAGGACAATATTGCATGTATTCGTACATGTTATTTAATACAGACTACTGCATTTTAACAGCAAAAGTCACTAAAATTTGCAAATGTCAGTTGTCAATTCGTGGTTATGAGGTTAGAGTAATGGCGTACAGAGTCAAAGGTTCTCAGTTCGACTTTGACTTAGAACTTTTTTAAATCCTTTCTGTTTTTTTATGTTAATACCTACAAAAGTATTACTATGATTTGTAAAAAATATTTAATGAGAATTTAATAAGTTACAAAAAAATAATATACAATGCTAAATTTATTAACAAATTAACTATAAACAGAATTAATCAAGAAATTTTTTTAAGCAAATGTGTACCTAAGTCTGAATTGAACTAAAGACCTTTGATTCTGTAGGTCATTACTTTAACTTCATAATCACGAATTGACAGCTCTCATTTTAAAACATAAAATCATCAGGCGAAAATATTTCATATTTTTTATAAATTTCACTGAATTATGTTATTTAAATGAAGTAATCTGTATTAAATAACATGTAGGAATACATGTAGTATTGTCCGTATAATATGGTGATTTAGTTGAGAAGACATTATTGACCAGCGCCTTATGTCTCTCGGTTGGTGATAGTCTTCTCACCTTTGGCATATAATATACTATTATTTTTACCGCAAGTCGCATAAAACTGAGTTTCAAACATCCCTTCATGTTGATACAAATACACCCCAACCAAACATTAAAGTGACAACTACCAACTACCAACTACCTAGCATCTACAACTTGAGAGAAGTTCCCTGCACGTTGTTGTGTATGCGAAGGACCTTGACACGGTCCAATCAGTGAATGTCAGGGCTAGCGACTAGCCTAGTAGCGCATAGAGCACTCGGCACACACATGCCCGGCCCGGCCGGCTGGCTAGTAACACACGCACACACACATGTTGCGCGGGTCAGGTCGAGACGCAAGGTCAGGACCACGGACAGGGACGTCTAATCATAACAAGCACCAGTACAATTAGCTAGTACTTTCATTCACTGCAAGATGACACTGGTATACACTAGGAATGTTTGGTTTTAGAAGTTGTAATAAGGGGATTCAAATCGTTAAGGGAAAATGAGGGATGATGATTTGTGGTCAGGACCATGGACGTCTAATCATAACAAGCACCAATACAATTAGCTATTGCTTTCATTCACTGCAAGATGACACTGGTATACACGGAATGTTGCATTTATGTTATAAGTTGTAACAAGGGGATTCAAATCGTCAAGGGAAAGGAGGGATTGATGGTTTTGTCGGATGATATCGTGTGATTTCCAAAGTAAATTAATATCAAAATTAACAATATTATATACAAATATAATAATAGATGAAACATACTTAGCCCGGGTTGCACAAAGCTTCATCATTTTTGATTAATGATTAATTTTTTGACAGCAATGTATTTTTAATACGTGGCCATGGTAACAACGTCAAATTAATCAGTGATTTTTTTGATTAGAGGCTGATTAGCCTTTCTGCAACCGGGCATTAGAGTTGTAGACCGTGGCGTAACTAGAATTTATTACAGAAAATAATTAATAAAATAAGAGATCTTGTAAAATCAGCATAGTAGAAGCTTGAAAAAGAGAGATAGGTTTGGAACGTAAGAAAACTTTAGCGACAAAAAAAATCTCAAAACTGTCGTTACATATGCTACCACTCTACCATAAAGAAGGAAGTCAAAAACTGTCAATTAACACCAAGGAGATACTAATTCTCAATAAAAATAACCTGTACATAATGATAGGAAACCTTTCTGGACATGGTCTGCTAAAATACCATCTAGTAAGATTGGCAAAGCTGAAAATAATATCTGTCGATCCTGCGAAAAGACGAAAAAACTTTGGAACACATCATCTGTGAATGTCCAGTTATTACCGGAAGTAGACTTGATCATCTAAGTAAAAGATACATGATTCCTGGATATTAAGCTTTATAAAAACTCTGGACCTACTTCCAGGCAACTAAGTAAGGGTCAAATTACAAAAGATCCTTAGGTCGCACTGACAAAAGTGTCGAACACTTTAGCCCTCTATTTGAATAATAATAATAATAAAAACAATAATAATGTTATAAATAATATAAATAATCTTTACCATTCTAACATTCCCTCAACCTCTTGCGCCCTGGATTTCCGTAACAAGCTCCCTGAGTGCGTAGAACAGCTGCCGGTGCCTCCTGCGATGCTCTAGTTTTTCCTGAAAGGCGTTTTTGTGCGCTGCTCTCGTGTTTTTATGCAGCTCTAGGAGCCGTAGATGCGCCGTATGATTAAGTGGACTGCACCAAAGAAATCCCAGATTTGAATAATTCTAATTGAATCCCAAGCAGGATTAATTAGTCTACCTAGTCACAGATGTAATTACGGAAAGAAATATACCGGGCGCACAAGATGGAGAGCTGGGTAATTAAATATATATAACTGCTACGTGATCTCTACTCTTCAAACTTATTGCCAGATTAATAAACAAATAAATGAAGATATTGTTGTACTTTTTGTCAGTTCAGAGAAGGGTACAGATTGTAATAAAAATATTTTAATTTTATTATTTAGACAATTTCTATGTAGCAGAAAAAAAGGAGTTGATTAAATTTTGTCTACGATTAACATCAACCAAAAGTGCTACCTTATTTGAAGTTGTTCCATTATCCAGGAGATGAAATAGTAAAGTATTTGCTTCGCAAAGCGTTTTACTTGCATTTTAGTGATGCAAATATATAATCTAAAACCTCTGCAAGATCATTTCACATCTAGCTGTTGTTCGGTAACCTATATAATTGGACAGGGTAAAAAATGGCGAAGAAGCACGAAAGAAGGACAATGGATATTTTAAAATATTATAGAAAAGTTTAAAAATATGTTGGAAAATAAAAGAATAAACGCGATTACGAAAAAAAAAATAAAAATAAGCTTTATTCCCACCTGAGGATTGAATAATTATATTGGTACTGTCTACTTATTTTAAAACACCTATAGATTGTTTAATTCTTTTGTTCGTGACGATAACTTGAATCATTTTTGTAATACTTGGAAAACATATACTCTTCACCTAAATAAATAAACGTTACAATATCTATTTAATTGTCGCATTTCGAATTTTTCAGTTCTTCCATTTGTGGAATCTTTTTATAGTTGCCTCGCTACTAGTGAGTCTTTGTTTTGTGTCATTTAGTGCTTGTAAATTTCATTTTTTCATCATGATAATCGGCTCTATCATGTAACTCATCGCTTATATTAATCGACGTAGCTTATTTTTAACTATCGACTCTGTTTTAAGCGAGCATTGCTAAATTACTCAATATATAACAAGTGTCGCTAAGACAGTAGCTACTCTTTAAATTTTACCGATGTCGATAACAAATAAGAGTGACGGTAGTAACATTTTAGGAAAAAATATGTTTGACAACAGTGTAAATTTGTATATTTGCGATTATTTTGACGTTTTTCTTGTCAAATATGACATTTTGTTCATTTTGTTCTGCCATCTATTGGTTCATTTCCAGAAGTTTAATAAAAATAATAATTTAGTAGGCTTTTAATTTTTATACAATACATTTGACGTTTTGTAATAAATTGAGTACTTTAGTACGACTGACAAAAATGACAACTGTCAGAATATATGTATGTTATGAGGAATAGGTAGCAAAGAAGTGAAAACAATTGTCTATTTCTTTACAAGTTCTTGAGCGATTAAATTTTGTGTAATGGAATAAAGAATAGTGACAAACATTTTAATAATATTTTGCAAAAGATCATCGATTTGGGAGGGAAGTTCGAATATGCAAAACGTATGGAAGTTGAAGTGATGAAACATCTTGCTATAAACTTTGTTTGTATTATAATGATTTAAAATCTAACAGTTTATTTCTAATTGAATAATACGAAACATAAAGACCGAAAATTTGTAGAAATTGTAAACGCATGGAAAGCAATGTCACCTTTTATTACAAAAATAAGACTTTACTGAAACTAAGCAATATTAGATTCAAAATTAAGAAGATAGAAGAAAATTGGTGAAATTTATATTTGCCATTTTGACATTTAAAAAATGTCTTTAATATTTTAGAGACAGTTCGGACCTTGTCTTTAATTATTAACATATTAGCGAGTATTATTAGCTATGATCGCTTAAATATTTGGTACAATGATAAGATTTTAATACCAATGTCTTTAAAAACGTTTAACTACGTCGCTTAATATAAGCGATGTGTTACATGATAGAGCCGAATAATAATTACATTGGTCAAGTCTTATATTGTAGAAATGAAGATGACGAGAAGTTCCTAAGTTGTATGTTAGGTATTACAGACACGACTAGTATATAGCTCGGTAAAAGTCAGGTATATGTTAATCGTGCATAATAAGCAATATTGCATGTATTCGTACTTATAGTCTCCTCGTTGTATCAATATCAATGCTAGTGTGTCATTGTTTTTTGAAATGATAATGAACAATCATAATATCTGCTGTCACCGTCATTTAGCTCTAGTAAGTTTAATTTTTTCTGTATGATAATAATAATTAAGATTATTATATTGGTCAAGTCTTATATTGTAGAAATGAAGATGATGAGAAGTTTATAAGTTGTATGTTAGGTATATAATTACGATTATTATATTGGTCAAGTGTCAAGTCTTGTATTGTATAAATGAAGATGATGAGGTTAGGTATATAGCCAGCATCAGTATGTAGAGTATGTAGTGTGGTAGTCAGGTATATGTTAATCGTGCATAATAAGCAATACTGCATGTGATCTGTACGCGGGGGCGGCCGGCGCTATGAAATATAAAAGTAGTGGGGGGTGGGGGTGGGGGTGATGGCTGGTGCATATCGACCCGTGGGTGGGTGGCTGGTTTTTTGCGGCGTTGTTTTTCGCGTCGTTATTCTCTTGCACCCGCGTCGCCATGGCAACGAGACGTGACACCGTGGTAGCTGCACTGTGCTGGGGCGCTGCATGCTCTGATGCGCGTCCGACGACGCTGTCTGCGGCCCCCCGGCCCACGCCTGACCTTTACACCCCCTCGGCGCTTAACTGCAGATCATGTAAGCGTTCAACAATCATAGGTTCATCACAGTCTTTAACAAGTAATTGTGAAAAGATGCTGTTTCTTAATATAAAACTGGAATGAGCGTGACTCATTGCAGATGAGTCATCGCGGCTGACCTGTCAAGTGGGATAGTCATTCAACAATCATCCAACAATTCATCTCAATGTTTACATGTACTGTGTAAAGTAGTTTCTTACTTTAATACTGGAATGAGCGTGACTCACTACAGATGAGTCATCGCGGCTGACTTGTCTGGTCGGGTAGTCGTTCAACAATCATCAAACAATCACGAATTCATCTTCATGTTTAACATGTATTTGTGTAAAGTTGTTTCTTACTTTAATACTGTAATGAGCGTGACTCACTACAGATGAATCATCGCGGTTGACCTCTCTAGTCAAATAGTCATTCCACAATCATCAAACAATCATGGATTTATCTCCAACTTTAACATGTACTTGTGTAAAGTTGCTACTTACTTTAATACTGTAACGAGCGTGATTCACTACAGATGAGTCATCGCGGCTGATCTGTCTGGTCTAGTAGTCATTCAACAATCAGCAAAAACTCATGGATTCATCTCCAACTGTACTAGTCTTACTAACAGTCAAGTGGGATAAGAGCAATGCCGCTATTGTTCGGGAATTTTATAGAGTTTGGCAGGCTCTGGAATGGTTCGAGATTAGCTGCCCGTAGGTATATAAGTATCACTTTTGAAATAGAGTCTCTCGCTTCCAAATCCAAATATCAGTTGATTTATTAAACTCAAGAAAACTGTTTTGGAAATGTGAAGGAAAGAGAAGACAAGAGAGATCTATGAAGATCTAAATGATTTCAAAAAGTAGAAGAGGAATTAAAAAGAGTCGGAATAAAAAATGGAAGAAGTAGTAGCATAGACAAGGAGGGGATCAATCCCTTCCCTAATTAATGATAAATTATATAATATAAGAAAAATGAAGATAAATTTCAACTTTCTATTAAATTATTAGAGTTATTGTAATTATTATTTTTGTTAAACTGAAATAAAATTATATTTCTAAGAAATTAAAATTTCTGGCTACGCCACTGGGAAAAATAATACAGAAAATGTGAACACATGGAAAAGAATCAGCAATCTAACATGTGAATATTAAGATATAAGTATATAATAGAGATTTTGATTGGTGAATTGAATTGATTAGTGGATCAGAGATGATCAGTAGATCAAGCCTTGATTAAGAAATGATGAATTCGGTTGTTAATCAAATATTATTTGAATATGGAAGCTTGAGTTTACAAATAATGGTGAGTGTGTAGATATTATATATCAGAAATAAACACACAACCTATAATTGTAACTATTTACATAAGTATTTTTCCACAATGTACCAATGTCCTTGACATAACACAAATTCCCTCACTTCAATCCTGTCCTCCGCCTGACTCCGGCCCTGGCCTGTCGCCTCCATGATGGATGCACTCTCCGGCACACACACACGCGCACACAGACACCAACACCAGAGATGCATTGCAGATGTGCACAAGGTTCAACGGACGAACCCAGACGGGAACTACAGAATTTGGGTGAAGAAGGGTTCAGGCTTGGGAATGGAGAGTAGAGACTAGTGGGTGTGGGAAACTAATGGGCGAAGAAAGGAAGATAAGGGAGGAGGCGATGCAATATAAGGGGTGTAAGATGGAATTAGTTTATTCGTCTTTATTAATCTGTTTTTTATAAAGTTAAAAATATGGTGTAATATTTTTACATTACAAGGGGTATAAGACAGAATTAATTTATTCATCTTTATTATTATAGTTTTTATAAAATTAAAAAATATGGTGTAATATTTTTATCGAGCTTGGGAATGACTAGTAGGTGTGGGAAACTAATTTTCGAAGAGAGGAAAAAAAGGGGTGAATGCGTTACAATATAAGGGGTATAAGATGGAATTAGTTTATTCATCTCTATTATTTTGTTTTTTTGAAATTTAATATATTTATTTGAAAATCAAAGTGGAATTGATTTAAATCACATTGATTTTTTTAAATAAAATTGTTGATTTTTAGTTATGAAGATATCTGTAATGTTATAAGTATCATAAATATTGATGTGACGAATAGCAGAATAAAGTATATTCGGCGAAATTTTAACCGGATTTTGTACAATTTGAAAGCGTTGTTGGTGTACTACAGTAAAAAGTTGTTCAAAATGAAATTCTACGTCACATAAGATCATAATTGTTGCAACAGCACGTCTACAGTACGAGATAAATTAAATATAAAATTTAATCATTTAATTCCCAGACGGGAACTACAGAATTTGGGTGAAGAAGGGTTCAGGCTAGTCTTCAGCCTAGTGTGTGGGAAACTAGTGGTCAAGAGGAAGATAAGGGAGGAGGCGATGCAATACAAGGGTTGTAAGATGGAATTAGTTTATTTGTCTGTATTATTTTGTTTCTTGAAATTAAATATATGGTGTAATATATTTATTTGAAAATCAGGATGGTATTAATTTAAATCACATTGATTTTTATTCTTTATTCTCAAGGAAGAAAGGGGTGAATGCGATACAATATAAGGGTTGTAAGACGGAATTAATTTATTCATCTTTAATATTTTATTTTTTATAAAATTAAAAATATGGTGTAATATTTTTATAAGCTTGGGAATAACTAGTAGGTGTGGGAAATTAATCTTCGAAGAAAAGAAGAAAAGGGGTGAATGCGATACAATACAAGGGTTATGATACGGAATTAATTTGTTTATCTTTATTATTTTGTTTTTTATAAAAATTTTATTTGTGTTTTTGGAGCAGTTCTCGCTGTGCTCGTCGAGCCCCAAACAACCCATGGAACAATATACCGCCTTATAAAACTTATATAATAGTATACTTATTAAGTATTAATAACACAAATCATTGGAATTAACAAAAAGTAAAAGTAAGTAGTGAGAAAAAAAAGGAGGAGTTATAGGTATGAGCTTAATGACAAATGAAATGAAATATTTGTATTGCAATAGGAATATAGGTATAAATATGATTTTTGATGGAGAATATGATGAGGATATGAAGTAGATTTATAAGATAGTAGAGCAATAAATAGTAGTATGAAAAATCCATGTGTAGACTAATAAATATCTAGTATGGGAGCCAATAAATATCCCAGCATCTGAGAGCTGGGATAATCGATCTGAGCTTCTGAGCTACTGCAACGCGATTCAAACCCGTTCTCGCGAGCTCCTAAATCACTTTTACAACATTCCTGGCACATATTTATCGACATAATGCGCCATCAGGGTTGCCGCCACACGGGCAACCGCGATTAAATCCTCATCAGAGATCCCAGCAGCTACTGGAAAACAAATGCACGTGACACGGTTTTCTTTTGTTTTTGCGCGGGCACTTGTTTTTGCCCGCGCGCGGTTTTTTGTAGCCCGCGCGGGAGGGGCGCTCGCTTTTTGTTTTTCACCAAGGTTACGGTGTAAGTGACCTGTGTAGACAGGAATTTGTGCAGACAATAATGGAAATGCTGTTTTTTGATGCTTTTTACGATGTTGTAATTGATCGTAATTATTTTTATTTGGACATGCAGTTATGAGTTGCAAACAGTTTCTGGGTTGACTCATATGTGTGCTATGCTTCTGTTCTTCTCTTTGTTTCCAATGCTTTAACTTTTAAAGGACGCTCGAACCAGTGCATTGTTTCAACTTTAATTATATAATCATACATCAATTGAATTGTCCATTATTTTACATAGTCTCAAGTACCTAAGTTATTTGTTTTGTGACAAGTATTACTTGTATTTTACAGCCTACAGCTTCAGGCTATGCTATCTTCAACTTATAGTGGATATTTTTATTTGGATAAATATTGACAAAGCTGGGATTTGAACCCTAGATTTTACACTAGTTTATATTGTATGTATAAATATATGATTTTCATAATAAAGGTGCTATGCTAAATAATTATGAGATATTTAAGTTATATGAAAAGTCGGTGGTACACTCCTCCACATGGCATCCCCCAAAGGGAGTGTGGAGCAATTTAGAATCCTATCCATTACGTGATAGTGTATATATATATATATATATATATATATATATATATATATATATATATATATATATAATCTAATATGTTTAGTTATTATTATACAGGTTATGATTATGTTGATAATTCAGTTGGGCAATACATAGTTCAGGAGTTGTAGATAGATGGAGGCAGTAGAATATATTCTATAGTGCTATTTATTTATATTTGTATTTAATACTTTAACGATTTCAGAAAAAAATAATGTATATCTAAGGACTAAAGTATTTTTTATTACTCACATAGTTTATTATAAATTTCATTTGCGTAATAAAACATTATACTTTACTCCCTTATTTTGTGGTAAAAACAGATATTCATATTGAAATATTCCGGGCTAGCTGTAGATTCATTTTGATCTCGCTACCCCCTTTAATATAGTAATAACAAAGAATCATTGGTCGTCTAGTTTAGGAGACAATGAGTGAATTTGTTGTCGTATAAAGTTTGGGAGTCAATTTGATCCTATTCTTCTACTATAAATGTAATAGTTCTTTTATATTGTTTGGACGTCTTGTTTTACACAGATCAATTTTTATCCTCCCCCTTTAATATAGTAATAACGAAGAATCATTGGTCGTCTCATTTAGGAGACAATGAGTGAATTTGTCGTGGTATTTACTTGTGTATAGATGGTCCATTATCTATGTGTATAAATAAAGCATTTGGGCGTATTGTTTTACACAGATCAATTTTTATCCTCCCCCTTTAATATAGTAATAACGAAGAATCATTGGTCGTCTCGTTTAGGAGACAATGAGTGAATTTGTCGTGGTATTTACTTGTGTATAGATGGTCCATTATCGCTGTGTATGAATGAAGCATCCACATGCAATGTCCAGCATTTAGCATGTAACAAACCAAAACCAGTTTTTCACGGCACTTGTAAGTATTTAGCCAGTGGCGTCTAATTACTCGGCACACACGCACACACACGCCATCACAGGATGTGAGCGATTACTGCACACTTGTCTCTAACACTCGCATCCCTCTAACTACTGCCCTGTACCAAACATTGCGTGATTGCTGGTCATCGGAAAAATAATTGTCACCATCATATCATCATGGTTACAAATAGAATCTCAGGAAAATCAAATTTGTCTTCCTTTTCTCTGTTGGGATTTCGGACACCAAAATATTATGGGATCCCAGTTCTGACATCAAAATATCTTACAGTGTCCTGGTTTTGACATCATGCAATTAACAAGTATAAACTATACCGGACCCTAAACTACTGCCCTCTGTACCAAACATTGCGTGATTGCTGATCATCGGAAAAATAATTATCACCATCATCATATCAGGAGTAAAATATTTTGAATGTTTTACAATTCAAATAATATGATGAAACGCTATATTTTGATGGTATTACAAATATAAATAATAATTACATTTGTGTATCACATTTATGATTATTTATTGTACTTACTTCTGAACTTTTATGACTCTAGTTTTTGCTGCGTTAAAAAATTCTGGTAATGCAAAAATTCAGTCACCATATCGACTGTGACTTTTGGGAGACTATCAGATTAGCCTTTCACGTACTCATTTTTACTTATTTTATGAGTTTCTTGTCTTTAATTGTTGATTTTTTTGTCAATTCGTGCTGATACATAATGTATTATTTGTGCTTTTACTTTTTAATTATTGTTTTTAATTTATTAATACAATAATATAAAATGTTTTGGACATATTCATGTAAAAAATAATATTTATTTTCCTTGAAAAGACCCTATTCTTAGAAAACATTTGGTAACCGTCTAAAATAAAGATAGATCTCACTAGATAAAGTAAGTTATTAGGGGTATATTCTACTATTTGTAAATAAAAGATACTAGATATAACTTCAAATGTATACAGATAATTATACGCTATTAAAATCATATTACAGTGCACTGAAATTTAGCAAATTGCACATTCTCTTGATACCCATCTTTCTATTTTCAGTTAGGATTAACTAATTCTGATGTGTGCACATTTTTTAAAATTGAAAATTTGACAATTTGATTCTATTTTGGTGTTTTCACATACGTAATAGAAAAAGCCATGAAATGTAAATATTTCCGAGTTATAAAGACGCGATGTTGTGCAGGCAGTGGCACGTTTGAACTTGTTGTTTTCTTGAGCCGTTGCAGTTTTCCGTGATTTATGCGTTGATGAAACAATAGCCGTTTTCTTCACATGTGAAATTATGAAACACTTGTAGCTGACGCGGCTTTGCATATTGATGGAAACTTTCATAACTTTACAAGTTCAACATGTTTGCAGTGCGTTGTTCAAAACAGCGTGCTTGTAAACAACTCGTGTTTGTTTTGGAAATTCTAAATAAATAAATCTATTATTTATCCCATCCTTCTTGTTGTTGTTGCTTTTTTGCTTGTAATCAATAAAATCATACGAAAAAAACACCATCTGTAAAAATCAGAATTAAATATTAGTCCAATTTTAGCTAAAGTAGTAGCTAAAGTAAAGGACAGATTTTATTTACCAAAAACTTTTTCCCATGTTAAATGCCAATGACACTGCTTTTTTAAAATACACGGTATGTAAAAATCAAAATTTGGTCAAATATTCAATTATCCTTCCTTCTACGCTATCGCCTTGAAGAATAAATTACATATGCGTAATAAAAAAATATAATAATAAAAATTGTCACAAATTTTAATTATTATTATTAGGTACATTGTACAAATAGAACAGAATTGTAGTACCTTTTCTGAAAATTGGTGGCAGCACCAATTTTATTTTAAAAATATTATACAAATATTATATTTTATATATCCATCCTTGTCTAAGCTAAAACTTGCAAAAAAGTAACAATTGAATAAATTTATCGAAGGGTGTAACAGACTTGTCTAGACTCAAACAACCGCTTCCCAATTCTAGTGAAAATCATTTTATTTCGCTTTGGATATATTTTTATGGAACAGACAAGTACAGGTTATGATTATGTTGATGATTTAGTTGGGCAATACATAGTTCAGAAATTGTGGATAGATGGAGACAGTAGATTTGTGATATTGAAATTTTGGATATAACATTGTGACACCGTAGATTAGATCTGATTAGATTTTGGCGGAAAAAAATATAATGTATATTTAAGGACTAAAGTATTTTTTATTATTCACATGGTTTATATCGCCTCGTAGAATAAATTCCATATGCGACGAATATTCGGTATTACCTAATAATATATTTTTCTAAAATCTGAAAGCCTGTGTTTTTATTCTGACGTGTCCAAATTTTTTGTTAAGGTTAATTAATATTAAGTTTCATTGTTTCAGTTTCAAGAAAAATTTAATGATTTACCGTCACATAATGTAACTAGATCAATTATTTACTTTTAATATAGATACTTTAGTAATAACTAAACATACATCTTTTGTTTATAATTTATTTTGTATAATTTTATATTTTAATGTATTAAAACAGCGTTGTTCTTCACTTATTCCTTGTAACCGAATATTCGGTATTAAAATAGGCCGAATAAGCCGAATACCGAATAGTGAAAATATGGCCGAATAGGCCGAATACCGAATAATTATTCGGCTTTGGTCCCCTCTCTACCGTAGAATACCCATTTCTTTCGTTGTAAGCTTTTCTTGCTCCACTTTATTAATTGGTCCTTTAGGTACCTCTCCCCTTATATAGTATTTTATTTATACAAAACATTAAAACTAGAATTTGCCCCCTGATCTCCCTTACACATTTCCTAACCCTTGACTAATTTAGCGACATATCCGCCCTCTGAATCAATATAATTCCCCCCATTTTTTCGGGCGCAGGGCGCTTGGTGTCGGAGTGCGTCATTAACCCCGGCACTGAATGTCAGAGGTAACGACCCAGATGTCTGGCGGGCGTCTAGCTCCGGCGTCGCGGCGCAGGCGTCGGCCCGGCGCAGCGCCGCGTCACCTGACGTCACCACGCCGGGTGGGGGATGTAGGGTAACGAACGGCTGGAAGGAAGGTTAAGGAATAAAGGATATGGGAAGGAGGAAGGTTGAAGAATTGGTGTAAACTGGTTTAAATAAAGTTGTGGTTAGAACTTTATGTAAGGGCACTCGAAATTTATAGCTTAAGAGGGTATTAGAGGGAGGATGTAGGGTAATGAACGGGTGTAAGAAAGGTTAAGGAATATGCAAAGGAGGAGGATTGAAGAATTGGTGTAAACTGTGTTAAATAAAGTTGTGGTTAGCTCTTTATGTAAGGGCACTCGAAATCTATAGCTTACGAGGATATTAGGGGGAGGATCTAGGGTAACGAACGGGATGTAAGGAAGGTTAAGGAATATGGAATATGGAAAGGAGGAGAATTGAAGAATTGGTATTTTAACCGATGTGGTTAGCTCTTTATTTAGTGGTGTAAGGAAGGTTAAGGAATAAAGGGGGAGGATTCAAGAATTGGTATAAGCTATTTTACACAAATCAGGGATGGGATTCTATAACTCATAACAACTGCACTTGTTAAAATAGCAATTACCAAAATGACAGAAGACAGATAAGTTGAATGACTTAGGCAGCAAAATCATGCCAGTAGCTGTCAAAACTCGGACTATTCGTAATCATTTATAAGTTTTAAATTCCTTATAGAATTTAATGTATAATTATTTTGAATTTGCTGAAATTATATTAAGCATATGGATAATATATCATAATTATGTATTTATGAATTTTAATTGTTTATATTTTGTTAATACTGCATTCTCTACTTTAATGTATATTAATATTTTTCTTTTGTTTTAGGTAAGTCCTTTTTTAATTCTTCATTTCCGTTCGCTAAACTTGTAAGTACCTTATATATATCTTGTGTCCCAGACAAATGTCGTCATAAGCATTTAATGGTAAAACAGATTTGATTAATAAAACATGTCCGGCTAATAACAAAGTCCCTTTATTGCATGGGACAATACTATATACTATACTACATGGTATTTAATGTACTTCAAGAGCATAATTCCGCGAATTTTGCAAAAAGTATTTATTTCGCCTGATATGTATTGCTATAACCCAAATTCGAATCTTTAGGCCTTCGATTTTAATTGAATGAAGATTTCAATATATATTTTTAAATAAATATGAACCAATATATTAATTGGTAGTAATGCAGTTAATAGAGAAATGATTGAAAAGTAAACATGAAATCGCAATCCAAATTAGCATTTGCAAGCAAACAGGCAATTCCCAGAGCGTCCAACTCAACTCAAATCAACAAATTCGAACAGTTTAACTCACTTTAAATTTAAACTAACATAACGTAATGTAACATGTGTCCATTGGTAACCTTACGTTAGTTTACTAGTTTACTAACATGATATATTCCAAATATGATCGTTGGAATTTGCTCATAATTTTTAGTTTGGTCAATCTTTACATCTAAACCAAGTTACAACGAGTTTGATATTTGGTTGTTTTCATACCACAATTTAATATATTTTTTTAAGTTAAGAGTTGTACACTATACTTCTTCTAAGACCACGATATTATTTCCTAATTCATTTATATTTTAATAATAAATATGCCTTCATTTCACTACATGCTTGCAGCTACAAAACTAATATTAAACAATACGATTTTTGACAGACTGTGAGATATGAATTTATATCTTAACATTGTCTATGGTTACCTTGGGAAATGAAAATGTGTTTATAATATACTATGTATTCGTAGCAATAACAAACATATTAATATATAGTAATATTATTAATATGTACTCATCACTCATCGTCAAAAAGTCGGAGCTCAACGAAATTATAGATAAATATCAGACAAAAGAAAAATATATATAACTATAGATTTAACTATTAAGGAAAGCTGTCATACACCACTAGGTCTGTCGCCATATGTGTGTGAATTAAATCCCATTGAGTTAGGGAACATATGAAAAGGTACATCCGGGAAAACAATCCTTTTGGAAATATAAACTCAGTAAATTTAAAAGCTATTACCCAAAAACTTTGTAAATACATACGACATCATTAGAAAATCACTTCTGGAAAATTGATGGGCAAATAGAAGAAGTGACAGATTCTTTCTTAATAAATGTTGACAACGATTCTACTACTGATTCAGACTTTAAAATGTGAGAATGAGGACGATTTTTTTTTTAAATATAAATTGTGTAATACGTTTTACATAAATAAATACTTGTTTTTAAATAAATGTTGGTGATTCTAATAAGGAACTTTATTAAGCTTCATTCTATTTTGGTACTCCTATGGATTTTATTATTTTCCCTTAACCGTAGTGATAATGAGAATTGCCCTGACACGTCAAATTATCTTGAACGCACAGTAATACGATCTAAAAAAATAATAGTCTATAATGTATAACCAACTAAAGTTCGCCTAATACCCAAGACACACGACGAAAGTTAATAATCATTAACAGTTAATACTTAATTTAGTTGCCATGTGTCATATGATCATTCAGGTAATGATCATTTCAAACTTCATAACTTGATCGGAAGCTTTGGGTTGTCATCGCAAGTCGAATGACAGTTGAGGTTGTTGACGTTGAGGTTAATGTTGATATCTAGTTAAATTATTCTTATTTGGGTTGACGATTGACAATGAAGTATAGTGCCATGGGTAATACTCTAAATCTAGATACTACTACGGTGTTTTTAATGACTCCCTATCTTCTTTTTTTTCAAGGGAATATTGCATTTTCGCATGTACAAGAAATTTCAAGTAATGTCCGTGTGTCTGCATATTTTCTAATGAACATTATCTTCAATTGAGAATTTACTTAATGATTATTATTTATACCGTGTGTCTCCGGTATAAAATATAAATACTTAGAGTTATTACATATTCAATGTAAACCTCCTATAGTATTGTAGTAGAAGTCTGAGATGAAATAGTCCCACAAGATTCACTTTTGAAGGTCAGTACCCTCAAGGGCCGTCCCATAAAAAGCCGACCACCTGACGTGGTTGAAAGGGAAAGGGTTAAATCAGAGTTCCGCCTTCCCCACGCAGGTCTAGGCAGGATTCCCACCCCGACGAGCAGGTACAAACTCGTAATTACATGCACCAGCCAGACACACGACAGACGCCGGTCAAGGGGTCCAGGTAGAGCTGCGAGAATTCCTCAATTCAGACACCGCCAAAACGGAGATGGTGTTTTAGTTGTTATCTGTATGGGAGGTACTAGATCTACTAGGATCTATTGAAGATATTTGTGTTTTTAATCATCTTTGGTACAATATTACTATTTGAAACCACAAATTCATCTTCAATCATTACTTTACGAAAAATGAGGGACAATGAAAAATATGGACACTAGAATGAAAAACCTTGGGCATGAAAATAACTGCTATAAGTAAAATTTTATATGATCATCTAAATGTCAGGAAAGTTTGGTCCCGCTGGATTCTTCATAATTTAAATGATGATCAAAAACTACGGCGTGTGGAATGGTTCAAGAAAATATTAAAAAAGTACAATGATGGTAAATCCAAAGCAGTGTATGATATTGTATCAGATGATGAATCATGGATTTATGCATTTGAACTTGAAACTAAACGACAATCAGCTTAATGGGGCTTTTCAATAGACGTCAATCCAGTCAAAGGAAAACAAGTTCGAAGTATTGGTAAAAAAATGCCTCCTTTTTCTCAAAATCCGGTACTATTGTCAAAATTTCATTAGAAGATAGGAAAACAGTAACTGCTAATTGGTATTCAACAACCAACGACAAAAATGAAATAGGAACAATAGTATAACCACGGTAACGGATATTTTCAAGTATTTCAAAAACTTGAATATGTCATTCATATCACTTATGAAGGTGATTTTGTCGTTGACAATTTGTGCTTCATTGTGTGTTGGTAGTTTCGTACGTTTCGTCCATTTTATATTTGTATATAATACAGTCAGTAAAGTCGGCATTACCCTTGTATTCTTTATGCATGGATTTATGTCATTAACTTTAAATGGAAAACTTAAAGAAGCATCTTCGTAGAATCTTGAGACTGTTATGGTCACAGAAAATTACAAATGACGATCTATGCAAGACAGATGATGATTGTTAGTTGACAACAAAGAAATTCGAAGAAAATTCGGATAATCAGTCATACGATACGCATAGCGAAATTTATTACACGTCATGTTTTACATTTATAAGGTAACCGAAGAAGTGTTTATAACCACAAAACCAGACATGAGAAATACACTATTAGTTACTTTTATTTCACACGAGAAATTGTTTTGCATTACCATTACCTGTTCTCCATAAGTCAATAATATTTTTTCACTACTAGCCTAGACACCTTCTATTATTAACCTTATTTGACGTGAGAAATTAGTGCTTGCTAGTAATCATGGTCACCTAGGTCCATAATAAATGATTATTAATCATGGTTCATAATGAAAACTGTCACTTTTTAAAGAAACTCAAACCTTCAAATTCAAATATTGTTTGAATCATTTAACTCAAAAAAAAAGGTAAAGCATGGATTCACAATTTAAATATACCGTCTAAATTAAATAAATAAATCAAATAAAACCAAATTAAAAATCAAAAGAAGAACAGATTATTTTATTTTTGTGAATATTAAGAACCAAGTTAGTGTTCATGTTAAAATGTTTGTTATTGTCAATATTAGTAGGATTGGGATTGAAATGCTAGAAGTAAAAAAAATAATATATATAGCACGGTTGAGAAGACCATTATTGACCAGCGCCTTATGTCCTTAATAATATTGGTGTATAATATACTATTACCCACAACTGATAAATATTATTTCTAGAATTCAATCGTTTTTTATCAATTAATGATATGAATAAGTGTTAATATTGACAGTTCTATGGAATAATATTATTCTTCGTTGTTATAAGTTATAGCACACATTACATGCTCATTGAATAATATATTATTATTGATCTAGGTCAATAATTAAAACAGTTATTTTTTAAAGAAACTTAAGACTTTAAATAATAGCTATTTATGTATTAAGGGCGAAATGATATAGATAGCGGAGGGTTACAATGCACCTAGGGCCAAAATATATTTCGCTCGTAATACATACAATATTTTTTGCACATCCGAAGTAGTATTACTTCATCACCGCGATCAAAGTAAAACGATGTTCAAATCAAATTCAGATCATAGCAGTCTATTTGACATATGTACGTTGTCATGGATAACAATGAAAACAAGCAAGTAGTAAGTAAACAAAGTAGCAAAAAAGCGGTGACACGTCAAAAAATTATTATAAAAATTATTTTAACTGGGCACGAAAAGTTCTAGGGCGAAAATGACTACTTTTTCGCCCTCGGGCGAAAAAGAGTATCATTTCGCCCTTAAAACAATGTTATTTGTCCGACTTTTACGCCCGGATGTGCAAAAAATATTATTTGACTCATTAAACTCAAGACAATTTAAATTTGTTATCTAATTTAAATAAATCAATAAAATAAAAACAAATAAAGAATAAAAAGTGAGTTTAATAAACTAAAATGTCATATATAAAAACAAATGCTGTGTACTTTATTTTTGTGAATATTAACAAACAAGTTGCTAGGAAAAAAATCTTTAAGAAGTATTTAAGAGAGAATGCTATTATTGAATAGCGCTTTGTATGTTGGCCATAGGTCAATTATGCTATAAATTATTATGTATTAATCATTCTATCATTAGTTTGCTCCTAATACCTAAAAAATAATTTTTAAATTTTGCTATATTTAAGAATACAGAGTAAAGTGGTTTTAGGGAGTACATTTAGTGCCCCTTTTGGGAGTGGAAGGATTGTTGTGACTAGGGCGGAGCCCAGGGGCAGGGGCCAGGGGCCATCCATCACGGGGCCCGCGGGACAGTGAAGAACACCCGGGCGATCAGCCACCAAACCAAACTCTCTGTCACTAGCACCTGTCAATGCACCATCGTGGGAAACTAGGCACATTTAAATATCTACCTCTCGGAGAGTTAGAATGCTAGAGATGAATAATTATTTATATATCATATGGTGGATGAATGGTCAATAATCGGTACGGTTTACTGATAACGATTTAAATATGTGGATGTGTAATATTTATAAATCATGAGTAATAATTTGTCATTTGAGGTACTAAATAATATCGAACTTAAAGAAATGTAGCGAATGGGGTTGACGCATACCGATTTAAATATCTACCTCTCTAAGAAGTATAATATTAGAGAGATGAATTTATAACCAAAATTTCAGGCACTACATATTACAGAGCTACTACATATCAAGAAATATAGTGAATTGATTTGATTCAGCAATTGGATACTAATTTATATACAGGGTATTGATAATTATAAGCATCAAATAACAGTTGTAGAGCATAAAATTCTGTAACTGAATCGATAAGCAAAATTATCCAAAAGAAGTCATGGAAGAAAGAGAAAAATTTTAAAAATTATTATTATTTGACATTAATGTTGAAGTGGACAATATTACAAAAATAAAACTTTAATTAAGAAACTAAAATAATTTCCTTGGAGTTTGGGAGTCAATTTTACCCCATTCTTCTATTATAAATGTAGTAGTTCTTTTATATTCTTTGGGCGTCTAGTTTCACACATTTTTTTAAATAAATCACAGAGATGTTTGATAGGATTCATATATGGAGACTGTAGAGGCATGTTTAATCGTTGTCTACAATTGTACAATAACTATTATAGCAATTTATGTGTAGGATGTTTGGAGTCATTATCTTATTGTAAAATATAAGGATTCCTAAAACCTATTTTTTAGTATATTTTTCCAAATTTTCTTTTAAAATATTTAAATAACCTGTTTGGTCCACTTTTCCATCAATAAAAATTAAGTTTCCCACCCCTTCCATCACTGTTGAACATTATTTTTAAGAATTAGAATACTACAACAACCTTGTCCATACTTCCATTATTTATTCCATTTTAAAGTACATCAAAATGCAACATTGATTTGCATGCATATTAATATATTTTACCTCACTTAGAATATACCAAAAGCCAACATATTCCTAATGCAACGAAATTCTCTACATTATATTAGAACAAGCTTGTCCACATTTATATTATTACCGGAATATTTGTTCATTCGTAATTCCATCTCATGGTAAGGATGTACCTCACATTAGGACGAAATCCAACATAGATTTTTAATGCATATTAATATATTTTACCCCATTTCAAATATATCAGAAGTCAACATATTATATATGAAACGGAATTCCCTACATTATCAAGAGAATACTAGAACAGACATCCACATTTCCATTATTACCAGAATACCTGTTCATTCGTGATCCCATGTCATGGTAAGGATAAGGACGTACCTCGCATTGGGATACACTAACGAATCCAACATTTGATTTGTAACAAATTTGTCTCTTAAACACATTTGTTAAAATAGACTGGTGTTTGTTTTACTGTATAGTGTTTTTCATTAATCATATGATTAATTAATTAACAAATGATCGGCCCTTAATTTTTTGTATTGAAGAGGAATACCCATTTGTAGAATAATAATTATATTTATAAATTTCATATTAATATATTTTACCCCATTTCGAATATACCAAAGGCCAACATATTCTACATACACCGAAATTCTATATTATTAAGAATTATAATACTAGACCAAACTTGTCCACATTTCCATTATTACCAGAATACCTGTTCAATCGTGATCCCACATCATGATAACTATGTACCTCACATTAGGACGTACACTAACGAATCCAGCATTTGATTAGTAACAAATCTATGTTGTTTACGGTGGGTGGGCGGGGGTGGTTCCCTGCAGGGCGCAGCATTCATCATCGTCAGAGCCAGACACGGACACGCGAGACACGTGAGACGTGGGACAGGCGACAGCAACGAGACGGGACGAGAAATTCCGGAGATGTGGCGTCTTTGCACTACTTGCGCGGGATAGAGATGGGGAGGATTTGTTGGGTAGTATGGGATTCTTATTTCTATGAGGTTTTAGCTCTTTATTTAGTTGTTAAATTATAAATGATAAGTAGATAATTATCTTGATTGGTGGATGAGTTGGACAGGGCATTAATTTCTGGAATTTAGTTATATTTATTTATTTAGGAGATGTGACGGTATTTGCACTACTTGGGATGAAGATGGGAAGGATTTGTTGTGTAGTATAGAGTATAGGATCTTTAATTCCATAAGGTTTTAGCTCTATATTTAGTTCTAAAATTATAACTGATAAGTAGAGGATTATGTAGATTTGTCGTTGAATGGTAATTCAGTAATATTTATATATTTATTTATTCCGACTGCTTTCGATTCTACATGGGTCTTCAACAAGAAGTTAATAATAAAAATGTGTAGCATGTAAAAATGGTGATTAAAATAACAATACTTCGCAGAATTTACCAAAATAGATGTAGAATTAGCAAAGAGGAGTCAAAGAGCTTAAATATATACTATTCAATAAATAAAAAGATATTGTGTAAAAATGAAATAGATCTAAAATCTAAAATGAGAGTTTACAACACAGTAGTACTTCCGACATTAATATATCCATGCGAAACTTGGGTACAGAATATGAATTCAAAATCATTGCTATGAAAATGAAAAATCTTAGAAAAATTAGTGGAAAAACAAAACTAGACAAAAGAAATGAACAAATACGACAAGAATTAGAACAAGAACCGATTATGACTAGCGTTTCACAAGACAAGATTTCTCTCTGTACTAACAACTTTTAATCCTGGAAATAGGAAAAAATATGATGACCTAATAATTTATAAATCATTCATCATTTCATATTGCACTTATAATTTATTAGACCGCGGAGTTTATATAATAGATAAAATGTTTATTTTAAGAAGTGGGGGAACTATTTATCTACCTCGCCCTTTACATTTCCAAAACCTTAGATGGTTTAAGAGTGGTAGTGAACCTTACTATTGTAAGAACGTTTGACTAAAAAAGTACTCTGAGACAATAAGACAATATTAAGTACAATTTCAAGGATATAACTGTAAGAAAGAAACATTTAGAAATTAGAAATGTGAGAAAAGGAGTATGCAGTTTTCTGAACATAAATAAGTCTAATGAAATTTGGCAATACATATATTCTGATTACATTTTATATTTGATGCCTAAAATTTTTTTGAAAGGAATAAGGATGAAGGACATATTAAACCTAAAGTGCAAGTATACTCATGAAAAAAGGAAGTATATTTAAGAAACCCTTAAATAACAAATCCTTAGGAACTTTCGTTTCACGATTGCTTTGACGTTTGACATGTATTAGAGTGAACAGTTATGTTGATTTTGCGAATGATGGTGTAATGACGTGCGTGTCGGTGGGGCCGTCGCTCCAGATCGCGAAGCTTGGGGACGCACCACGGGCTCCGGCGTCCGTTATCTGCGCCCGACACGCTGGAGACCTGTAATTGATACGTGGAAGCCACGAGTAGCCAAATTAGATACCCACTCTACTATTACATGGAAATCAGCCTCTTACAATACGTACACATGTACCAACCATTATAATCCTGCGCTATGAATTCACGTATTCTACAGTGGTACATTTTGTCTTCATTAAATTATCAAATCAGCCTCTTACAATATAAGTAGGTACATATACTGACCATTTCATCAATCATCCTTTACTACGAATTGAGGTACTCTTCAGTGGCAATTTTTTTTAGACACTTACACCCCAGATTCATTATTTCCTTTGTTATCATCCTGATGTCAAACTAATTCCAATTATAATTCATAAAAAGGAGTAAGAGCATGATTTAGTTCCAAAGATAACTCCTCTAACTTGGTGGAATTAGCAATATTTGTAGATGAGTATCAGCATTTCTTTATGATACAGAGAAATATTTGTGGTGATATTTCACAACCTAGAGGTACTTTAATTACACTCATGCGTAAAACTTACATTTTATAATGAAATAATTAATTAACGAAGAAAAATGATTACAATACGTCCTGTAAACGGAAGTAAACAATAGTAGATAATTGAAATTTGTCATTGTATTGCGGTGTGATATTGTCAATTTAAGGAAAATTTGAAATTGAAGAAATTTTACAAGATTTTGCATCATTTTTGGTACAATTAAATTGGCTAGTGTCAAACAGCAAATTGGTTAAATATTGTATACGATCGTAAATAACAAGAAATTGCATTAGTATCTTTTTCAAAACTTCGTCAAAATCTAACAATTTTTGGTACAAGATATTGCACCATTTATTGTACTCTTTATTGTCCCATATATAGTTTTTATATGAGTATAAGTATTTATTAATATGTCGACGTTTCGGTACCTTTTGACTAAACTATTTAAACTTTCATGTCGATTTACTCTCCCTAGGAATCTTCAGGAAGACCTATAAATTATCAACACCGTCCATATTTGCCATTTGAGTCCACCACCCAGGAATATTTGTTATTGGCAGTAATTAAAACTAATACAAATTCCACGATCCGTATATAATGTCGGTTTGACGTGTTCGGTTGGTTACGTGGCTGGTTAATTGAAGCCTAACGGATGCTTGCTATGCTACGCTCGTCACTCACGTAAAAATTAAGAAAATCTCCACAAAAACCCGCAGCCTTCCTTCATTAGAGAGCACCAGCAGAGATGAAAGGATTCCGCAAGATGCACACAGCACACTGTTACATGTTATGTTGAGCTGTTGGTTTCTTCCTCTCAATGTAGTGATGGAAAGTATGATAAATGTCGGTGATTGCTTCAAATTTGGACAAAGTTCGAATCACAGTTGTACATAAGTTAAGGTTTTTCACTTTAAAATAATAATAATAATTATGATTTCATGAAGTCAAGTAGCTTGATATTTTTGTAAATTACTTGACTTGACTTCAAATCAAGCTTTTCTTAAATTCGCTACTTGACTTGACTTGATTTTCTATCTTTGCTACTTGACTTAATATCAAGACATTTCAATCTACTTGATATTACTTGATGAGCAGATTTCATTTTAATTTATCCCTAGAACTAGAATGAAGTAAGTCCTCTCAAATCATGTGGCAATGGAAGCAATGATAGATGTTAGTGATTGCTTCAAATTTTGATTTAATTTAAATGTGGGAGAGAAGTCATTTAGAATTAATTGCTATGGCAACACAGTTATTTAAAATCACAGATGCACACAGGTTAAAATTAAACACCGTATACGATGAAGATACTATTGAGATGCCGGCAACTGACGGTTCGTTTGCCGATATTCAATCAACCAAAATTTCGGTGTTGGTGTTTTCACATGTATAAGTGCTTTCAATTATCACCATTTCTATATCATGTATTAAAACATGACATGTTGTACACGACGCCTAACTTTCTACAAAAGTTATTAAGTAGCAAATTTTGTAACATTTTATAGTCGTAATTATTTTTGATTGTCTATCACCAATTATGGTATGTATGAGTACTTGAACATAAATAAATGGTCATAAAACAAATGGGCTCAGCTTGCTTCTACTGTAGCTGTTGAACTTCCTCTGGCTTAGCGTATGTAAACGACTCAATTAAGAGTTTTATCCTCGGCTCGCAGGATAATTAGCCTGCATCGTACATCCTGCCGACATAGGGTGGAAAAAAGGACACTAACCTAGTTAGAACTACAAATATTGCTCATCTTTCTCAAACTAAGACCCGGTCTTTTTAAGTATGAATAAAGTAACCAGTGGTGTAACTAGAATTCATTATAAAAAATATTGAAAGGCAATTGTACTTGGACAAAGTAATAGACACCTTTATTTCAAGATATGCAAGACGGATAATTATAAATTGAATTTAATTTAAAGTTTTGTTCGGGATACCTTAATCATCGGTTAATAAAAGAATGTCGCGTCGAAATTGTAAATAACGTATATTTTTGATAACTTATGACAATTTTTCGATGTGATATTTTTCTCTTAATCAATGGTTAATGTAACAGGCCCTCAGAGTTGTTTATAATGTATTTTTTTTATTTTTTGTTAAATAACATTTATTTATTAATAAAAATATTGGTTTTGAATACTTTGGTTGCCCACCCTAAAAATGTCGGACCGGCCTGTGCCCACCCAAATAAAATTGGCTCGCGACGTCACTGCAAAGAAATAGTTGTTACTACATACTTCTCATTAAATACATTTTGACGTCAATTTTGTCAATCGTACTAAATTTATTAACAAGAAATCAAATGTTTTATATAAAAATTAAAGCGAGCTTAAGTTTCTGGGGAGCAACTAAGAGATGACAGGACAAAACTTATACGACACTGATAATCACTAAGCTACCCTACCCTCCATAAAAGGTTTCAAACTTTACATAAGTCATTTTCAAATATTGCTTACAAGAACTATAATTGAGACTCTGTTCAATTTAGGAATGTTATATGTTGATGAAGTATAAGAGAAAATAAGTGAATAAGATTTCCCTAACTTATATCGTTATAGGTGAGATATACACCTTGAATTGAGCAATTATTCTTTACATTCCTAAATTATTTACAATCACAGTTGAACCTTTTTTACCCCAGAAACATGCCAAAAAAAATTAGGACTAAAATTGAATTGGCAAGTTAGTTTAACATTTGAGGAAATTAAGAATGAGAATAACCTTAGTACTATAACACATTTTATGAATTCCAAAGTGAGTCAAAAACGGGACTAAATATGGATTTAATTACCAATCCATCCAAGTTAATTGTAAATGTACCTGTCTTCATATTGAAACGGTATATAGCATCACAGCAGGTATTTATGTTCTTATACTTTCTCAAAATATTTCATGTGCCAATTTGAATATTGTGTTACAACCATGTTCGGTGATCCTTATAATCAGTTTAAGAAGCAACCCGCTTTGGTGGGTTAGTCAATGCAAGTAACACACTTTACTTGAAGCCCTGTTCAATCTAGGAATGTCATACGTTGATGAAACAAAAGAGAAAAAAGTGAATAAGATTTCCATAAGTTATGTCGTTGTAGGTGAGATGTACCTACACATTGAAGTGGCCAACTATTAGCATTCCTAAATTATTTACAATCACAGTTCATGAATTGGCACTGAAGTTAGTTTGACAATTGAGGGAGTTACGAATGAGAATTACCTTAGTACTATAACACATTTTATGAATTCCAAACGTCGAAAACGGGACTAAATATGGACGTAATGACTAATCCCTTTTATTATTATTCAATTTAGCAATGTTATAAGGAGATGAAATATAAGAGAAAAGAAGTGAATAAGATTTCTATAAGTTTCCACCTTGAGTTGGCCGTTTTATGCAACCGTGCATTGTGGAGCAGTCGTAACCTGTTGTACCGTTGATCTGTTTTTAACCTTCAGACGTTCAGGTTCAGCCGATGCTCGGATGTCGGCGTCCACCGGATGTGGCTACGTTCACTCGCCTGACAAATCTAAAATTATAAACAAGCGAGGCACGCTGCGCCGACAACGTGTATCAACTCTTCCATTTCCTGTTTTTCAAATTTAATCCTCTATGGTGACAACGCGAGCTAAATGCGATACCAGCACTGAGGATTATTCTCAAGGGTTAAAAATACCGCGCTCCAAATAAAGCTAGCACACCATCATTATCTACACTTAGGAAATACATTAAGTATTAAGGTAAGGACGTTTTACAGATCTAAAACAATTGTTTGAAAGAGGAACGAAGCGACGATTCTAATTAATGTCTGATGGTATTTCTTACTGTCAAAACTTTCCTCAGCAGCAGTAAAATAGGTATTCAAAATGAGGGGAATAAGTGATTTTGTACTTATCAAGATACTAACACTACTAAAATGTTTGTTCTCTGAACTTTCATCGAAAAAAAAAAATTTAAATAAATTGAGGACTGCTATGATCGAACAACAACTAAAACATCATCTAATTAATTCTGAGCATCAACAATGATATTATTTTAAGAGTATGAAGATATTATAGAATATTTTACAAAGAAGAAAGCAAGAAAAGTGCCAAAACTAAATTTTATGTTTCATCAATACAGAATTGGTTTTATTCGACTGGACAAGTAGTAATTAGGAAAACATTTTTGGAGTAGCAGTCATTTAATAAAATCCACTAATAGACCATTCGTTCATTAGGGTGATAAATGGTATTAAAAAATATAATAAACTGTAAGTCACTTTTACTATTTTGTTCTTTTGTGAAATACCAAAGGAAGTCAATCCTTACGAGTTTTGCAATTCATCTTAAAGAAAAAAAGAATAATTAACAATCTTGAAAAGAATTAAAACCATACAGGATACAAATCTAAAACCAGGTTACCGCCAACATTTAGATGTAAATGACTAAATATAAAGCAAATAATGATCACTTCGTATTTAACAAGCAGCAACTTGTAGTGATACTGGCGCTCCGGTATATACTATAAACTATAAACCTGCAGAAACAGATTCCATATTAATAAACATGTAAATACATGCAGCTAATTGCTTCTTCGCATAATAATCGCATTTTATGTTCGACATTTTGGTTCAAGACACGGGTATGTTCCACGCTAATTACTAAATAATTGTTGTATAATTACTGTCATTTCTACAACACAAAAATTTCGTTTAATAATAGGGTGTATATACACTATTCTCGGTCTAAATTCGCAAACATAATTTATAGGTTGTTGATTCTCATTACTATGGTTTCAAGGTTACGTTTTGTTACAATATTAAACATGGAAAAGTAAGGCAAGATAAAAATTCTTGCTAGATTTTTGCAAGTAATACGTAGTAAGTTTTCTTGACTTGTGCTTTTGGTTGTGCTTAAAAACAAGACAAGACACGATTAATTATAGAAAATTCAAGGCAAGATAAGATATAAATTAAGAAAGACAATGAATTTTTACTAGATTTATGCAAGAATTTTCTTTATCGTTACTAAGTTTTGTGTTTGGATATGCTTAACAAGACAAGACAAGATAAAACATTGAGAAACAAGGCAAGATAAGAAGTAAATCAAAAAGAAACCAAAATTCTTGATAATTTTTTTAAGAAATAACTAAGATTTGTCTTGTTCTTTTGTATGTGCTTAACAAGACAAGACAACAATAAAAATAAGAAAATTTGAGCAAGAAATTTTAAAATCTGTTACTTTAAATATCATTTCGAAGATTTTACGATCTTGTCTTGAAGATTAAACATAGAAAAGTGAGATAATAACTACAAAATAAAACATTGAAAAGCAAGGCAAGCCAAGAAGTCCTAAAGAACAATAATTTTTGCAAGAGATTTGCAATAAATTTTAATTAAATTTTTTTAATTTCATTGTCATTGTGTTTAAAAAGACAAGACAAGAGTAAACAGTATAACAAGAAAACAAAGATATACACTTGTATCGTTTATTACCTTTTATACCTGCAGGCAGCTAATCTCGAACATTCCAGAGCCTTCCGGACTCTCTAAAATTCCCGAACAATAGCGATCTCGCTTCTATACTACTTGATTTTTAACAAAAATACCAGACCAGACAGGTTAGCCGCGATGGCTCATTGTGAGGCACATGCGTTATACATTTATTCTCTGTTCACGTTAAGAAGATAGCGAAGACAGTTATAGAACATACAATTCCAAATCTGAGATTGGCTAAAATACAAACCTAGTTTAACCAGCGAAAATTTTTACTGTGTGTTATTGTGCCATACTTTCAACGTCTTAAAAAACAAAAAGAAGTAGAAATCAAAAAGAAAATGTTTCTAATTTGTAAGAATAGTATATTATTTAACAAGCATAATATGTAGGCTATATTACACGAGGATGTAATTAAAAATACGAGCGGTAGCGAGTATATTTAATCATCCGCGTGTAATGTAGCCATATTATGCGAGTCAAATACTATACTTTATCTACAACTAACAGGCATATAAGAAATCTGATATTATTTGTTAAATATTCAGTTAGGTGCGAGTAGTTCATATATAGCTTAACAGATGGCGCCACAGTAGCACTTAAATGTCAAAATAACTATTCAAATTGTATTTATTATACTTTTATAATCATTTATATTGATATTTATGATAAAAAATATATTATTAATAAATTAACAGTTTATTAAAATGTTATATGTTACATTACATGCTCTATTTATTACAGAAAAGTGTAGCGTGTAATATAACTTTTCATATTACACAGTAATATGAGTAGTATATTATATGTAGTATCACACGTATAATGTACCCATATTTCAATAGTTGTAGATAAAGATTATTTTTATGGTGAAATGTGAATCAATTTTGTTTTTTTGTGAGTTTATATTTGTGGGTTATACAGCAAATAGAAAAGAAAAGATAAAATCAATGTAACAAGCGCGTTTAAAAATCAAAGCATAAAAATAATTTTAATATTGAGCAAAATTAACAAATAACATAAAAACAAAATGGCTGCGGTAGCAAATGCGATGGAGCCCTTCGGCTAGCAGAGGAGTGCATAGAGCAGAATCCACATTCGCTCTGTATCTCATTAGTAAACATATGCATATTTTAATTGGGAAAACAAACCGCATTTTAATTTCACGCATGGCTGTCTAGATTTGCGCGTGTGTTTAAATTTCCAATTTTTTTGTTATTTATTTGGTGCGCGGGCCGGCTTTTTGCATTTTTTCGTTTTGTTATAATTATTTTTTCGGTGTAATTTTTTAGTTCGACTGGATGCACACGCCATGAGTATAATTAAAAAAGAATACAATGCATTTATCCGTGTGCGCTGTTTTGTTTCTCTGTGTGGATGGTGTTTTGTTCTGTTTGGGTCGGGTTTTTTGTCGATGCAGTTTTGTTTGAAGGAAGTGAGATGTCTACTACTACTGCAGGTGTGTTCTGCTCTGCTCTGCTCTGCACTGCTCTTGGCTCTGATTCTAAACAATTTATACTTATTTTCTTATTTGCTTTTTTCTTTTGTTTAACACTAAATTGCTACATTACTCCGGGTTTACCCTACTACCACACTTAGCTTGTTTTTGTTATCATTTCAACTTTGTTTACTATTGTTTCACAAGCTACACTTTCTAAATAAACTACTTTTTGATTTTCGCACCTCTACGCTCGGGATTTCAAACAAAACACACGATAGCAAAAAACTGACGATCACAAAATTAAAATACTTACATCTACATTACTATATTTACTCTGAATTAAATTAACTACTTTTTGATTTTCGCACCTATACGCTCGGATTTCAAACAAAACACGATAGCAAAAAACTGACGATCTCAAAATTAAAATACTTACATCTACATTACTATATTTACTATGATTTAAATAAACTACTTTTTGATTTTCGCACCTCTACGCTCGGGATTTCAAACAAAACACGATAGCAAAAAACTGACGATCTCAAAAATAAAACACTTACATCTACATTACTATATTTACTATGACTTAAATAAACTACTTTTTGATTTTCGCACCTCTATGCTCGGGATTTCAAACAAAACACACGATAGCAAAAAACTGACGATCTCAAAATTAAAATACTTGCATGCACATCACTACATTTACCACCATTTAAATTTATAACTATACAAAGTCAGTATATAATATAATAGTATATTTTCCAACAAAGTTAACAAGAATATCATTATTAAAATAGTGCTAAGGTTGCGTTCCTAGGTGTAAAGCAACCGACGGATACAAGGCGCTGGTGAATAATTGTTTCTCAATCATGTAAAATATATAAAAACAAATTAATAATCAAGAATAATTAAAAATGAGTCATTTGATTTTGGTTTCAATTCACATATTTTCATATTTTTCTGCATGTTTTTATAAATTGACCATGATCATATACGAATATTTGAACATTTCATACATTTTCATTATATTTTTATAATAAGGGTTTGGAATTGTTTAAAACTATCAACAAATTTTCTATTTCTTCCAAAGTACTGGTAGGTGGTAGCTCAATATACGGTAATAATAACAAATTTACATTAATCAGGTATTGTGATCTCTTAGCTTAGAGATCACACATGTGTTGTACTAATGATAGGTTTATAAATGAACACGCATAAGTATAAACATATATATATATATATATATATATATATATATATATATATATATATATACAATATTTTAAGGGGTTTACGAATTACGAAGGAAAAGAAATTATAACGTTGAAGGTTTTCGTCTACAAATACAATTATACAACAGGACATGAAAATATGTACAAAAGTAACTTAATAAGTAACATGCATGAATAATATACAAAATCTTATGAAAAAATCTGATGAGAACACTATTTGATGGTTTAGCAAATTATACACATATTTTGCTGTATTTCATTTAAACTTATTTCACTTGAGAATGAGATCCTTCTACTACTATTCACTCATCAATTTCCATTCGTTTCCAGAGGACGGGATTGAGAGGTTATGTGCTGGCCACATCAGATTTTTTTTTTTTAATGTGTTCTTTTGTATTTTTTGACTTAGCACCCTAAAGAAGATTTATTCAAAGTCGAAACTTTACTGTGTATTTGGTATTAATAAAGTGACTGAATTCTTCAAGAACGACTTTACTTAATACATTCTTCTCGTCGAACATTGGTTTTCTTTATGTCATTAAAATTAAAAATAAATAATATTTTTAAATTAGAATTAGATTCCGTTGTTGAGTTTGAATATTAGCAGGTATTGTATTAGGGATGCGATAAATGTATGTGTGCAAGGTTTGACTAAATTCTCTTAGAACCTCTTTACTTAATATATTCATCCACTAAAATTAAAAAAAATAGTTTTCCTTTTTTTTTAAAAACTAAATATATAAAAATTAAAGAATTTTCATTAGATTTGGTAGTTTTGTGTGAATATTAGCAGGTATTGTATTAGAGCTGTGTGTGTGCAAGGGCCTTGTGCGGTGGCAGCGGGGGTGCAGTCTGGTCTGGGCTGCAGACTCCGACTCGCTGGATCCAAGGTCGACCGTGACTGGACCAGTCACAAACCACACTCCAAATACCCCAAGCCCGGATGCGCGTAACCGAGCGCTTGCTTTGCATACCAACAAATATAACCTCCAGTGAATTGTATCTAGGATTGCTAGATGTCCCGATTTAGGTAAAAAATCAAGATTATACCCACGGTTGCTAGACGTCCCTATTTCGGCGGAAAGTCCCAATTTTGGTACAAAAATCCCGCGTCCTTCATTGTCTTCGATAATCCCTCTTAAAAATCATCTTATACAACAAATATTATGTATAAATTAAAAATACAAATACCAGTCAATTCTAGATATTTAAATGTGTGAATTCCTTTTCGTGTACGTGAGCTACAATCAATTTCGATGATTGTTCAATACAATTGTCAGCAGTGCGGCGAAGAATTATAAAAATATTGTTAAACAACTTGTTTTTCTTATTTTTATAAACAGTGCAGTGGGATATGTGACTATAATCGAATTTCAGTTCATAAGTTATAATTTATAAAATTAACCACATTAGCTTAAAAATGGTAAGATTGTGGAAGACACGTTGATGTTACAATATTCCTTCCCCAATATTTTAATATTCATTTTATTTTTTTATCTTGTACTATATAACGTAAAATCAAAATTTATCACATCCCATTATTCAGAATATATTTTTACATTATGTCATTTAACACATATTTTGTATTGCATTTAACCATTAACCCCTAATAGTGCTCGCTTGATAGCTCTATTCTCCAACAATCATGCAATATATCCTAGCCATCTTACTCTTTGTCCTCTAATCATGTGACTTATAAATGGAAATCCGTACATATTTTGTATTTCTCGGTTGGTTCTTCTTCTCCATGTCCCGTCTTCTTCTTTAACCTCTCCAAAAATTCTCAGTACTTTTCTTTCCCAAACATCTAGCACCCATAATTCATATCCATACAAAATTGTCGGTCGAATAACTTATCTGTATATAGATTATCTGTTCCCAATAATTGATACATTTGAACACTTATTATACATTTTTATTAACCCCTTCTTCAACTAAAAAATCCTTTTTTTTCACACATCTTTGTCTTTATTTTCAAACTTTATACTCTCTTCTTTCGACTGTTGGTTTTTCTCATAAAAACAATAGTAATTTAACATCACCTCATTTCATGTGACAATTGGAAGTCAAACTATTTCGGCTAGATTATCTGTTCCCAATAATTGATACATATGAATATATATTACACATTTTTCATTAACCCCTTCTTCACTTAAAAAATCTTTTTTTCAGGCATCTTTGATTTGTATGCACAAATACAAATAAATAAATATTCAAGTGACAATTGGAATCAAACTATTTTGGCTAGATTAACTGTTCTCAATAATTGAAACATTTGAATATATATTATATATTTTTCATTAACCCCTTCTTCATGTAAAAAATCTTTTTTTTACAGGCATCTTTGATTTGTATGCACAAATACAAATAAATAAATATTCAAGTGACAATTGGAAGTCAAACTATTTTAGCCAGATTATCTGTTCCCAATAATAGATACATTTGACCATTTATTATACATTTTTTATTATACCCTGCTTCAAGTAAAAAATGTTTTTTTCACCATCTTTGATATGTATGCACAAATACAAATAAATAAATATTCAAGTGACAATTGGAAGTCAAACTATTTCGGCTAGATTATCTGTTCCCAAAAATAGATACATTTGAACATTTATTATACATTTTACATTACTCTCTTCTTCAGTTAAAAATCCTTTTTTCAGGCATCTTTAATATGTATGCACAAATAAAATAAATAAATATTCAAGTGACAATTGGTACTCAAACTACTTTGCCTAGAATATCTCTACCCAATAATAGATACATTCGAACATTCATTACACATTTCCCATTACCCTCTTCTTCACTTAACCCTTATTCCCCACCTTCCATTCTTAACACGCCTCCGTGCCGTCTCGTTATTTCGCTTGGTGACTACGTCACGCCAACTCGCATGTATGAGGTACACTCCGAGAGGAAGCCTCCAGAGAGTACACTCCGCGCGGCACATGAGATATAGCTGATTGAAATGTGAAACAAGTGAAGAGCGTCGCAGCAGCGTTCTTTTGTTCCTGCTGCATTTGTTCTGCTAACTGAATCACCAGCAGGCAGCAGGAATTTCATAACGAGATCATGGAATTGAGATATTAGACAAAGGGGCAGCAATTTGCAATTGTAGAGTTCTTAGTTGTTGCCAAATAATTATTATTTGTATTATTGACTAAAGTATAATTTTTCATTATGCATTAATAATTCTTTTAGATAGGTTTTAAACCAAAATCTACTGTCTCTATCTATTCACAACTTCTGAACTAAGTACTGCCCAACTAAATCATCAAGATCATCATAACCTGTACTTGTTTGTTCCACAAAATATTTTCAAAGGGAAATAAAATGATTTACATTAAAAATAGGGTGAGAATTGTTATAATCGAACAACGCCTAAAACATTATCTACTATTACTGAGCATCAACAATGATATTGTTAGAGAATTATCATAAGAAGATATAGAATATTTTACAAAGAAGACAGCGAGAAAAGTGCCTAAATTAAATTTTATATTTATCAATACAGAATTAGTTTTATTCGACTGGATAATTAGTAATTAGGAAAACCTTTTGGAATACAAGTCATTTAATAAAATCCACTAACACACTAACGTTTCGATTGTAAATTAGTCTTCATCAGGATGATAAATGGTATTAAAAATTGTTTAAATATTTGTTAAAATAACAATTGAGCTAATGACAATATTAAATTCTTATTTAGAAAAATTGCCATATATTTATTATTAATTAAGATACCACTTCCAGTTGTACGATCAACACCAAAATCTAATTAGATCTTGTCTAGGGTGTCAGAATGTTTTATCCAAAATTTAAATATCCCAAATATACTATCTCCATCTATCCTCAACTCCTGGACTATGTATTGCCCAACTAAATCATCAACATAATCAAAACTTGTACTTGTCCGTTCCATAAAAATATTTCCGAAGCGAAATAAAATGATTTTCACTAGAACTGGGAAGCGGTTGTTTGAGTCTAGACAAGTCTGTTACACCCTTCGATAAATTTATTCAATTGTTACTTTGTTGCAAGTTTTAGCTTAGACAAAGATAGACATATAAAATATAATATTTATATAATATTTTTAAAATAAAATTGGTGCTGCCACCAATTTTCAGAAAAGGTACTATAATTCTGTATTATTTGGACTCTACCTGTAATATACCTAATAATAATAATAATTACTTATGACTGCGTACAAATAGAATCACATTTTTTGGTTACGTTAAGTCTTAGGTACATGTTTACAAAGTATGTATATAAATAATTAGTTTAAATTTACCGAAATAGTAATTAACTAAATATGTATATAAGGTACACTTTTTTTTGCACTTCTTAAGTAAATCTTGGATTATTCAGTGTTGACTGCATTAATTTTCAAGCGGCTACTTATACTGTCTCTAAACAACAAAATTACCATTCCGTATGAGAGATATCATTGTAATGTACTTTTAAGACTAAAAGTCCTATCTCTCCTCCTAGATGTAGAAAGAGTAATAAGGAATTAAAGGAAGAATATATGCAACATAATGTGCAAAAACTTTTTTATTGAATGCATGTGGCGAATATGTTTGTAGATAGAAAAATAGCAGTGTTGTTTTTATTCCTGTTGCAGTAATTTGCAGCTAGAGAATATTTCTTGGGTATATTTGAATTCTGCAGGAGTAGTCTATGAAAATATTGACAATTCTTTGCCGGTTATAATATGAGAGGATGTAATTCTCATGTTCACATTGAAATCAAAGCAATTCTTAATCAAAGAAGAACAAATAGCGCTCTGTACAAAACCAATACTTTTTCCTGGTAAAAAAGAACGAACATGGAACATGAAACAAATTTCAATTAAAATCTTTTTACATCTCCCTATGAAAATTAATTACAGAACGCGTATAGTGCAACACGAAAAACGAAAAAGAATAAAATAAAATAATTTCGCAAACAGAAGAGATGAAACACTGCGTCAGTCCACTGTGTAGAGGAACATGTTTCGGCACTTTCCATTCCTGCCCTTCTCATTTCAACCACTGTGATTCATTATGTCGAATACTTAATTGAAAGAATTTCTATAAGCTGCTGACTTCTTGGGTGAGACGTGTACGATTTTAAAAACAGACGAAAAATGAAATCGAAATTCTGGTATTTCAATAATTTCGACGAGATTATTTTTCTTCAATCGTCGTAAAAAATAAATCTTTTATGACTTGATTCACAAGGCAGAAATTAAATTTCTACGCCACCGAAATATAGCTACTTTTTCTAATTGTGTATATAAGGTAATGTAACAAGAATGACATGGAGAACATCAAGAAACGGGGACCGATCTAGTCCAAAAAAGGATCTAGAGAGCTTGAAAAAAGCGACATAATCTATCTAGGGTGTCCGAGTCACTAGGCCGTATTTATTTGGGACTTTTTAAGTATCCTAGTAGGTTAAATTTTGTTTACATGACACGTTTGAAGTAACCTAGAACTGATCCTGAACTGATCCAACTCACCCAGCTATTTTGCTTGGTTGATGAGTTGTATCTGTTTTCTATCTTTGTTTACAATGCTTTCTCTTTCTATTTCTATCATAAGTTATATCTTTTGTAGGTGAAAATGAAAAACTTAAATAAATAACTTTAACAAATAACTTAAATTAACTGTAAAATTTGATTGTTTATTTGGTACTAACTCGGGTACGTTTAGAATCAGTTGAGGGTTGGTTCAAATTTCCTAAATAAATGCGGCCTAAAATGAGACCAGCAAATATACATTGCTGTCCATCAAATATCAAGTCGTAACCATGGATATGATAAAACTACATGTTTCACGTTAAAAAATACTGACGGTACTCCATGTCACTAGCGACACGTGTTAAACAATGGTGTATTGCAAGAACTGTTTCTCTCGCCTCGCTTGTTATATACAGGAAACATATAGCAGTGCTCGTCCCAGTATTACTATATTTCAATGGTCATAACCCACGAAGGGTGTCCGAACCACTATATGTACAATATAGTGTAGGATAATGAAATCGCCGAATCAGGAGTATCCGTATTGCTGTACACTCTAACCGATACTAATTTCCCTGAGTCGCCCGATGCGACTCTTATATACCTGCCGCCAGTTAATCTCTAGAACATTCCAGAGCCTAACGTCTCTATAAAATTTCCGACCAATAGCGGCGTCGCTCCTATCCTACTTGACCTTTAACGCGACTACCTGCCCAGACAGTTCATTCAGAGAATAGGTTTATACAGAAGCGACAGTAAGACAGAGAAACGAGAATTAGAGAGAGATGGGGAATGTGCACAAATTTAAAGGGCTCATTGTTTAACAACGGAAAGTTTCCTCACTTCTTAGAGAGAGATAGGGGAAGAGCACAAATTTAAAGGTCTACACAATGCTCCAAGGTCATAGAACTGGATAGGGGAATATAAAAGATATCGACACGGAGTGTCGCTTCTGTATGTGAGTATTCTGTGGTTCAGTCGTGATGATTCATCTGCGCGTTCCAGTATTAGTATATTTCAATGGTTATAACCCACTGAATATCACTCTATATGTATAATATACTATATGGTGATGAAATCGCCGAATCGGGAGTATCCCTACTGCCTGTGGAAGAGATAAAAACGTGTTCGCTTGAGCAAACAGAGGCAGCCTGTAGCCTGTACCGCTGTATTTGCACAAGTTTTTCGCTATTGGATTCACATTGTGTTTGCGCTGGTGCACACTCAGGGCCCGCATGCCGAGGCCCAGCGCGAGCAAATGGACACCCGTTCATCCCGGGTCTCTTACCACGACCACCTACACCACCTACACTTCCGCACATGTATCCCTGTTGGTGTGAGGATAGTGAGTTAATGTGGATGATTGTAGAAAAGAAATCACCAACAACAAAAAAAAGGATAAAATAATTGATAAATTTTACAATGATTATTTCACACTTGTCATTTTCACCCAAACAGAATGCTTCATTTGATGGCCGTTGATAGTTTTTCAGTGAAGAAATTTGATAAAACCACAGTATCGTAGTCATGGTTACATTTTGTTGATATCAAAAATTTTATGTTTGAACTGTTGTCATTCGTGAAATAATCAAGCAAATATAATTCGAGCAATGAATTTAATTGGTAAATTTTCTCATAATTCCTGCGAAGTAACGATAACTAGAGTCAAAAATGACACTTAAATCACCCCAGCTTGTCTGTTACTACGCAACAACTGTTCTCTTATTATATTACTTATGATAATTGCCAAAAAGTATTTTTTAACGCTGCCACCAGGTTATTTTTAAAGTTAAAATAACCAAAACTAATTTTGATATGGTGGGGATTCCAGGTTATTCAAATTCAAATAGCAAAGTAACAAAAGTATATTAAAATATGAAATAAAACATAAACGGGTTATTATTAAAATTAAACTAACAGAACAGGACAATTTACATGCAATTACCAAATATAATATAAAACTTACTTACATACATTCATACTTACCCTCTCTGATACTCAACTGCCAAAATCTTGAAAATTTACTTGAGATGACCCACTCCCTTCGAGTTACAATATTAATCCCTCTTCTGTAATTCCCTAAACATACTGGTCATTTTCCTCCTGGGTGTGAAGTTAAGCTATAAGAGCTTGTACCAGGAATTACAGAACGGTTTCCTATCTTTGATTAATGGTTTATGACCGTCCCAAGCAAATTTTGGAAGACAATATGACAATATACTGAAATGCCAAACGGAATTTGAAACCTTACAAAACTTAACTGTGAACTAATTATCACCAAAAGAAATTTTGAAAACATCGAATTTCCTGTCAGCATGAGTTCTACAAACAAGAATACTGTTTCAGTTTACCAAATTATTTAAACAATATTACAAATTAAAACCTAGTGACTGTTACATTTCAGGCGGATTTTTCAATCGTCTGTCAAAGTTCCTGTTAACTACCAAACAGATTAAATTTATCTGGCTGGTAAACTCCATGTTACTGAAAAATTTTTGATGCTATTGTAATTCAGAAATTTTTGTTAAAACATTGCTTTGACATTACAACTATTCTTCATTGGCAGTTTGAATGTTAATGGCTACTGGTTAGGTACCCAATAAAATAATAAAAATAGCAATTCCAGAATTGATTCGTTGAAGATTGCATTAATTGTCCCGAGATAAAATTTGATAGAGCTGAAATGTAAATTTGTTTTCTTAATACATGGATGTCACGCCATTCAGTCGTTACAGTTAGAGTTTTTATTTGTACCAGACGTGGCTGTAGTGAAAGGGTAACGATATTTTATTTCCTAATTGTTTCCTTTGTGTTTCCATGTTTGTTTTCAAATGTTTCCCACTATTGGCTACCAATGGTTCAGTACCCGTTTGTAAATATCAACATTAACGGCCGAATTCACCATTCCTTAATCAAGGCTTCATCCACTGATCAACTCTGATCCATGATTCAATTCAATTCACCAATAAAAAAACTAATTATAGAATCAAAATCAATGATTCGTCATATTCCATTAATAAAGCTTTGATTTTATTATTCAGAACAACTATAAATATCGACTGCACTTGTTAAAATATAATTACAAACATCAAATGTCAAATGTCATTATGGCTGAAATTCAAATTTGCAATGAATTTAAGACATTCCCATATTAGTGTAGACTTGTAAAGTGTTCTTTATAATTTATAAGTATATGTAAGTACGTATCAACCATAAATAAACATTACTGTTATAGAATGATAGCAACCAAAATGTAATGTAATGTAATTTCTCCATTTTTCGTGTTTCTTTGCCATTTTTACTTTCTTTTTTAGATATGAATATAGCAATTAATGTAATAAGTATGGAAACAAAGGTGGTTATTTAACGCATGCAAAAATTACTAAACGAGACGAAGGCGAATTTTGTAAGAGCAGAAGTTAAACAACCACCCAGTTTCCTTAAGTGTTTCATACAATATATTTTCTACATCCGTCTGAATAACTACAATTTTGATGACATTCACAAAATGAACAAAAAAGACAATAGCAAGAAAGATTAATTTCATGCGTTACTAAGTTACTACAATAAAATTGTTGGTTATAACCAGATAAACGATATGAAATAAAGTTGTCATTTAAGTTTTTTGTATTGCAAAAAAAAAAAACAGTAGTGTAACCACGGTAACGGATATTTTCTAATATTTAATAAACATTCCTGTCATTTATGAAGGTGATTTTGGCGTCGACAATTTGTGCTTCATTGTGTATATAGATTTGAAAATGAAAAAAATGTATTGGCTTCTCGGAAAAGAATCACAATTTTCATTAAAAAATAAATTACTACTCTACAAAACCATCATTATCCCCATCTGGATTTATGGTATTCAATTAAGAGGTTGTGCCAAATTTCTAATATTAACATTATACAAAGATTGTAAAACAAAATCCTAAGAATGATAGCACAAGACCCCAAAGATCAGATTCAGGAATTTCCCATCAAACACCAGAAAAATTAGACAACCATTGTAATGAACTAGCAATAAATTTACTCAATAATGAAGAAGACTTAAGACGCCTAAAAAGAACGAAACCATTGGATTTAATATTTTAATAAAATTTTTGTAATTTGACAATAAAATAATAAAAGACACACACTAATGTGTTTTTATCTCTTACATGTTATGCATATTTGATAATATCAAATTTGCTGGTTGGCCACAAAAGGCTAGTTGTAAATCAATTTTTAATAAACAAAAAAGAAATGTGTAAATCTAGTTTCTTTAGTTTACTCTCCAACTCTTTTTTATGTTTCATCAATTATTATATTTGTATATAATACTATCAGTTTTGACATCTATTTAATTGGGAAATCACACGATTTCATCCGACAAGATATCATCAATTGATGACGTGAGGATCAACTGCGGGAAACAGACTCTAAGTTATATTTATGTCAACGATGTCGCGAAAATAACTATTTAAGTGAAGAACAAACATTGTTTTTTTTTCTACTTTAGAAAAAAAATGTGTTTATAATACCGTTGATTGAGAAATATATAGATAGGCAAGCTTATGAGAAAATTCGTTTCACCTACATAACTGTGTGTGTGGTTGCAATTGGGTTAATATCAGACGTTTCTGTCAAATATTATAAAAAAAGCAAACGCCAAATAATTAATAATACAAACTAGTTCTGTTTTAAAATATACCAATGAATTATTGAACGAACCATTTTAATAGATATCAAAAAATTCAGTAAATATGTAAAACATCTTTATTTATCTGATATTTTTGTCTATTTAATTTCGCAAAGTAGTTGATGGAAACATGAACGAGATGGCTCTGTCGAATCTCATTCCAAAACAGTAGTACGCAAAAATATACAGGCTTGCGTATTTATACATTTTTCAATCAACGATAATACTATCAATTTTGACATTTATTTACTTCGTAAATCACACGATTTCACCCGACAAGATGATGTCATCAATCCCCCTTCCCCCTAATGATTTGAATCACATGGTTATAATTGATGACGTCAGGATCAACTGCGGGAAATATACTGTAAGTTATACGAGTATTTATGTCAACGATGTTATAAAAATAACTATTTAAGTGAAGAACAAACATTGTTTTTTTTCACTTTAGAGAAAAAATATTTGATAAGTAATTGTAATGGAGTAGCCGTTGGCGGTTGTTTTTCCGTATCGCTTGTCGTTTGTCTCCGCGTTGCACTTGTTCCCAGCGCGGACGGAGAGCGTTTTATTAGGTTCTTGCAGCATGACACTACAATTTATATTAAGTGTAATTTAATTATTTTCTTGTGGAGTTTTCATTTATTTTTTCCTGCGCTTGGCTTATAAATGATTGTTGCGGCAGGTACGGGTTTATGAAGAGAAATTCCCCGGTTGGAAAGTGATTTTTTACCGCTCGTCGGAGACTTCGTACTTCAATCACTCAACTACAGTTAGTTCCACTGTCGCACTATTTATTTACTCTGCACTCAATCAACACTTTTTGCATTTCATTGTAGCAAATTATAAATAAATTAATTTAACACTATACCTTCTCTTCACTTACACTCATTGGTTTAGAGAATTTAATGAATTCATATTATCATTAAAAATTAAAAGAAGCTCTTTTTTGGAATTGTAGTTATTTGATAAAGTGCACTAATACGTGTGGATGAACTGTGTAACAGGTACGGTCACTTATGACGAAATCTAGTACCTAACATACAAGGGTTTAAGTTATGAGTTTTACTTGCCTCAAAAGTAATCCACAAATTATATTAATGAACAACTTTTACACGAGACAAGGGTAACGATAGTCGCTGCCACCACTATCACTTTATTTAAAAGTCTGCCGTGATAGAAGCAGACAAGGGAATGTTAATAATGATAACAGACGAAGTTTATTATATGGTCAAATTGGTGCAGGGTAGTATTATTAGAACAAACAATTTTGAAAACCGTTTTACATCGATCTACAAATCTATATTAATCCACAAAGAGAGAACCTTTACACACAGTAAAACAACTAATTGGTTATTTCACTAAGAAATACCAAGGTAGGTCTGACGTTCAGTCAAGAAATCCACACAGTCGAAGATTACAAGAAGGGAGAGAGATTTCAAACTTTGAAGCACCATTGAATGGTAAAAATCCAGAAGTTCTCAACCTATGTTTATCCGGCTCTTCTCATCCCCTAAATATGAACTATGCTAGAAATAACCCAACTATTGATGTCCACCGAGAGCATCACGTACCGAAAACGGACAGTTATTTCTTTGAAAACAAGCTTGAAAGCGCAAAATGTGCGTCTTTCACCATAAATCTGTCCATTTCGTAACATCTGGAGTACTACAATACCAAACATTTACAAGGATTCATAGCCGCCAAGCGACCGTGTTACAATTCTATTACATTTTTGTCCTGAGTTGGACAAAGATAGCATATATACCCCTATGTACAAAGACAAAGATGCAGTAGAGGTTGAGGTGAGGATGGACTGTTTGAAACAAACCTTACTTGCATGTTTGCTGTTCGGTGATGGCAAGATGGCCAGGACCTACGGCTGCAGGCTTGATGAAGGAAGCGATTAAGCGACGGGCATCATCATCAGCGGACTAACGATCTCTGAGTCGGAGTCGGACTACAACGACCCGATATTACTGCTAATTGTTGTATAATTACAATATAACGCATACGGCAACACAAAGGAATGCTCAATTCAATCATATATCAATCACTGTGTTTACATTCACATATCTTTACTTCTAAATTTGCATGTTAAACTTTTGTTGTTAAATTCCCAAAACCAACTTTTTACTATAATTATACATTCTTTGAAAGACCAGTGTCTTATGTGGGGTTTATATAGCAAAAATCAAATTAAGAACTAACACTATCAAGAGAACCTCACTTTCTGTACGATTGATATTAATCTGGAATATTTATTTTGACCTTTTTTGGTACCAACTGAAAAGTTCCAAAAAACCCTCGTACTTGAGACTTTTCATTTGGTACCAAAAGAAGTCGGAAAAAATATATTCCAGATTAATATCGATTGGATAGATTGGTGAGGTTTCCATGTAAGAAGATAAATAAGTACCTGATTCAAGTATCCGAGTTTCAGTACTACCATGAGGATAGGAAGAACTGTCTCCAGCACTGTGCGGCTTCCCAAAGAAGTTATTTTGAGGAAAACTACATTCAAGTCAGCCAGTACGGTTGTGTGGTCGTGGCGTGTCTTGTCTGATCGTGTAGATAAGCAACATAGCCCACCTTATCCAATTGGATGGGTTACCGCACAACGGCTCGGAGTGTGCTGACCTAGCATCATTAAAATGCAAGTAAACCTGTCATGAAACAAATACCTGAGGTACTTGAGGCCCTGTTCCACATATGAATGTTGTGCCACAGATGGATATTTAATTGTAATTCCAACAATTAAAAAAAATCATGTGTTTTAATACCTAATTTACACACCTCGTATATACCTAAATATTTTTCTTTTATATATTCCCTGGATCTGGTCATGTTTTGTGTCATTGTCCATGTTTCCGAGATCTACATTAAAATAAGACCCCAATATGTAGTAAAACGATTAGTGTAGTTAATTGATCAATACGTAGTGAAGGCATTTGATCTTATTTGGAGTTAAGAGCTTGTAACAACGTGTTAAGTCGAACCGGTTGTACATCACGTACAAATGACTCCGGCGAACAATAAATAAAATATAATCAGTCAATCATCCAGGCAATAAAACAAGCAGGCGCATGAAAAAGCCGGTGCATAAGACAAACGAGTGTCCCTGGATTGAGTTCTCGCGGTGACTCGCCGATGCTGAAGCCGTTGCCGGTGCCGGTACTGGATCGCCGGGAATTGATTAGATTTTCGCATTTTTCCCCGCTTGATTGATCGTCTGCTGCCTGACACACCACGTAACGGATTGCTTTAAACGAAATAGATGTAAGTACACGAACGTGTACCGACAATACCCGCTGCTCCTTTTGCCCAAGTGAAAAATGGACACGTAATTCGCCCTCATTTCCAGATTTATTTCGGGAGGTGCAACTCAAAATATCATCTATTACCTTTGTAACACGGTATTGTAGTACTCCAGATGTTACGAAATGGACAGATTTATGGTGAAGGACGCACATTTTGCACCTTCAAGCTTGTTTTCAAAGAAATGACTGTCCGTTTCCGGTAAGTGATGCTCTCGGTGGACATCAATAGTTGGGTTATTTTTAGCATAGTTCATACTTAGGGGATGAAAAAAGATGGATAAATATAGGTTGAGAACTTTGGATTTTTTCCATTAAATCGTGCTCCAAAGTTTGAAAATTATCTCCCTTATTGTAATCTTCGACTGTTGTGGATGTCTTGATTAAACGTCAGACATACTTTGGTATTTCTTAGTGAAATGACCAATTAGTTGTTTTACTGTTTGTAAAGGCTCTCTCATCGTGGTGCAAATTTGTAAGTAGTTTTTATTATATTCTTGTGGATTAATATTGATTTTTAGATCGATGTAGAAAGGTTTTCAAAATTGTTTGTAAATTAGAAAAGTAAGAATTTAGAGTTTATATAGAATCAAGTTACGCGTTGTAGTTTATATGAATTATATAAATATTTTTGATCGTGGTTGATTATTAAACTTTATATAATTTTGTTATTGTTGGAATATCGTGTTTGATTCAGCCAATCCTACTCCAACCCCTGTCTTTGTGACGTGGTAGCACAACGTGTAGGTAAAACTCTATTGTTCTGATATTATTACCCTGCACCAATTTGACCATGTAGAAAATCGCATCTGTTATCATTTTTAACATTCCCTTGTCTGCTTCTATCACGGCGGATTTTTAAATAAAATTATAGTGGTGGCAGCGACTATCGTTACCCTTGTCTCGTGTAAAAGTTGTTCATTAATATAATTTCTTGATTACTTTTGAGGCAAGTAAAACTCATAAATTAAAACACTTGTATGTCACATACTAAATTTCGTCTTAAGACAAGTCAATCAGAGAATTTATGAATTTACAAGCCATGTTAAGTAAATTGTAAAAACATCAAGTTATTTTGATAAACCTCTAATTCTTTCAGACATGATGAACATTTTTCCTTATTAAACTTTGTCACTCAGAAATTATAAATTCAAATATCTTTCATCATTTCCTTTTTATGTATTTGAGAATGAATAACCATGGAATACGCAGGCCGCCAAAGACATCACTTAATCAATTACATCTACACGATCTCTTTTCTTCGATTTGATCGATCGTTCGTCTGCCGGAGATCTACAGGCAAGATAGCGCGCGGGTATTTAGTGAAACGCGCTCAGAATGCTAAAAAAACAACGCAATCTGCTGCTAAGCAACGGACAAAAATCCCTGATAAATAATTGTTGATAATTGAAGCAATGTGCAGTGAAGTTGGCGATTGATGGACGATAAAGCGACTTCCTTTTGTTTATGTTTCAATCCCGTGATTGGCTGCTACAGTAGTGAGTAATTACTTTGATAGTAAACAATGATAATGTATTAATATTGCCTTTAATTAATAGCTTAGTGATATTGCCGCCAATGATACTAGTTTCACGGTTAAAAGTTCCGGGTTGCAATAAAAAATTGGCATGTATGTTTTACATAAGACCGCTACAACGTTAATAATCTTCCTTTTGGCAAATATTATTCAAAATTATAAAAAACATTATTATTATTTAAAGTAAATGAATAAATATAACAGGGTGCTCACTCACAACTCGATTTCCAAAAAACATTAGTTACTAACGTGTAGGTACTAAAAATGAATAGTTATTTATGGTACAAGTGTGTTACATTACAGATAAGTCATGTGGGAAAAGTTTAGCTCACGAGGCCGTTAGGCCGAGTGTGGTATTTATTCAAGTGACTTAGGTAATTAACACACGTGTGCCATACAACATTTTATCCAACACATTTTAATCATTGATATAAAATACATATAAGATTTTTGACAGATGGAATTTCGAAATGACATTTAGGAACAAAATAGTGTAGAGTAGGTTTTATAACGTAGTTACTATGATACGAACCAAAAAACAGTGAGCTAATATATTTAGCTCACTAGTGACTTATGACCTACTTTATTTATCTAAAAACAGCATACTTATATCGTTATAATTACACGGTGTTGGATAAAATATATAATATTGTTTCCTATCAAGGGTTGATGGATTATGGTCATCCAAAGAGCTTCTAAGGACATTGTGCAAGGAAATTCGGAGAAAATCAAGAGAAAAAGAAATTCTGTCAGTCAATTTGGAGTTAGGATAAGACTGGATGAAACAAGTTATTAGAAGAGGAAAGTTAATAGACGATGAATGACTGTGTATTACTATGTATTATAGTAAAACTGGTAGGACAATCAATATTATAAGTAATAATATTTAGAATTAAAATGTAAAACGTGAAGTATCCTGGAGCAAGGACCGTAGTATGGCTTAGACTCTGAGCGTGCAGCTAGCTTAAGAACGCTGGCGTCTCGTCGTGAAAGGATTGGGCGTCGCGAATCCTGTCATCCATCTTGCAGAGCCGGCGACGCTCATTACGCCAGCGTAAGGCGATTGTCACGACACGAGCACAGCCCGCTAGATGGATGATCCGCCATGAATATGCCCCAATGGCGCCCAAATGCAAAACTGCACGATATTGTGCACTTCAGACAACATTTCAAACACCACTACTCTCATAAATGCCTGCGCTATTAAAAATCTTGGCTTTCCACGGACAGAGATCGATTCTTAAAGGTGTTGTGTTTCCTCATCAGTCCTAACCATTTAATTCAAATCGTCAAAAGGAAAAGGGAGATTTAGTGATTTTGTACTTGTCTATGTCTGAAGTATAGAAATACTAATAATGCTATATTGTGCACTGCAGACAACATTTCATACACCACTACTCTCATAAATGCCTGCGCTATTAAAAATCTTGGCTTTCCACGGACAGAGATCGATTCCTTGTGTCATCAGTCAAAACCATAAGATTCACACCGCCAATAGGATTCAGCGAATTTGTTCTTATCTAGATACCAACACTACTATAGTATATTGTACAACAAGCATGGAATGGTACACATTTCATACGGGTATGTATGTTCCCTTAACATACTGGTGGGATTCCAAAAATCAGAATTCTATGCTTGTACCAGGAATTACAGAACGGTTTCCTGTCTCTGATTAATGCAAACTTTCGAAGACAATATGACAATATACCGAAATGCCAAACGGAATTTGAAATCTTACAAAACTTAACTGTGAACTATTTGTGACCAAAATAAATTTTGAAAACATTTTCCTATCAGCATGAGCTCTACAATCAAGGAATACTATTTCCGTTTACTAAATTATTTAAACAATATTACAAATTAAAATAATTAAATCATCGAACCTAAGAACTGTTAGAGTTGGTACGTACTCTAAATCAAAAAAACAGGGAACCTCTTCTTCTTTTTTTTCTGTCTGAATTTCCCTTCACGATGTCCTTAGATGCTTCAGACATTCCTCTTTCCTTCTACAAAGCCTACACCTTCTTTCATCACTTGATATCTAGTACTTGTTTTTTGTCTTTTCAAGACCAAATATGTGCATTTAGCAATTGAAAATACATATACAATATAAATATATAAACTTTATGTGTAGTCTTCATTATTATTGTTTTATTAATATATATTTTTAATTGTTTCAGAAACCACTTTCCTTTGAAGTCAGGAAGTCATCTATACTGTAAGTTACTTTTATGTGTTTTAATATATATTAGGGACAATAAATATGTAAATCGGTCAAAAATAGACAAACAGTTAAAAAAATAAGGATGTTGGAAATAATAAATTTAAATAGAAATACAAATTTTATTTGAACATACAGTTGATTCAGTGAAGTATGTAAATGTCCTAGACTTCTTGAGTGTAATTAGTTGTTTACGTTCATAGGTTTGATGTGTGCAATTAATCTGTAGATTTTTACACTTGTTAATTAGCAATCCGTGTTCACCCATCCAAGTAATACTCGTGGTGTTTTTGCTTCACTTTCTCCACTTATCTGAACCATTAATAATGACATTACCGCCAAACAAACAAAATGGAAGTCCGCGCGATCTACATAACGGCCTCTACTTTTTCCCCTATCAATAATTATATGAATTAGGAATGTGTGTACTTCCTGCTACTGATAATCCTAGCTTGCGCTGAAAAACAATTAATGAGAGCACCACTCCACTGCTATTAACATTCCCATTGGTCAACCAAACCCAGATGGAAAATGATAACGAATTATAGTCTTCACGGACAAGTACTTACTACTGGAAAAATCAACCAGTATCACTTCTTGTTCTGCTAAAGAAATACTACGCTTGTTATATGTTATATGTGGTTTCAACTTCAACAGATTTGTGGTAAAATAGAAAATGAATCATTCTTGTACAAAGTCAGTTTCCCTAAATAGATCCTCACGTCATCAATCGTTTAATACTTATCAAGTGTTTGTTATTTTCATTTACATATTTATTATCATCCCATCGTTTTTGAACCCAAATCTACTGTCTCCATCTATCCACAACTTCTGAACTGAGTACTGCCCAACTAAATTATCAACATAATCAAAACCTGTACTTGTTTGTTCCACAAAAATATATCCAAAGCGAAATAAAATTATTTTCACTGAAACTGGGAAGCGGCTATTAGAGTCTCAACAAGTCTGTTACACCCTTCGATAAATTTATTCAATTGTTACTTTGTTGCAAGTTTTAGCTTAGACAAGGATAGATATATAAAATATAATATTTATATAATATTTTTAAAATAAAATTGGTGCTGCCACCAATTTTCAGAAAAGGTACTACAATTCTGTACCGTTTGGTCTCTGCCTGTAATGTACCTAATAATAATAATAATTGAAAATTGTAACAATTTTTATTATTACAATTTTATTTTACGTATATGTAATTTAGTTTACGAGGCGATAGCCGAGGAGAATAAACCATTTGAGTAAAAAGTACTTTAGTCCTTAGATATACATTATATTTTTTTCCGAAATTGTTAAATTATTAATTAAAAATATATATAAATAGCATTGTGTTTGTAAAACGTCAGCTATAATAGCTATTGAGACGGGGGTGGCTGTGATAACAAACGTACTGTCAAAGTGTCAAATATTTCTCTATAATTTTGTTTTATGTTTACACCTGCTTAGACGTCGTCTGCATGAAATCAGATAAATTATTATCAAAGATAAATAATACATAAATTCACCAATAATATTATAGAATGATAAGTTTGGTATTTTAGGTAGTGCTAAAGTAAATTGCAAAAATATAATACTATGAAAATATAGGTTATTTCAATTGACAGATGAGTCCGTAAATTTAAATTTTGACATAAGAATCTGTAAAGATTTACTTTAGCTACTACTTTGGCTAACTTCGCGAAGTGTTATAGTGTATTTTAGTGTAGATTTAAAAAAAAAAGTATTACATCCATTAAGTACATACATTATTTACAATGCTTAACATGATTTAAATCATATTATTAAAAAAGTCTTTGATTTAAATCTTTTTATATAGATTAATTCAGTGTGGCAGATGAGTGACATAAGAGTCTGTAAAGATTTACTTTTTTACTTTCTAACTTCGTGGAGTGATATCGTGTAGTTTAGTAGCGGTTTCGAAAAAATAACTATTTCCTTCAATTTATAACCGTTTATGTTTATGTTATATTATTTGTTTATATATAGTAATTGAATTTCCCGTTTGATCGTTATCCAGATTGGATCTAACCTCACATTTGTTATTTTCAGTGGCTTGTTTACATTTTGTTGCTGTACGCCTCTTTAATTCACAAAACAAATCTCAAAAACTAACAAAATGCGATGCCCCGTTATGTAAATCAGGAATGGTTGTCGAGCACCAGTTGTTTTGGTGTTTTTCATTGTTTTTCCCTGTTGTTGTTTTGCGTGACGTCACGTGCATGTTAGCGGACTGGATGACAGAAGAAGAAAAAGAAGAGCATCGCCTTATTGGCGATTTCTGTAACGGCAAGGTCGTCGCAGATAAATGGCAGAAAAGCTCGTTTCACTCATTTTATTTTTCGCGTATTTATGCAAAATACCCATGAGGGTTATTTACATAATAAATATTTATTATCAAACTGGAATATTTTTTAAGTAATTGTGGAGTTTTTATGTTGATTGTTTGTTCTTGTTTTAGTGTTTTGTTTGATAAACAGACATAACCTGCCTCAACTAATTTTACGTTGTTTTATGACATTGTTTTTTTGTTTTTTGCGTCAATTTTATTCACCTTGTACTTTGCTCAAGGTAATGTGAATTTGGACTATCCGAATTTACATATTTGTGGTTACTGAGCCGTTCAAAATAATTCATAACACGTTTTTATTTTGCAATTTACATTAGTACGACATATGAATACATGTTGGAATGCTATGAAAAAACAAAAATTAATGTCTTTACTGTCTCGAAATTTGATGATACTTTCAGATGTGGTAAATATAATAATATTACTTACAAATAAAGTTTAGAAAGTCTTTTAGAATTTCTGTTTTATAAATCGAATACATTTTGTTTAGATTTGCTTAAGAAAAAAATTGTTACGATAGGTACAGGTTTAAAGAAAAAATTAATTTACTTTTTCTTATACATTTCTACAAAAAAAGTTGCAATTTGATATAGTTTTTGCAAAGTCAAATTATTTATGCTCTACATTTATCTATATATGAACTTGTTCAAATTTTCCATGACGCTAGATAACTTTTTATTGACATCTGAGAAGCTATGACTTCGTTATATCTTGTACATGGCCTTAGGTATCTAAAAATAGCTATCATTATACAGGATGGGGCACAGTAACCTCCCTAAAACAATAGGTCATTTCGAAGGGAGGGTATATCATAGAAGGGTGAAGATAGTCGCAAACCCTACAAACCCTGGAGGATGAAATCTCCTTGGAAATAGACTTCGTATGAAAATGATATATTTCATAAAGCTATGCAAAATTCTAGAATCAATCAATTCAATTTTATTGAAAGAAGGATAAGAAAGGACCTAAATTTTGAGTAGGACATAACTTCCAACAGGAGGACTGTCCAAAGGTGGACATAGTACTTTAATCGAAGAAAAATATCACTGATGTAAGCTGACAAGGTACAATATAAAACATCTAGGAATTTTGTGCCATTTATCTACTTGTTATTGCATGATTTTTGAAGAAGAAGATGATGATAATGAAGAAGCTGAAGATTATGAAAACAAGTATGCGGGATGCAAAAAAAAAATATTTAAAAAACACGATATAGAAGGATGATTGGATAAAATTCGTAATTTGTAGACACTGTTTACACGAAGAGTGTACCACATATGACAAATGACAACAATCTGTTAACCAGTTCATCTCCTCATAGCCTTTGTACGTCTCGCCTATTTACTAGAGTAGAGTTGAAGTTTTTGAACTCGAGTAAAATATAGTTTTCAGAACAAATAGTTATATTTTATTACAAATAAATTTTGTTTTTACAATATTATTCAATATTAAGCAGTACCTAACAATTACTTTTCTAAGAAGTAGATAGAAAGGTACATGATCTATTCCATGAGTTATGAAGAACTGTTGTTAAATGGTTAACCAGAGGGTGATGATAATGAAGAAGCTGAAGATTATGAAAACGAATATGTGGGATGCAAGGAAAATTATTAAAAAAAAAAACGATAGAGAAGGATGATTGGATAAAATGTATACTTTGTGGTCCACAATGACAAAAGACAACAATCGTTTAATGAGTTCATCTCCTCATAGCTTTGTTTCGTCTCACCTATATAGTGGAAGAGAGTTAATTTTTTTGATCCCAAATATATTATTTTTTGTGGCTTTCAAAACATAGTTTATTTTTTAGCCTATAGTATCTAACGTGAAATGTTCGAAGTACAGCCCTGTACATAAACGCATATCGATTATAAGAGTTGAACTCAACAAAGTTCTAAACAGAAACCACTAAGTTATCTGGCAGACCACAACTTAGAATTGTTTATAACTGTTTCGGGAAAAAACTTCTTCCGCGACCTGCACAAATCTGCCACGCCCAAAAAACACTAATCACATATTTACATTCCTCGAACCTATCTCTGAAAGTTTCTCTCATAAGCGGACCTTTCATTACATTCTTACGTCCAGCGCAAAAAGCAGAAAGAGGTTAAAAAGGCGAAACATGGCTTCATTTGTAGTGCGCACTTGTTTTTTTCCATACGCGGTTGTTTTTTGCCAAATTGCACAAGCATGAGGTGGCTGTGGAACTGACCTTCCTCAACCAATGTCATATTGATGTCACCAGGTGAATGGACAAATATTTTTATCTTGTTTGATAAATATGTTGTGACTGCGCGTATATACTATAATATATATCATTCAGAAAATGCATACATCTCATTTTATTATATTAATTTGTTACGTTTATTTATTTAGGTGAAGCGTAAAAAAATAATTGAAATATAAATATTTGTATAGCAATGTTTAATAAACGAATAATAAATATTAGTAACACTATGAATCAACAAATGTGTACACTAATTTAAGAATAATAACTATTAATAAAGTTTTAAACAATAAGAACCTTTATTTAAACACTTAATACTACCCAATATTTATTTATACTATATTTATATCACCAGCTATTTATTCATAGCACCAACTATTTATTTATTTCTAATTTATTTTGTCGCTGACATGTACTGACCGACACTGACTTTCTTCAGTGACTGTCTGCACACTAACTTCCTAGCGCCGCCCGACGTAACTCTTATATTCCTGCCACCAATTAATCTCCCTAACATTCTAGAGCCTTTCGTTTAATAGCGGCGACGCTTCTCTCCTACTTGACCTTTAACGCGACTACCTGATCAGACATGTCAACTGTGATGACTCATCTGCGATGAGTCTGCCTCGTTATATATATGCGCGTCTCTTTTCCATTACTGGTGTACGAAGATTAATTGGTTTGAATGTATAATAGTACAATATTTTATCATTAGAAAAGTAATATAAAAATAAATATTTCAGTAACAAATATTTTAATAACAATATAAAAATTCAAAAAAAAAAAAAAACTGTGTATCCTACCATAGCAAAAAATGTGTTATACAAACCAGAGTTTTTCATTTTGAAGAAAACAAATCGTAAACCAAATATTTGCCTAGTAAACAACAGTTACTATTTAAAATGTCATTATAAATAAATTAGCTTTTTAGTGCAAATTCCCAAAAACGAAACAATGAATGTTTTTGTTGAATGTCAGCAGTCACAGTCACCTGTAAGCGTATACGTATACATAATTCAAATGTTGTCCTCCAGACAGTTGAAATGATATTAACACTGACCTAGGCAACGCGCACTGTAGTGGATTATTTATTATCAAGTTCAACTAGTTGAAGAAACTTTTCTTTTTGTTGGACATAGATGAACATTGTTGCGCAATACCATTGACGACACCCACTTTCTATCTTGTTTTTTCTTGTTATTGTGTGTGGGTTGGAATGAAATAGTAACATACTTTCAATGGAATGTACCATTTATATTTTTAGAAAAATGTACTTGTATCTGCTGCCAAATTTTAGGACAGATTTATTTTATTGTTTTTGTATCCAAATACTTTTTAACTTTGTGGAAAATATATAATACACAATCCATAAAAAGTTATTTATTATAGAGAGAGACATATTTTCCTAGAAGTATACAGTCGATTTTCATTAATTGGAACATGTTGGTTTTGTAATTTATAAAAAAACTGCAAAGAATTTTAATTCTTTCCCTAATGTAATTTTGTCAAAACCACCTTCCGCAAAAATTAATATTAGTAATATTTACTACATGTGAGATGGGTGTTCACTCCCTGTGAAGTACTCTAATTCTTGCCCTAATTACTGAAAAATCACCCTCCGTAAAAACTAGTCACTGTAATGTTTACTACCTGAGAGAAGGGTGCTCACTCATTGTAAACTACTCTAACTTTTGCCCTAATTACTAAAAATCACCCTCCGTGAAAACTAGTTACTGTATTGTTTACTACCTGAGAAAAGGGTGCTCACTCAAAGTGAACAACTCTAATTCTTGCTCTAATTACTTTAAAATGTAATAAGTCTATTATGTTTATTAAGAAATAAGAAGGTTCATTCGTTGTAAAAGATTATGAGCATGGCTCTATATCTCTAACTCATCTTCGCATCTAATACAGTTAACCTATCCCATGCCTTTCTCTCTCAATATGCTGACAAGAAAACTGTGACACTTGCAAGACTAGAGTATGTAGTCTTCACATTGCAGTGTTGGTTATAAATCCAACGTATGCATGATGCTGTCTTCATCACGTCACTGCTAGTCTATGTTACGTACAGACTAGAATGGCGACCCTGACACACAACATGGTCTTGACAATGATAAACGGGTACATTAGATAATGACGAAAACGAAGAAAATGGGAAAATGGGAAATTAAGAATTAGGAAAGCAATGACTCAATTCTTACATATATTTATATATATATATATATATATATATATATATATATATATATATAATATACATATAGTAGAAAGAGATGGCACAAAAATGTATGTTACACATGTTGGAAACACTACTTTATGTACGACGTATATTGCATATTGGTATAGTATACAATCACTATTTCATCCATTATTATATTTGTATTTATACTGTCAGTTTTGACATTGGTCTTTTTTTTTCTCCTTTTCGACTTGGCGATTTTAATTGCATTATGCTTGTTGATGCAAGGATAACCTCTTGGAAACAAACCTTATTTATTTTGTAATCTTTTGACGAACTGTCAATTTTATTCCAAGGAACGTAAAGGGTACAATAAATCTGATTAATCTTAATTTTGCTATAACTGCTATTAGGCTCTTAAACTTTCTGATTCTATGACGATTCTTTAATATTTCTTGAGACAAACTACAAAATATTTAGCGATTTTTATTATAGGAATCTTTCATTTACTCCTGTAATATACCATTGCAATCCTTGTGGTTGTTGTTGAATCTTTGGCTTTTATGTATGGTATTTATAATTACCCTACTAGTAGGAGTATTATTTTTTATAACACTTTGTTGGTAATGAGAAGCAAACAATAAATATTATTAGTCACTTACTACTTGCTATGTTACTGTGGAAGTAAGTTGAGCTTAGGTCAACAGAAGTACGAATATAGTGAAACAGTTTCTTCATCTGTAAATTTAGGAATCCCTCATTTTAATAATGAATTGATTAATATTTTAGTTTAATTTTGCTATTGCTGCATGATCGTGAATCTTATGCAATTATTCTTCGTGTGTAGCTACTTGATTGTGCAATTACGAACAGTTGTTCAGTGGTCGGTTCAGCTTACGTCAACGGTAGTACGAATATAGGAAAATAGTTTCTTCATCTGCAAATTTAGAAATCTCCCATTTTAATAATGAATTGATCCATATTTTAATTTAATCTTGCTATAGCTGTTGATCATGAATCTTCTGCAATCATTCCTTGTGTTTAGCTGTCTGATTGTGCAAGTACGTACAGTCAGATTTAGGAATCTCCCATTTTAATTATTACTTGATCCATATTATACTTTAACTTCTTCTCTGCTGTTGATTGTGAATCCCAGTGGGTAGCAGATTGTGCAAGTCCCAGCAGTCGCTCACTGGTTGCCCTGCCTCACTCTCACTTGCTTTTGCAAGCAGCGGAGAGGTCAGGCCCGGTCCGGCAGGTCCAGAGGTCCCCACGTGGGAGAGTTTCGGCAAGTCCGCCCAGAACAGGTTCGCCCCGTCTGGCCCCGAGCAGGGTCACAGGCCTGATGCAACTGCATCGTGCACCACTGCAAGTCCCCCGAATATAACCACACCAAATACACTCTCAGATATTCTCATATAAGTCATTATGGTTAACAATTGTTTCATCAAGTATGATCACTTTACTTTGAAGAATTATTTAAATAGAACAAAATAAATGTTTCCCTTTTCTGGATGTACTTTTGGATAAAGAATGTGATGGAAAACATGTTATTCGTTACGGTTAACAATTATTTAATCAAGAATGCATCGCGCACCACTGTAAGTCCTCCCAAAATACAACCACACCAAATACACTCTCAGACATTCTCATGTAATTCACATTGGATTATTAGTAATTATGGGTAACAATTGTTTAATCAAGAATGATTACTTTACTCTGAAGAACATTAACTTATTGAAATTAGAACAAAATAATCGTCTCTCTTTTCTGGATGTACGTTTGGATAAAGAATATGATGGAAAGCATGTTATTCGTTACAATTAATAATTATTTAATCAATTATGATTACTTCACCCTGAAAAACCATTTAAATAGAACAAAATAAATGTCTCCCTTTTATGGAGTACTTTTGGATAAAGAAGGTGTTGGAAAACATGTTATTCGTTACGGTTAACAATTATTAAATCAAGAATGATCACTTCACTCTGAAGAACATTAACTTATCATTGAAAGAGAATAAAATAATCGTCTCCCTTTTCTGGATGTACGTTTGGAAAAATAAGATGATGGAAAGCATGTTACTTCAGTACTAATCAATATCTTCATGCCTAAAACCGTTGACTAAAAACAATCCCAGATATTGCATATAACTCACACTAAGTTATTACTTATTATGATTAACAATTTTTTAATCAAGTATGATCACTTTGCTCTGAAGAATAATAATAATAAATAGAATAAAATAAATGTCTCCCTTTTATGGAGTACTTTTGGAAAAATAAGATGATGGAAAGCATGTTACTTAGGTACTAAACTATACCTTCATGACCAAAACGGTTGATTTATTGAATCGCTGTGTCAAACAGCTTCTACTTTATATATAACAAAAACAATTATTTCATCAAGAATGATCAATTCACCCTGAAGAACATTAACTTACCAATGAAATAGAACAAAATAATCGTTCTCCCTTTTCTGGATGTATATAACTTTTGGGAAAATAAGATGATGGAAAGCATATTACTTGATTGCTAATGAATATCTTCATGCCGAAAAATGTTTTACTATTGAAATGTTGTATTAGACAGCTTCTACTTTATGTCATCCCAGTAAACTACAACAGACATTCTATATAACTCACACGAAGTTATTATTCATTATGGTTAATAATTATTTAATCAAGAATAATCTCTATATCCTGAAGAACATTAAGTTACTAATGAAATAGAACAAAATAATCGTTTCCCTTGTCTGGATGTACTTTTGGATAAAGAAGGTGATGGAAAGCATGTTACCCGAAATACAACTAGATATTCTGTATAACTCGTACTGAGTTGTTACTCATTATGGGTAACAATATTTTAATCAAGTATGATCACTTCACCCTAAAAAACCATTGAAATTAAACAAAATAAATGTCTCCCTTTCCTGGATGTACTTTTGGATAAAGAAGGTGATGGAAAGCATGTTATTTGTTACGGTTAACAATTATTTAATCAAGAATGATCTCTTTACCCTGAAGAACATTAACTTACCATTGAATTAGAATAAAATAATCGTCTCCCTTTTCTGGATGTACTTTTGGAAAAACAAGATGATGGAAAGCATCTAACTTCAGTACTAATCAATATCTTCATGCCCAAAACGGTTGTACTAAAAAACACTCCCAAACATTCTATATAACTCATACTGAATTATTACTTATTATGGGTAACAATTATTTAATCAAGTATGATCACTTTTCTCTGAAGAATCATTGAAATAGAACAAAATAAATGTCTCCCTTTTCTGGATGTACTTCTGAATAAAGAAGGTGATGGAAAACATGTTATTCGTTATGGTTAACAATTATTTAATCAAGAATGATCTCTTTACCCTGAAGAACAATAACTTACCATTGAAATAGAATAAAATAATCGTCTTCCTTTTCTGGATGTACTTTTGGAAAAACAAGATGATGGAAAGTATATTACTACTACTAGTACTAATTTATATCTTCATGCCCAAAACGGTTGTTCTATTGAATCGCTGTGTGAAACAGCTTCTACTTTATGTCAACGCAGTAAACTACAAGAAAGAAAAGGTGATTGTGGCTCAGGATCATAAAACAATAAAATTTTGAAAAATTTTATTATTGTTTATTATAAATGTACGTTTCGACGCTTATAACAGCCGTCATCATCAGCATAAATATAAAAAAAAAAATTAGGAAATAGTTACATGTTACATATTACAACTGCATTGTAAGAAGTTAGATTGTTAGTTCTAACTTCTTACTACATTTCTGGATCACCACTGTTCCTCTCATAGACTACAAGAAATTAATTTCGTGGATGTAGTTTTCTTAAAAAATGGTTATATTAAAATTAAAGAATAAACCTTTATCTGTTGTTCCTAGTAAGAAATTATTTGCTACTTTGTCATTCATTCATTAGAGACATGTCTATGCTTTTTTATGGTTCATTAATTTTGATATTTTGTGAATTTATCAAATAATGTAAAATTGGTTTTATCGACTGAATGATAATAAAAAGAAGGTATTTTTGGGGTTGCAGTTTCGACTGTAATTTAGTCTTCATCAGGGTACTTATAACATACAAAACATACAATCAAATATACAGACATACATTCAAATTATCAATATATTGCCATTTTCCAAATACTAAATACTATACCTATTACAAAATAAGCAATGCTATTATAATGATGAAACATTTTTTGTATTTATTATTATGGATTCCGTAATACAATAAAAATAATGTGGTAGATAACTGCGACCTGAGTTCAAATCTGATCAATGTTACTTAAGCAGTGATATTCTATCATTCCTATGATATGGACAAATGAAAGGGAGATTAAACTTGATAAAACTGCAGTTTAGAAAATGAAATTGAAGAAACACAAAGATTCTAGTAAGAGAAATACATTGGATGAGAATTAGAGAAACAATTAAAATCAAGAAATATTCAAATAATTTTAATTGAAATGCACCCTAATGAAAATTTACTACTAAATAATTTCAAAATATTATCTATCACAAATTTCAATAGTCCAATTGAATCCACTACTTATCCACCTCCCCACACATACAACGCTGTATATTTTGTAAGACCGAACCTGATCCCTTGGCTGCCCTGTTGCCCTGTGTACTGTGGTACTGTGCAGTATGTGGTTATCGCCCGCGGCGGTGCAGGTATAAAAATGCGACGCACACACACACACACAGTGCAGGTGTGTGCAGCTGATGCAGATGATCCTCCCTCCGCTCCCCAACAGGGCGATTGAGGAATGTGAATGTGTGGATCATGGGCGGTTGGGTGAAATGAGGAATGACGATCGATTTGAGGATGAACTGGGGAGGTATTTGGAATAATGTTTTTAGGAATTAGTTGACTGCACTTGAAAATTATGTTTTTCTCAATTCGCTACTTGATTTGACTTGATTTTCTATCGGTGCTATTTGACTTACAGGGCGGTTATTGAGGAATGTGTGGATCATGGGCGGTTGGGTGAAATGAGGAATGACGATCGATCGGAGGATGTACTGGGGAGGGTTGTGTAAGTTGGGATAATGTTTTTATGAATTAGTTGAATGCACTTGAAAATTAAGGTTTTCTTTAATTCGCTACTTGCTACTTGATTTGTCTTGATTTTCGATCGTTGCTATTTGTATAATGTTTTTATGAATTACTTGACTTTATTTGCAAATCAAGCTGCTCTTAACACGTTAATTGCCATGAGGTACATCTTATGTGTCTCACTAAAATATCCTCGTATGCTCTGAGATACATCGTTTGTGCCTCAGTGTTTGAATACACATTATGCTTCGTGTACGTTTGTACCTCGCAACGCATATCTGTGAACGTAGTTTAATTCTCGGTGGCCTGGCAGACTAAAACCTATTCTCAGCGCATGATTTTTTTTGTTTTTTAGTCTCTGAAATGATAAAATACTGCAAATTTTGTGCCTCAATAAAATTATTCAAATTTTAGAGCATCATTAAAAAAAATTAATTCTGTTATCATACTTGTATTTTCTAATATGAAAACACCCTAAATCTGTAAAAAAGAAAAAATGGCCCAAGGGACCCAACTTTTCTTTTTAATGGTGGCAGTTAACGTGTTAAATTCGCTACTTGATTTGACTTGATTTTCTATCGGTGCTATTTGACTTAATACCAAGTCATTTCAAGATACTTAACTTGATATTACATGATAAAACGTACAGGCAGTGGTGGCTTACTTGGTTAGTGCGCTTCGACTTGCATATTCCAGAGATGACAAATCTGTAACTAAAAATATATAACACTGTGTCCGATTGGTTTGGAATCCTCAACAGGGCGGTTATTGAGGAATGTTTGGATCACGGGCGCTTGGATGAAATGAGGAATGACGATCGATCTGAGGACTTACTGGAGAGGGTTGTATAAGGGATAATGTTTTTATGAATTAGTTGAATCACTTGAAAATTAAGGTTTTTCTGAAATTAGTTACTTGATTTGTCTTGATTTGAATTAATTGTCTTCACTTAAAAACGCTACTTGATTTGATTTTACTTGATTTGACATGATTTTCTATCGTATGTACTTGATTTGATATCAAGCGATCTCAAGCTAGTTTATAAAACTTTTCAAATCCTAGGGATGACAAACCTGTAACTATATTTACGGCTGTGTCCGATTTGTTTAGAACGCATTATAAACTTTATATCGTCTGGTTTGTTAGACAGTGTAAATTAAATAAATAAACAGATCGCATTTTCTACATTTAAAATTTATCACTAGAACTAGAATTAAGTAAGGGAATAAGAGACAGATCAGCTTTTGTCTTTATTTTCTAGTTTAGCTTGAGATGATGTCTATGTTTAATGAAGTTATTAATTATAATTATAACCATATTCAGCAACCTTCTCTTAAGATTTCCTTAATATAAGATAGTCTTTTACTAAACTATATTTGGCAATATATATTTTTTATTTGCTTATTATTACCACCCAATAATTGTTGAATACTTACTGACTAAACAAGAGTTTTACTTTCAACTCCAGGTAACTAACCTAAAAAAGATGCTTCATTATCGCTAATCATGAGAGATGAATATGAAGTTTTAGTGAAGTGAATTATATGCAGCTGAAATAACTACAATGACAAAAAAGAGGAGGAAGATCTAATAATAATGGAACCCAAAATAATACGAACAATATTAGGATCAATAAAGATATCAGCAAATGAATACAAAATAAGAATGACTCAAGAAATAGAACAAGAATTAGAAGGACAAAATATAGTAGAAGGAGAAAATGTAGTGAAAAAAAAACAAGGAATAAGATGGCTTGGTCATATAATATATGGAGAGCAAAAAAAAGATATAATAAGATCTATCGTCCAGTGGAACCCAGGCGGAAGAAGAAGACGAGATAAATTCAGATAAACATGGGTAAGAGAAGTGGAAGAAGACCTAAAATCAGTAGGAATTAATAATTGGAAGAGCAAAATCAAAGATAGAGACTTGTGGAAGAAGATTATAAAGAACGTACAAGGAACAATAAAGGATATTGATCCACTCCAATAAAAATAGGATCTAGAAAGCTTCGTATATATACGGGGTGTGCAACGAAATGCAAAACATAATAATTTAACATAGGATTTTTATAAATCTGCGGATACTCTCTCTTCTGATAAATTTAGAGCAAAACTACAAGAGTAAAAGTAATTAAATCAGTCCTGTACTGATGAAAAATCAAGTAATGTTGTAAACTATTTGCTTTTTCAAGTATTTAAAATAATTCTGCTTAATATGTGGCTATTACTACTTAACTTGAAATATCTTATGAAGCCATGAATCCCTATAGCTAGAATAAAGGATGTGTTTATAAGAAGTAAGTAATTCGTAGATGAGCCGCGCGCCTCTGAATGTGCAAACGAGAGACTGCAAACACTGTTCTGCATTACAAACTACTTGTGTGTTTACAGTCTGCATCTCAACTTGTGTCAATGTCACTCAAATGTAAACGAATCACCAAACGAACAAAAACAGTCCACCATACTTACACCATACTGTGCAATTCCTTTCAACAAACATCCACTATGAAAATTAAAAAATGATATATTATATATTGAGTACGGATGTTTTATCAATCGAAGAATTGTCAGGATTGCATAAACATATTTTTTTTTTACTTTTTTTTTATTTTTTCAAAAAGGTGTAGTACATTTTCATAAACATCTTCCACAAAAAACATTCACTATGAAGAACAAACGTATTGCAAATAAAAACTAAAAGTTTAAAGAACTACAGCTAAATTAATTTATATCGATACTGCTTTTACTATAACACATTTCAAAGTAAAGTAACCAAAAAAATTACATGAGTGCAAAAATTTTCTACGTTATAAATTCAAAATAATACATCAATAAAGTCACTTTCCAATTTGATTTCGCATGAAATAATGAACTTATTATTTCACTAATGAAATAATGAAATCAATATCCTAACTGAAATTAAGGAAATATAGAGTCTTTTATTAAACGGAAGTAGAAAAAATAATTTTATATTCATTGGGTTTTATTAAAAAGAAGAAGTTAAATACTACGTGCTAGAACTAATGGATAAGCAGAGTATACCTTGCTTACCCTGATCAAAATAGGTATGCAATGCTAGGGACACACGGTATAAATAATGATCATTAAGTAAATTCGCAATTGAAGTCAATGTTCATTAGAAAAATATGCAGACACACAGACATTACTTGAAATTTCTTGCACATGCGCAAATGCAATGTACCCCTAACAAAAAAGAAGATAGAGAGTGATAAAGACACCGTAGTTGTTTCTATAGATTATTATCCATTGCACTGTACTTCATTGTCAATCGTCAACCCAAATTAGAATAATTTAAATTAATACATTAAGTATTAATTGTTGATAATCATTAACGTTCGTCGTGTGTCCCGAGTATAAGTTGCTGAGATTTGTATAAAAAGCATCTATACAAACGTGAAGTTTTCAAGCAGTGACAGGTCCATCTTAGCGAATCCTGGTCCGTTAATCGGCGCTAATTGTGAGGTTATTTTAACGCCGGGCCCAGCCGCCTGCGACGCATCATGTGTGATTTGTTGTGTCTGTCCGTCTGCTGGCCATGTTGCTTGTTTTACTCGCGCAGTTGCCGCTATAATTAGCGCGAATCGAAATGTTTATGTCCCTCCAAACACATTATTGAATTAACGTAATTCATACAAATGGGAATATATTCCTATAAATTATATCATCAATGCAGTTATTGCCATTATTATGCTTTTAAAATTACTGAATTATTACTTGCTACAATTGCACAAATTAATATATTAGTCTAGTGTTTATTTAAATATATGTATTGCTGTTGTTACATTAAAAGGAAAAATTTGTTTATTTCTTATTCGCTGATTCTACGTAGTTCCTATGGATACTTATTTATTTGTCAATCACGTCACAATAGACGTTTAAAGAAAATAATTATTTTTTCACTGTTTTGAATGATTGACAAAGTAACACTTGAAAATTGACAATTTTGCACCTTAAAATAAATTCACAAATGTATTCAAACACGTTTTGATCTTCAGATCTTTGCTGGCATTGTTAGGTTAAACAAATACAGAAACTAAAATTAGGAATGTGTTTATATGTTTGTTTATTTAGCAACAACAATTTGTTTTGTCGCTATAAATATCCTACATATGTGTTTTACCCTGACCTCATAATAAGGCTTCGTACGCATACATAAGTATACTTCACACGCACATACATGTTGCAAAACTGACCTAGACCGAAAGAAAACAGATCAGTCTTGACAAGAGTTGTGAAGTTCAGTAGCGTGCTGTCGCATTTTCCCATACTTTCTTTCTTATTTATTTTTGTTGTTGTTAATTTGTTGTTTTAACAAATTTAAGATATAAAATATGAAGTATTTTTATTGTACAATACAAATAGATAACAGAAATGTACACGAAATAGTATATTATACGCCTAGTAGCTGAAGGATATATTGTGTACACATCTTTTTGGTGCAACAAAATATATATTTTGGTAAAACAGTTATATCTAGTGTTTTTGCTTGACTATTCTTCTGAATATTTGTTTATTTATAAATTAACATCAGAGGAATTAATTTCTGAAGTCGTTGACGTTTTGCTTTAAGTCATTTTTTGATAAAATTGAAAATTATTCGAAAACACCCAATTTTTTTCTGAAAAATCTTCATATTTTGCCTATATCTTTTTTAATGTTTTTTGATAAACATTATTACAGTGATTTCAAATTTACAAACGAAATTTAATTATCTCTTTTCGTTCCTGAGATATTTGCTCTCAAAGTTGCTCCTCAAAAAAGTGTGTTTTTTGCCCATATCTCTAAAATGGGTAGAGATACAATCTCAACGATTATATCAGTCGATTCTACTGGCAAAGTTACGTATAGAAATGTTTTCTCTGCATATACGTTCTTTGGAACGATTTGGTGAAAAATGAGAAAAACGAAAAAACCGGAATTTCAAATTTTTGCTAGGAAACTTTTTGTCTTCAAAATTACTTATTTTCTGGACTTAAGTAGATATCGATACGCTGATTCCAAATTTTCAAACCGAATTCAATTATCTCTTACCGTTCTCGAGATATTTGCATTCAAAGTTAGACCTGAAAAAAGAGGTTTTTCAGGAATAGTCCTGAAGTGGGTCGAGATACGATTTCGGCTACGTCATCAATCGATTCTACGGGCAAAATTACATAAGTGTACCAATTTTCAGATTTTTATTCCAACGGATACAATTTTTAGAAAGGAAAAACTGAAAATGGCCAAAATCGAAAAAAATCGCAAGGGGTTCATCAGGCGTTTTTTTCGATTTTCGCCAATTTTCGTTTTTTCGCTCTAAAAATTGTATCCGTCGGAATAAAAATCTGAAAATTGGTACACTTATGTAATTTTGCACGTAGAATCGATTGGTGAGGTCTAGGTCATATCTCGACCCATTTCAGGACTATTCCTGAAAAATCGTTTTTTTCAGGTCTAACTTTGACATTAAATATCTCGAGAACGGTAAGAGATAATTGAATTCGGTTTGAAAATTTGGAATCAGCGCGACGATATGTACTTAAGTTCAAAAAATAAAAAAATTTGAAGACAAAAAGTTTTCAAGTAAAAATTTGAAATTCCTGTTTTTTCGTTTTTCTAATTTTTCACTGAATCGTTCCAAAGAACGTATATGTGAAAATTACATTTCTTTATGTAACTTTGCCTGTAGAATCGAGTGGTATAATCGTTGAGATTGTATCTCTATCCATTTTTGAGATATAGCCAAAAAACACACTTTTTAGAGGGTCAACTTTGAGAGCAAATATCTCAGGTACGAAAAGAGATAATTAAATTCCGTTTGAAAATTTGAAATCAGCACATCGACGTCTATTAAAATAGACTGTTTTCAAAAACCAAAATTTTGGGCACAAAAATGGATATTTTTGTATTATTTCGGCAGTATATGAAAAATTTTATAGTGAAAAATTAAAAATTGTAATTTTCCGTTTACAACTATGATTGGAAATAACTTGGAAATAAATTGTAGGGTCTTGTATTGCCCACATCAGGTTTTATACATATGTGAACTATAAACATCATTATATTGTTCTGTTATCTAGAGGATACGAGAACATTCCCGAACTTAATTGTTCTACTATATAAACCACGAGTAGGAGATCGCGAGAACAGTCTGATATTAATAGGTGTAGTGATTGTGAATAGCTGGTCATGTAAATAAATACTTGGTGATATAAATATCGTGTAAATAAATAGGGCGTAGTGTTAAATGTTTAAATAAATAATCTTAGTGTTTGAGTCTTTATTAATTATTATTATTCTTAAGTTGGTGTTATATTTATTTATTCATTCATTTTATAATTTATTATTCGTTCATTAAACTTAGTTATATAAATTCTCTTGTTTCAATAACCTTTACACTTCACCTAAGTAAATAAACGTTACAATATGAATATAGAAATAGAATGTATGATGTATTCTTTTCTGTATGATACATACACCGGGTGTCCCAGCTTGACCGACACATGGGAAATTTACATAGGAAATCAGTTAATTATGAATAGTATATCCCCAGTGCAAAATATTAACTTAAAAAAATCAGTCAGCCATGGAAATAAAAGAAAATATCTATGTCACAGTTCTAACAGTTAATAACATGCCCTTGTAGATTTTTATATTTTTGTAATATTGGTATATTATTTAACAAAAAGAAACTAAATTCTACTTAAATAATATTAAAATACATGGAATAAGAATTAAAATCAGTGATACTTCACTAAACTGTCAGATAAATATTTTCTTTTATTTCCATGGCTGTCTGATTTTGAACGAAAATATTAGATTTTAAATTTAATAAATCTCGCCCTGCAGACGAAATTGCATATTTCAAATAGGTGCGATCCATAAAATTAATATTCTCCGATAAGTATACAAAATTTCAAGTTAATATCTTGCACTGGGGAGATACTATTCATAATTAACTGATTTCCTATGTAAATCTCTCATGTGTCTGTCGAGCTGGGACACCCGGTATGTATAGGCATGCAATATGGCAGAAACAAAAGCGAAGATAATTGAATTAAAATAAATGTGAGTGCGCATGGCATGCATGAGATAAACAGCTGAATGGCGTAATTCGCGAGCGAGCAGTGACAATCGACAGTCGTCGGACAATTTCATCGCCCATTGTTTACAACCATTCAATTGCCAATCATTTCATAAATAATAGATCACCATCATTCATTCCATAATTACCTACACTACCGACTACTAAAACCAAATCGATTTCACTTGCAGTCAATTTTATTCTGAGGGGATCATTTTCAATAGGGTACATTAAACATCAAATCAAATCCCATTTGTTTCTGTTATATAAATATCCTCATATAATAATGAAGAGACGGGTTATCAAAATTTGTATTTGAGTTCCACTGAGGTAAATTATTTATTGATTTCCTACATAACAATAGTCTTTGTGGTGCAGTTTCCACACCAGATAGAGTGCCAGGGTGTGACGTCTAGTAAACTTCTTCTTCGTTATAATTATGTCATTGATAAAGCATCAGCAAAATTTTAATATAAACCCTGCTGAAATAAATTATTTACTATCAATTTCTCATATAAAAAGGGCTATGTGGTGCACACTCTACATCAGTTAGAGTGCCTGGAAAGTTAATTTAGTCAATGTTTTATACGCTATAAATATATCATTATCGATATTTGAATGTGATTGATTCAAGTCATCAAAATGCTGTGATTTAATTGGTTGACAAATAGTGTTTCCGTCTAGATCTAGACTTTCTAGACTCTTGTCTTGTCTAGATTATCAATAAAAGATTGGCAAAAGTATTGTCTTGAAATTTCAAGTCAAGACAAGACTTTCTTTTCCTAGATCAAGACGAAAAACCGCAACCGCATCAAAAACATTTATATAATTCAAATAAACTACAACGCGTAATTTGATTCTATATAAACTCTAAATTTTTACTTTTCTAATTTACAAAAAAATTTTAAAACCTTATTACATCGATTTACAAATCAGTATTAATCTACAAAGAATATAAAGACTACTTACAAATTTACACCATGATGAGAGAGCTTTTACACACAGTAAAACAACTAATTAGTTATGTCACTAAGAAATACCAAGGTATATCTGACGATTCAGTCAAGACATCCACAACAGTCGAAAATTACAACAAGGGAGAGAGTTTTCAAACTTTGCAGCACCATTTAATGGTAAAATCTAAAAGTTCTCAACCTATGTTTATTCGGCTCTTCTCATCCCCTAAGTATGAACTATGCTAAAAATAAGCCAACTATTGATGTCCACCGAGGGCATCACATACTGGAAATGGACAGTTATTTCTTTGAAAACAAGCTTGAAGGCGCAAAATGTGGGTCCTTTACCATAAGTCTGTCCGTGTTACACTTGTCTTGAAATTCCTAGACAATACAAGACTTTACAAAGAAGACTTTACAAAATCTTGTCTAGACGATAATAGTAATGACAAATTATGAGTGGAATTGTAATTGTAAGTAAATAAATAAATAAATAATAAATACATAAATGTCGGTTTAAATGTGAGTAACATTTTTTTATTACTTATCTATTTCTCACATGAAAGTTGCTTTGTGGTGTTCTCTCTACATCAGTTAAAGTGCCCGTTGTTCATATTAAAATGGACAAATATTTACAATAACCATAATTATTATATTGAGGTTTATAATGCCCTGGGAATGTTATAGAAGAAATATAATTGTAACTGTTAAATTAAGACAATAATCGAATAGAAATGAATTCAAATGAATATATGTAAAATGCAGATATAATGAAATAATCAAGACGAGTAGTGGATGTAATTTGAGAGGGTAATCTATGTAAGTGTGAGCCATATGAGTGTTAAGCAAATAGTGGGAATAAGTATAATTTAACAAGTTCATAACAGTTAATATCTCTTAACGTTATCTAAACGGCATTCAAATTTCCATGCATTACCAATTATCCTTGCAAGCTCTTTTCATTAGCGAAGCCATTCAGATAAAACAAAGCAACAAAAATTTTATTAGTTCACTTTTACATGCCATTGGACCAAACAAAACAACCTCGTCCTTTTTCTCTTAACGGATGTTGCTCTTCACACGTACAGAATTAAATTTTACAGAATGAAACAAAAGAAACAAACCAAAAAACAAAAAAAGATCACGTCGATGCATTTACCGTAACGATCAAGCCAGCGTTGAAAGAAAACAAAAGAAAACGCGGGAAAAAGAAACAAACGAACGAAAGAATGAAAATAAAACGGGAGTATACCAACTTAATAAAAATTAAAAACTGACCTAAGACTTACGTCAGACTATTTTTTACTCGTAAATCAAACTCGAGTAGGCCATGCTTGTATCGCCTGCTAGACAAGGACAGCGCGTCAACGACAAAAACAAACAATTGTAAACAAGTTATCATTAACTAATGCTTGTTACAGCATGTCGTTTCATATTAGATATTTTGTTATTACAGCTTCAGGCTGCACTACCATTTGTTTTTCTAATTACTAAAATATAAATTCACTGTTTATTTTCCTGCAACATTTTTGCTATGTTTACTTTTAAAATTAGTACATAATTTGGAAAAATATATTTGTGATTATAATTGAAAAAATATACACCTGCTATCAAAATACAATGAATGTTATTTTTGCATTTAACAATAGCTACATATATTTTTTCAGCAAAATATGTTTTTCATAAAACATACGGATAAACTTTAAAAATACATACTTGAATTTTATCTATACATGGTTTATTTTTTCTTTTTTTAATTGAAAAATGTTAACATATTTGGTTAGTTCTTCAAAAAAAACTTTCATTTCATTTTTAGGGATAGTTTATACATTTATTTTAAGTGAGTAAAAACAATTATTTGTCACAAGTGACAAAAATACTGCATTATATACAGTACTGTCAGTTTTAAATTTCATAATAAAATTATTCCATAATAGTTATTAATTATACAGGACGATAAAATGATATTTTATATATAAAATAATAATTAAAATCTATCGTACTATAAATATTTTTTTATTTTTCTATAGCAAATTTTAAAGAGAAAATAAATTGAAAAATTAAATTATTATTTGAGAACAATTTTAAAATTTCAGTTGTGTGAGTTATTATACTTCTATTATATAAAATTAAAAGTACTTTTTTACCCTTGGCGTTAAAATGATACTTCATATTATAGGGAATAGATTCACTAAAGTTAATATTTTTTATTTTATAATGTAGTAATTAAATATATGTATTTATTTATTTCAGCTCAAAATGATTTGATTTTTACAATGTCCAATGGAAATTTGAGATGAAAATTTATATTAGATTATTTTTTTTAAATTTGGTCTTAGTTAATTTTTTAAATTTAACCTATTTTAAGAATCTGGGTGATAATGACATATTTCACTGTCTTATAATGTAATGTGCTATTATTTTTACAGCAATTCTTGTACGTTCTAATGTCCATTTTCCCAGACACCAAAATAAAAATATGTGTAACATTTAACCTAGAAGATAGTGATAAGCAAATCTGCAAATTATCCACTGGGTGGTGCTTACATAATCATCGTTTTTTGATGCATTTTTTCATCGTGTTATCAGGCGATAGCTTGTTTGCTCTTATTGTGAAATTATTCTCGGATCGTTATCGAAGAAGGTCAAGGAATTCATGTAAACAATTGAAGAACAAGCAATTGCCTACGTGACTGTTTTTATAACTAGTACGAGTACGAGTATTTGCTTGCAAGATTTGATATTGGGTTTATCTCTGCTAAATATAATTTCAAACACTTTTTGGCATAGTAATAACAATATTTGTTATTGTTTGATTATAATTTATCACAAAAAGCTATTTTTAAAGTTATTAAATAGTGACAAACAATATGAACTATAATCAGTGGTGTAACTAGAATTTATTGACCCCCCCCCCCACTTTTCGAAAGAATAATATAATCCTGATTTGAAATTTAATAAAAATTTCTAAAAGTTTTAAAGCACATTTGAATTTAATAATTAAAATTTTTTTTGACTACTAATACCATTTTTATGAAAATTGAATATTAATTTTCGTGCTTTCATATTCGTAAAATGAGCAATTAACACTTTCAAATCAAACGTATGAACAAGTTTTTATATCTAACTATGCTAAATATTTTGATTTTTAATTATTTTACATATCCTGAAGATTGCTCTCAGTGGCAGTTACAATCACAGTAGAGATTTACGTAAATTTTAGTAGTATTCATTATTTGTAGTTTACAAGAAAATAATTAATAAAAATTTCAGGGAGAGATATTGTAACGTCAGCATGGTAGAATCATGAAAAAACATTTAATATAAATAAATAGCATTATGTGTAAAACGTCAGCTATTGAAACGGGGATGGCTTTGATAACAAACGTACTGTCAAAGTGTCAAATATTACTTTATAATTTCATTCATGTTTACACCTGCTTAGATGTGATCTTCATGAAATATGTACGATAATAGATGTTTACGATGAATTACCAATCAAATAAAATGCAATACTGTATGTTTGTTATCTTTAACGTTGGTGTTACACTTTTGCAACGTAGGTATTTGTGTTTATTTTCCATGGTTTGAATCTGGTGGAATAATTAGATGAGAAAACAGGTTTGAAGAGTAAAGGAAATAATTAAGTTCAAGGCTTAATGAACCTGTAAATTAAAATATGAAAATCAATTTGTTACACGTTGGTTATTGCTGAATGCTTGTAAAAATCCTTTTCCGCTTTACACAGGAAAATTATATTAGATTTGCTTGACTAAATAATATAATCTACATTATTACACTTGTCAGGTACCATCAGATTCAAAATATCTATTCTATAATGAAATACTAAATCAATAATACTTATTTAATTAGTAAAGGCAATATGAACAATGTGTAAATAGAATTTGATACTGTGACCCAAGGAAATTTGTAGACAATTTGAATTACTTTATATGTATTTTTGTCGTTGGTTGGACGAAAATTAAACGAGTCCGCAGGACGAGTAACGATTTTCTAAAGCAACAAGCAGGAGTGAGTTAGGCAAAAATTACAAGTTAAATTCTGGTTATGAATGGTATTCGGCATAACAATTCCTGGAAATACATATATTTTCTTCAATTTATTGCCACAATTTTGACAGACGTATCTAAGCAACACCAACTAAGTCGTGTAAATTCCACTGCAATTGCCAGTAACTGACAATTGACAGTGAGATTTGAATCTAATTGCTTCAATTCACCAAAATACTGTGATTTAATTGGATGGCAAATTATGAGTGGAATTTTCATACCCAAATAAATTCATATTGAAAAACGCGTTTTCATTACCATGAAGTTTACCAGCTAGATAAATTTAATCTGTTTGGTAATTAACATTAACTTTGACAGACGATTAAAAAACCGGTCCTCATTTGACAATAATAATCAAATAATAAATGTTACCATCAACTTACGATTTATATTGCTGTGGAAGTAAGTTATACTTACGTCAACGACAACATAGTAGGTTAAACCATTTAATAACATACGCCGATGTATTTAGCCAAAGGGTTGCACTCTCCACAGCAGCTGTAAGTGTCCACAAGATAAACTTTAATTAAAATTCTCTCAGAGAAATATGTCTTTATTATCAATATCTGTGATGAAGCAGATTGCTCAGCAAGCTATAAGTAATAAACTAAGCTATAATGATATATTTATTTATAAAATACGATCATATATGTTCTGAAAACAAGTTAATACTCGTCGCATGACTAGAATACTCCAGTTGCTGAGCTGCACCACATTGCTACAAAGTATTTCTGCTTGATCAATAATTAATAATCGTAATCCAGGTAATTATGCAGGGCCCCCTCGGGCATCGGTGCTCTGCCCCCCGCGGTCCGCCCCTGCCTCTGCAGGACCGGATACGTACGAGAAATATCGCACGGACTCAGGGGGAAACCGGGAAACGGAATTACAGAAAAGATTAGTTGTGGGTTCGTGGCTTGATGCACTGTTGAAGTCTCCCATTTGAATAACGTTAGAAATGGAAAATGCAAGTTATTGTGTTGTTAGTTATTTTTATATTATAGCAGACATTTTCAGAAGGAACAATGTGTTAAGTATTATATGTACTTGTATTTTAACAGTGTATGTTGCATATTTTAATTAATGGTACAGAGGTGCTTATGTTTGCACCATTTACTTGTATTTGAGCTGTGCATGGTGTCACAGCCTCTGCAATGTTTAGAAAGTTTTCTATTAGGAAACATTTTTTTTTTATTAATGTAACTTTTATTTATTTGGGCGAAGCCTAAAAATAATTGAAATACTAATATTTATATAAAAAACATTTATTTAAGCACATAATACTACGTAATATTTATTTACATGATATTTATATCACCTACTATTTATTTATTTCTACTTTACATGTCGCTGACATGCACTGACCGACACTGTCTTCCTTTAGTGACTCTCTGTATACTCTGACTGATACTGACTTCCTCGAAGTGCCAGCTGCAATTATTTTATACCAGTAAACAGCTAATCTCGAACATTCCAGAGCCTTCCGGACTCTATAAAATTCTCAAACAATAGCGGCATCGCTTTTATCCCACTTAACCTTTAACAAGACTATCTGACAAGACAGGTAGCTGCGATGGCTCATTGTGAGGCGGTGAGGCGCGTTCGTTACATTAATATTGTCGATTTCGGTAGACATCTTTAGAATTCATGCTTTATTCATGGAAGATTTTTATCAAAGATGAGAAATATACTGTGTCAAAAATAAGTATAGCCATTTTTTTAAGGAAAATATTTTTTTTAAAATAATATTAAAATTACAATACATTGCTAGTATATTTAATATAAAAACGGTGAGGATTATTTGTGTGATATCAGAATTACTTATCGTTCGTTTTGTACTATCAAAAAAAAAATCCTTTAGAATCAGCAAAAGGTATCCAAAATGAGGTTTATTCAAATTTATGCATGGATTTTATTTTTCAATTTATTTTTCATGACATTTTTAGTTGTATTTTTGTGTAAGAAATAATTGTGAAAATAAATACTTATATATCATAATTTATCAACAATAGGGTGGTTGCAAGAAATTTGAATTAGGAAATCTATATTATATATGGATACATTTATCTATTTAAACATTATATAATCCCTATAAATTAAGAGTTATTAATGATTGAGAAATGTGTAAATTTTCAAATAAATCACGTGACTTAAAGTGTCCTCCACTATTTGCTGATGTCATTGGTCATGGTGTCGCAGTGCACCAATAAGTAAACAGCTTCACTGGTTGGCGAACACGCGCAGTTTAAGAACCATGACCATTGACGTCATAGGAGTGGGGGAAGATATAAGCAAGAAATTTTGGCGCGATTATTTTTTCTCTAATATTTCAAAAACTATAACGAAAAAAATTTTTTTTTCTTTATTTCCTGTGTTTAAATTACAAACTCTTTCTAATAAAATAATTTTTATAAAATGTGCAACTACCCTATTGTAGTATAAGTAACTTCATTTTTAATAGCAATAAAATTTGTTAGCAACTTACTTTTTACAATTAAAAAAGTTTATTTGTTAAATTTGTTAAAAAAAACTTTTATTGTCCTTTCATTTAAACACCTTTAAGAAATTTTTACCTTCTTTAAATCAATAAATCATTACGTTTTGTAAATTTTGTGCTGAATTTGCCCGCTACGGTCCTGTTCGGCCCACCTGTGCTGGGGGCAGTCCCCCCCTGCCCCCCCCCGGTCCCCCCCGCCCCGCCGCTCACTCCGGTGACTGGTCCCGACAGCCAATTTATCATTCGATCAGAGGCAGGCGCCATCACACATACACACACACACACATACACACATCATAGCGAGAGATGCGAAAATATTACCGCGGCACGGCTGATGTGATCTGATAAATAAATACTCGTAACGTCCGTGTGCCACAGGAGTGAAGGATTCTATGGTGGATGTTGGGGTATGGGAAGAGTTAAGCTTGAGGGTGGTAGGATTGGAAGTGGATGGGTGAACAAGATAATATTAACGGAAACAGAGAAGCCAGTATATAATGATGTAAAGGTGATCCTCACGTCACCAATTGTAGCTACATGATTCAAATCGCTAAAGAGAAAAGGGTATAGATGATAATCAACTTTATTAAGTTGATTTTAGTTGCCTTAAGTTCTTGTGACTTTTCTCTCTTCTTGAGATTGAAAAATCACCTGAAGGTAACTGATTTTGAAACACTTCAATAACGATGATTCCAGTATCCTAGTTCCAGTACAGCCATAAGGATAGGAAGAACCGTCTCCAGCAAAATTTGATTCACACCTCCATTTATCAGATTTTGACTAATTTATTGAGGATGAGAAATATCTGTGCAATAATGGCCAGTAAAAACATTCCTATGGCTCCTCAGCCTCCTTATTCCTCTGACTTGAGTTCTTTCCGAATTGAAAAATCACTTTAAGGTAACTTTGTTAAGGACACACCAAAACATTAAAAATGCTGAAATCGAACAGCTAAAGGTGACTCCAGTATCCGAGTTCCAGCACTGCCATGAGGGTAGGAAGAACCATCTCCAGCATTGTGTGATTTCCCAAAGAATAATACCTATCCAGATATTATATAGAGATCAGTGTTTTCAACATTTCTTCAATAGTGTAATATTTTAAATTAATTATAATTAATTTTGTCTTATTTATACTATTAACATAATGGTAATAAACCAAAAATTCCCTAACTGTGGGATGGCGTACTTTTTACACAGCCTTTCGTAATGTGACACTTAGATAACCTATAAGTTATATTATAATGTCTATTTACAAGTAGTCGCAAAAAAAAAATATTTGAAGACAATTACCAATTACATGTGTAGAAGCTACAGGCCATTTTTTTTGTAGAAAAACATATTCAAATACAGGTAGTAAAAACATATAAAATACTTAAGCAATAACAACTTAAGTGTTTTATTTTGAAGTGAAGGAAGTCATATAATTATTAATTTCTCATTAAAACTCTGAGCAAAAAAGAGGGAAATGACTTTAAAGTATTAAACGTGGTATGTTCGCCCAAAGCCTTTACTTTTGCCGAAGAAACACGTAAGTACTTTCTCACTATTGTGCGATCTCTAACAGGTACCATCGCCTAAGACGAAATCTAGTACCTGACATACAAGGGTATTAATTTATGAGTTTTACTTTGCTCAAAAGTAATCCACAAATTATATTAATGAACAACTTTTACACGAGACAAGGGTAACGATAGTCGCTGCTACCACTATCACTTTATTTAAAAGTCTGCCGTGATAGAAGCAGATATGGGAATGTAATATTAAAACAGTCGAAGATTACAACAAAGGAGAGAGTTTCCAAACTTTGGAGCACCATTTAATGGTAAAAATCCAGAAGTTCTCAACCCATGTTTATCTGGCTCTTCTCATCCCCTAAGAATGAACTATGCTAAAAATAACCCAACTATTGATGTCCACCGAGGGCATCACGTACCGGAAACGGACAGTAATTTCTTTGAAAACAAGCTTGAAGGCGCAAAATGTGCAACCTTCACAATAAATCTGTCCATTTCGTAACATCAAGAGTACTACCATATAATAGGTTAATACAAAAACGACAGTAAGACAGAGGAACGAGAATTAGAGAGAGATGGAGAATGTGAACAAATTTAAAGTACTCATTGTTTAAAATCGGAAACTTTCCTCACATCTTTGAGAGAGATAGGGGAAGGGTACAAATTTACAGGTATACATAATGCTTCAAGGTCATAGAACTGAATAGGGGAACATGAAAGGTACCGACACGGAGTGTCGCTTCTGTATGAAACTATTCTGTGGTATTACAATACCAAAAATTTACAAAAATGCACAGCCGCCAAGCGACCGTGTTGCAGTACTTTCTCACTATTGTGGTCATAAAGGCGATTTCCCCGCGCATGCGTAGCTCTGCTTCTGCGCGTTAATTACTCACGCATGCCCACATTTTACGAGCTGGCTGATATGTTTTATGCGAGCATAAACGCATTGCCGCTGAAAAATCCAAAATTAATTGATGATTGGAATCGAGGTCGCCTATGTACGAGCTACCGAATCGCTCCGTCTTCGTCTCACGTGGTCTCTCTCTCTCGCGCAATGCATTGCTTGTTTAATTATTATTTTACGAGCACAGAAGCTGGAAACCGTTTTTGGTTTTATTGAATGCCTGGCGCATTTATTTTAAATGATTTGTTAGGAGGAATTTGAGTTTTATATTAAGATATGGGGAATAATCACGAATATAGGAAGTATCGGTACCTTTATTGCAAACTTTTAATTATCATAAATTTATCTTGTATGTTTTATACATGCAAATAAGATGCAAGCTATTTTATGCACAATTTTTTATCTGCCCACCACTTAATATTGCTATTACATTTTGTGATGGGTAAAATCTTGGAATTTATATTTAAGGATTATGCCTGGGTATATTTCCATTTAGGGAAAATTGTACCTGTCAATCATTATCACGCATCTAATGTAACAAACAAATTGAAGAAGACGGCAACGTACATAAAGTTTTTTCCAATGGCGTGTTTTTTTTTTCACATTTGATTTTTATATATTATATAAAGAATACTCTACAAGTCTACACTGATGTGGGAATGTCTTAAATTAAGTTAAATGTCAAATTAATCAGAATTCGTATGATGTTTGTATTATTTTATAATGTTGTTTTGTTGTGTAGGATAAAAAAAAGTGTGTACTACATGGTTGTAAAGTTGTTTTCTGGTCCTCAAGAAGTATCCAGCCTCAACTGCGTCTTGACCGTATATATAACCCTTCGGACTAAAAAAGAACATCTTTTGTATCTAGCAGCACAAATAATTATTAATGAGATGGTGATTGTAAATGAATATATATTCAATCTGATGTTCAAATCCTTTTTTGCGACACAAAGTAAAAGGAGCTACTAAATTGTGTTATAGACAATGTAATCATTATAATTCCTCGTGGTTTTGAAGTTCTGTTTCTTATTTAAGTGTTAACTGTAGTTGGTATTGTATGCACCTCAGATTCAATTACAATTACAATTGCATTTCCTGCTACTAGGTCAGGATGGAAGCCATCACTAGCCAATCATCTATCAGGCAGGCAGCAGTGCGTTGCCCATTTGTGTGGGTGAAGGCAGCATCCAACCTCAACCTAGAACTTGCGCGGTACAACTAGATCGAGCGAGACAGCGCGCTGGGACAAGTCGTTGGAGGAACAAGGTCCGATAGGTAGAAGGATGTTTTTATCTCGCCTTTCACTACGCGCGACGATTTTTCGACCTGCGGCTTTTTTCGTTTCTTGCGAGTAGAAATCTCAGCGATAAAATCGCAAATTAAGACCACGGTGAATTAAAATGCGGTTAAGGTGCTATTAGAGAAGAAATAGAAGGGTTTGAGTGACGGTTGAGGTATTAGGTGACGACTACAGAACGACAGGCTTCCTATACAGATATGCTCATCATGGTTTATTTCTCCTTTCGAATACTCATAACTAATCGGTTTCGTTATTGCTGCATATTTCAATTGCTGTTCCTTTCTACCTCTTTACAATAAAACACATAATTGCGACCATTACAGTTCCCTTTACGGATAAACTTCCGTTCTAGAAATGGAGTCCGAATCATTTTTATTAATCAATTCATATGAATAGTTCAAATTAATCTTTTAGGTTTAGGTGAACTGGTTAACTAATTGTTGTCATTTGTCATATGTGGTACACTCTTCGTGCAAACAGAGACCACAAATTACACATTTTATTTTTCTTTGCACCCCGTATATTCGTTTTTATAATCTTCAACTTATTCATTATCATCACCCTCTGATTAACCATTTAACAACAGTTCTTCAGAACTCATGGAATAGCAACTAGATCGTCTACCTTTCTATATGCGAATATTTTTTTCCTGTTTACCGGTTGAATTGATTTTTTTAACAATAAAAATCTTCTGGTTAAATTAAGGTTTATGCATATGTTTATAAAGTATGTACATAAATAAATAAATGAAATCTACCGAAGAAGTATATAAGGTACAATTTTTTTTGGCAATTTTTTAGGTGAATCCTGTGTTATTCAGTTTTGACTGCATTAATTTTCAAGCAGCTACTTACACTGTCTCTACAACAATAAAATTAACATTCCCTATGAGAGATATTACTGTAATGTACTTTTCAGACCAAAAGTCCATCTTTTATCCACCGGTCCATCTCTCACCTACTTACCTTAACAGACTTCGTAGTTCATATATCATTAAATTGAACACTAGTATAGATTTTTTAATCACAACAACAAACAATAATTCATATTGTAAAAGATTTTTAATCAATTCCTGAAAAACTTACAAGCTTCAGCATGTTTATGATGTTCCCACTTCTGAACCTGTAAAATTTTGTTACAAGCTGTAAGTTGTACAAAGTAGTATTTTGTAAGCAATGGTTGATAGATTTGGAATCAGCATGTTTCTGACGTTGAACCAAATCGGTGTTTTCATAGTCTCAGTTCTGAACCTGTAACATTTTGTTAGATTTCGTCCTGAAAACTTGCTCATACAAGTTGTAACTTGTACAGACTAGTATTTTAAGCGATGGTTGATAGGTTTCGAATGAACAGCAGCACCAAGCCAAGCATAACCACATAAGAATTCCAGGAGGGTGTTGCAGTAGCCGTGTACGATGCAGGTTACCCACAACGCTGTTATTATACGGCTTCCGTGTACTGCAGCTAGTGACCAACTATCTGCCCATCTATCTTTATTACCGCCTCGGCTCCTACGTACAAATAGATCAGAGATTGACATCCCATGCTCCAATGCCTATTTTTACACGGATAATTACTTACAATACTACAGGGATCTTAAGATATCTATACACGTAAAATGACAGCTGTTTGTTCATGGTTTTGGAATTGCAACAATTATTTAGGGAATTGAAAGGTCTTCAGTTCGATTGCGATTTTAAAGGTTACTTTGTATAATATTATATAATATAAAAACCATTTTACTATTCTACCATTTCCTCTGAAGTTATTAATGATTCTTAAAATTGTTGTTGCATTTGGTGTAGGTCTGTCACAAAATTTTATAACCCAATAAATAAATATCAAATTCGTTCCCTATATTTCATTTTAAATGAAATAAGCAAATATACATTGCTGTCAATCAAATATCAAGTCGTAACCATGGATGTGATAAATTCAATGTTTCGTGTTAAGAAATACTCACGGTATATTAAACAATTATTTATACTACAGGTATTTTACAAAAGCAGACTTAATTAGATCAAAATGCTAATTTACTATAATAAAGTTAAAATTTTGATATTATTATTATTATTATTATTAATAATAATAGTAATAATTAATAATAATAATAATAAACCATTATTTATTTAGTATTTACTTAATTTTAAAAATCTCAGGACTACAAATTTTAAGTTCAATTTTTTCTTTTACGACGACTTATAGTGAATTTCTAATCAGTTGGACACCGCAGTATTTTTGGGATTTTAACCTTAAACTCCGCTCAGTACAAATCGCATTAACCAACTGATCCATTACTTTACAATTGGTTAAACATGGTATCTGCCATTTTTGTTTCATCGAAAGTGTCACATTATATCTATCATCTCTCTTCTCGTATTCATTGATGTCTCCATTGACATGTACTGGCTGCCCCAGTGAGTATTCTATCCCCATCGTCCCCATAAATCGCTGTGGGTCGTTTAGAAGCAATAACACACTTGTAGAAGGACATTTAGATACCTGAAGCGGCTAATTGCTCGGCCAGGTCGGTAAGTAAGAGCTCTGGGCTGTCGCGCAACTTGTTCTTGTCACCGCTCAACTCCGATTATGTTTTATTAATGTAATCACGGAGATGTCACAACGTCTCACTGTTTTTCTACTAAACGGTTTATCTTTGTGATATTGATGGATTTCTTCTCTCATCGTATCAATGACAATATATACAGGGTGTATATCAAAACCCATAGCGAAACAGTTTTTGGTAATTTCAAACATTTTATTTTATACAGATTAATGTTTCGCCTAATATTTTTATTGTTATATTGATGTGGGGTCGGAATCGAAGGTCTTTAGTTCAATTCTAATTGTGACAATTTTTTTAATATTGTTTTTTTTTATTTCTTGATTAATTCTTAACATTTACGTTTCTGATCTTTACAACTTTTTGTCAGTTTTGTTGCATTATTCACATTATTGAAAATTGTGTTTTGTTATTGTTATGACACAACATTAGTAACTGACAGGATTTGGTTATAATTTTATAACTATTAACACACCTAAGATAGTTATGAGTTATGAGTGTCATAACCGTCCTAGGTGTCAACTGAATTGATTTTAAGATATTTATGGCTTGGTATGATATGTAACATTCGTGGTTTGTTGGTTTGTTCAATAGTTTACTGGTTTCACATTATTAATAAATAATATTTAGAATCTTTCTGCTTAAGAAATGTAATATTTCGAAATTTATGTTTATTTAAACATAAAACTTATGTACTGGTTCCAATGTCAATCTGAGTGTCAACTTTTATTAAATAAATTGCTGTGTTTAAAAATTAATAATATGAAACATAAATATAAACAAAAAATGCGTTATTTTAATTATATAAATCCAAAAAAAAAATTTCCAGAAATTTATTTTGGAGCAAATTTATTAAAATATATAAATTATATTCAAATATTATAAAAGTACTTTTAATTGAAATAAATACCTAATTATAAAATAAATCATTCGAAATTCTCAAGTGTTTTGGTCAAAATTTTTGTAATGTCAATATATAAATATTGTATCTGATTCTTCATGGTCGTCAGCAAATGTTTCACAAACATTGTAAAAATGAATGCTTATACATTATTTATTAAAAATAAGATTCCCATTTTCAAATACAGTTAAAAAACGGGTCCTCCTTAAATAATAAAAAATAAATTTATAAATAATTAGAGAATTAGGGGGGTGGGCGCCAAATAATTTTACGTATCAGGCGCGAATTTTCAGTGTTGCGGTATAAGAGTAAGGACAAGTGAAGTATTTATGCAGAAACATGTTACTATTTGTAGTTAGTAGTTTATTTAGTTGTGAATATAGCCATAGAGTATATAATAATTACAATGATTACCTTTGCATTCTTGCCATTGATCGGCATGATCCGATTTCCAGTACCCACGAGCTGTGCCACTCATGGGTATAATATTTCCCAGGTCATCAACCAGAGCCTACTCGCAATAAGGTCAATGTTAATTACCAGGTGAGACAGAACAGCATCTACAACGTGGCCAATGGCAACACGCGAGTGGTGGGGATACCAATCAACTGCCAGCTACCGAACAACTATTAATTATAGACTTTATCTATAGATACGCTGGGTACAGTTGCAGATACCATCGCAAAAATACCCCATTTTACAAATTCATGCTTATAATTAAGTGGATCTATGTAATCTGCTCTTTTTGCCAATCTTGTTTACTTATGCGAAAAGAAATGGAGATAATCTAAATACGATTCAAATTAACTTCATTACATAAAAACTTACTTATCTCGTGTTTGCTGGTAATAAGTATCTCTAGTACTTCTTGTTCATATCACATTAAACAACCGTCTTAAAAATTTAATGTGTACAACATAAGTTTCATTACGCCTATTATATTTTTTGAAATGTTCCTTCAATTTTGATATTACATTAATAACTATTTCCATTTTATTTCGCATTTAATAAACATCTTTTTTGGTAAAAGAAGGGCTTTTTTGGAGTTGCAGTCATTTAATATGCACTAATAAACTAATACCAACAATTATTACTGATTTGTCACATAAAGTCAGAAATAAGCTGACAAGACACCTTGACCTGAACATTGCATTCAAACAGTATAAAACAGGGCATAATTTGTTCAGTAATACCAAACACCCCATTGATACAATGCAAAGATTAAACATTGTCTACCAAATTACATGTAAAGACTGCAATAAAGCTTACATTGGGCAAACTAAGAGATACCTCCACACTAGATTAAAGGAACACCAAAGGAACGCGGTAAAACCAAATCTAAGCTCCAAATGTGCCCTAGTAGAACACTGTCAAAAAGAAGAACATTCTTTTTAATTTAAATGACACTAGGATACTACGGAGAACTTGAACAAACGTTGATTTGTTATTAAAAATGGAACATATAGTTGTTTGATTAATTGGTACATATCAGGTTAGAATTAAGATATTGATTTCAAAGAACTTAATTTACTAATTACAATATTTTTAAATCCAACATGAGACATGTACAAAAAGTGTATTTGAAGCGAGAGAATATGGAAAAAGAAAAGCTTGGAGGGATGAAATAAGGCAGCGGAGAGTAGAGAAATTAAGTAGGAAGATATACCAAGGCTGGTAAAGGTGAGAAAGCATTAGAGAGACATACGGAAGAAGATAGCTTAACTCCGATTTACTCCGATAACCTTACACCGGAAAGTAGAAAGGTTCATGGATTAAGTAAGTAAGTAAAACCAAATCTAAGCTCCAAATGTGCCATAGTAGAACCCTGTCAAAAAGAAGAACATTCTTTTCAATTAGCAAGACTAATGCAAGACCAAGAAAAATATACAAGACTCTTGTACTACTAAAAATATTGGTTGCAACTTTGCTCGAATTTGCTCAACAGCGTGCTGCTACCGCTGTGGATATATCTCCATGCGTGAGCTGCATAGCCCGGGGGCCTAAGTATGTACCGTTGCGGCGGCGAAGGCGGTTTCCTCCGCACCGAATGAGCGATAGAATCATTACGGTCCGGCTTCTGCTGCCGGTGCTGCACAGCAACACGCAACTCGCCTGCGGTGTCAAATACCCACATGCTTTAGCTTTACTATCAGCAAACTGCATTATAATGCGTATACAGTACTTGGAGTTGTACTACATTAAACATTTACATCAGATTCATAAAAAATTAGATGCTGACTCCGTATTTAGTCCTGTTTTTGACTCCCCAATCATTCAGTACTGTCAACCGACGATCTGAAATTGTGTCAAATACCCACATGCTTTACTATCAGCAAACTGCATTATAATGCGTATACAGTACTTGCAGTTGTACTACATTAAACATTTACATCAGATTCATAAAAAATTAGATGCTGACTCCGTATTTAGTCCTGTTTTGGCCTCCCCAATCATTCAGTACTGTGAACCGACGATCTGAAAGCACAACATCCCATTGTATTTTTTCCTGCAAAGCCACACAGTGCTGGAGACGGTTCTTCTTAACCTCATAACAATTCTAGAACTCGGTTATTGGAATCACCTTCAGTTGATCAGTTACAGCCGTTTAAATGTTTGCTCCTAAAATAAATTATCTTATTCCCTCAACATTTCCAATTGCTATATGTCAAAAGCCTGTAATTTGTGGTTGTGTTTTTGTGTAAGAAAGAACTGCAAAAATAATTCGTAAGGTACCATTATTTGTCAAATACATCTTGGGTCCACAAAACCTGAATATCTTATTGATATTTGGACAAGGAAAACATACGACTTTTGAAATCAAATTGAAGATCTTCGATTCCGTTTGTCGTTGCTCTAACACAATAATCCCGTATTATATTAATTACCTAATAAAATTTGTGGTTGTGTTTGTTTGTAAGAAATATCTTCAAAAATTATTCGTAAGGTACCATTATTTATCAGTTACATCTGGGTTCTCAGGATCTGAATACCTAATTGATATTCGAACAAGGAAAAGATAAGGCTTACTTAAAATTAAAATTAAATTGAAGATCTTCAATAACCACATATTGTATTAATTAGCTAATAACATTTTTTGGTTTTAAATAAAGAATTGGTGGTAATTCCTGTAGCAAAGAGCATAGTCAGAACGTATGTGTATAATTAATCAAAATATGACAATTCATCTAACAACCAGTAGTTAAAATCCACTCAAAGAGAAACTATAATAGTTAAAGCAAGTATTTTAATGAAATCATTCTATTTGCGGTGTAAAAATGATCTTTACTACCAATCTCAGGATACCATTACTTCAAATCTCGTTATTTAATTTTTCCCAAACCGGTACGCTTCCGGTGAAGAGTAGTGGGGGTATCCGCGAGCGTAGCGCCGCCAGCGGACTAATTTACTACCTGGACAACGCACTCAATTAAACAAATTCCACTTCTGTCGGTCTGTGAGTGTGTGCTGGCTTCTGGTCTTGAATATATTGATCTTTATTGCGTTTATTAGGGATTAATGACACGGCTTGAATTATAGCGCGACTGATAAGTGGCATGTAGTGTGTTAACGGTGTTTTTTTACCGAACGAGTTTGGGAGGAGAAAAAACCGGTCGTAGCAAGCTGAAAGTAAATTTTGTACACTGATGGACAAGAGAAATAAAATAAAATCAAACAGCCTACTAGACTACTAGACGAATCATTTTATTGCTGTCGTAATTCATTCACAAATTTTTATTCTTTTCTCTTCAATAGTAATGTTACAACCAATACTTTTTTGCAATAGTTACTTAGAAAACATTTCTTATAAAATTAATATATGTACTTTAAATACAGTGGCTAAAGACACCCCTTACTTAGGTTAATGTTTCCCTTTACTTAGGTTAGTGCTTCTCCTAACCTAACATAGGTTAATACCTCCCTTTATTTCTTAAATGTCATTAATAATCACCATCTCATCATCTAGTTTATAAGGACGTTACAGTTAGAATCCTACAGATTTATAGTTTTTATATGATCCAATTGGAAACTCAAATAAAATTGTGACCCTTGAGTGTTTATGTCTACATTGTTGAACATGGTGCCGTGGGTAACGTACGCCACTGTTTAAGTTATAAAGCCATGTTGGCACGCCTGGTATGCCTCCTCCTACACAGGTAGTTCAACTCGTATTATTTAATGAAAATTGCAACGTTCCCGATCGCTCTATATTACCGTTTTTATAATGCTGAATATTCCAGAATTGCACAGACATAGACGTTATATTAAACTATACAGCGTAATAAAATGGCAAGCGTAATACAAATTCATCAGTTTTGTTTTTAATTTAATTTTTGTGAATTTTATCATGAGAGCACAAGGTATTTGAATGAAGGAATGCTGTAGAAAAATTTGTTCGTTTCGCGAGGAATTCAGATTTGAATGCCGTACGTGTCGCTATAAAACTAGAAGATACCGGATGAAATTTCTAATTAACCAACAGCAAAATAAAACACGCCTTCTGCCAATATTAACCTTAACATTACTCGGCTAATAATAACCGTAAATATGCATTCATCCCAATACCAAAAACATTATTAATAAAACATAAATATGTCCTGTTGAACTACAATTGTATAGAGTTATTTATTCAAATACATTCTAGAATAAATAAATACAGAAATTATCGGAAACTAAGACAAAAATACTAGTACAAAAATATATTGTGCTTGTCAAAAGCTCTAACCTAAGTTATGTTCAAATAAGCACAGCTGTCAAAACCTGTCGAAACGTAGGTTAAGGGAGGCACTACCCTAAGTTAGGTTAGGGGAAGTTCTAACCTAAGTTAGGTTAAGGGAGATACTAACTTAAGTAAAGGGAAGCACTATTCTAAGTTAGGTAAAGGAAGATACTAATCTAAGTAAAGGGAGGTACTAACCTAAGTTAGGTTAGGGGAGGCACTAACCTAAGTACAGGGAGACACTATTCTAAATTAGGTTAAGGGAAATACTAATCTAAATAAAGAAAGGTACTAACCTATGTTAAGTTAGGGGAGACACTAATCTAAGTAAAGGGAGGCACTAACCTAAGTTAGGTTAGGGGAGGCACTAACCTAAATTAAGTTAGAAGAGGGGACACTAACCTAAATAATGGGAGGCTCTAACCTAAGTTAGGTTAAGGTAGGTATTAACCTAAGGGGTGTCTTTAGCCACTATATATAATCATGGTTAAATATTACTGTTAAGTGGTCAAAATTGTATAACAATAATTTTATAAGAAATTTTTTCTCCGTATATACTGGCTGTTAGCCATTGATATAATGAATTCTAATACTTCGCTAGTTGACATGCATCAAGATTTAACTAGAGAACAATCCATAACATTGACAGAGGTTATGAAAGCAGTGATAGTTTCCAAGGAATACACTGATAATTATGTATAACATCTCAGTTACACTTGCTGCTGTAATAGGCTTGCAATAAGTCGTAGTAATGTGTGCGTTGACAAAGCACTTGGCCTGTAATGGCCCGGCCTGTATGTAGATGACAGCACCAGCGAGCTGCAGCTTTACGAGCCAGTGCTTTCTTTACGAGCTTTCCTCTAACGCCGCTCATTGGCATAACTACTTATATTAATCCGAACCGTTACACACATTAAACACATTTTTCCCAACTGCTTTCCTGGTTAATGTAATTTGTTTTATAGAAGGCCGTAAATGCGACTATCAAACGTAAATTTCATTTTTTGCAATATTTATTTATTAACAATTTAATTTTATATATACTTAACAGGTCATTAAATTAATCGTGAGTTCCAGCTTCATTAAATACTTAAATGGCAAAAATTTCCTCTGACCAACCATCTATACTATTTATAATTATATGAGTTTCCGCCATTCTTCTACCATACAAACTACAATTTGTTCCTTTTCTACGTTAAAATTAAATTGTACATTTGGCAATAAACACATATTTAAACAATAGTATTTTAAAATTTTAAGAGTTCGATTATAACAATATCTGATATTATCACACCGTTTTCAATATAACAATAGGCCAATTGTTAACGCAAAGTATAAAAATAGAATTAAGAATCTGTAATTTGTAAAAGATATTAGTATTTATTAGTGAATTGAATCTCGTATTGTGGGATACAATATAACAAATAAATTCATATGTATCATGTTTGCTACAATGGAATTAATATATTTCTTTGCACGTGTGTTTATTGGTTTGTGAAACTGTGTATCTGTATTACAATTAAACTCATCGGCGCTTTCATTCCACCGATTACTTCAGTAAAACAGAGAATTTGTTCACTTGAATAAGCAAAGTGCAGAGTGAGTAAACGAGTAAACGCTTTGTCAGTTGCAGCTGTGAATGTTTTGTTTATATCAAACTAAAGAACTATATAATGTACTACACATATCTACTATAAGAAAAACATCATGGATAATCATCATACTTAACTTAGTTTTGTCTTTATCATTTATTATCCTTTGTTAAATGTGTTTTAATAGTTATTTATTATATATATATATATATATATATATATATATATATATATATATATATATATGTATATATTTATACACCGGTGAATTATATGAATCAATGATCTTTTGGACCGCCATTCAAAGAATTGCTTTCCTTAATTGGTTTGTCATACTATCCACTAATTTGCTTGAAGTTTTACCCCATTCTTCTACCATAAATGTAGTAGTTCTTTTATATTCTTTGGACGTCTTGTATTACATATTTTTGATATGTATATATATGTATATATATATATATATATATATATATATATATATATATATATATATATAATTCAGATAATAGAAACTAAATATTATCTTTTTGTAGCTGTTAATGTTTCTATACTATGCCTACTTCGCAATTTGATTTCGCGTGAAATAATGATTTCATTATATAGTGAGATAAATGTGCCCAACTTCATTTAACAAAGTTACCATATTTCACATATGTACTCCTATATTACAGTCTACAATTTTTTTTATTGAAATTTTTAAGATTTTTATCAAATAAGTGAAGCAAAGTATAAAAAATAGTATATTATACTCGTTTTATACGACGTATTGTTTCATTCGTGTACAACTCATGGTACAACCTACTGTCTTATAAAACTTGTATGATAATATAGTATAATATTATTTGAAGTTAAATACCTTCGTTGGTGCAAAAATATAATAACTGACTCATGTAAATATCTAATACAACTATTCTCTTACGGTATTATAGACTTCGGCTCCGCAAGCTCCGTCTCAGTACTTCCTCGAAGGTTATAATGTACTTACATTCCTTGTACCTTAAATAACTATATTATCTCTGATCCAACATTACCTCTGTTGATATTCTTGTAAAAATATGACTTCTATTCCATTGGAGGTAGAAATAATACATTTTAAAAATTCATGTTATTTTAATAGAAATGAACACATATGAAGTATGAATATTTGCTAATGCCCGAGTATTAGGAAAAGGTAAAAACTGGCTTTGTAAGCGCTGTATTAAATATTAAAATTAATATGAGCGAGATTAAAACTTCTCATCTAGCTGAGTCTGATCGCTAGCTGCTCTCATATTCCGGCCAGAAATACGGGATTAAGAAACTGCATGTGAATTATAAATATGCAATGAAATTGATACGCGAACGATGGAATGCTTGATGAGGCTTGAAAAGGGTGACAATAAGAGATAGAACACTCGTTGTACCATGTTCGTTCTTGGTTTGCACATGTACATACATATACTCAAACCAATTAGTCTCCGTACACCAATAAAGGAAAAAATTATTCTATTCTTTTAAAGTTTTTTATTGAATATATATACATGAAATAAATTTTGTGCTGTTTTACATATTTTTTAAAATAAACAACATAGATGTTCAATTGGATTTATATCTGGAGACTGTGTGTTTTTAATTGTTGTCTACAATTGTACAATAACTAACGCTTTTTTATTTTTAGGTCGAAAGGATACTTACCGGATGTTGCTGAGATTCTACATCATGAGAGCAGATAAGGTATGACTGACTTTTTTAATTTATATATACTTAGCAGGTATATATTTATATACCGCGAGTTTTAACTAAGATGCAACATTTTCTAATCTGTTATTACTTATTACTATGGATTTTTTCAAACCTTTATTACCTAAAAAGGAATTTGAGGTCCTGTTCTATCTAGGAATGTGAGATATTCATAGTTAACCCACAGTGATTGGTATAAGGTATGATTTTCATAGTTCTCAGCGAATCCAAAAGAGTTTGATGGAACACACATAGTATCCCAATTAAATTCGATTGATTCTACATTTCTCGATTCCGCATATAAAAGAATACTAAACAATGTACTATATACTTTTAAGGAGATTAATGTTATTAAAGAAGAATGACTTACATTATTTTGAATTTATAGAGGTGAAATGAGATCGTTCATGACACCAATGATTCGTTTCAAAGATTTGTTAATATGTATATAGACTTAATAAAAATCTTACAATGCATTTAATAAATGACATCATCTGCGTACGCCTCAAAGAATTACAGGAATTGACCTTACACTGAAAATATTGTTTTTCTTAAAAATCCGAAAGAGTTTGATGGACTGATGAATTTAAAAAAAAAAATCCATTATACCTAAGAAGGTATTTGAAGTCTTGTTCTATCTAGGAATGTAAGATGTTGTTGATGTTTGACTAACCCAAAACGATTGACATAAGGGTATGACTTTTGTAGGCCCCCTTGAATTGGAAAGAGTGCTGGTCCGGGGTTAAGCGGCTGGAGTTGAAGGTCGTTTGCACGCACGCAGAGATAAGATAATTAGAGCCGGTTCTTGTTCTCGCGGACTCGGGCTTCATGCAGCAAAGCAATCGATTTAATTACGGTGTGCAGTTTTAGTGGCGCGTAAATTATCTATGAAATATCGTGCCAGCTGCGTGGCTGCCTCACTCTCGACGCCCGTCCGTTCAAGGCGCCTGACGGACCCACGCTGGATGCTGCCATAGTTTGTGCGGTAATGAGCTGGATTATATAGAAATTTCAAAGAACCGTCGTCAAACTAACTAATATATGATTTAAATGTTTCGAGGAATCTGGATGCTGCGATATTTTTACGATTATTTCACACACGTCATTTTCACCCAATCAGAATGGAGGAAATTTGATAATACCACAGTATCATAGTCATGGTTACATTTTGTTGATATCAAATAGTTTATGTTTGTTGTCGTTTGTGAAATAATCAAACATATAAAATTCAAGATATGAATTTCAGCTTTGCTGTCGTGAGCTAAATGTCATCTTTGACATTCGTTTGTCTTTTACTACAAGCTAAAATTGATTACATGAGGATCAACTGCGAGAAATATAAATGTCCCGGTTTCATATATTTTCCATAGCATACTTCTTTCGAATATATTCTTCGCGTTCCTCCGTGTTTTCCTCATTTCTATTATTTATGAGTAAACGCTTTCTTACATTACCAATCAGGATGACAATACAACATGATCAACTAAAGTGAATGGGACATGTACAAAGAATGGACCAACATAGGCTACCAAAAAGAATATTTGAAGCGAAGAAATGCAGAAAAAGAAAAAGAGGTAAACTCAGAAAAGCATGGAGGGATGAAATAAGAAAGGCAGCGGAGAGTAGGAGAATCAAGTGGGAAGAAATACCTAGGCTGAGAAAGGACAGAAAACAGTGGAGCGACATTTGGAAGAAACTTCCCTAAATTCGCTCTACTTCGATAACCTTACACTGAAAGGTAGAAAGGTTTATGGATTAAGTAAGTAAGCTTTTTATCATAAAGTTTACCCTATAGTGTTGGACCTTTCAATACTATCATTACTAAATATCATCATCTATTGGTGATGCTGGGATTTGAACTCCAGATCTTACTCTCTACTCATTTCAAGTCTGAATAAGCTTATGAAGAGAGCTAGAGTTTTAATAAGTAAGCTTTCTAACATGAAGTTTACCCTGCAGTGTTGGATGTTTCAATACTATCGTTACTATATATCATCATCTATTGGTGACGCTGGGATTTGAACCCCAGAGTTTGAATAATCCTATAAAGAGAGCCAGTGTTGCTTGGCATGCAGCATGAAGAAAATATATCGCAAGTGAAAATAAGTAAGAAACAATTAGAGTAGCGTTCCTGCAGTATAATGGTGCGTTCGGGTATTATTACAGACCCTGGCGACTTCCGTATTGTAAATGGGCATGAATAATTTGTATGAAAAGTAAATGACGTGGAATTATCCCGGCGGAAAAATCCCGGAGCCATTACGACCGGGCGGCGACCGCGTGCATAGAGTAGCAATCACGCGGGAGCTGCAGCTAACACCAATTACAATTCATACAAACCGGCAACCAGGACAATACCTGGATTACCACATTCAGTTGTTCGCTAACCAATGCATTACCACTGCTTTTAATTTGGCGTTTTCTTTTACTTGTTCTTTTCGTGGTCAGAAGATTGAACTGTATCTTGAAATATAATACTCCAGTTTCAGTTAAATACATACCTCCAAAATAATCTTCTGATTTAGTTATAGAAATACCTGAATTACCACATTCAAGTTTTCGCTAACCAACACTCTCTAACACACTGCTTTTAATTCGTCTTTTTCTTTTACTCGTTCTTTTCAAGTTCAGAAGAATGAATTATATCTTGAAATATGATGATCCAGTTTTAAAATGAGCGATTTAGTTGTTGAAACAGTAAGATCATTACATTCAATTCTTTTCTAATGCAGGAATTATCAGTATTTTCAGCGCAAGTTACTTCTTTTAGTCATGTTTTCCATGTTCAGAAGAATCCTTATACCTTGAAAAATACCATTCCCGATTGTGAATGAACTAAGTAATTATTGAAATATCTGGATTATCACATTCAATTCTTCGCTAACCAACATGTTATCAATGCTTTTAATTCGTCGTTTTCTTTTACTTGTTCTTTTCGTGTGCAGAAGATTGAATTATATCTTGAATAACTTATGCTCCAGTTTTAAAATGAGTGATTTAGTTACAGTAAAATCATTACATTAAATTCTTTTCTAATGTAGGAATTATCAGTATTTTCAGTGCAAGTTACTTCTTTTAGTCATGCTTTCCATGTTCAGAAGAATCCTTATACCTTGAAAAATACAATTCCGGATTGTGAATGAACCAAGTAATTATTGAAATATCTGGATTATCACATTCAATTCTGAACTAAGTAGTTATTAAAACACCTTGATTATCGCATTCAATTCTTCAAAGATCAATGCATTACCACTATATTTAATTCGTGTTACTTCTTTTATTCTTCAGAAGATTCCTTATACCTTTAAAAATAACCCTCCGGTTTCAGAATGGACAACTTTGTTGTTCAATTTTTCACAAACCAACTGATTACCAGAACTTTTCAGGCGTGTTTCTTTTTTATTCCTTCTTTCCATGTTCAGAAGATTAAATTATACCTCGAAAAATATCCTTTCGATTTCAGAATAAACAAATTAGTTGTTGAATTATTTGGAATGAACTCTTCAAAAACAGATTATTAGTACTTTTAATTTGTGTTACTACTTTTACTTTTTCTTTTTCATGTTCAAAAGTTTCCTTATACCTCAAAAATTAACTGGATAATTAAATTAAATTCTTCGAAAATTAATATATTACCAATACGTTTAATGAATGTTAGTTCTTTTAACCGTTCTTTCCATGTTCAGAAGATTCTGTATCACGAAAAATAACACTTCAATATTTCTTCACAACCAACAGATTTTTAATGAGTCTTACTTCTTTTATTTGATCTTACTAAGTTCAAAAAAAAAATTATACCTTGAAAAATAAATCTTCTATTTTACAATGAAGCATTTTACTTCTTTTCATAATTAAATCTATTACGTTTACCATAAAAAATAATGGTCAACATAATGGACTATTTAATTGTTTAAAAAATCTGGTTTACTACATATAATCAATCAATCAACGAATTACGAATGAATTTCATTTGATGAAAACTATATTCCTGTCCCTTAATAAGATTACCATTAATTTGACTAGCGAACTATCAAGATCAAGATCAAGTAGCTTATAAAAAAAGAAAAGGTAGCTTAAGTGTATCATGGACAAACATCACATATTACAAACTGCAACTGAGTAAATCAACCACCCCTACGACTTGCCTATTTTGTATAGTCTCCGTTAAGTACACTACGGACCCCGCTACGTGGCTACCGCTACCGGCGCTGAGGCAGCATTAGTCATGGCGTGAGTGTGTGACCCTGAGTAGCTCTAGCTAGGCCTAGGCCACTTCAGGGACGTTGTCTTGTTGCTCTTGTGCGGCCGATGTGCCAAGTCGAGCGGAACCGACGCAGATGCGAGCGCAGTCGAGATGCATGGATCAACCGTCAAACTACTACTTCGCTTCGAAAAGGGATTAGTTGATTTTAGTTACATATTTATATTGATTGTGTTTTTGTATTTTCTGTGCTATTTTTTGTAAATCTGTAACGACAAAAAAAAATATTTATAAATTTTCTGAATAATTGGCGAAATGGTAGATTTTTTAATGCTGTCACCACGTTTTGTAAGTTAAAATAACCAAAACTAATTTTGATATTAGATGGTGAGGAATTCAGGTTATTTAAATTCAATAACGTACCAAAAGGTATATTAAAATATTAAATAAAACTCAAACAAATATATGATAAAGAAATACCTCATATAGAGCAACAAATAAGATATTGCAAGTTCAATTTTGTAACAGGTACCGTCGCCTAAGACGAAATCTAGTACCTGACATACAAGGGTTTTAATTTATGAGTTTGTTACCTCAAAAGTAATCCACAAATTAAATTAATGAACAACTTTTACACGAGACAAGGGTAACGAAAGTCGCTGCCACCACTATCACTTTATTTAAAAGTCTGCCGTGATAGAAGCAGACAAGGGATTGTTAATAATGATAATAGACACGGTTTACTATATGGTCAAATTAGTGCAGGCTAGTAATATTAGAACAATAGAGTTTTACCTACGTTTTGTGTTACCACGTCACAAAGACAGGGGTTGGAATAGGATAGGCTGAATCAAACACGATATTCCAACAATAACAAAATTATATAAATTTTAATAATCAATCGCGGTCAAAAACATTTACATAATTCAAATAAACAACAACGCGTAATTTGATTCTATATAAACTCTAGATTCTTACTCTTCTAATTTACAAACAATTTTGAAAACCGTTTTACATGGATCTACAAATCATTATTAATCCACAAAGAATATAATAAGAACTACTTACAAATTTACACCACGATGAGAGAACCTTTACACACAGTAAAACAACTAATTCGTTATCTCACTAAGAAATACCAAGGTATGTCTGACGTTCAGTCAAGACATTCACAACAATCGAAGATTACAACAAGAGAAATAGATTTCAAATGTTGGAGCACCATTTAATTGTAAAAATCTAGAAGATCTTAACCTATGTTTATCCGGCTCTTCTCATCCCCTAAGTATGAACTATGCTAAAAATAACCCAACTATCGATGTCTACCGAGGGCATCACGTACCGGAAACGGACAGTTATTAAATGTGAGTCTTTCACCATAAATCTGTCCATTAAGTTAAGGGTTTTAGAAAAATTGAGTTATATCCCTGTCCCTTAATAAGTATATAATTAATTTTCCTAGAATTATACTCTTAATTATAAATGTTGAAAAGTGCGTTTCATAAAGAAAACATCACATATTACAAACAGCAACTGAGTAAATCAACCACCCCTACGATTTATCTATTTTGTATACTCTCCGTTAAGTACACTTCGTAGACCCCGCTACGTGGCTACCGCTACCGGCGCTGAAGCAGCATTAGTCATGGCGTGAGTGTGTGACCCTGAGTAGCTCTAGCTAGGCCTAGGCCACTTCAGGGACGTTGTCTTGTTGCTCTTGTGCGGCCGATGTGCCAAGTCGAGCGGAACCGACGCAGATGCGAGCGCAGTCGAGATGCATGGATCAACCGTCAACCAACTACGACTTTGTTTCAAAAAGGGATTAGTTGATTTTATTTTCATGTTTATGTTGACTGTGTTTTAGTATTTTCTGCGCTATTTTTTGTAAATCTACCATGAAACCGAAAAAGACGGAGATGAAATACTCACTAGAACATCCAATAAATTTCAATGAAAAGTTTATTGAATAAAAGGAAGATGAGGAAAAGTAAAATACACTTTGAATTAAAACAAAAGGAACAGTAATAAATACGGAGTGTGAGATCTGGGGTTCAATTCCAAAAATTTATCATTAGGAGCAGTTATTAAATGAGAACGTATATGATATGGACATTATTTTCTTATTTACATCTAGTTCGAAAGATAGAACAAATTTGCAGAGATAATTCAGCTATTCATAGCTGTGAAAAAGAATGTTGCTTCTACACCTTGATTCTAAAAGGGAATTTGATAACATGATACAGTGATAAGTAGAGATAGTATTTTAGGTTGGAAAATATGCAAAAATAGGTACCTTAAATAGGTTTAAAAATTATAGTTTTAGGTAATAAATATCTGGAATTAGGTACTTAAAAGTAATATTATACAAACTTTCTAACAATTTGATCTCTTTCTCATATGTTTTTTACAAGGAGTATCCATGATATTAAATCCGGAATTATTCTTTACGACCAGAATCATTTTTGATTGAACTAGCTATACTAAGCTAATATTACTTAACCTGATATAACCTAATCTAACGTAACCTAACCAGACCTAACCTAACCTAACCTTATTTAATCTGACCTAAGTCAACCTAACCTAACCTGACAACCAAATTTAACCTAACCTAACCTAACTAAACTGACCTAACCTGATTCTGTGGTAAAACGCAGCATACCCATATACATGATATATAAAATTATTATGTAGGTATAACTGCTCCTTTGCTTCTATTTGTGACTCAACTTACAATTTTCGACAATTTGATCAAGGAGAAAAATAAACTACAGGCTAACACATGAAGCAAATACATTTCGTACGAATTTAAGTTAAGAATAGTTTACAAGAATTCATACTATCATCTCAAAAATCGGAACTGAATTAAATATTAAAAGGATGGTAAAGGTTACAACTTATAGTGAAATTTGAACCACTGACATACAGTGGTATTTTTACTTGGATAAATATTGGTGATGTTGGGATTTGAATTCCTATAATATTTTTATATTAAATATATAGCTGTAAATAAATTCATATTACAACGTATATATAAATGCGTTTAAACAAATACAAAAAACCTATTGAAGTAGTTCATACAGCAACAAATTTAGTTTGCTCAATTTATAATATGCCAACTAAACGCGGATATTTTTTTGTGCATAACCAGCAATGATGACTGCGTATGTAAAAAGCGTTATGATCGTTTATTTCTTTATTATCTCGGCATAAACCAGGAGTACCTATCACAGTTACATTTCACAAATAGAGAGAATAAACACATTGGCGCATTTTTTTCCGCGATGAAAAATTCATGCATCACTGTTTAAACCGAACGCGATTTTTTCTTTTTCTTAAATTACAAAGCATATCTTGATTTTTATGAAACGCGTGTGTACAAAAAGATTAAAACCCTGCAACACATGCAATGTATTTACATACGTCATTTGAATAGCGGCGTATTTGTTTTGTTTCTATGCAAATTGTCAGTGCCAACTAATATTTCTTTTTAATAACGCAAACCGGCGCTCATCATCCGATATGTTAATGATTGCGTTCAAATATTCAAATTAAATCATATCTTCGAAAAACAACAGCTTTTGTTTGCAAAAACGTTGTTTCCACAGCCTGCTGTATTGGTTAACATCCATTAGGTTTTGTTTTTGATTCCATGTTATTCAGGAATATTTTCATTGTTTTATTTTATGCAAATTAAATAGATATTGATTTAATTGCTAATTAATTACCTCTAGCAAAAAATTCTTGGCAGCCATAAATTATTACTGTGTCTTACAAAAGATTACGGAAAATTTAAAAATCCTTGTTACAAAAACATATTTATTTCCCAAATTTGAATCGTGTACATAAAACGAAAAATAAAACAATTTTTAATGTAGTAAGTAATTTTAAGTTAATTTTAGATTTCGTTACATTTTTTTGTTTACTTAAATAATATACCAAATTTTAATGTATACTATTGTAAAAAATAATTTACTAATTATATCATTAAATCCTTAAAATAATTATGTATAGATAATGTTTTGAAATAGTCACAAAATTATATACCGTATGTCTCAAAAAGGTGTTCTTATAGGCATTTAACATGAGGAAATAGTTTCTACTATTCTACCATTTTCTTTAAAGTTATTAATGATTTTTAAAGTTGTTGTTGCACTTGGTGTAGGCCAGTCTGAAAATTTTATGACCCAAGAAACAAATGTCAAATTCGTTCTTTATGTTTCATTTTAAATGAGACAAGCAAGTATACATTGCTGTCAATCAAATATCAAGTCGTAACCATAGATACGATAAATCCCATGTTTCACGTTAAAAAATACTCACGGTATGTGTACGTACAAATCAACCACAAATAATGATGGCTGTTATAGAATTGGAACTTGCTAGCAATCGAAGTTATGGAATACCACCCCTGACAATAATATTTAACTTAAAAAATTCCCATTAACCTCACCCGCATCAATGGGAGTAACACTTTCTGCCCATTGCAGCACCTCAACATTAGAACACCACGATTCGCTGGCTTATATAAATCCGCCGACAACTTATAATGCAACTCCTTGAAAGCAGGGCTTGTGAACAGTACGGGGGCGGCGAGGTTATGGAATCCCACCTCTAATAAGAATATTTAACTTAAAAAATTCCCATTAACCTCACCTCCACATTAGAACATCACGATTCACTTGCTTATATAAATCCAGAGCAAGTAATAATGCAACTCCTTGAAAGCAGGGCTTGTGTACAGTAAGGGGGCGGCGAAGTTATGGAATCCCACCAGTGATAAGAATATTTAACTTAAAAAATTCCCATTAACCTCACCCGCATCAATGGGAGTAACACTTTCTGGCCATTGCCAGCACCTCCACATTAGAACACCACGATTCGCTTGCTTATATAAATCCGCTGACAACTAATAATGCAACTCCTTGAAAGCAGGGCTTGTGTACAGTACGGGGAGGCTGTTATAGAATTGGAAATTGATAGCATCCGAAGTTATAGAATCCCACCCCTGATAAGAATATTTAACTTAAAAAATTCCCATTAACCTCACCCGCATCAATGGGAGTAACACTTTCTGGCCATTGCCAGCATTCCACATTACAGCACCACGATGCGCTTGCTTATATAAATCCAGCAAGTAATAATGCAACTCCTTGAAAGCAGGGCTTGTGTACAGTACGGGGGGCTGTTATAGAATTGGAAATTGATAGCAACCGAAGTTATAGAATCGCACCCCTGATAAGAATATTTACCTTAAAAAAATTCCCAATAACAGCACTAGCATCAATGGGAGTAACTATGACTCACACTTTCTGACCATTGCCAGCATTCCACATAAGAACACCACGATTCGCTTGCCTATATAAATCCGCCGACAACTAACATTGCAACTCCTTGAACCCGAGTCTTGTGTACAGTACCGGGGCGTCTCCCCGCGGGGCCCTAAGCGCCCTGGCGTCGCTGTTCGTCGCGGCGCAATCTACAGCGTCGTGTCGGCGCGATGAAGATTGATAAGTCTCCAGGTGCAGGTGCAGGCGACATGCAGGAAAAACCCGGCGCTGCAGTCGAGGAGGGGTGGGGGTGGAAGAGGGAGGGGGGAAGGGAGGAAGGGGGAAAGGGTGGAAGGGGGAAGGGTGGATGGTGGGGATGGAGGAGAAGGGTGGGGGAAAGAAAAGCATAAGTAAACTAATATTGTTTTAGCGTGATTTATTTAAAACGTTATGACAAGTATTATTCTGACATGGGATTTATCATATCTATGGTTATGACTTGATATATGATTGACAGCAATGTAAATTTGCTTGTTGCATTTAAATTTTCGATTTTATATGGTGGAGGATAGTGAAGAATGGTGGGAGAAAAAGAAAAGCGAGCATAAGTAAACTAATATTGTTTTAACTTGATTTATTTAAAACCTTATGACATGTACTATTTTGGTACATACCGTGAGTATTTTTTAAGGTGAAACATGGGGATTTATCATTTCCATGGTTACGACTTCATATTTGATTGACAGCAATGTATACTTGCTTGTCTTATTTAAAACGAAACATAGGAATTTTTCATATGTAATACCACTAGTAACTAGAATTTAAAAGCGATCATAAGTAAACTAATATTGTTTTAGTTTGATTTATTTAAAACGTTATGACAAGTGCTATTTTGGTACATACCGTGAGTATTTTTAACGTAAAACATGGGATTTATCATATCTATGGTAATGACTTGATATATGAATGACAGCAATGTATATTTGATTGTCTCATTTAAAACGAAACAGGAAATTTTCGATTTTATTCTGTCGCTTTATTATCTAACATTTATTTATTTTCAAAACCTATAACCCTATATCAAAGTTGTGTAAGGTTAAAACAATGTTAACAAATGTGTTGACAAATGTTAAATATCAAAAAACAATCATTTTTGTGCCCAAAATTTTGGTTTTGCGAAATAGTATACATTGATATTTAAAACGAAACATATAGAATTTTCGATTTTATTCTGTCGCTTTAATATCTAACTTTTATTTATTTTCAAAACTTATAACGCCATATCAAAGTTGTGTAGAGGTAAAACAAATCATACAACAAGTATAAAACCAAAAATTGTATTGACAAACGTGAAGTATCCAAAAAATTCTCATTTTTGTGTTCAAAATTTTGATTTTGGGAATTAGTATATATTGGTAGATCTCGACGCGCTGATTTCAAATTTTCAAACAGAATTTAATTATCTCTTCTGGTTCCGGAGATATTTGCTCTCAAAATTGCACCTCAAAAAAGTGTGTTTTTTGGCTATATCTCTAAAATGAATTGAGATACAATCTCAACGATTATACCAGTCGATTCTACAGGCAAAGTTACATAAAGAAATGTTTACTCCACATATACGTTCTTTGGAACGATTCAGTGAAAAATGAGAAAAACGAAAAAACCTAAATTTCAAAAATTTTTCAAGGTACTTTTTTTCTCCAAAACTTTTCATTTTCTAGACATAAGTAGATATCGACGCGCTGATTTCAATTTTTCAAACCGAATTCAATTATCTCTTCCCGTTCTCGAGATATTCGTATTCAAAGTTGAGTTTTCGCAATACCTAAAAAAATAGGTTTTTTAGGTACACCCCTTAAAGGGTTAGGTTTACGACTTCGGCGACCTCATCAATCGATTCTACGGGCAAAATTACATAAGTGTACCAATTTTCAGAGTTTTATTCCAAGAGATACAATTTTTAGAGCGAAAAAACGAAAACGGCGAAAATCGAAAAAAACGCCTGATGAACCCCTTACGATTTTTTTCGATTTTGGCCATTTTCAGTTTTTCCTTTCTAAAAATTGTATCCGTTAGAATAAAAATCTGAAAATTGGTACACTTATGTAATTTTGCCGGTAGAATCGATTGGTGAGATCACCGAGGTCGTATCACGACACATTTCAGGGCTATTCCTGAAAAACCTCTTTTTTCAGGTCTAACTTTAAATGTAAATATCTCGAGAACGGTAAGAGATAATTGAATTCGGTTTGAAAAATTGGAATCAGCGCATCGATATCTACTTAAGTTCAAAAAATAAAAAATTTTGAGGACAAAAAGTTCCCAGGCGAAAACCTGAAATTTAGGTTTTTTCGTTTTTCTTATTTTTCACCGAATCGTTCCAAAGGACGTATATGTGGACAAAACATTTCTTTATATAATTTTTCCCGTAGAATCCAATGGTAAAGTAGTCGAGATTGTATCTCTACTAATTTTTGAAATATCCTCAAAAAACACACTTTTTTGGGGTACAACTTTGAGAGCAAATATCTCCGAAACGAAAAGAGACAATTAAATTCTGTTTGTAAATTTGGTATCAGCGTAGCTAATTCTTTAAAAAATATTACAAACAAAATTTTGATAAATTTGAAAATTTTTCAGTTAAAAATTCGATATTTTCAAATATTTTCGAAATTACGCAAAAATACAGCATCAGCGGCTTTGGAAATTACTTCCTTTGTTATTAATACATATTTTTTCCAAGTAATATTCATCTTACGGGTCTAAAAATTGTAACTAGTTCGTGACTGATAAAATTTTTGCTTTAAGGTACTTATATTTTTATCGTAAATAAGTATTTAAGTTTGACTGGCTTATTGAAAGTTAAATTGTACTCAAAAAGTATTCGAGTATTTCGAATCAAGTTTTTATAGAGTTAGAAAAAGAGGAAAAATACAGAAAATCATAAAATATGTAAGAATATGCACAAAAACTCAAAATATACAAGATGTCGTAAAATGTGTAAAATATGCAATTTTAAATTCAAAATATAAGCTTCTAAGTACATGAATTGTACACAAATATACAAATTTTGAAAATATATCTAGCAAAAAAATATCAGCTCTATTTATTAGTAACTAGTCATTTATGTATCAATATTTTTTTTTTTTTGTAATTTGTTACAATATAATTTTGATCAGAAGGTTCAGTTTTCTGTGCTACACATTTACACTTATAAAGTGGTTTAACACATTCGTACACATCGGTATTTGTATAAGTATATTCACAATCAACGAACCAAAAAAACAATCAAGTGATCAAATTAACAAGATACGGTTTAGCCAATTTATATATCAGCTTCGTCACTTCCTAATAACTAATAACTGTATTTTATACTTCGATTCTTCGTTAAGTACAACTTATTAGTATTTTTGTCTCCGAGGTATTAATTGCTGCATTTGAATTTGAGTGGGAGTTGACTATCAGACCGCAACTTCAGCGACTATCTGGAATCTTATAAATGAAGCATGGTATTAGAATTCCATCTGTTGTACAATTTTTATAAGTAAAGTATAACGTAGGCTGACGCCTACAGCACAAGATGAAGATTATAGCTGTTCAAGCTGTATTACTTGAATAATCTCTTCTTTATTAGCAAAAAATGCTGTTGCTTATAATATCTTTGATAATTTCCAATCATTTTTACCTCCTCTACATATTAAACCTGAAATAGTACATATATTTACAGGACACAATATTATTACAGTTTCATCCAGTTATAAAATTATCACACTTGTGAAATAAGAAACTCGAACCTGTGTGATCCTTATGTAACATTTCGACTTCGTGCGTCATATATGCATCTTTTTCACTTCATGCGTCATATTTATCTTACAACACTTGTTACGTAATATACTCGTACTATTAAAGGTAACTTACTGAGTAAGTCAATGGTAACTTAGCAGCGATCATGGTTTAATTTAAAAATAATGACGCATGTCAAACATTTTTATCTCTCGTCACACAGTAAGAGAGTTATTGGAATCATGCTAAAAATGGAATAAGGAGTTTTCAATGGATAAGGATGTTTTGAAGTCCCTAGAACACGATTTTAATATTTTTACGTGGATGTCTCATCATCAACATTTATATGATAATATGTAGGTATCACATTGTTTCCAATTAATATAAGAATTATAAATAATATTTCTTGACTAATTATTTGATTATATTTATTATAGTAAATAGAATGTCGACCAGAAAACACGGGGAAAAATGGATTTATTATGTGCAATTGAAAATTACAAACATATAACTACAAATAAATATAAAACAATCCCTATTGCAATATTAAGACATTGTGTAAAAAAATTGGAACATAGAATTAATCTTTTGTGTTTTTATTGGAAAGATTGGATATTATCTTTAAAATAAAAAGAAATACATATTGGCAAGCGAGAATCTATTTCTAAAGACGTTATAAAATTCAAATATGTTACGTTTTGTAATACGTCATTGTCTAGGAATAATGTACAAAATATTATTTAGGAACACATTATCTGAAGAATCTCTTTCGTCAATCATACACTCGAACTACAAATTTATGGAATAAAAGTATCCATAGTAGCCACTATTAATTACAAAAATACTTACATTTGATGTAAAAAATAATAATTATCAATTCTAACTTGTGCATATTTAAGCACATAAAAGTAGAAATGCCATTTTAACCCAAGGTTAAAATTTAACCCGCATTTAAGCCGAGGTTAAATTTAACTCTTTCTTGTGGAACCCATTTTCAAATTTAATCTAGAGTTAATAAATTTAACTTGAGTTAAAATTTAACCCGCGTTTATGAAATCGGGCATTATTGTCTTTAATACTTAAAAAACTAACCAAAATTGCTGGAGCATTGTAGTTTAATAAGCAAGGACATTAATTAAATAAGAGATCGCCGATATACTGACCACATATTTTTACGGAACGTATCCAATTCTCGCGTGTTGAAGATCTATATAAGGTAAATTCGTCCAACCTCGGCAGCTTTCAAGTGCGCTGGATATGATGACGACGAAAAAGAAAATCCAAATCCGCGAATGTAACATAAATTAGAAGAAGGAAATGTTATTACGGTGTAATTACCGTGGACATGAGCATGGGCGCGCGTGCAGCAGGGGGCAGGGGAGACCACGCTTAATAAAGCAATAAATACCGGGGCAGGAGTAACTGCGCGCGATCACGACGACGGGTTCTGCCGCTCTTGAATCGACACCAAGGGACGGAGTAAGCTACAACTAACTTGTGGTTGATGTGGTCATTGTTCAATAACACTATTGTAATATACTAAAAAGGGTTATAGATTTATTTTTTTAAGGTTTTTGGAATCAATCAAGAGTGAAATTCCAGTTTTGGGCATTCTTCAAATCAAGGTATATTTAATTCGATTCATGCATTACTGTCCACAACAGTTTACTTTGTATTTGATGTAGTCATTGTTCAATAATACCATTCTAACATCCTACTCAAAAGGATTACAGATATAAATTTAAAGAAGGCTTTTGGAATCAATCAAGTGTGAAATTCTATTCTTGGACCTTCTTCAAATCAAGGTGTATGTAATTTTAACATAAATTCTCTGTAATAATACAAAAAAACAGTGAAAATAAATTGAGTGGACAATTAATATATATATATATATATATATATATATATATATATATATATATATATATATATATATACACCCTGTTCCATCTTAAATTTTTGAGGTGCAGTCCATTTTAGGGGTGAAGTTAAGCCATTGGTATTAATCCATTTAAGTGTCCCCCTTTATATTAAAATTGACGTGTTCGAGCGTTTTTTTCAAAATTGATGTTAAGTGGTGAAAAGTTGCGCTGATAATTTTCATTGGGCCACTCTATATATCTGTAAATCTTAACAGTTGAATTCTATATAAAAATCTATTTTTACTTCAATTAGAATGATAAAGTTTTATATTTTTCTTTGTTATATATTTTATAACAATCATAATTATAAGAACATCCGAAAAGTTAATTTGCAGAATTAAGAAATGAAATGTCTTTCAATGACTTTGTGAAGATTTGTTCATCTATATCATTCTTTAAAGATAGCTGGCCCGATTATTTTAAGTTTATTACTTATTATTCTTTGAATTTGTAATCCAAATTGATTCTATTTGCATTTAATAGTTATTTTATTTTTTTAATTATACGATAAATACTAGTAATATTATCTTCTATAGATTAGATGGATCAAGGCCTAAATACTTTGAGATACTTGTTTTATGATAAATTTTACTTGCATTTTAGTGCAATTAGCTTATAATAGGTTACAAACCATTCGAACATATAGGTATTTTTATTTGTATACAGTTTGGCGAATTTAGGATTTGAACACCGCTCAATTTTTATTGTTCCTTTCGATAAATGATGTGTTCATATCGGGTTGAAGTACAGTAAATGAATTAGTATTAGAACAGGCTTGTACTAATGCAGTAAATATGGCAAATCCTGCAAAATCCTGCTACGATCTGAGCATGACTGAGTTGTGGTAAAGCTATGAGCATCACTAGTAGCAACTACTATTCCGGTAGCCATAGAACGTAACAAATTAATCTTATACTAATACCACAGAATAGGTTTATACAGAAGCGACAGTAAGACAGAGAAACGAAAATTAGAGAGAGATGGAGAATGTGCACAAATTTAAAGGGCTCATTGTTTAACATCGGAAAGTTTCCTCACATCTTAGAGAGAGATAGGGGAAGAGCACAAATTTAAAGGTCTACACAATGCTTCAAGGTCATAGAACTGTATAGGGGAACATGAAAGGTGCCGATACGGAGTGTCGCTTTTGTGTGTAACTATTCTGTGCTATTACAATAAATATAGCGAATCCTGTAAAATCCAGCTACGATCTGAGCATGGTTGAGTTGTGGTAAAGCCATGAAGCATCACTAGTAGCAACTACCATCGCAGTAGCCATGGAACGAAACAAATTAATCTTATCCTAATACCACAGAATAGGTTTATACAGAAGCGACAGTAAGACAGAGAAAAGAAAATTAGAGAGAGATGGAGAATGTGCACAAATTTAAAGGGCTCATTGTTTAACATCGGAAAGTTTCCTCACATCTTAGAGAGAGATAGGGGAAGAGCACAAATTTAAAGGTCTTCACAATGCTTCAAGGTCATAGAACTGTATAGGGGAACATGAAAGGTGCCGATACGGAGTGTCGCTTGTGTGTGTAACTATTCTGTGCTATTACAGTAAATATAGCGAATCCTGTAAAATCCTGCTACGATCTGAGCATGGTTGAGTTGTGGTAAAGCCATGAAGCATCACTAGTAGCAACTACCATCGCAGTAGCCATGGAACGAAACAAATTAATCTTATACTAATACCACAGAATAGGTTTATACAGAAGCGACAGTAAGACAGAGAAACGAAGATTAGAGAGAGATGGAGAATGTGCACAAATTTAAAGGGCTCATTGTTTAACATCGGAAAGTTTCCTCACATCTTAGAGAGAGATAGGGGAAGAGCACAAATTTAAAGGTCTTCACAATGCTTCAAGGTCATGTATAGGGGAACATAAAAGGTGCCGATACGGAGTGTCGCTTCTGTGTGTAACATTCTGTGCTATTACAGTAAATATAGCGAATCCTGTAAAATCCTGCTACGATCTGAGCATGGTTGAGTTGTGGTAAAGCCATGAAGCATCACTAGTAGCAACTACCATCGCAGTAGCCATGGAACGAAACAAATTAATATCTATAAAGTAACGCTTGAGCGGTCCGAGAAACAAAAAACCATCGATTTCTCGTGAAATAATCGCGCAGCGCTCGCGAACAAAACAAGCAAGACAGTGGCTTGGTGATGCCGAGCGGTTTTGTTCTGTTTGCAGCTTGATTTCTTCTGTTTCTGCGTGTATCTGTCAAGTAGGCCATGCTGGGGTTATTTATACGGTTGCCACGTAAATGAACTTGTACGCTGTCGTAATTGGTAGCTGGATGCTTTATAATCGACGCGTTTTTGTTTCTGCAAATCAAGTCCAGTTTCTTCTACCGGATGGACTCTGGCGGTTTATCATTTTAGATCATTTTAATTTATTGCCTTGCAATCGCATTCATTCTAATTGTAAGAAATCATCTCCATCTCATGTGGATTTCGTTTTTGCAAGGATTTAGATAACAGGCCTGCTGACATAGATTCAGTACCATCAACAAAAAAGTCATTTAAATTTCATCAATGTTCTTCCTCCTACACGATATTGAAACTGTACGTACGCATAATTAGCCAAAAAACATCTAATAGAAGGTTGTGTTTATTTAAATAAGTAACCCTTCATTGACGTAATACAGAGTAGCTGTTAAAAGTGATTGAATGACAGGTTTTTTGATAAAATAAAAAAATAATAGTCACAGAGACAAAAAAATTCCATATTGTGTTCTTGTGCATTTATTGTTAATTAAAGAAAATCGTAGAGTGCTGTGGAATATTATTCTATCCGGCAGTCACCTTAAAAACCTAAGGGAAACCACAGCCAAAATCTCAGATAAAAAGACAAATTGACTAATATATAAAGCTTGAATTTGATTCATAATGTTAATCACAATAACTTATCATAAATATCTTTGGTAAAAATATATACGGAGATCCAGATTGACATTGTTACTTATTGTATGTGTGCTGGTTTGTATAGATTATATTTGTTGGTTCTTTTGTTTATAGGGCGTTCTGTTTTGTCAGAGGGTCATTGTTTATATCTTATACGATCTGAATTTCTAAAAAGCTAATTTCAAGTCATAGAAGACTATCAGCTATCTGGACATTAATTTTAATTAAGAATAGTTATAAAAATAACATGTTATTGTTGAGATAAAAACTTAAAAAGTAGCATCGATTTCATGAATGTGGCATTTAATTTACGTTATGTTGTTTCATTTTTTTACATCTACTAGTAATGAAACATATAAATGCGTTGATATTGAGTTATAACTGTAAAGTGTCGTCACAAGCAGTTGTTGTCGAATTAGGTAAACAGTCGATATATCCACATTCTTGCGGCGTCGTTTTGCTAAATTTCTTAGCTCAAAATAAGGAGCAGGTATGGTGTAAGACCTGAAAATCCTTAAGGTTGATGTTGCTGTCATCTTAAGACTGTCGAAATTTGTAAGAAGCTAATTACTTGTCATAGAAGACTATCAGTTATCTGGACATTATAAGAATAACATGTTATTGTTGAAATGTGAAAAAATTAAAAAGTTAAAAAAGTATCACCAATTACATGAATGTGATATTTAAATCAAGATTGATTCTTCTTCATCTACTAGTAATGAAACATACCGGGTGTCCCAGCTCGACCGACACATGGCAGTTTTACATGGGAAATCAGTTAATTATGAATAGTATCTCCCCAGTGCAAGATATTAACTTGAAATTTTGTACACTTATAGGGGAATATTAATTCTATGGATCACACTTATTTGAAATATGCAATTTCGTCTGCAGGGCGAGAATTATTAAATTTAAAATCTAATATTTTCGTTCAAAATCAGTCAGCCATGTAAATAAAAGAAAATATCTACGTGACAGTTCTGACAGTTAATGACATGCCATTGTAGATATTTATATTTTTGTAATATTGCTATATTATTTAATAAAAAAAAACTAAATTCAACTTAAATAATATTAAAATACAGGGAATAAGAATTAAAATCAGTGATACTTCACTAAACTGTCAGATAAATATTTTCTTTTATTTCCATGGCTAACTGATTTTGAACGAAAATATTAGATTTTAAATTTAATAAATCTCGCCCTGCAGACGAAATTGCATATTTGAAATAAGTGTGATCCATAGAATTAATATTCCCCAATAAGCATACAAAATTTCAAGTTAATATCTTGCACTAGGGAGATACTATTCATAATTAACTGATTTCCCATGTAAAACTCCCATGTGTCGGTCGAGCTGGGACACCCGGTATAAGTGCGTAGATATAGAGTTATAACTGTACAGCGTCGTCACAAGCAGTTGTAGTCGAATTAGGTAAACAGCAGAGCCGATATAATCCACATTCTTGCGGCGTCGTTTTTGCTGGGAAAAAGCTTTGCGCTGGGTACAGGACGTAGATGGCAGCAGAGGTCCAGCCGCTAATTACCCTGCGCTAATGAGTGATCATGCGTGCTGCTCTCGATTTGCATTAATTAGATTTGCAATTAATTGTGACCGCAATAAACCCATGCTCAACCTGATACTCCACCGAGCTGATCTACGAATGCTGTACACGCAGAGAAATATATCGAAATCAACACCAGTTATTGCCCATTACTGGGTGTACCAATTTGCTTTCCACTAATAATAATAGTTCTTTGTATATTAATGGAATAAACTATGGTTTTATTCCCCAGATTGTAATTAATGCACAAAGATTTCACTTCATTTTCAGTTATTCCCGAAATAAATACAAAAGAAAGAAAACAAAGAATCAAGTCTGTAAGTTAGGAAGATTTGTTATTTATCGTTTACTTTATTCTCTATAGTGAATAACTTCAACAATGAAACAAGTTTGTTGATTGACATGAAAACATGTACCAATTCTTCAAATGAGATTAAAAACTCAACAAGCACAACCTTCTGAGATGAGTTAATATTTGCAAGAAGGAACAACTCTCTTCATTTTAAGGATTTAATTGTGACAAAAAGAAGAGGTCAGTGATCAACTTTGCAAAATTCACAAAACAATAAGAAGAGTGATTCTGATTTGATTATATTAGGGCAATTACTATACTTCACAGTAAGTTAATAAGTACTAAAGTATACGGTGACTGATTTTTACAGAAGGTGGTACTGAACTATTTACATTATTGCACGAATTAGAGTTTTACCTTAGAATTTATTAGATCATTTAATTGAAGCTCTAATATACTACCTATTGCTTTGGAACTTGCTTCTGTTGTTCTTAAATATTGTCTTGTCAGCTCATTATTGGTGTATCTCTGCTTTTTTTTTACAAAGTTTTTGATTTCATATTATCTTCGATGGTCGTTCGTCTTAAATTATTAATAAGTATCCATTCCATTGTAGCTGCTTCTCTGCCCTATATATATAAGTGTGTTTTCGTTATTTCTTATTTTCTTCCATTGCTTGGATTTTGTTACTCTCGTTAGTTTATTTGCCTAAGGAAAAAAATACCCAGGTTTGGAAAGAAATGTGTGATACTCTTCTTGCTATACCTGTGACTGATTTGTCATTTACTTTCGATAAAGATGAATATTCCTGATTTGGCATTATCTCGTGCACTTCAATCAAATGCACGTCTGCATTTGCGTTTATTAAACTGCTGGTGTAATTTCCCTGAGCATCTGTTGCTAGGCGACGTGTATAAGAACGTGCCAATCATACTCGAGTTGCTCACGCGTTAAATTATTTACTTTAGGTTACACATAACGATTTCTCGACGCGTGGACAACATACCAGCGCACCGACTACATAAACAGAGAAATTGCAATAGCACTACAAGTAAATACTACAAATATTAGCCGAGCGAGTACAAGTGTTAGAAAAGGTGACAAGCTGAAAAGTTATCTTAACATCCAAGGATTATGTTATGTTTATATAAATTCACTATTCTAGTGGTGTCTAGAAACCAAAGTAATACTATAGTAATGTAGATAACATAAGTTTAATGGTATTCTCATTTTGAGACACCTTCACTTTTACTTCTAGTAAAAATATAGTTATTTAAGTTACAAGGAATATAAGTTCACTATACTTCCCGATTACGTTATGTTTATATAAATGCACTATTCTAGTGTGCCTAGAAAACAAAATAATACTATGGTAATGTAGATAACATAAGTTTAAAGGTATTTTTATTTTGACGCCCCTTCATTTTTACTCCTAATAAAAATATAGACATTTAAGTTACAATTTAAATAAATGCACTATTCTAGTGGTGTCTAGATACCAAAATAATACTATGGTAATGTAGATAACATAAGTTTAATAATGTTTTCATTTTGAGGCCCCTTCATTTTTACTCCTAGTAAAAATATAGTTATTTTGTTATAAGGAATGTAATGTAACTATATTTCCCGCAGGTGATATTAATGTAAATAACACAAGTTTAATGGTATTTTCATTTTGACGACCCTTCATTTTCACTCCTAGTAAAAATGTAGGTATTTAATGTACAAGGAATGTAAGTAAACTATATTTCACGATTATGTTATGTTTATATAAATGCACTATTCTAGTGGTGTCTAGAAACCAAATAATACTATGGTAATGTAGATAACATAAGTTTAATGGTATTCTTATTTTGAGACACCTTCACTTTTACGTCTAGTAAAAATATAGTTATTTTGTTACAAGGAATGTAATGTAACTATATTTTCCGCAGGTGATGTTAATGTAAATAACGCAAGTTTAGTGGTATTCTCATTTTGAGACACCTTCACTTTTATTCCTAGAAAAAATATAGTTATTTAAGTTACAAGGAATGTACACTATATTTCATGATTGTGTTATGTTTATATAAACGCACTATTCTAGTGGTTTCTAAAAACCAAAATAATACTATGGTAATGTAAATAATATAAGTTTAATGATATTCTTATTTTGAAGCCCCTTCATTTTTACTCCTAGTAAATAAGTTTAAATGTAGTACAGCAATAAATGTGTATAATTTAACAGTCGTATAAGGAAGTCATATGGTCTCCACATCAGATTTTTCTGATTCGTACTGTAGATCATAAAAAATCCAAAAAAGTAATAACTCAAGATTTGTCTGTACCTCAAGCACCAATTTACCATGTGGTGCTATCCATCTTTTTAATTACCTAACCGTTACCAGAAGGTAAAAATCGTGCATAGTTTATGCACCATTAATCCGTAATGCAGAATGCAAACCACTACGTTAGGATTCCTGGTTCTAGATCAATCAAGCACAATCTAGATGTGTGTAGATGTGGAGATAATGTGGCTAATCAAATATCGATTAGAGCGGTGTGGCCAGTAGCTGATGTTCGAGTACTCGGCGTAAACTTAATGCCGCTGTAAACGCAGCAACTATAGTTTTGTTTCTGCAGGAGGTGTTTTCTTTTATATTGCTTTGTTTTTACAAGGAACTATCATGATTGAATAAAATTATTGATGATAAAGTATTTAGAAAAAATTAAATTAACAGATTTCTTTTGTTCCTTGAGACGACCTACCCCCTTCAAGTTACAAAATTCATCCCTTTTTTGATTCCTGATTTGAATTAGGAACGGTTTACTGTTAAGGGTTAATTAATGGTTTATGACCCTGCCAAGTAAACTTTCAAAAGCAATACAATAATAATCATACACGCCAAACGAAATATCCATTACAACTGTTATCTATTTCAGTTTTATCTTTTATCTTGCACCTTTTACTTGATACTCTTATTCGTTATCTCATTATCGTACGTGTTACAGAGGGGTGTATGTGCTATCTGCGACCAACCAACGACAAAAACAAAATGAAACAGCAGTAACGGATATTATGAAATAATAGGGTGATTTTGGCGTCGACAATTTGTGACAATTTGGTTTAGTAGACCAAGACCCCATACATTATTGACAATTAATTATATATGAAAATATATAAATATACAGCTATTAACAAGTAAAAGAGTAGAAAATTTAGAAGAAGATGATTCAAGCTGTTAATGATTGGCATTATGAAATATTCAAAAAATTTAAAAATGTCTTTCGTGTCATTTATGAAGGTGATTTTGGCGTCGACAATTTGTAACAAATTCAAGTCTAGTACACCAAGACCCTGTATATAATTGACAATTAATTATATATAAAAATATATAAATGTGTAGCTAATGACAAGTAAAAGATTAAAGAGTTTAGAAGAAGATGATTGTGTATGGAGGGTCAACAATGTGCGACAAATTCGAGTCTAGTAAACCAAGACCCCGTATATAATTGACAATTAATTATATATGAAAATATATAAACGTATAGCTATTGACAAGTAAACGAATAGAGAGTTTAGAAGATGATTGTATATGGAGCGTCAAAAATTTGTGACAAATTCGAGTCTAGTAGACCCCGTATATAATTGACAATTAATTATACATGAAAAAATGAAAATATATAAATGAATAGCTATTGACATGTAAAGCAGTAGAGAGTTAAGAAGAAGATGATTGGCTGTTAACTCCTGGAGTATAATCTGCCTGGCGCCGGTCCTGCATCTCCTGCGGCAAGTTGTAACAACTTCCTGCCGGCCCAATCGCCCATTCTAATATCTAACAATCAGCGCGGAGCACACGCACTCCGTGCACGACCAAAACGAACAACAGCAAAAAGCCACTGTACGAGCACCAGTAGTAGCATCGTAGGAGGCCAGCGCTGGAGCGCGTTGTGCAGGTCAGGACGAGACAAATGCCGAGCGGAATGGGATCTAGTGTGAATTAGACCAATATACTTGATAAAGAACATCTAATGTGAATTAGACGAATATACTCGGTAGTCATAACGTACGGGTGTGATCCTTTGGTAATTTTAAGCGGAAAATATCTTATACACTACACTCTAACCAAATAGTCTTCGTAAACCAGTAAAGGAACAACAGTTTTCTGTTTTTTTAAAGGGTGTCCGTTTTAAGAGGCTAACCATTGGGATCTCTAGAAATGTAAGAGATACGAAGTCGGTTAAACTGGGGTAAAGTTGCCACATTAGTTGGCCATTTTAATAAACGAAAAAATTCTTAGCGCACTAGATATAAGCAAAAACTAATTTTGGCAATATACTTTTTTTTTAATTTTTCGCATAACCCAAAAACGATCAGCCATAGAATGTTGACATTTTGGGTAAAATTTCAGTACAAGGTCTTGTTCTTAAAGGTAGCCTAACCTGAAACAAGTATACAGACAGAGGGTTTATAATAACAGGATTGTGAAAACTGGACAAGACCTTGTACTGAAGTTTAGTCAAATTTTGTTTATATAATAAATATAACATTTAGTTATGTATCTCCATTTTTGGTTCCAATCGGCTTTTTTAAAAGGCAAAATACTTAATTACTCATTTAATCCTTGGATCTTTCTACCTTTCGGTGTAAGGTTATCGGAGTAGAGCGAATTTAAGGTAGTTTCTTCCATATGTCTCTCCACTTTTCTGTCCTTTGCCAACCTTGTTTTTCTTCCCACTTGATTCCTCTACTCTTCCCTGTTTTTCTTATTTCATCCCTCGATGCTTTCTGGGTCTACCTCTTTTTCTTTTTCCCGATTCCATCGCTTCAAATATTCTTTTCGTTAGCCTATGTCCTATCCCCAAAAGGTAGAATACATTTAGCAAAAGCTTAATAAAAATAATAATTTTGTTGGCTTTTCATTTTTGTAGGAAACATTTCATTTTTTGTTATCAAATTGGCAATGACAACTGTCAGAATATATTTCAAGAGTATGTAGGAAATAAATGAAAACAATATCATTTCTTTGCAAGTTTTTAAGCGATTAAAACAATTTTGTGTGGTGTATTAAGTGAGACATTAAGAAAAAATGATACACATTTTAATAAAATTTTCAATAGATTTTTCATTTCGAATGGAAGTGGAAGAATGATTAACCGTAGGATGATCTCACATTTCAAGTGAAATAACTTTGACTAAAGTGCAGCAATAAATAATAAGTACAATTTAATAAGCATACAAGGAAGTCATGTGATGTCCACATCTGATTTTTTACTTAGTTGCCATCGTACAAATATTTTTAACTTGAAAAAGAAACGTTAAAAATGGTTATTTTATTCTGGTTTGTAAAAAACCTAATTGATATTGATGTAGATTCGAGTATGTATAATAATAATAACGGCAGAAGATTGTAACTGTTTCGTCAAAGTAGTCCTCCAAATATAGACAAGTAAAAGTTTAATATGAATCCATATCGAATCGATTAACGACAAATGGAGGAAAATAAAATAAAGTGAGAGATTCTTGTATTAAATTTGTATCGCGTTGGCTTAGGTCAAGGCTCCCGCGATCTATAATCACGTTTAGTTAGCAGTCAAGTTTATTTGGACGCGATTTCTAGCAGCCAAGTTTGTAGTTGTTTTCTTTTTGGTAGCGGTGAGAAATTATGTAGTTTGTGCTAATAATTGAGGTGAGAGGAATTGGAACGATTCCTTTTTTCTTTTTACTCGTTCGACAACTTGGAATTTTTAATTTTAACAGGTGGATTTTTTCTTATGCTAATTGAAAAAGAGTTAGTTTCTTTTTAATTATTGTATTGGAAGTTTGACTGACGTTTCCTAATAAAAACTTCAGAAGAACGGGAATCGAATTTCGGAGGGTCTGATGAAAGTTTAGGAAGATGATAAACATTGGTATTTAAATCACTTTTACCCATTTGAGGCGTGGCTCTTCTGCAATTATTGCCTTTCTAATAAATAATACACATGTGTAATAATAGTCAATCTACATCATAGAAACTGTAATTTTAACTATTGTAAAAGTTTGACTCTAATTTAATAGCGTTAATTATAATTACATTTCATTACATAGATCTGTAATGTAGTGCATGAAAATCTATATAATAAATATTCACTCAAACCAACTAGCCTCCGTACATACACAGTTCTATCAAAAATCGTATTGTATAATTTTTGTTTTGTAGCTAATTGCTAAGAAGTAGTGAAATGAATAAATCTTTATTATTAAAATATAATTGAATTTATTTACTTTATGGTTTTTTGTTTCTTTAAAATTTATTAATTTTGGTTATTTCTCATTAAGCATCTTTTACAAAACATAGTAATAAATAAAAACTGAAAGCAAAAATCGAACTGAGTACCTTTACAAAATAACTAACGTATTATAAAAATATCGAGAAACTACTAAATTTAGAAATTGATGACACATTGAAAATATAAATTCACCTTAACGAATTTCATAAAAACAAATCCTATTAATAAATAGTTTCGCATGATTTCTCGTGACAGAAACAATCTCCAAAAACTCCAAATTGTAAGAAATCAAATTAAAATGTCTCAATCCACACAAGACAAAAGAACGTGAAACGTGAAACAACGCATAAAATACAAAATTATCCACGCCAACTGCGATAACGCAAGTTATTAATTGTGCGTTTAGCAAGTTCAAGACGTTATTGTCAGCTGGGCTTATCTTCGGAGAAATCTTGGAGATGCTATCTAAGTCATTAAGCGCCATTCTTTTATTTTAATCGACAGCTAGTTAGCAGCCTACTCTGATGAATCCAGTTTGATGCGACGTGGTTTTTTACGCGTGAGGGAAAAAATTCTCACCTATTTTGTACAGTGATGTTATCTGCACAGGCTACACTTCATTATCACCACAGAATATTAATTCTGTAGCACAACATTCATTGCCAAGTTGTAGGGATCATAGTAAAAAACCAGGTTTTCTTCAATAGGTCTATAGATATGTGTATATGTAATATACTACGAATTATTTTAGAATCTCAGCTTCATTTATTATGGGATTTGGAGATAACATTATGGACAATTGTTACAATAGTATATTCCCTGTGTAGTTACATTTCTCGTGATAAATGTGTGATATTTAATTAGCTTTACTAATAACTAGTCATAGTCTTACAAGTATTTAACTAGTAACATCTGAATTTATTTTTTATAGTTATACGAAACGATATTTGAACTCATAAAATAATCAGATTTCCCTTTATAAAGTTTTGTGGAATTGGTAAAGTTTTCTTGAGATAGGTAACTTCTTCGTTCATATAACACTATGGGCCATAATAAAAATGTCTACAAAATTCCATGTAAAGACTGCAATAAAGCATATATTGGACAAACTAAGAGATACCTTCACACTAGATTAAAGGAACACCAAAGGCACGCAGTAAAATCAAATCTAAGATCCAAATGTGCTCTAGTAGAACACTGGCAAAAAGAAGAACATTCTTTTCAATTTAAAAGACAACAAACGTTGATTTGTAATTAAAAATGGAACATATAGTTGTTTGATTAATTCGTCCATACCAGGTTAGAATGAAGACATATATTTCAAAGAACTTAATTTACGAATTATGGTATTTTTAAATCCAACTAAGGTGAATGGGACATGTACAAAAAGTGTATTTGAAGCGAGAGAATCTGGAAAAAGAAAAGCATGGAGGGATGAAATAAGGCAGCGGAGAGTAGAGAAATCAATTGGGAAGATACACCAAGGCTGGCAAAGACATAAAACACTGGAGAAACATTTGGAAGAAAGTACCCTAAATCCGCTCTACTCCGATAACCTTACACCGAATGGTAAAAAGGTACAAGGATTAAGTAAATACGTAAGAACGTTCAAATTCCCATTTTAGTAAGAAGCTGATAAAAATGAATTTAGCAACGTCATTGACAAACGTTAAAATCTTGTATCCACCTTAAACCGTAGTTATTATTCCAAGTTTGTGATTTACACGACCCTCCCTTGAAAGTCCGTAGCTCGATCCCGTGTATTTTTTCCGTGTGAAAAACAAACATGTCTTGCGGGTAATCAGCGAGATAGGATCGGGTGTCCGGCCGGGACATGGACAGCGGACATCACAGCAGGCTGGGATGCAGCGAACATGACGTGTCTGATCCTGTCCGCCGATACCAAGCACCAATCACTGCCTCTCCCGCGGCTGACAAATACAGAACATACATTCATTACTACACACATCTGCATATGGTTCACATCAGAAATGTGAATGTGTTGTAAGTATCATAGTTGTAGTTGAATTTCAGTTTGTCCATGAGTACAAATTACCATTATGATTATTGAAATCAGAGGTACAAACTACACATTTTACTTGCAATTCTATAAAAATGATCGTTATTTATGGTTGAAATGTATCTAGTCATATAAAGAATACTCTCCATTGCTACACTCACGTGAGAATGACTTAAATTTCTGCCATGGTAACATTTAACGTTTGACGTTTGTAATTGATATTTTAACAAGTGCAGTAGTGCAGTTATTATTTGTAGTTATAGAATCCCACCCAATGACATCTACACTACCGTGAGTATTTTTTTAAGACGACCACATATGAAAGTAGCCATATTTACACTGTAATTAACACCAGAAAATGTAACATAGCACACTAGTGTGTTATAATAATATTTTGTGGTGATCTGAAAAATAGTGTACATAACTCGCTTGAAAGTGCATAGCAATGCTCGTGTATTAAATCAATCGGCGCTACACGCCTCGTTCTTCAATCTCTACACACGCTTGCTATTTACCACTTTCCACGCTTGTTATGTGAATAACTATTTAACGTAAACCATATGGGATTTATCATATCCATGGTTACGACTTGATATTTGATTGGCAGCAATGTATGTTGTCTCATTTAAAATGAAACATAGGGAACGAAATTGGCATTTGCTTTTTGGGTTATAAAATGTTCTGACAGGCCAACACCACGTTCAATAACAATTTTAAGAATCATTAATAACTTTAGAGGAAATGGAAAATTGTAGAATAGTCAATATAAATGACATTACTTAATATCAAATCCGGTATCTACTAATCTGTAATACAAAAATCAAGTCAACTTAAGTAATTCATAACTCTACAACTACAAAGAAGTTTGAAGGATTTGATGAAAGTAACATACAATTAGAGTTGAGTACGAGTATGAGTATGAATAGGATAGATTGGTAGCAGTTCCCAGGTTGGTATTTCCTCATTGCGTGTGCGCAACAGAGCGACGCTGACCACAGAAGCCGCCCTGACCGAGCATCGATGTCTCCGGTTCCACTGAGGCGGCACGCGCAAATACAGAAGCCCTCAGCTTCTAACATACCCAGCCTAGTTCTCTCACCAGCTACTGCTAAACATCACTAAACTTACTTATACGCTATAATAAATCCACTTTATTATCTTCACTAGTCATGGTCTTACAAGTATTGATCTAGTAGCATCTGAATTTACTTTTTATAAAAGAAGTTATTTTTTGGAGTTGCAATCATTTCACACCAGCTACAGCTAAACATCACTAAACATATTTGCAAACTTACTTATACTTTATAATAAATCCACTTTATTATCTTCACTAGTCATGGTCTTACAAGTATTGATCTAGTAGCATCCGAATTTACTTTTTATAAAATTATTTTTTGGAGTTGCAGTCATTTATTAAAATCCACTAATACACCGACGTTTCGTCTATAAATCAGTCTTCATCAAGGTGCTGATAACATACAAAACATACAATCAAATATACAGACATTCATTCAACTCGGATAACAGATTTACATAAATGGAATTACAGTATTATCAAGTAAAACATGTAATTATTTTACAAAAATCTTTCGTGAAACATAAATAAAACACACACACGTACTTGTTACTTAATAGTTATCAACCAACTTAACTTATACAAGAAGTTTCTAGTTGAGTAATGTCGAAAATTGTAAAAATCTACCACTAGCCAATCAAGGGCCAAAACAATTGTCCATAATGTTATCTCAAAATCCCAGAATAAATGGAGCTGAGATTCTGAATGTCTGTATAAATAACATTTCGAAAGTTTGTTAAGTTATTGTCCGTAGCCAGTATCCTAGTATCTTCAAATTGAAAAGAATGTTTTTCTTTTTGACAGTATTCTACTAGGGCACATTTGGAGCTTAGATTTGGTTTTACTACGTTCCTTTTGTGTTCCTTTAAACCAAATCATTTCAATAATTTTTTTTACAAATTATTTTACAATAGATTTTCTATCTGCTACTTCTTTTCTTTAGTCACTAATATTCACTTATCTCAAGAATTTTTCAACAATTTCTATCCATCTCGATCTTGGTCTTCCTCTTCTTCTTCTTCTTCTAATTATGCTTTTTATGTAATACCAGCTTAGGAATTCTTTCGCTTGACATACGTTTTACATGTCCTAATTATTTCATTCGTTGTTCCTTGACAAATATTGTAATTTTGTGTTGTTCGTAAACTTTCTGATTGGTTCTTTAGCCCTCTTCGGTTTTTAATCCTTCCAGAATTTTCCTTAATATTTCCAACTGTTCCTCTTCTGTTTTATTGAGCACTCATGTCTCGCAATCATAGATAGTTATTGGTCTTATTATCGTTCGGTATATACGTAGTTTTGTATTCCTGGATATTCTTAGGCTATCATATTTCTACTTACTTTTGTATTTGACAATACAGCACTGAATATACGACACTTATTTACTTGCGTACATCTCAACGCATGTGTGTTGAGTAATGAAATTAGTGTTCGCAAATGTACTAACAACGAAAATAAAATCCCAATCAAAGTAATTCTCGCTTCAATTAAGCAGCATGTAATAAAAAGCACGTGTGTTCGTACGTGAGTGTATGCGATGCTAGCCGGAGCCGAGAAGTAAAAACTATCCATGTATAACGGATACACGGAGCCGAGCTGAGCTAACTAAATGCAAACATAATTACTGATTGATGTAGTTCATCTGGACGATGTTGATTAACTGTTGCTATGGTTACACGGTGCCAAACCGGTCAACAGGAAGCGAACTACACTAATACTCTAGCTTACATATAGTCCATGGGAAAAATATGTGTTCCGTGTATATTTATTTCAAATAGAACTTTTAGGACCAATTTTACAAATGGTAAGTTCAATGACGACTTAATAGATTTATACTTAATAAAAGAATTCTTGAACCAAACATACAGTTCTACATGAGGATTTATCATATGCATGGTTATGACTTCATATTTGATTGACAGCAATGTATCTAAGCGTTCACTTTAAAATAAAACATAGGTTGTCAAATTCACCTCATTATTAACTGTCAAATTGTAAACGTTTTTAAATAACACATTTCCACGTCGTTGAAATGGACATGGTGGACAAATATAGTGAGGCGTTAGGTGACCTGTTCTTAAATTTGATTTTTTTAAACTGGAGAACATTAAAAACGAAATTATTTAATGCCAATAATAATTAGATTTTGACTACAATTAGTTAACCGAAAGTAGTACTTTATTTAAAGCTTTAAACTGTTTTTCCCAAAAAATACCTCTAAATACCATTTTTTCGCAAATTACGTTGTTATTAAATATAAAGATTTTTGGATTTTCTACTGATCTGCATAATTGTGTAAATCAAGTTAAGATTGGTTCCGGTTTTAGTAACGTCAAAAATAACTGTTTTCTTTTGGTCATACAAATTGTAAGAAGGAAATTTGAGGTATGAAATGAATTAAAAATATTCTAACTACAATAACAAAGTAATTATAAAACTACAAATTGCATGTACTGAAAAACTTATATAGAATATATTACTATAGTGGCGGGAGGTAATGTTTTGGACACATCAGATTTTTTGTTGTTTTAACAAAGTTAAAGCATAAAATATGAAGTATTTTTATTGTACAATACAAACAGATAACAGTAATATACACGAATCAGTATATTATACGCCTAGTATCTGAAGGATATATTTTGTACACTACACATATTTTTGGTAGAACAAAATATATTTTGGTAAAACAGTTATAACCAGTGTTTTTGCTTGAATATTACTCTGAATATTTGAGATGTTGATGACTTTTGAAGTTTAACTCTAACTTCCTACGCAGTATATAGTAAGGGATAAATATGTTTTTAACGGAGGAATTTATTTCTGATGTCGTTGATGTTTTTTTTTTTTTGATTTGTGAATGTATAAATGTTTTCTTTTTAATTCTTAACAAGATAATTATTCCGTTTGGCACTGATAAGTTCGGTAGAAAAACAATAGCCAGTTCTTTGGGAAGAAAGGAGATTAATTATGTTATTTCGATTGTCGCATTGAGACAATAAAGCAGCGGGTGTGAAACCGCAATCGTCACAATTCCGATTGAGATCCGTCACAAAATACTCCGCAATCAATCAAGTGGCAAACACTGACGAATTCCTAGAAAACCAGCTCATTTTTTCCAATCTGCACTTGACATTTCAAAATTTCACTGGAGTGAAACACGCTGCTAAAAAGCGACGGTAGGAGTTCGTGTTTTGTGCGGGGATCTTTTTGCTTGTGCTGCATTCCCCGTACTCACTCAAGGGCGATACAATTAGTAATGCATTTAATTTAGAGCTATCACTCGCTAGCCAAAGAAATGGTAAATTCAACGCTGTTGCTGTTTCTTTGTTTTGGACTGTCATTTGCAATTGTTCTTTCGACACGACAGATCACTGTAGTTCTGCAAATAAATATCTTCATCAGTACTATTTTTAACTGCAATTTAATTCGATTGCTAGATTGGAAGTTGATAAAATGTTAGATCTATTTCATTTCCTCATTCCCAAATGTTGAATTCACTGTAAATTTAATATACCGTGTGTTTCAAGAAAGTGTTGTCATAGACATTTAACGGATCACTGTATTTCTATAAATAAATATCTTCATCAATACTATTTTTAAATGCAATTTAATTCGATTGCTAGATTAGAAGAAATGGTAATTCAACGCTGTTTCTTTGTTTTGGACTGTCATTTGCAATTGTTCTTTCGACACGACAGATCAGCGTAGTTCTACAAATAAATATCTTCATCAGTACTATTTTTAACTGCAATTTAATTCGACGAAAATAAAAATACTTGATTCCTAGATTGGAAGGTGAAAAAGTGTTAGATCTATTTCATTCTTTCGTTCCCAAATGTTGAAGTCACTGTAAAAATTATATACAGTTTTGTGCTAGTATAAATAAAATGTATCAGTTTTCCTCTATTTTTGATTATGGCCTTAAAATTCTCTTTATGACTTCCTTGTTCGTTTATTAAATTACACACATTTTTTTTCTCTTTATTTAAACTCATGTCATTTGAAAGTGAGATACTATATTCCTATCATTAGTGTTTCACAAGAGTCTTGCATTTTTCTTCGCCTAGCATCAGTCTTGCAAAAAATGCAAGACAAGAACAAGACAAGAGCAAAATAAGGCAAGAAATTGTCTTACAATAAATGTGCAAGAACAACAAGATTATCTTCAATTCTTGTACTCTCGCATTTTTTTTACTAATTTTAAAACTAGATTTATTATAAAAGTCTATCTACATGTTAATAAAAGTACAAAAATATGTAAGTAATAAAAAATACAATTTTTTTAACATGAATGTAAATTTCATTTTCAAAAAATGTATAATAGTAATAATTATGTACTAAATAATATAATTATTAGAAATCATGTAACCAAGAGTTAAGACACAAAACTAGTCAAAATTAATTTAGGGATGGTCAAAATACAATACTTCCTTTAATTCGTACAAAAAATAATTTGTTAGATAAAGAAATTTCTAAAAATCCGAAAGGAAAAAAAAACAAGGCTCATATTACGAACTCACTTTTATAATAAATGCATTTTTAGGAAGCTTTCTTTTACATTATAATTTTATGAGCCTAGATAATAACAACTCTTTAAAAATAAGGTCGTGATATGGGAAATTTATGTACAGGGTATGTAAAATAGAAAAGTTTGAGAATGACTGTACGGAGTGCAATGCAATCAATATTGATAAATCATCAGAAGCATCCAATCAGTTACAAAAAAGCCAAATGTCGTACATTTGACTTACAGGTGAATTAGTAAAATTTTTCATCATGAATTATAAATTACAAAATGCCACATGAAATCTGAAATCAATAACTTTGTCATTATGCACTCGCTTACACCAAATTTTCCTTCAATTCAAACAATAAAAATTTAATTCAGGGTAAACTCTAACATTACTACAGCTATTTCCATCGCATTATAATGCTAAACAAAATATGAACATGCTTAGCATATCAAGCGCTATAATTGCTATAATCATTTGCCAATAAAATGACCGGGAAGATAACACAAATTACCTCTTATATACATATCTTTAATGCTAAATTGTCCATATGTTTATTCCTTTTTTACTTTGGTTAAATATATTTTTTTCCACTTATAATACTATTTTTATTCGGATGTGTCAAAAGCAATTAAAACTGCATTAGAGAAAGAAATAAAATACTATATTATTTTGTTAGTTAGATTATTGTAGTGATCTGTGTCATAATTTAATAAAGTAGAACCAAAAAAAAAATAGTTATTTCTATATCAAGGGACTAAAGTATAATTTTTATTACGCATATGTGTAATTAAAAATACTTTAGTCCTTAGATATACATTATATTTTTTCTGAAGTCGTTAAATTATTAATTCAAAACATAAATAAATAGCATTCTGTGTTTATAAAACGTCAGCTAGCTATAGAGACGGGGATGGCTGTGATAACAAACGTACTGTCAAAGTGTCAAATATTTTTTTATAATAACTAGCCCCGACCCTTTTACACCGGCGAGCAGCTAATCTAGAATATTCCAGAACCTTCTACACTCTATAAAATTCTCGAACAATAGCGGCGTCGCTCCTATCCTATCCTACTTAACTATTAGCGCGACTACCTGTCCAGACAGGTCAGCCGTGATAACTCATCTGCGGTGAGTGTCGCTCATTACAATAGTAGTACATCCTGCAACTTTTTTGAAATTTTATTTGTTTGGGAATATCTGATTTGATAAACGTCACAATTTTCTCTTTACATTTTTGCTAATTTTGAAACACATATTTGTAAAAATTGTCGTTTTTTACTTGACTGCGAACATAAAAAAAAAATCGCCAATGTATTAATTTTGGGCATCGTGTAAAAAAAATTGAAGGTTTATTTAGATAAACTATTAATAGCTAAAGTATTGTGATCACTTTAGATTTTTTATCTATTAAATGAATAATTGTAATTTGAATGACAGCAGGAAAACAAGTCATTTTCCGTGACATTATTTACTAAACCCTTCACATTTAAAGTATTCCCTCGAATTTCCCAGCAAAAAATCTCGACTTTGACAGATAGTAACCACAAAATAATCCACAACTGTCGAAAGTTTCCGTAAAAACTTTCCAATATCCAGTTATCAATTTCAATATTTGCCTGCGCAACAAAACAAGTGCTAGGATATTCCGATCTATCTCTGTGAGGAATGATAAATTCCCGTAACTATCAGAAACCCGGATCCAACAACTTTTAAAATCGAATTAAGATTGCAAATGAGATTGCGAAGTTAGGCGCCTGAAAAAACAACGACGAGGCAAAAATTAATCGCAGCTCACTGTGATCTCGGCTTTATACCGGATTAATTACCCGGAGTAGTTAATTGAACGGTCATCTATTTACCTCCGGGTAATTTCCCGGAAAACTCGCAAGAAATGGCGAGATGAGCGGTTTTCCCTACCCGCCACGTTATCTATCTCTGGAAAAACTAAGCTATATTACTGTTTTACATTATAGCAAGGTAAAACCGTTTTTAGTATGAGGAATTCACTTTGGAATCAATGGGGAAGTTTAGCGTGGTTGAAATTACATGTGAAATATCTTTAAGTCGTAAGCACATGAATAATTATAACTTCAAATGTAATTGAAAGTTAAAATTATTTTGCCAATTATTTATAATTAATGATTTATCTTTGAGCCACTCTGACGTCATAAGTGAGTTATGTGCTTGCGCAGAAGAGATGGTGAGACCTGACTTTTGAACGTAGGTTGTATCTTGAGGCATTACACTACACGCTTCTCGGTTGCTATGGGAACCCAGCGCGCGCTGGTTAAGATAGACGATACGTTCTCCGCTAGCCACTCTGACGTCATTTTTGTATAAAATTTCATTTTTTGGGAAATCTAGGCATCTTTGGGTGAAATTAAATGTAGAATATCACTTTTGAGGGCAATCTTGATAAAATAAAAAAATACGGTAAACTTCCCCATTGAATAATTACGATACAAGTATAATAATGGATGCAATAGACCACGTTAGTGAAGTTAAGATTTACATTTGGCGCGAAACCCTAATTCAAATCTGAGTGTATGCATTTCTTATGGGAGTACATTTTCAATTCACGATATTAAAGTATTTTGACGATTCTTAATTATAACATAGGGTTTTTTTTATATTCTAAAACATTACTCTTTGGTTTCCGTACAGAAAAAGTACAAATAAAAGAATAAATTAAGTAAAATTTGATTTTAAAGAAAGTAGTAACGCATATAGTAACATATGTCGTTACTTGGTGCAGCACGTTAAAAACGCCACGTTAAAGTGACAGGCTCAACTGAATACTAAGATAGCTACGACATACGTTTTCAGAAATTTGTACCTACTGTTTAAATTAAAGTTTATTAAATAATATTATGTTTTTTGGGTGTATATATTACATTAGGAGATAGAGTAAGAATATAAGGTTTTAATTAGATCAGGAATTAGAAAAAGTGGAGCAAATTTTGGTGAAAATATTAGAGCAATTTCTAGAGTAATTAAAGTACGACAAAATTCTTGCCTTACTGAGAGTTAGTAACTGATGTCTTCAGCTTTTAAATTTTGATACTGTATAACTAATTTGTTTAAGTTTCAATATTAACTTAATATTTTCTTTCGCCAAATAAAAGTTACAATAGAATAATTACTAGGAAATATGACAAATATTAGAGTAAAAATGTGAGGCTTTAAATATATCAGGAATTAGATAAACTGGACCAAATTTTGGTGAAAATATTAGAGCAAGAGTAATTAGAGTACGGCAACATTCTTGCCATATTGAGTGTTCGTAACTGATGTCTTCAGCTTTTAAATTTTGATACTGTGTAACTAATTTGTATAGGTTTTAATACAAACTTAATATATTCTTTCGACAAAATATTTTTTTGAAAATATTAGATCAATTTGAATGCGACAAAATTCTTGCCATACTGAGTGTCAGTAACTAATGTCCTCAGCGTTTAAATTTTAATACTGTGACTTTTCAACACGAATATAGAGAAAACTAATTTTTAATATTTTCTTTCGACAAAACATTTTTGTGGGCGCTCCCGTTGGGCCCCGTGGTTCCTGGAACGGATGGGGCTGCGCCGAATCGGTCCGGCTGGGGGGCGATGACCCCCGAGGCCGCGCGCCACCGCCGCTGCTGACTCGCCAAATATTCACCAACCAAATCGGCGAGCAGCGGGCTGTACACTGGCCTGACTTACGACAGGGCTGGGAAATCTTCAACTCTACCTTCCTTGGAAAAATAAATCATGAAACAGATCGGTACTTGAGGTACTTGAGGTCTTGTTCTGTAACAGGTACGCCACGCCTAGAGACGAATCTAGTACCTGACATACAAGGGTTTTAATTTATGAGTTTTACTTGCCTCAAAAGTAATCCACGAATTATATTAATGAACAACTTTTACACGAGATAAGGGTAACGATAGTCGCTGCCACCACTATCAGTTTATTTACAAATCTTGCCGTGATAGAAGCAGACAAGGGAATGTTAATAATGATAACAAACGCGGTTTACTATATGGTCAAATTGGTGCAGGGTAATAATATTAGAACAATAGAGTTTTACCTACCACATCACAAAGACAGGAATTGAAATAGGATGGGCTGAATCAAACACAATAACAAAATTATATCAATTTTAATAATCAAGCGCGTTTAAAAACTGCAACGCGTAACTTGATTCTATATAAACTCTAAATTCTTACTGTTCTAATTTACAAACAATTTTGAAAACCTTTTTACATCAATCTACAAATCAATATTAACCCACACAGAATATAATAAAAACTACTTACAAATTTACACCACGATGAGAGAGCCTTTACACACAGTAAAACAACTAATTGGTTATTTCACTAAGAAATACCAAAGTATGTCTGACGATTCAGTCAAGACATCCACAACAGTCGAAGATTACAACAAGAGAGAGAGAGATTTCAAACTTTGGAGCACTATTTAATCATTTAATGATAAGAATCTAAAAGTTCTCAACCTGTTTATCCGGCTCTTCTCATCCCCTAAGTATGAACTATGCTAAAAAATAATCCAACTATTGATGTCCACCGAGGGCATCACGTACCAGAAACGGACAGTTATTTCTTTGAAAACAAGCTTGAAGGCGCAAAAAGTGCATCTTTTACCATAAATCTGTCCATTTCTTAACATCTGGAGTATTACAATACCAAAAATTTACAAAAATGCACAGCCGCCAAGCGATCATGTTATAGTTCCATCTGGTAATATTGTGCGTAGATGATGTTTTAGTGTAGTTGGAATCTGAAATAAATAAGGAATGGGAAATCTTCAACTTTAGGTTCCTTACAGATAAAAAAATAAATTATGAAACAACCCTATACTTGAGGTCCTGTTCCATTTGGGAATTCTGTGGCGTAGGTGGTGTTTTAATGTAGTTGGATTTTGTTTTGTAGTAAATAAGGAAACTAGTGAAATAAATGACATATTGCACAATAGGAAAAGTATATAATAAAAAGAATTTGTGATAATTTAAGAGTAAATATGGATTTTCCTTATCTTACGAATGTATGCAAATTTTTTGGGTTTTTACATTTCATTATAAATCCAAACATTCCGAACCTTAAATTATGCAGATAAAATCTGTCCCATCTTTTATGCAACATGAAAATACTTAATTCAATTCTTTCTTACTTACCAAACAAATTCTAGTAATATTCACCTTATACCAATAGAAGATATCGGAACTACCAATAAATAGAAAAGATCAATTTGAACATATAGTTGTTTGATTAATTCATACATATCTGATTTGAATTAAGACACTAATTTCAAAGTACAAAACACTGATACTTCCATTCGTTTCATATCTTCAAACTTCCCTTCCAAATGAATAATCTTTTGCAAAATTTTATTAAAACGTTTATCGTTATCACTAATCCTAATTGCACTACACTTATTTATTTTTATCGCTCAAAAACTTGCAAAGAAAGAATTTTTGTCACATATTTTTCACCAAATATATTTTGACGTTGTCAATTTTGTCAACCGTGCTAAATTTATTAATAAAATTAATAAATTAATATTACTTTTGGGAAACAACCAAGAGATGGCAGATCAAAACGAGCCCAATGTCACCCATTTAAGTTACATGACCCTGGTTACCAGAAACTTACGACTTATGTTGCTATGTACGTTATACTTACATCAACGTCAGCGTGAAAAATTAGTAACGTCCACTGAATTTCTGAAAAACATCTTCATCTGTAACCTAGTAACGAGTGAAAACAAGCAAGAAAACCCCGGCTAAGTTGATGGAGTGAATTTAATAAGCATCAGTAATTAAAAAAGAGAACGCAAACGAATCTCGGTATACAGAAACGTGACAAGTAGATTCAATTAATACGTTACCCAATTAAAGTAGAGCGGCTCTAAAAACCTGCCCAGCAACCTGTCGCAACACGATGATAGACCCTGAGGAATGTAAAACACACAGGTTTTTACGCGCTATGTCTCTATTACGCGACAATTGTGTTGGAAAAGCGGTTTAGATGCATCGATAGCGACGCTTCTTGTTGTTTACGAGTGATTTACTTTGAGATTACTTTGGTTTTCAATAGTAACTATTAATATTAAACGTTTATTGACACTTTTATTATCATCCTCACAATATTCTTAGATGGAACAAGACTTCAACTATTTAAAGTACTTGTTTATGACAAGTTTTTCTTTAATTTTAGTGGTAACTATTGTCGGTCTACAGCTTATAGTGAAATGCGAACCACTCGGACACAGCGGTATATTGAAGTTGAGATTTGATTCCGTCGGAAAATGCTAATCAAGTGAACCATTTCTGCTAATATTTTACATTATTTGTAATTGATTTGAGAAAGCTTTTGTAGACAGTTGTTTATTATTTTCATCTGTTACACGTAGTAAACTAGTTATTGTATGCTTTACCGTTAAAAATAAGGTAAATTTTGATGCACGTTATTCCCGAACAAATAAGGTATAGCTATTAACATACCTAGGATAGTTATGAGTATCATAACCGTCGTAGATATCAATTGAATTTTAAGACATTTAGGGCCTGGTATGATACATAACAACCATGGTTTGTTCAATAGTTTACCGGTTTCACGTTATTTATAAATATTAATTTATATAACGAGTTTTCGTAATCTAGTCTGTATGGGTTGATATGACAACTATATTATCCAATTGTCCCACGTTATTTTGATAATTCTGTACGGTAATATTTTTACCATACTGATTTATCAAAATTACGTAGTATGCAATTATGACTTACCCTGCTTACTTGTGTGTATATAAACAAAATCTTAATATCCTGAAACTGGTAAACATGCTAAATGAATACCATAAAAATATACGTCAATTGGTTTTAGCGTTAAATGTATTTATTTTGACTGAAAAACTCCCTATTGCTACTAGATGAGTACAGTAATTGTTAACCTGACCTTGCAGAGACTGTAGACTGACAACTAGCTAACTCACTGACTCACTAAAATGCAAGTAAAATCTGTCATGAAACTAGTACCTTAGGTACTTGAAGCCCTGTTCTACATAGTAATGTTGTGTCATAGATGAATTGTTAACCTACGTCCTCTTAAAAACTTGCAGCTTGTAGTGGTACACATACAGTTTTTAGCCATCGTCGTTCTAGCTGGAATAGAAAAGACATCACGGTAAATTCATTCCATCATCCTACTCTCAAAATCACAAGCAGTTCTTATATGTGATCACAATAAAAGTAAAATTTCATGATTTCGAATTAGAAAATGCATATTTTAATGTACGATAATCCAAGGATAACTAACCTACCTCATTATCCCATGTTTACCGTTGCTCATCCCCTTTACCCCTGCACCTTCCTTTTCACCCTTCTCATCCCCTTTACCCCTTCATCCCCTTCATCCCCGTCATCCCCTTCATCCCCGTCATCCCTGCCGCCCTTGGCCTTGCGGCGGTGACGTCACTGCGTAGGGCAGCCTTGAACGCGTTGCGTAAGGGCTGGCGCTGTAGGTGAAGGTCTTCCGAGTTTACCAACTCCAACTTCCTAACTACCCCCCAGCGCCGCGGCGCGCCGATACAACCGACGCTCCGCTTTAATGCCGCGTGGGGTAATTGGTCGGGTTATGAATAAGGGTGATGGGGTGATGGGGTGATGGGGTGATGCAAGGTAGTGGTGTAGGACCTTTAGCTGGGGTGAATGGTGTGACTGTGGAAGTCAATTATATTCATTATGGTTTTATTGAGGTTTATCAATTAAGTTATATTATTTTATTGTTATTATATATTGCAATGTAGATAAAGTCTGAATTTATGCGTCTTTTAGTATTAAGGACAGATATAGCGTCAGACATCTGTCCAAAGGACCTCTGTACTCTGAGTTTTACGAACCTATATACCTATGCGTATAGTTTATGTTTTACTTTTATATCAACTTTCGTATGTTTAGTTTTTTTGATATTAAATTGTAAACAGGGTATTTACACTCTTCTCTTTCTTAATTAGTAATACTATAGGTCAAAAAAACACAAAGGCGGGGGACGATGTAAGGGCGCATTATATGACCTTTACCTGAGAGTAAATACTGTGACAATGCAATTCAATCATATCCATTATGGTTTTTTTATATTAAATTGTAAACAGGGTACTTACACTCTTCTTTTTCTTAATTAGTGATACTATAGGTCAAAAGAACACGAAGGCGGTGGGCGATGTAAGGGCGCATTATGGGACCTTTAGCTAGGGGTAAATACTGTAACAGTTCAATTCAATCATATTCATTACATTTTTATTGACGTTTATCAATAAAATTATAATAGTATTATTGTTATTAATAGGGATATGATAATACGACGAAAGTGTAAGGTAATGGTTAGTCCTCGGTATGAATCAATAGCGTCTATTAGCGCTAAGAGCAGATATAGTGTTTGACCACAGGACCTCTGTAATCTAAGTTTTACGTACCTATTTACCTACATACGTGTAATGTTTATATTTTACTTTTTTATGAACTCTTGTATGTTTACTTTATAAAATATGTATGTATTGTACAGTAATTAATTTTAAAACCGTCGTAGATAAGTCGCATGAAATGACTGTATTTTCAAATCCGTTGACGGATGTTATATGCAACGTTCAATGTGTACTCTATTTGCCATAGTAACTATGCGATTCAAATCATTGGGGGAAGGGGAATTGATGTTATCATCTTGTCGAGTGAAATCATTTGTCTTTTTGGAATCATTGGTTTTTAATCCTCGTAAAAATCCATGCTTACAACAAATTAGAGCAGTTGTTAAACAAGAGAAAAAATATAATATGTGTGTATTTAAGTTATAATTACGCATCATACATCAACATAATGTCCACAACAGATCTGTGTTTCCTTATTAGGGTTAAATAAGGTAAGGTTTAGATGAAGCAATTTGGTGAGTTTATGAAGTAGCGTTTGTGTTTAAACAACCCTCGTAAACCTCAAGTACCTTTATTATAGCGCTAATAGTGGATAATAAGCTTAGACATTTAGTCACATGTGCTTGACATCTGAGTTTGAACTCATGTTGTCAAAAATACACAGAAAGAAAAGATTCTAACAATTTTTGTAGTGACAATGGCAGAGTGATTGGTACTTTAGTTTATGTATCCTCCTTTTATGTTTGTTTTCCTAGGAATGTAGTGTATATATGATAACTATAATGTAATAAAATATCTGTAGGTAACTCATTTTACATTAGTTATTTTCATTTTTACATTACTTCATTCTAGTTACAGTGGTAAATTTGATATGTAAGAAATAAGGTCTTTTTCCAGTGATAAAACTAATTTATTATTGCTTGATATGGAGTCCAGTGGTGAATTTAACAAAGGCTTGATTTTCAAGTAATTCATAAAAACATTAAACTACTAGTAATAACCAGTTCGGTTTACTTTAGGTAGTAATTTGGAGTGTGAATATGTTATAAACTGTAGTTATGATAGTAGTGATAATAGTTTAAGTAAAGTTATGTAAGGTTAGGTTGGTGGAACCCCATTCACTTGTCTTCTTCGGTATTTTTAAGACCCAAAGTCTATCTCTCCTACCGGTTCATCTGATCAGTTTATCAAGTAATACCAAGTAGCTTGAAATTGTTTGACATCAAGTCCAGTAGTGAATTTAACAAAGCTTGATTTTCAAGTTCATAAAACATCAAACTACTAGTAATAACCAGTGTTTGTCGGTTTACTTTCGGTAGTAATTTGGAGTGTGAATGTGTTATAAATTGTGATTATTACAGTAGTGCTAATAGTTTAAGAAAGTTAGGTAAGGTTAGGTTGGTGGAACTCCATCAATTTGTCTCATTTAGAAGCTTCGTCTTGTCGTTATTTCAATATCAATGAAACCCTCATTTAGAACCAAGATGCAATCTATAATCTGGATACATATTACTATCATCACTATTGGCAATACATCCAGTATAAGTAAAGATTTAAAAAGAAAGAACAATCCAAAACCATGTTCATTTGTTGTTTGTAAGAGCTTGATTTTGTACCAAGATGTAGATATATATCAGTATCAAATTGGGAATACATTAAGGGCCGTTTTTTCCATCTTTGGTTACCTTAACCATAAATATACGTTATTTACTATTTCGATGTGATATTTTTATATTAACCGGCGGTTAAAGTAAGTGGCCCTAAATGTAACTAAAGATTAAGAAGGAAAGGACAAGGCGATACTATTATTCTAGTAGTGGTACTAATTGAAGTTGCGTTAGGTAAGGTTAGGTTGGTGGAATCCCATCTACTTGTCTCATTCGATATATCACTATCAAATTGGGAATACATTAAATGCAACTAAAGATTAAGAAAGAAAGGACAAGTCGATTATTCGAGTAGTGGTAGTAATGTAAGTAGCGTTAGGTAAGGTTAGGTTGGCGGTGTCTCATTCGGGAGCAATCAATCAGAAATAAATTACCACGGTGCCCGGGCGGCCCCTCCCGCGGCTGGCGCGTCCCAGTAAAAATCGATCCCTGCAGGGGGTGGCGCAGGCGTACTGCACTGCCCCCACAGCCAGCCCGTGAAAAATTATCTCCCGTGTCGAAAAAACTCCTGTCACTGTGCATATCGACCGCCCGCATCACCCCCGCCCCGTCTAGCTGTGCAGCCGTAATTAGGACCAAGATGCAAGCGGCGCTGCCGGAAAAATCAACATGCATCAACACCAAATTATACAGAATAACGAACATCTTCAACTAGGACCAAGATCACCATCGAGAATATAATAAATGAATTACTAATAATTAGGACTAAATGCAACCAACTCTGCCGGAAAAATCAACTCCCATGCATCAATACGAAATTACAAAGTCCATGTTCCTTCGTTGGTCCTAATACCTTCAACTAGGATCAAGATCACCATCGGGAATATCATAAATGAATGTGAAGGATTAGAAAGAAAGAAACGTACAATATTAATTGCATCAATCCCCGACCCGTTTTAGCGGCTGCAGCCGTAATTAGGACCAAGATGCAAGCGGCGCTGCCGGAAAAATCAACATGCATCAACACCGAATTGTAGAGAATAATGTGGGGCTTATCCATGTTCAGGATCAAGAACATCATTGGGAATATCATAAATGAATATGAAGAATTACGAAAATAAAAAATGCGATACTAATATAGGACGCTGTCGAAACAATCAACACCCATGCATCAATCCTAAATTACAAAGAAGTTCATGTCCTTTTGTTGGTTCTAATATCTTTAACTAGGTCTCAAATCACCATCGGGAATATATTAAATGAATCTGAAAAATTAGAACTAAAGAAACTTGCGATGCTAATATAGGACCATGTCCTGTCGTTGTTCTAATCTCAATGAGACCTTCATTTAGAACCAAAATGCAACACATTCATTGTAACCTCATCACACCATCATAAATTGGGATTACATTCAATGTATGGGAAGAATTAGAAAGAAAGTTCTTTCGTTGTTCCTAACACCTTCGTCTAGGATCAAGATCACCATCGGGAATGAATTAAACGAATCTGAAGTATTATAAAGAAAGAAGAATGTGATACTAATATAGGACCACGTCCTGTCGTTATAATCTCAACGAGACCTGATTTAGAGTCAAGATGTAATTAATTCATCGTAACCTCATCACACATCACCATCAAATTAAGATTACATTCAATGTATCTAAAGAATTATAAAAAAAGATCAACGCAATACTTATCCAGGTTCATGTTCTTTCGCTGATCCTTCATCTAGGACCAAAATCACCATCCGGAATATATTAAATGAATCTAAGGAATTAGAAAGAAAGAAGAATGCGATACTAATATAGGGCAATGTACTTCATTTAAAACTAAGATGCAACTCATTATCAAATTAGGTATACTTTCAATGTATCTAAAGAATTAGAAAAAAAGAATAACGCGATACTAGTCCAAGACCCTGTCCTTTCGTTGTTCCAATCATAATGAGACCTAAATTTAAGACCAAAGTTCAACTCATTCTTTCACATACACATATTACCACCAAATTGGAAATATATTCAATGTACTAGTAAGAAATAGAACCAAGTTGCATCTCATTTATCGTAACTCCCACAAAAATGACAATGAAATTGGGAATATATTCAACATAAAATGAAAGAATTAGAAAGAAAGAACCGGCCTACATTATATTTCGAAGTATTTGGGAGATATCTGAACCAATTACCTCAATAACCTAACCAAAGATGATGTCTATTACTAACCATTATTATCCAATATTGAATTGGAGGTTTGTCCGAAACACACTCTCCAAACAGTACCATTACTCCACCTCATTTTACACTATACCTACCTCCTTACCACGTCCTGCGATTACCACGTCCTGCGACGACAATGACATAAAAATTCTACAATCCCAATCACCCGTGCCTTCTCGGCGCCCATCAGGTACAGCGTCGCAGGGCGCCGACCTCTGCTATATATAAGCGCCACGCACGGCAGCGACGCGTGTGCGTAGACCGACGCCGGTATAAATAGCGACGTCGCGAGACGCTGGCCGCAAGCAAGGCTAGACGTCCCACAGACATAAACACAAACATGCGTCGCGAGCTGAAAGATGCACTAATCGCTAATCACCTGCTAGTTAGATGAGGTTTCTAACTGACTAGCAATTACCAAATCGGATGTATAATGTAAATACATGCTACTTTGATAGATGGATAATAGTGTCAAAAATAAGTAAATAGTGACCTGCAAAGAATGTAAGTGCGTTATAAACTTCGAGGAGGTATGAAATGAGGCGGAGGTTGTGGAGTCGAAGTTCATATAACCCTACGAGAGTAAATACATTTGGTACTTACATTACGGATCGTTTATACTTTGACAGATGGATAATAAAGTGACAAAAATATATAAATAAAGAGACCTGCAAGGAATGTAAGTGCGTTATAACCTTGGAGAAAGTATGAACTGAGGCGGAGCTGGTTGAATCGAAGTTCATGTAACCGTACAAGAATTGACATTAGAAACATGGATTATAAAGTGTCAAAAATAAATAAGGTGACCTGCAAGGAATGTAAGTGCGTTATAACCTTCGAGGAGGTATGAATTGAGGCGGAGCTTGCGGAGTCTAAGTTTATGTAACCGTACAAGAATAGTTATAATACGTACTTACACAGTGTTGATATACGACTCTTAAAGAAATTCCTTATTTTACATTTACATTTTATGTATTTTTCTCCCTTCAAATAATGACGGTAGATTTTTATAACACTACGTTGACAATGGTAACCAAATGATAAATAATATTAGAAACTTACAACTTATATTGCTATGGAAGTAACTTATACTTAATTATACAACATAAATTAATAAATGATGCAATTACAACTGGATTTACATTGTTAGAAGATAATTAAGTCATATGATTTAATGAAATAAACAAAGTAATAAAATTTTAGACATTTAGCAACATAGATTTGATATTCTCACGTAGGTCAAATTTGACAAAATTGTAAAATATTCTGATGACAGAGCAACTATATTATCTACTTATATATACTTACTTATAATTACACTAAGGTTGAGAAGACTAACATTATTGACCTAACGACAAGATTGTTTCTCGAGGTGCGAAGCAACCGAAGGATATAAAGAGCTGGTAGAAAGTTAGATATTTAACATAAAAATATATGAAATAGCAGGCTAAAATGTTGAAAATAAGTTCTGAAAGAAAACAGTCAAATAAGATCATCTCTGAAAGTAGCAATGTTTTTATTACTGCAAATGTTTCTAAGCCAACTTATTTTAATCTTAGCTGATAAGGTACGTTTGTAGGGGGTCAAGAATCAAAGGTCATGTTTAGTTGTCGCTTACCGTACAAATCACTGGTTCAAACCATGTACACCATACAGTCAGCTGTCTTTATTTAATTTCTGCTGTTGCTTGACAACCTGAAAAATACAAGTTATCTGAAAATATGTAACCCTTGACTGAAAATCTTTTTTCCTAGCATTATAATGTCATATTCGATAATATAAAGTCCTATTAATTTATTTTGAACTTAACCTATCCTAATGAAACTTAATTAAAACATATTTTTGCAAATAATTTATGAACATTGATCATTTATTAATATTCAAAGGTCGGTAAAGAGGATTTATAGGTTTATCAAAATAATTCTAACGAAGCTAGTTTTCTTTTTAAATTGACAGCTCATTTTATTTATGTATTTGTTATCAAAACAAAATATTTATAATTATTACGAACTTTACATATTATTTATTGCCAATATTATTTTTCAAATAGTGCATTGCAAGATTAAAATCGTCAACTACTTTTAACCAAGTTCCTTTTAGGAATAATAAGATTTTTCAGTAAGAGAGGTATTGGAATCATGCTAAAAATAAGGATAAGCACGTTTTGAAATCCCTAGAACACGATTTTAATATTTTTACGATGATGTCTGTTCGTGTGTGTGGATGGATGGATGTCGTAAAGATTACTCAAATACTAGTGAAAAAAAAGTAAAAATTTTGAATATATCATTGTGACACCCTAGATTAGATCTCATTAGATTTTGGTGTTTTCATGAAGATCTGAAGGTTCTGAAATATAATAATTAATTATGAATATATGAGAATTAATAATAATTTGTTTTTATAACATTATCTAAAATTTTATAGTTTATATTTGTTTCTACCTAGACCCATTAAACTATTACTAGTAAATTAATGATTCGGTAAATTTATTACAATTGCGGTTAATATTTTTATCTTAGGAAATAAATATTTTTTTGACAGTGACAGTAATTCTATTTGACAGTGAAAATATTATACAAATACTCTAAAAGGAATTGTATGAATACTGTTAGTACTAATTATTTTAAAATGTGTAAAGTGGACAGGAGAGAGGTTATGTGCTGGGCACATCATATTTTTATTACTGCATTTGAATATTTCAAAAAATTTAATATTAATCAAAATATTTTGATTTGACTATAAATTAAACAAAATTTATAGCTTGATAACCTGTACCAGTAAAAATAAAGCAAAAAGAAGTGGTGATAAATATAAATTAATTATGTATAAAACTACGAAAAATAAATGTTATGTAACAATCAAAAATTTATTTGAAAGTATATAGGTGAAACTAAAAAAATATTCAAGTTCAACTGATAAATCGTGTATAAAGTTATCAGAAATAATAGTCGGTTATCAACAATTTAAATAAACAAGAGTCATAAAAAGATAAAAATATATTATGGAAAAAGAGCGGCTTAAATTATGCGTGGACCAAGGAAAAATAATCAAACCCAAGTGACCTTAATACAGAATCATTTCACTCGCAAAACGAACAAAAATCATAAAAAGACGATGAAAACGAAAGTAGTTCACATAAATATGTAAACAGTAATAAAATAACTGGAGAACTTACATCAAACAAAACAAACGAAAACGGCAAAAACAAACAGCGAACTAAAAGACAACTGAAACAAAACAACATCGACGGGCGAAAAAATCGAAAAGTATAATCAGTGACGTCACCAGGCACAACTCTGACTCGACTCAAGATGAAACCAAAAGCAAAGCGACTTGGGCTCCGAAACTCAGGGCAGCGGTCGTCAAAATGTTCCCGCCCCAACGGAAAACTTTACCCAAACAATACTTCTGTTTCTGTTCTCAAAACATTATAAACAGTTGACTGTCACTTCTGTAGCATTTAAATTGGTATTCCTTTTACTAATCTATTCTATAACAGCAACGATTATTTATGGTTAATACGTACTTATATATATACTCATACATATATAAAGAACACTCTACAAGTCTACACTGATGTGGGAATGTCTCAAATTCATTGCAAATTTTAATTTCCGCCATGGTGACAGTTGACGTTTGACACCACTAACAATGAAAAGAGGAAGTCCTGAAGATCGTCTAGAAATCAAAAAACTGATATGGAATTAAGGGAGAAAAAATAAAAAAGAATGAAACAAAAAAGAGAAATCACCAATAACAAGAAAAGTATTGATCAAATAATAAAAACAACTTGTATACTATTGAAAGAGGAACAATAACAATAATCTATGAATCCAAAAGACAAAAATCACATGAATACAAGATTAAAATAATAATTATGTTTAGTGTCACCAAAATTTGAAATAAGTTGACTATATTGTCAGACTATAGTTTGGTAAAACAAAATCTGTAACAAAAGAATATCAAACCCAAAGCGGTAGCTCACTTAATCTAATCTGTTAAAAGAGTTATTGTTCCACAGAAGAATATTGTGGCATAAATCATAACTAAAAAATGAATCCTTGTAGTACTTGATATTCTGTTCCTTCTAGGAATATTGTGCTATATGTGATAGATTATTTTGATTTTATTTTTATCAATATATAGATTAACTATAAAATCATCTATAATAGAATGAATGTGTTGAAATCAATTGAACAATACAATCACAAGAAGATAACAAGATGCAATAGACAACTCATAGTTTAAAATTGCAAAGACACTATCCATACGAACAACCACGTTACTTTGTGTTGGGTACCAGCACATGAAGTAGCAGATGACTCGCAAAACAGAAAGCCAAACTATCCTTTCATGAGACCGAACCATCTTGTGGCATCCTGGAAAGCCACACAAAGAAGGAAATCAAAAACTGAAGATGAACTATGACAAGAATCCTTTCTGGATACTGTCCGCTAAAATGCCATCTACATATGATTGGTAAAGCTGAAAATAATATTTGTTGGCTCTGCGGAGAGGATGAAGAAAAGTCTTTGGACCTTACTTCCGGACAACTAAGTAAGGGCCAAGTTATAATAGATCTTTAGGTCGCAGTGTCTTAATAATAATAATAATAAGACCCCTCTTGCTCTTATTGTTGTTGTATACCTCAATCTCTCTTGTGAAGTTCTTTGTATTGGTATGTAATAAAGAAGATTAATATAATTAATGGTTTATTTATCTCACCTATAGTACAACATTCTTAGATAGAACAAGACCTCAAAGTACCGGAGCTACTTATTTTGTGTCATGTTTCACTTGCATTTTAGAGATGCAGGTTGTCAGTCTAGAGTTTCTGCAAGGTTAGAAAAAATCCAGCCATTGTGCTTATCTTACTTAATAAAAGGATCAGATAATAATACAACCCCATTTTTGTTATTGTTGTTATATGTCCCAATCTTAGGGCCGGTTTTGCAATTTCCTGATAAGTGTCTGATAATTCTCTGTTAAATTAATCCTCATGGTAACCACAAATTTTAGTTTTTCAATATCTTGTTAGCGTTACCAAGAGAATAAATTTTAGATGACAGGAGGATAAACTACCAGCTAGTTTCTGCAACCGATAAAATTTTGTGAGTAAGATCATTTTACAAATGTAAAATATTCTGTAGCATTCGTCAATTTTTTTACAGTTTTTAGTATTACTGTCAAAATGTGGAATTAATACAATGTATTTTGTGAGAGTGGCGACGAAAACGAATTAAGATTATTAATGTGGTGTATAGGAGTATGTTGTAAGATGTGAACCAATTGTGTACAAAGGGATGTAGCAAATATAAGTCTATATTATGACGAACTTGAGAATTGACAATTAACTGTGGCTGTTACTTATCAGTCAAATAAATGCATATTGAAAACGCGTTTTTATTACCATGGAGTATACTAGCCAGATAAATTTAATCTGTGTGGTAGTTAACAGGATCTTTGACAGTTGTTTACAAAAGAAGATAGCAAATATAAGTCAGAATTATGACGAATATGAGAGTTGACAATTAAATCTTTATTACCATGGAGTTTACCAGTCAGATAAATTTAATCTGTTTGATAGTTAACAGGATTTTTGACGGACAATAATGATTTGTCAGTTTTACTAAATTTAAGGACATTATGATCATTTTGAGTCAATACCATCAGGATTGTAGTCCTGCTGTGAAAATACCCGTTGTCGTATATTCGGGCGCACACGAGGGCGGGAAAAAGTTTGGGAATGTGCGGCAGAGAACAAAAGCAAAACATCTCCCCGTCCTCTCCTCTCCTCTCTGGTGCATAGTCGTGTGTGCAGCATGACGTCACTACTGCAGGACGGCCTGTCCTGGCATACAGCGTTGCCGGCTCGCCGCTCTGTGATTGGCTGCCGCGCGTCTAGAGGGTGGGGGCGGCCGTCGGGGAGGGGGAACGCCTCCCTAATGCGGGCAGGGACGGATTCAGGAACGGTCTCTGACCTATATGTACCAGAGTGTGCAGGAGGAAAAATTAGGGGAAAATATGGGACTTGACATAAACAGGGATCATGGTCATCCGCATCCGCATGGGAAAAGTGTATTGTGAGTATGCCTCCCTAATGCGGGCAGGGACGGATTCAGGAACGGTCTATGACCTATATGTAGAGGAGTGTGCAGGAGTTGAAATTAGGGGGATAAGAAGGGACATGCCATGAACAAGGAGAATGATCATCCTCATCCGCATGGTAAAAGTGTATTGTGAGTATGCCTCCCTAATGCGTGCAGGGTCGGATTCAGGAGTGGTCTATGACCTATATGTACCAGAGTGTGCAGGAGTTGGAATTAGGGGAAAAGAAGGGACTGGACAAAAACAGGGAGCATGGTCATCCTCATCCTCATCCGCATGGTCAAAGTGTATTGTAAGTATACCTCCCTAATGCGTGCAGGGTAGGATTCAGGAGCGGTCTATGACCTATATGTATGGAGAGTGCAGGAGTTGAAGTTGGGGAAAAAGAAGGGACATACTATGAACAGGGAGAATGGTCATCCTCATCCGCATGGTCAAAGTGTATCGTGAGTAATTTTAATGTGAAACATGGGTAGGATTCTATTTCGGGGAAAAAGAAAGGACAATACGAAGAACTAGGAAGGGTCTATGAGCTATATATACGAGAGATTATGCACACATTTAAATTCGGGAAAAAAAAGGACAATGCTAAAAACAGGCAAAATGGTCATCAGCAAGGTAAATTGTATCGTGAGTATTTTTAATGTGAAACATGGGTGGGATTCTATTTCAGGGAAAAAGAAAGGACAATACTAATAACTAGAAACGGTCTATGACCTATATATACGGGAGACTATGCATATATTCCAATTTGGGAAAAAGAGAGGACAATGCCAAGAACAGGCAAAATTGTCATCAGCAAGGTAAATTGTATCGTGAGTATTTTTAATGTGAAACATAGGACTCCAATTCGGGGAAAAAGAAAGGACAATACTAAGAACTAGGAACGGTCTATGACCTATATATAAAGGAGACGATGCATATATTCCAATTTGGGAAAAAGAAATGACAATGTCAAGAACAGGCAAAATGGTCCTCAGAAAGGACAAAGTGTATCGTGAGTATTTTTAATGTGAAACATGTGGTGGGATTCTATTTTGGAGTAAAAGAAAGGACAATACTAAGATCTAGGAATGGTCTATGACCTATATATACGGGAGACTATGCATGTATTCCAATTCGGGGAAAAAGAAAAGAACAATGCCAAGAACAGGCAAAATAAAACTGTATCGTGAGTAATTTTTAATGTGAAACATGGGGTAGAATTCTGTAACTTCGATTGCTATCATTTGGATTCAGGAATGGTCTCTGACTTATATGTAAGGGAGATTATGTATACATTCCAATTCGGGGGAAAAGAAAGAACAGTGCCAAGAACAGGCAAAATGGTAATCAGAAAGGTAAAACTGTATCGTCAGTATTTTTTAATGTGAAACATGGGATTCCAATTAGGGGAAAATGAAAGAACAATACTAATAACTAGGAACGGTCTATGACCTATATATACGGGAGATTATGCATACATTCAAATTTGGGAAAAATAAAGGACAAACCTAAGAATAGGCAGAATGGTCAAAATAAAGGACAAAATGTACAATGAGTATTTTTTAATGTGAAACATGAAGAGATTTATCATATCCATGGTTACGACTTCATATTTGATTGAATATAGTTGCTTGTCTCATTAAAAATGGAACATAAGGAATGAAATTATCAGATGTATTAAATTTTAATGATATAAGTATAATAACGAATAATTAAACAACAATTACAATAAATTTTCAAAAATTCATTCATTAACTGCTAAGTAAAGACTTAATCTGCTATAAAACTTTTGAATTACATATGATGATATTTGGGCAATTGTAATATTTTGAAAAATGTTTTGAATTTGAACTTTTAATACATCTAAATGTTTAAATTTTCCCGCAGTACAACCTTTTGATTTTAAAGGTCACCAGTAAAATGAATCTAAATGTGTAAGATCGAGAGATCTAGCAGACCATACTACTATTCTACCATTGCCTCTAAAGTTACTAATGATTCTTAAAATTATTGTTGCAATTGATGTAGGCCTGTCAGAAAATTTTATAATCCTTAGCAAATATAAGAATGAAGAAGAATGGATGTAAGCTATGTATACTTTCTCTCAAGCGTGTACAAAACATAACATATGCAGTATGGAGTAGAAAAAACTAATTTTTACGTAACGAACTGTCGGTTTTAACGGACATTAGTCCGTTTATTCGAGGTTGTACTTAAGATATAAAAATACATGATTTACTTGTTTAAGAATTACATGTTATATGTCAATAACATAAGAATATTCATATATGCAAGATACACAACACAAATTCTAAGAAATTTCAGAGCAGGTACTATAAATGATTGGCACTTCAATACGAATAGAATATACTTATTTATATTTTGATGTTTGATGATCTAAGTATGATTTGTCGATTTGAATATGTACAATATTAAATATACTATTAATCATCTTTTTTTTAAGTTGTTTGAAAACAGGTGTTTTGTAACCCTATATTTACTTCGGGGAGGGTTCAAAGACCTTGCCCCTATTTGCCCTTTTTTCTGCCCTAAATCTCTGACATCTAAATCTATTTATATTCCTTTTTCATCCCCCAACCCTAATGTTACATTCCTTGTTCATTCTTCCTGTTTTTCTCCCTTATATAGGTCAAATTCTCCCCTAAATTCCTTACTCAACCCTAAAATTATTAAATTATCACTTGGTCGTTGCCTACCCTTACGTTATTTGTACTTTACCGCCTTTGTAAGAGAGGTAAGCAAAATTGCATATAAAGTTGTAATTTTGGTTTTTGGTTATAACATTCTGATACCGTCGATTAGATCTGATTAGATTTTGTTGTTAATCGTGGTTAAAGTGGTGTATTCAAGAAGATCTGAAGTTTTTCTGAAATATCTTAATTAATTATAAGTATACGATAATTTTTGTAAATAATAATTTAATATGTCAGTCACTTTTAATTTACATTATAGTCATATAATATGGTTAAAATGAATTACAATTCTCAGTTTTTAAACTGATTTGAAATAAGAGATGCATTGTAAATAAGGACTAATGATTAGTCATGTGAGTCACATTTTTTAATTTACATTATAGTCATATAATATGGTTAAAGTGAACTACAATTAACAGTTTTTTAAACTTATTTGAAATAAGAGATACAATTTAAAAAGTACTAATGATCGTCATGTGAGTGAGCCACCAAGACAATCCCTCTGATTCGTACCTGCTAAGAATATAGAAGATAATTGACAATTACATTTTTTAATTTACATTACAGTCATTTAATATGGTTAAACTGAATTACAATTCACAGTTTTTTAAACTGATTTGAAATAAGGGATACAGTTTAAAAAGGACTAATGATCGTCATGTGAGTTAGACAGTGAGGCAATCCCCCTGGTCCGTCTCTGCTAAGAACACAGAAGATAATTGACAATGACATTTTTTTATTTACATTTTAGTCATATAATATGTTTAAACTGAATTACAATCACAGTTTTTTTAACTGATTTGTTTAAATAAGGACTAATGATTGGTCATGTGAGTTACATTGTTTAATTTACATTATAGTCATATAATATGGTTAAACTGAATTACAATTCACAGTCTTTTAAACTGATTTGAAATAAGAGATGCAGTTTATATAAGGACTAATGTGAGCCACATTTTTTAATTTACTTTATAGTCATATACATAATATGGTTAAAGAGAATTACAATTTTTTATCGTCGACTAACATCATAATGCTAATATTATTATAGAGAAAATCATGCATAACAATATGCTTTATGGCACAATGCCGAAAAGTGTTGTTTATATAAACAACAACAAAACAAAGTATATGAAATTCAGTATTATAGCATTCATGAAATAATCGTATTCACTGCGTTCATGCGCTAATTTCATTTATTCCATAATTCTGTACATTATAAACTAATTTCATAATATACTTTTAAACTGGTATGAAATAAGGGCTGCAGTTTAAAACTACTAATGATCGTCATGTGAGTGAAGCAGCAAGGCAATCTCCCTGATCCGTCCCTGCTAAGAACACAGCAGATAATTGGGCCGGGGGATTTGGCCTGAGTCCGCCGCTGCGTCGCCGCCGTCTCGGTGCAGCCCGGCTTGAGAGTGGCTGTCAAAGACATGATTAATTAAACTCCTGTATTCTCCGCAAGAGGCCAGATAGATGGATCTCCCGGGCGCAGCCCGAGCGGGAAAAATACCCACACTCATTGTGCCCAACGTCTACGAAAAACACAACCACCACAACATACCTCTGCACTCTTCATGCCAGCCCCCGTGTCTGAGGAAATGGAAAATAATCAACAAGGAAATTTGTGACCAAAATTAAATACCCACACTCATTGTGCCCAACGTCTACGAAAAACACAACCACTAGAACATACCTCTGCACTCTTCATGGCAGCTCTCATACCTGCGTAAATAACAGTAAAATATTCAAAATGTAAATGTGTGACCAAAATTAAATACCCACACTCATTGTGTTCAACGTCTACGAAAACAACCACCAGAACATACCTCTGCACTCTTCATGCCAGCCCTCGTGTCTGAGTAAATAGAAAATAATCAATAAGGAAATTTGTGACCAAATTTTTATTTTTAAACTATATTTCTGGCATTTGATCTTCACGTCATCAATTTCTGCTCCAAAAATTATTAAACTTTTATCTTGCATCTTTGTCGTTTACGCATAGTGATACCCACACTCATTGTGCCCAACGTCTACGAAAAACACAACCACCACAACATACCTCTGCACTCTTCATGCCAGCCCTCGTACCTGCGTAAATAGAAAATAATCAACACGTAAATTTGTGACCAAATTATTATTTTTAAACTATGTTTCTGGCAGTTAATTCTCACATCATCAACTTCTGCTAGTGTTTCACAAGACAAGAAATCTTATAATTTCTTGTCTTGTCTCGAAAAACAAGACAAGAAATTTAAATATACCTATCTTTGTCTTGCATTGCTCTTGCATATAAAAATCTTGTCTTGTTCGTCATTTTCTTGCATATTTCTTGACTTGCATATTACAATCTAGGGATTCCCCTATTCGCAAATGAACATATAATTAATTTTTGTGTGACATTTACCTTTTTATTTTGTTTAAAAAATATTAATGTCAATTATCAAATATAACAATAAACAAAGAATAATACTGCTACACTACTTAAAGGATTTTTTAACAAAACAGCGATATCTTTATAACAGTGAAGCTTTTTCCTTACTTACATATTTTTGTACTTTTAGGTAAATAAAATCTATATGTTAATATTACTACATTTAAAAATACATACTTCATTGTTTTCCTAATCAGTGACATATATTTATAAATCTGTTCTTATAATAAATATATACTCGTATTTCAAATTAACGAAAAAAGCAAGAGTACAAGAATTGAAAAAACTCTTGATATTCTTACACTTTTCTTGCAAAACATTTTCTTGCCTTGAATTTTGTAGCTCTTGTCTTGCATTTTTTGCAAAAATATAAGATTCTTGTGAAACACTAGTGGTAATACTACAGATTATAAGCAATAGTATTCGAATTAAAAATATTTGAATAGTATACTTTATTTATTAATCAACGTTTATTAATATTTACTTACATAGAACGTAGAGTCTGATGTTCATGACATTCCTAAAGTCTGCTTGTAAAAACGTCTTAGGAAGCTGGTAGTCATGATTTCTTAATTTTTTTCTTAATTTGTTAATGATGACTTGTCAGTTTGGATCTCGACTGAGACTCGATTCTCCGCACGCTCGGGTACTGCTTCTCTGCTGTCATTTACGAAGTCGACCGTTAAATTTTACTTGATTGACCGAGGAACTCCGCTTTTTGTACTTATGACCGACAAACATTTCAATAACTGAACCTCGTTTGCAAGATTAGCACACACCTAACTAATATTCAAAATATTATTAATAGACATCTGTAACTCAGAAAGTGTGCTATGTAAAATATGTTTCAGAAGTGTAGTTCATATTATTCGTCTCAATTAGATATGGGCCTGTCAATCTTTCTCGTGGATGTAATGCTACAAACAAGTTGAAGGAGACGGTAACGTATATATTGTAACGTTTATTTATTTAGGTGAAGTGTAAAAAAATAATTGAAACACCAATTTTTATAACTAAGTTTAATATATGAATAAGAAATTATAAAGAGATTATAAAAGTAAGTAACAATATAAATCAACAAATATTAACATTAATTTAGAAGAAATTTTTATTAATAAATACATAAGCACTACGAACGTTTATTTAAACACTTAAAACTACGCAATATTTATTTGCACAATATATTTATATCACCAACTATTTATTTATTTCTACTTTACACTCTGATCGATACTGACTTCCCTGAACCGCCCGATGCGACCCTTATATACCTGCCGCCAATTAATCTCTAGAACATTCCAGAGCCTTACGGACTCTATAATTCCCAAACAAAGCGGCGTCGTTCTTTTTCAACTTGACCTTTAACGCGACTACCTACCCAGACAGGTCAGATGTGATGACTCATCTACGGTGAGTCTTGCTCGTTACAATAGGAAAATATGCTACCAATGGTGTGAGATTATTAACAAATGGAATTTTACTAAATATTTATATTACATTACATTGATAATATTTTGATTTGAAATAACTTCTTAAATCTGTATATTCATTTTTAAATCTTTTTACATATAAAATTTCTAACTTTTTAATATACAGAGGTCAGTAAATTCTGTTAAATATTTAAAAATGATTGATATCTAAAAATTTTTGTCATATCCTATTCATCAACCAGTCAAGAAAATCTTATAATCATTAAAATAATTATCTATAATAAAGTAAATGGCGAAAATATAAAAAATGGAAAATTATCTATTATTACAATTTCAGCAAATAAACTATAACGCACTGCATATATTATCATAAATTACTGTTAATTATTGAAATACAAGTGTCATAGATAATTTACTAAGGGTTGTTCACTCTCATGGTTAAATAAAACCACCAATATGAATTCAAATTATTTTCCCTCGAATTTTATAAATATCTCTCTTCAATTACTTTATCAAATTTTTGTTACATTCTCCAAATTTAACAAAACATGTAAAAAGCTTTATTTTGTAATATTTTTTACAGAGGAAATAGATGTTTTGTGAAAAAATTTAGTGGAAAATATTTCAGTTATTTACATGTTATTTTGCACAACAGAAGGTTTCAATTTTAACAAAACAATACAGTACGTTTTTATAATTTTTGAGGGTATCACAAATAAAGTTACTATGTTATGTATTTTTGTGACATTTGAAAAACCAATTCAATGACGATAATACTATATCAATATATCATTAATATCTACGACCAAATATCCAATAATGAATAATAATCACAATTTTTCAAGCTAACCAACTAGGTAAGAGGTATCTTACGGCAGATGAGATCAAGAACTTGACTCCTGGAGCTATAGTAAGCTTCATCAGAAAACTGGAACAGTTTCTGGAAAACTAAGTAAGGGCTGTGTCACGATATATGTATGTTATACGATACAATACAATTAATAATAATTATTTTGCATTCATCATTGTAGCAACATTTCTACATGGAACAAGGCCTCAAATGTCTTAAGATTATTTCGTGATAAATTTTACTTGTATTTTACAGGTTGTAGTTTGTTCCAAATCAGTCATACATTGCAGTACTTTGGGATTTGAACCCCAAATCTCACAGTTCGGTCTATTTAATCAGATTGTGCTAACTAAATGAAGCACTACTATTTAAATATATAAATTATAAAAGAATTTACTAACTTTCGTTGCCTCTAGAAATAAACTACTTTTAAAATTAAAGTTGTAATTTAATAATTTGTTAAAATAATTATACATTTCTGTGAATCTTATATCCGTGTGGTAACTGTACTTATTTTAATGATATTGTTAATATTTATCTTAATTTTTCTTAAGTTAATTATACGGTAGAAATCAGTGTACTGTTATGGAAGTGAAGAAACTAATTTTTCTTGTTTTTTTGCAGGTAGGATCGTTTCCTGATTCTTGGGGTCTACAATGGTAAGTGATTTTCACTTTGATATCTTTATAAAATCTTAAGAAAATCTACTAAACTTTTAATAATATAAACGCAACATACTTGATATACCATCATTAAAAATTTATTTGTAAATAATTATTATTTTAATATATACGACATACTACTATAATTAGTAAATAACTAAGTATTATACATCATTTTTCTTTTTGAAAAAAACTGTAAAATTACTTACAAAAAATAATAATAAACAAAATATAAAGTCATTTCTATAAGGACTCATGAAAAACAATTACTGTAATATTAATACCGTATTACTGATTTGTCAGAATAACATTGGACAATTGTGTAATATAACGTAACCATGGCGTCATATCAACCCATACAGACTTGATCACGAAAACATTATTAACAAGAGAATTTTTGTAAAATAATATTTATTAATAATGCTATATTTTTTGATGAATGTTATGAATCATACCAAGTCTTGGATGTCTTAAATTGCTAGCTCTATGAACTTATAATGCAGAATCCTACATTTAATATACAAACAGTTATATACAATCTTGAACTTATTACAATTGATTTGAAAATTCGTAGCATCTTTCAAAGTTTTGAGAACATTATTATTTCTGCAATGGAGGCAGCAAACCAACTGGACACCAGAAATTTGAAGGGGGAAAAAGACGAAGATCAATTACGGAGAGATTCGTACAATTAATTGAGTATAATGAAGATTTTAGACTTACTCATGTTCTAAGCAAATTTAAAGAATGGACTAATGAAGATTTATTAAAATACTGCAAAGATATGCATATGAAACTGAGTGAGAATAAAGTTTTTAGAGATCGAGATATTGATTGTATGGCTCTATATGAATAACTTAAAAATTTACAATGCTTTATAAAATTTTAAACTTACTCATGATCTAAGCCAATTTAAAGAATGGACTAATGAAGACATATTAAAACATTGCAAAGGTATGCATATGAAACTGAGTGAGATAAACATTTTAAAAATTGGGATATGATACTCATAACATTCCTAGGTTTGTTAATAGTTGTCATGTAAACTTTTTTTGACACTTTTCGAAAAACCATATTTAAAGTATCCACATTTCTTCCAACTTGCTTGTGAGTTCTCCTTTAACATCTTTCTCTCCGTTTCTTATCCTCCAGCCTTCCTGTAGCCCAGTTTTGATTTCTTCGTCTTGAAATTACTTAAATTTTAATTTCAAATGCTGATTTCAGTGAAATTAAAAGATAGTATTTAGTTTTTATCGTTATTATTGGTATACACAATGGTTAATTTATAGTTTTATACTATTTTCCTTGAATTCAATAGTGGTTCTATAACCCAATCTTGATCACATGATGATCAACTGTCATGTTAAACTTTTGATGACAGTTTTCGAAAAAACATATTTAAAGATCTACTTCTCTTCTCGCTTCGTGTGAGTTTTCCTTTTATATCCTTCTCTCCGTTCCTTATCCTGCAGCCTTCCTTAATCCTTAATAACGTGATGATCAACTATCAAGTTTAACTTTTTATGACACTTTCCAAAAACCTATATTTAAAGCACCCACTCTTCCACCTTCATGTACGTTCACCTTTAACATCCTTCCTCACATCCTCACATCCTATCCTTATCCTGCGCCTTCCTGTACCCCAGTTCCCGGTTCCTAATTCCTCGTCTTAATCCTGCGGCAGTTATGATCCTCAACAATCCAAATATGTTACATGCTATTACACTTCGTTTATTGATAATTATCATGTTAAACATTTTATAACAGTTTTCGAAAACCATATTTAAAACATCCACCCTTCTTTCAACTTGTTCATGTAAGTTTTCCTTTAACATCCTTCTTTCCATTCCTTATCCTACAGCCTTCCTATAGCCCAGATCCCAGTTTCTCGGCTGATATGATACTCATAACAATCCAAGTATGTTACATGCTATTACACTTCGCTTCTTGATAGTTACCACGCTGAACATTTTATGACAGTTCTTTTCCACCTTCATGTTCGTTCTCCTTTAACATCCTTCCTCACTTCCTCACATCCTCACATCCTCACATCCCATCCTTATCCTCATCCAGCCTTCCTATACCCCAGTTCCCAGTTCCTCGTCCTGATCCTCGTCCTCGTCCTGCGCCACGTTGTGCGTGCGCATTAGTCCCGTCTGTGTCTGGCAGGAGCAGGGCCTCGGCGCAATGTGAAACCCTTGAGAAGGTCGCGGCCGGCGAGCCGGTCTCTGCCTAGACATAACACACACATACAGGCATGAGCATGAGCATGAGCACCAGCACAAGCAAGTAGGAGTACTAGCAAGTAGGAGTAGTAGTGAGGCGGGCTCTCAATAGACGCGAGTTGGAAAAATATAGATGAATTGTAAAGAGATTTGATTTTATAGTTATAATTAAATAATGTTATTTCAAATACAATCTATACTTTAAAAAAGTTGATGAATTTATATTGTTGTACCGTTTTATTTATTTACGTGAAGTGTAAAGAAACAATGAAACACGAATATATAATATAATTATATTATATATTATTATTAAAATAAGTAACACTATGAATAAACAAACATAAACACTATTTTAAGACTAATAATTATTAATAAAAACTTAAACACTAAAGGGCCGGTTGCATAAAATTTGTTATGTTTATCCATTGGTTAAATTTTTGACTGCAATGCATTTTTAATACGTTACCTTTGTAAAAACGTCAAGTTAACCAGGTGATTAGTTAATTACACTTTATGCAACCGGGCCTAAGATTATTTATTTAAAAACTTAATTCTACGCAATATTTATTTCCACAACATTTATATCACCACCTATTTATTTATATCACCAACGATCACTACACGAATCAATATTATACTGTTCTCGCAATCTTCTGCTCGGGGTATTTATAGTAGAATAATTAATTGCTAGAATGTTCTCTAACCCTCTCGTATACAGAACAATTGTAGCGAACGGATTTATTTAGGTGAAGTGTAAAAATAATTGAAACATGAATATTTGTATAACTAAGTTTAATAAGCGAAAGATAATAAAAATAATTCACACTATGAATGAACAAATATAAACACTAATTTAAAAATAATAATTATTAATAAAGACCTAAACACTAAGATTATTTATTTAAACATTTAACACTTCACACTATTTATATACACGATATTTGTTTCCACCATCTATTTATGTTCACTACACGTATTAATATCAGACTGTCATCGCGATCTCCCCTGCTCAGGCTTAAATAGTAGGGCAATTAAGTTCGAGAATGTTCTCGGACCTTCGGGAGGTAGCACAATAGAAATGCTGCGAATACCCAATTTAAATAAAAGTGGAACAAAATAGACTAAAATGTGAGGCAATAAATAGATTAGGAATGAAATAAACTAGAGCATATTTTGAGACAAATAAAAACAGCAATTTAAAAAATATGTATAGCGATTAAAATGAAACGAAGATGAATATTAAAACGAGAATGTAAGACAATAAGTACGGATTATAAAGTAAATTAAATAAACTATAAAAAATAGATCAAAAATAAGTAGAGGAATGAAGAAGAAAATGGAACAAATAATACAGCAAGATTATGAGGCAAATAAATAGAGCACATTTTGAAGCAAATATACAACTGGAATTACTAGGACATAAATTCAAAGAAGTACTGCTTTCGAAAAAAAAATTAATACTTGCACTATTGTCTATTAATATTACAGGAGTAACTTAAACATAAATTTATCAACTTTTCATTAAGTATAGATTGCATTTTGAAATAATATGATTAAATAAATACTGCAAAATCAAAACAGTTGTTATATTATTTCTTATTGTGAAATCTGCAGATTGAGTGATTAACTTAACAATCTCATGTGCAATAACTCATCTCCGGATAAACAAAAACATTCCCTCGAAAACATTCACGCATCGAAGCGAAAAAACTCAGTGTACTGCGATCCAAAAATAAACCAGACAAAAAACAAAACGCCCGCGAATAAATAAATGCACATCGCCTTAAATCAGCGTCCTGCGATGCAGCGCGAGACAGAAGAGAATCAGTGTTACTTGGAACGCAAAAACATAGCAGGCTGTGCTACTACCCGACCCGAAAATATCCGCTAGACGGGCCAAGGCACTCCGAGAAACCAATTCGGAGAGAGAGAGAGAGGGAGAGAGAGACAGAGAGGGGAAACCCAGGCCAAGACGTCTGAGATCCCAAAGTCTAGTAACCGCTGACTGTCATATTTTTTAGGAACAAGTTCAACTCTTGTAAACATTTTTGTTATTTTGTTCTAAATTTGAACTACTTACTAAATTTAGACATTAATTGACATTATGCCAGCAAAAAGAACTACTCATTTTGAAAGTTTTTCAAAAAAAAAGTTAATATATTACCTACTACTTTTATAATTATTTACAGAAAATCTACCGACTTAATTTAATTTATATAAAACTTAATAGAACGCCATTTGTTCAACCGTTACGAAAAATAAACTAAGGTAGTTTATATTTTCTTGATTACAATTACTTTCATACATAGAAACCTATAGTTTTACACCAATAAAATATTTTTTTAGCGTAATTTGATAAAATATATATGAGTATCCGAAAGTCGACTGCTGACACGATAAAATGAATTATTAATAATTTGTACTTACAGTATTAGTACAATTCCTTTTAGAGTATTCGATTATTATTTTTATAATATTTCCACTGTCAGTTTTAATAATTGTCACTGTCCGTGCGTTGACTGTTGACACGATAAGATGAATTATTAAAACAATTAGAACTTACAGTATTAGTACAATTCCTTTGAGAGTATTCAATAATTATTAATATTTTTACTGTCAGTCTGTCAATTATAATAATTGTCAATGTCAAATATAAAACATTTATTTCCATAGGAAAACAGATTATTATTAAATATTAAATTATTATTTACAAAAATTCTCATATATTCATAACTTATGAAGATATTTCAGAAAACCCTTCAGATCTTCATCAAAAAAGCACATCCGTTTGCACGATTAATACCAAAATTTAATCAGACTTAATCTAGCATGTCACAATATAACATTAATGACAGCTTTTGAAATAATATTAAATTATTATTTACAAAAATTCTCATATATTCATAACTAATGAAGATATTTCAAAAAACCCTTCAGATCTTCATCAAAACAGCACATCCGTTTGCACGATTAATACCAAAATTTAATCACATTGAATCTAGCATGTCACAATATAGTCATTACTGTCAGACTCAAACTCTTGTTTTACGCCTTTGAAAAGAAAAGAATTGTTAACGCAAAATGAATAATTATTTCTGTGTTAGGTTATTGGGAAGTCTAGAGGTCTAGACGATGCGGGTATATATACTAGGGTTAATCATTACTGCATGTGTTTAACATGTAATTAGATTATGTACTTGTTTATTTTTTATGCTGTGTTTAGTTGATTTCTTGGTTAATTGAACAAGTTAAGATATTCGGACAGGTGCAAAGTATACGAAGTTTAAAAGGAATTTTACAGTTTTTTCTCTGAACTTTTTTGGTATTACTTGTAAGTAATTAAGTGTAATATATACAAAAAAATATTATGAAATGCAATGATGGTATATTAAGATAAATATATAGTCTTATTTTAAGTGATTTTTCTTGCTGAGATAAATTAGCGAATAGTTTTAAATATTTTGATATGAAATGCTGTCTGTCATATTTTATTCCATTAGTTATAAGTATATTTTTGTAAGAACAGAAAATATTTTTGTATATTATTGTAATTTCTATACGATATTTTATATTTTATACTTGTACTTTATTTTATTTTCAGCCCTAATTCTTTTCTTATATAATTCTTCCTCTTTGGCATAGTTAACATATTGAGTTGTTAAACTGTTTTAAATGTATTACATTTTGAAAATATATATTAATTCATATAAATTGTAATACAATATTAAAAAAATATGCACAAAGTTTCCAAAGTTATGTTCAAAAATTTCTTATCGGTAAGTTTAATTTCGAACAATACGTACCGTGTCTTGTCTCATATTCGTAAATCTGGAATGCTAAATAACAATTGCAGATCATGTGATTTAAATCAATTAATTTAAAAAATTGATGTCATTTAAACCTGATTTAAATCATTTATTTAAATCTACGAAACCTTGATTTTTAAGTTGACAGTTTTACGAAGTTCATTTTCAAAATGCATACAAAACTTTTCTCACGACAATAAAATTAAAATAATTTTATTAATTTATTCCTAATTCTTAATTGAAATGCACTCAAAGAATAAAGTTTGTATTAATTTTTTATGAACTCTATAGTCAAGGAAATTTGTTATTAAAATATATGCCATTTACTTTATTTCATTACTTTATTCTTTAGGGAATTAAGTTGTCATGTGTGTGTCAGTTGTCAAACATAAAAAAAACAATTTTTTCGAAATCGATACTAAAGTAGACGATATCACTCCGCGAAGTTAGCCAAAGTAGTAGCTAAAGTTAAACATTACAGACTTATGTCAAAATTTAACTTTACGGACTCATCTGTCAAACTGAATTAACCTATATTTTAATAGTATTATATTTTTGCAGTTTATTTTAGCATTACCTAAAATAACAAACATGTCATTTTATAATGTTATTGGTGAATTAATTTATTATGTACCTTTGATAATAATTTATCTGATTTCATGCAAACGACGTCTAAGCAGGTGTAAACATAAAAGAAAATTATAAAGAAATATATGACACTTTGACAGTACGGTTGTTATCACAGCCAACCTCGCAGCCAACCCAGTCTCAAAAGCTATGTAGCTGACGTTTTACAAACACATAATGGTGTTTATTTATGCTTTTAATTAATAATGTAACGATTTCGGAAAAAAAAATGTATGTCTAAGGACTAAAGTATATTTTATTACTCACATGGTTTTCATATGTGTAATAAAAAAATATAATGTAGTCCCTTGATATACAATTAACTATTTCTAAATTTTGACTACTATGGTTAAAGAATGACATTAAATTAATTTAATAAAATATATAAATATAGTAAATATAATGTATATCTAAGGATTAAAGTATATATTATTACTCACATGGTTTTCATATGTGTAATAAAAAAATATAATGTAGTACCTTGATATACAATTAACTATGTCTAACTCTATTTTCTAAATTATGACTCCTCTGGTTAAAGAATGACATTAGATTGAATTGGCGCTCAATTGTTTAGTCTAGCACACGGTTTCTAAACGTCAGGAATCTAATCTAGTATGTATTTATTTATTTATATCGTATTTCTAAACTCTATGTCGCCATGAACTTCACAATCGCTTGAATATAACAGCATTGAGAACGCTGCTTGCTTGTGTGGAATGATAAGGAGAATGAAAACAATTTCAACGTGTTATCTGCGCAAAGACCTTGACTCACATTGTGATAGCGATAGCCAGGATTTATCTTGAGATGGACAAAGGACAGGGACATACTGTCTGTTCCTCTGGATCTCAAGAAGTTGAATAAGAATATGATCTTCATTTAATTTTGTCCATTTTTGATTTCCTCTCATTAGAAACACAAAGGGATTTTTTTTAACAAAGTTGATAGCAAATATCCTTAATTAACTAAGAACCAATTTAAATCATGAGCGTCAACTACTTGTGGACATCGGGACTTATACCCCCAAGGAAAATTTATTTTTCATGTGTTCATTTACCTTACATTTTTTTACATCGGTAATAAAGCCCTGAATTATTATAATTTTAATTATTGTACCTCCTTCCATTTTTAAGTCAGCTGAAACCAGATCACATTCTGGAGCAGATTTAACAGCTCTGGATTGTGCTCTAATTTCAGTAGGTCTAGAATTAGAGCATTCTAAAGTGTTTACTCTAATTCTAGGTCTGCTGAAACCAGAGCACATTCTGGAGCAGATTTAACTGCTCTGGATTGTGCTCTAGTTTCAGTGGGTCTAGAATTAGAGCATTCTAAAGTGTTTACTCTAATTCTAGGTCTGTTGAAACCTGAGTACATTCTGAAGCATATTTAGCTAGTTAAAAAATTGACATTGATAATTGTCAGAATAAATTTCGTGAGAAATATGTACGGAATAAATGAAAACAATATCTTTCTTTGCAAGTTTTTAAGCGATTAAAGTATCAATCTCAGCTACTGTTTTACTTTTAACTTAATTTTATGTATGAAATATGAATATTAATTAAAATGGCCACATCAGTTTTTTATTTTAGAATTTATATTTTGAATTAATTTATTAATTTTAAACAGTGTTTAACAGATGACATGTAAAGTAATGAATTATTTCATCCCTTGTTAACCATGAATGATGATTCCTTGAGATCCCGCCCGATTGTTTGTTAGGTGTTTAGCCAATGAGAACGTGACACGCATGAGGATAACATGTGAACATCATACGGAATCCCCTTGATTCTCGTTTTGCTAACGATGTGGTTACGATTGTTTACAGACTGTAAAAATAAAACTGATGCAAGCTTCGTTCCATTCTGTTGTACTGTAATATTTTCCTTTCAGTTTTCCTTTTACAAAACAACCAAAACTGGTGTGAAGATAGAAAACAAACTTCGCAACGAAAAACAAAAAAGACGCTACTTTTAATTTAGGTTGCATATTTTTTATTTAAAACATCGACTACTTCTATTACTGGCAAATGTTCATTTTTAAGCATTTTTTGTATCTTAGACAAACACACGTAAAATATTACTATACTAATTATTACCCCAGATTCTTATTCTAATTTGTCTTCTAATCCTCAGTAAGTGTACACTTATTTGCGTTTTTATTTCTCTAATTATTATTCTTGTTATTTGCTTTAGAATCTACTCTAGTTGATCTAATTTCTGACTTATTTATTCATGATTTTTTTGTTCTATTCTTTCAAGTAATTGCTTTATTGAATTGTCCCACGTACTACAGTTACGTTGATAAATTCTTTAGTAATTTGTCCCAGAATTTGTTTGAAACTTAATCTAAATGCTGATCTATTTATTACCCCAGATTCTTGTTCTGGATTGTCTCCTAATCCCCAGTAATTGTACACTTATTTGCAATTTAATTTCTCTAATTATTACTCTTGTTATTTTCTTTGAAATCAAGTCTAGTTGATATAATTCCTATCTTATTTAATACCCCATAATTTTGTTCTAGTATTTGCCCTATTTAGACTAAAACGTGCTATAATTTCATAACTAATATATTTATTAGAAGATTATAAACAGGACGACTTGTAGGTATATGTAGATGGATGTGGTTCAATACATAAAATGATTATAATTTTGGTTTGAATGCTAAACACACGTGACAAGAATTGTACGACGCGTCGTTCAAAATGAATTGATCATTGGGGTTGTTGTACGCCAACCAGGGGTGAAATGGAGTCATCGTTATGAATGAACAGCGGGTGAATGAATGATGATGACACGCCGTGTGTGGGTTTTACGTTTACAATTTTACTACTATTTGTTGTTCCAAATCATTCTTACTACTATACTAACAATTTCATTTAAAACAAAGAATTATTTATTTTTTACTATTTCATTTAAAATTAATAAAATAGTGAAGTTTAGTTTAAGATGTTAACTATGCCTAAAAGAAGGATTTAATTTATATTTAATCTATTGTTATTATGAATTTATTGTTATTGTATTTTTGTGTTTATATAATTGTTTTTATATAGAGGAATGTAATGGTGTCAATATTTGTAAAGAGGGTTAAATTAGGCTAGGTTAGGATAGGTTGAGGAAATGTGTAGGGAAATAACGATTTTTTCTACGACCATTTTTTGGACGTTTGTTATTGCTACAGACACATATTGTAAAAACATTTTCATATCTCAGGGACTGTAGACAACGTGAGATATAATTCATATCTAACAATTGTGTCAAAAATAGTATTGTTTAATTTTTGTTTTGCAGCTAGTTTCTAGGATGCAGTAAAATGAAGACATCTTTATTATTAACATATAAACTAATTAGGACATAATATCGTAGTCGTAGAAAATGTATAGTGTACAACTTGCATGAATGTCCATTTCATACTTGTATGAAATGAGTACTATTTCATGCGTATTGTACAATATACTAATAATTTAAGTAAAATGTAATTTATTTTAGGTACTGTTTCACGCTTCTACCCTTACCTACCCTTACTACATTATCAATGAAGTTATTATTGTCAGGGTAGACGCTACAAGCAAAATAATAGACTTGTTAGAGAGATATTTCTCTAAGGGTTGTAATGACATAATGAAGAGGGTTGTTTAGATATTATGGTGATGATCTTTGTAAGTGAAATGGGGAGAGAATGAATACAGGGGTTGTAAAAAATGATGAATGATGTACAAATGATTAAGTAGAATTTAATGGTTGAATAACTTTTGTCTCATTGGGGTAGTAAGAACAGATTGTTTTAGAAGGGTAGTAAATGATTGAAGGGTACAAAATAAGTAATTTAAATATGAATGATGATGACAGATATGATGTATGAAGAGAAAAGAGAATGAATCCCTAATCTGGGAGATCTGATGTTGAATCTGGATCTAGAATAAAAGGGTGGATGATCATTATGATGAGAGTAATGAATGTGCTTGACATGGGTGATCTCGAGTAGGTTATAATGCAAGAGGGATGACTGGTAGTGAATGATGATGACTGGTAGTGAATGAATGTGACTCGGGTGGTCTGGGGATGATGATGACTGGTAATGAATGAGCTTGCCTCAGGTGATGGAAGACGGATGATGAATGTATGTATAGAAGTGCAGCAAGAGGAGATGATGATGACTCATAGTGAATGATGTTCTGGGGATGATGATGACTGGTAGTGAATGAGCGATAGAATGTGTATTTATGTAGAAGAGGGGATGATGATTATGACGACCGTGGCGTGTAATGACGATGTTATCTCGGGTAGGTAGTGAATGAAAGGGATTTGAATGATGACTGGTAGTGGGTAGTGAATGAAAGGGATGATGATGATGACTGGTAGTGAATGAACATGATTCGTGTGGTCTGGGGACGGTGATAACTGGCAACGAATGAGATATCTCGGGTACGGTATGATAGAAGAGGGGATGGTGATTATGACGACTGTGGTGTGAATGAAAGGGATGTTGGTGGATGATGACTAGTAGTGGTCGTGAATGAAAGGGATGATGATGACTGGTAATAAATGAGTTTGCCTCGGGTACAGTATGATAGAAGAGGGTATAATGATTATGACCATGGTGTGTGATGACCATGTCTATTTCGAGTAAGTAATGAATGAAAGTGATGTGGATGATGACTGGTTGTGGTTGGTGAATGAAAGGGATGACGATGATGACTGATAATGAATGAGCTTATCTCGGGTACGGTATGATAGAAGAGGGGATGATGAGTATGCCAATTGTGATGTGAATGTAAGGGATATTGGTGGATGATGACTGGTAGTGGTAGTGAATGAAAGGGATGATGATGATGAATGGCAATGAATGAGCTTATCTCGGGTACGGTATGATAGAAGAGGGGATGATGATTATGACGACCGTGGTGTGAATGAAAGGGATATTGGTGGATGATGACTGGTAGTGGTAGTGAATGAAAGGGCTGATGATGATTTGCGGTAGTGAATGGCGTAGGTTATCGTGCCGGTGCACGTGCTGGGCAGTATTGATTGCGGTGTGTGATGATGATGACTGGCAGTGGTAGTAAATGAAAGGGATGTGGATGATGACTGGCAGTGGTTGTTGAATGAAAGGGCTGATGATGATGACTGGGAGTGAATGGCGTAGGTTATGGATAGATGACAGAATGTATGTCTGTATCTTGAAGAGGGGATGATGACGATGTGTGATGATAATGACTGGTATGAATGAAGAGCTTTGGATGATTCCCGTTGGTGAATGGCTTGGTTATGGCTTGGTGCACGTGCTGGCAGTATTGATTGATGATGATGACTGGCAGTGGTAGAGAATGAAAGAGATGTGGATGATGACTGGTAGTGATAGCGAATGAAAGGGATGTGTCTGATGATTGGTAGTGATAGTGAATGAAAGGGATGTGGATAATGACTGGTAGTGATAGTGAATGAAAGGGATGTGTATGATGACTGGTAGTGAAAGGGATGATGATGATGACTGGTATGAGAAAGGGCTGCTGATGATGAGTGGCAGTGAATGAAAGGGATGTCTGATGATTGGTAGTGGTAGTGAATGAAAGGGATGTGTATGATGACATACAGGGGTGGATGTGGATGATGATGACTGGTATGAATGATGACTCCCACTGGTGAATGGCTTGGTTATGGCTTGGTGCACGTGCTGGCAGCATTGATGTTGATGATGACTGGTAGTACCGGTACACATGCTAGGCAGGGGTGGATGTGGATGAAAGGGATGTGTCTGATGACTGGCAGGGATGATGATGACTGGTATGAATGATGCTGGCTGGTGAATGGCTTGGTTATGGCTTGGTGCACGTGCTGGCAGTATTGATTGGTGATGATGACTGGTAGTGGTAGTGAATGTAAGGGATGTGTGTGATGACTGGCAGGGATGATGATGACTGGTATGAATGATGACTCCCGCTGGTGAATGGCTTGGTTATGTCTCGGTGCACGTGCTGGCAGTATTGATTGTGTGCAGTTGGAGGGGTGGGCGATGCACCGCTGCAGCAGAGTCGGGCCGCCGAGCAGTTGGTCGCGAGTGGCCGTGGCGTTCAGTGATGCTTCCGAGGCCCGTGCAGTGTGTGTAGTGCAGTGCCAGTGATGCCCGGCCCACAGCATGGCCATCAACTTCTCCGCCTCGTTCGCCGCGTGTCTGGCGGCTGGTCTCAAGGTGCCCCGCCAGATCATGTACTGTATCAGTCAGGGTGAGTCTAACAAACCCCCTTACATGGAATTACAAAATCAAAATCGATCATTATGAACTTAATATAATAATAAATTATATAATATAATAAAATCGGGAATAAAATTTATAATCACAAATATTTATTTGAACTATAATATCATCACTAGAAAAGATCCTTACATTTTGGCGCAAACATTAAAATTCAAATTCATCATCGATCTATAATATATAAAGTTTTGGACGCCATTCAAATTATAACAATCTTGAAACCAAAAAATCATCACAAATAAAATCAGGATCATTAAACATTTTTGGCACAAAGATTGAAATTCAAATTCATCATCGATCTATAATATATAAAGTTTTGGGCGCCATTCAAATTATAACAATCTTCACACAAAAAAATCATCACAAATAAAATCAGGATCCTTAAACAATTTTGGCACAAAGATTAAAAGTACAAATTCAGCATCGATCTATAATGCATAAAGTTTTGGACGTCTTAACATCAAAAAATCATGTCACAATTAATAACAAAATTACAAAATAAAAATCAACCATAAAAATATAAAATGATTCTCAAAAATTTTGGTGCAAAACATGAACTTATGAAATCAAAATCGATCATTATAAAGTTTTGGTTTCCATTGAAATTAAAATTCATTACAATTGACTTTATACCAATAACTCATTATAATAAAATCGGGAATAAGATTTAAAATTATCCTTAAACTTTTTTGGCATAAAGATTAACATCGATCTATAATAAATATAATATAATAAAGTTTTGGGCGCCATTCAAATTATAACAATCTTCACACCAAAAAATCATCCCAAATAAAATCGTAATGCATTAACATTTGGACGCCGTTGTAACATCAAAAAATTACACCACAATAAATAATAAAATTACAAAATAAAAATAAACCATAAAATTATAAAATGATCCTCAAAAAGTTTGGCGCAAAATCGATCATTATAAAGTTTAATTGCCATTCGAATTAAAATTTATTACGACCGACTTTATATCAATAAATCATATTATAATAAAATTGGGAATAAAATTTAAAAAGATTCTTAAATTTTGGCGCAAAGATGAACATCGATCTATAATATATAAAGTTTTGGACGCCATTCCAATAATAATAATCTTACATCAAAAAATCCAAATAAAAATCGATTAATTCAGTCGCAACTTAAAAAAATCATACCGCAATAAATAATCAGCAGTAAAATTATAAAATGATCCTCAGAAAATCTTGGTGCAAATCATGAAATTATAAAATCAAATTGGATCATTATAAAGTTTTGGTGTCCATTCAAATTAAAATTTATTACGACGGACTTTATACCAATAAATCATATTATAATAAAAGCGGGAATAAATTTTAAAATAATCCTTAAACTTTTTTGGCACAAAAATTATAATACATAAAGTTTTGCGCCATTCAAATTATAATGCAATCAATTTTAAACTAACAATCAAAATGAACATCGATCAACATACATACATCGTAACACCAAAAAGTCATACCACAATAAATAATAAAATTATAAAATTAAAACCAGCCATTAAAAATTTTGGTGCAAAACAAAATCACGAAATCAAAATCGATCAATATAAAGATTCCATTGCCATTCAAGAACTGTAGTCCAAAAATCAAATAAAATTAACTAAATTAAGAATAAAATAACAAAATCAAAATTGATTAACAAAAAGTTTTGGTTACCATTCAAATATCTTTACAAATCGTAACATAATTAAGAATAAAGAACAAAATTTAGATGGATAATAAAATAATAAAATTACAAACTTAAAATGTACGAGTATTATAAATTTAGATGTGACATTTCTTGATAAATTCAAATAGGAATAAGAAATAAAAACACAAAAAAACACATAAAATATAGTACTCCCAATTATACTATTGGACGTCGCATGGTTATTTTTACAAATAATTGACATGGACCACCAAAAATTTTTGCGGTATACATTTTTGTTTTACTTATTAAAAAAATATGTATGTACCACCAATTATAGTGTACTTTATTTTTGTAGAATATCCATTTTTAAGTAAGCATATTTATATTTAGTAATTAGTTTTTAAAATTTATATAATTTTTTTTTATTTTAATATGTCATTATTTTTTATATCAATTTATCGATAAAACAAAATCCAAGAATTGTGATAAGAGTCCAAAATTTCGTAAGCAAATATCGCCAAGTTTCTCTACATTAGTCTTATAAGAACGTCGCGGGCATCCCAAGCGTACGAACTTAGCGCAGACATACGACCTTCTCTGTATAACTACCTATTCAGATTCATGCAATTACCAACTTACGCGTTGTAAATTTATACTAAGTATGAAATCTATTACATATCAACAATATAGCTACTAGGTAAACAAATGTTTTATAGTACAATAAATATATTAAGCATCAATAAATAAAATAACAATTAAAATAAAATAATAGTAATGATAATAATAAATATAACTGTTAAAAAGTTCTTGTTCCTTCTCGAAATGCCTGTCACAGAATGATGAACTTTTAAAATGTAAAAATTTTGGAGCCCATTAACAGCAGCTCCTTATAGATGCTGTAAGCTTACCAAAAGTATTTAAGAATACAATTATCCTTATTGTACTCGCATCCTTGTTCCTCTTTGAATTGTCGTGTCGTAGAATAAATCATAAATAAACAATAATTTTTGTTAACTTATTATAACAGATGCTGTAAATTTTACAAAAATACAATTGTTAAAAAATAAGTTTTATTGTGCCTAAAGCCCTGTTCCTTTTGGTAATGTCGTGTCGTAGAATAAACAATTATTATTAAACAATAAAAATTTGAAAATTTTAAATTGCAACACCTTATGCAGACACTGAAGATATGTTGAAAAATTTCACTCATAAAATATTGTACATTATGCATTGTTCCTGCTAGAATTGTCGTGTTATAAAATGACAACAAATTGTTAAACAGTAAAAATTTTGGAATTTATTAGTTATAGCTCCTTACAAAACTATATTGACAATTGTCAGAAATATAAGTGTTAACAAATTCTCATAAGTATTATTGTACATGAGTCATTGTTCCTGCTTGAAATGTTGTGCTATAATATAAACGATTATAAAAATATATAAATATTCGTCTTTTGTATTAAGTTATAAGAAAATACAATAATGATGTGAAAAGTATGCGTTTCCAAACGTAGTCAGTTTTGACAAATAACAGTTTATGTCAGAATTTGAAGAATAATATAAAATTAAAAGAACTGTATCAAAATGGAAACTTGTGCGATTTTACAGGGTTGCACTATTTTCTAAGACCATTAAAATATTTGTTTGTTATATCTATGAGATATGTCAAGATATAAATTCATATCTCACAGGTCTATCAAAAATCGTATTGTTTAATTTTTATTTTGTATTATTTTTATTATTAAAATATAAATGAATTAGGAAATAACATCGTGGCCGTAGATAAAGTATAGTGTACAACTCTCTGTGAATATCCTTTTCATATTCGTATGAAATGAGTACCATTCCATGCTTGATCTACAATATACAATTTCATCATCACAAATCAAAATAAATAGTAATATAATGCAAAATAAAATAAATGTGAAAACAGCTACCCTTCAAAATATCACTGCTTTATACATTACGTATCAAAAAAAAGTAATAAATATTAGTTAATAACGTTTAATATTAGGCAGTGGTTAGCCAGTTGCTTTGTATTGTACATCTACAATATACAATTTCATTACCATAAATCAAAAAAAATAGTAATATAATGCAAAATAAAATAAATGTGAAAACAGCTACCCTTCAAAATATAACTGCTTTATACATTACGTATTAAAAAAATGTAATTAATATTAGTTAATAACGTTTAATATTAGGCAGTGGTTAGCCAGTTGTTTTGTATTGTACATCTACAATATACAATTTTCATTACCTCAAATAAAAATAAATAGTAATATAATGCAAATTAAAATAAATGTGAAAAATGCCACTCCTCAAAATATCACTGCTTTATACATTACATGTCAAAAAAACGTAATAAATATTGTTAATAACGTTTAATATTAGGCAGTGGTTAGCCAGTTGCTTTGTTGTACGGTTAGAATCTCGTAAAAGTCGTCGTAGACGAGCGAGGTGATTCATTGTGTCTGAAAACTGTCTCGCCTTTTGTGTTGAAATGAAACTTGTAGCGTACAAATAAATAAATATAAAAGAGAATTGCATTGAACTTGGAGATTGTAAAATGTTCCAACGACATTCTCAAACTTTGCTAATCACAACAAACTTTATACATACAAATATTCATTCACAGTACTTAATTCTCATTATTATGTGTCCTTGTATTTCTACAATAACTGATGTAGTCACATAAAATTTAGGATTATAATTTAAATAATTTTTCTACTTGCGTTTAATAACAGTGTTTAAGTTAAGTTGTGTTTAAGTTTAAAACAATGAAATTCACCAATTTCAATTAGGTTATTGATTCCATTATTTAGCTATTGAGACGGGGATGGCTGTGATAACAAACGTACTGTCAAAGTGTCAAATATTTCTTTATAATTTTCATTTATGTTTACACCTGCTTAGACGTCGTCTGCATAAAATCAGATAAATTATTATCAAAGGTAAATAATAAATAAATTCACCAATAATATTATAAAATGATATGTTTATTATTTTAGGTTGTGCTAAAATAAACTGCAAACATAATTCTATTAAAATTAGGTTAATTCAGTTTGACAGATGAGTCCGTAAAGTCAATTTTGACATAAGAGTCTGTAGTTTTACTTTAGCTACTACTTTGGCTAACTTCGCGGAGTGATTTCGTGTACTTTAGGATCAATTTTCTTATTTCCTCAGTTTAATTGTAACATAAAATACCGATCAAAATAAGTTTGCCAACTGAGTTAAGCTAAGACATGCTGAGATTTTGTACCATCTATGAATCTTGTACCATTGTGCCAGCTCTTAGAAATATAAACGAAAAGCTATTGCTCTAGAACTTATGAAAAATATATTATTAAGATCATCATAATCCCAGTCCATTTGATGATGTCTTAACTTACAACGTATACTGCATTTCAATTAGCTATTAACAATAATACCTCTTTTAAAATAAATGGATTTTTAAAAATATGTTACAAAAACTTGTTTGTTTATTTCACCAATTGGGTTTTCTAGATTGTTTAAATCGTCTTAAAACATAACATTTTCAAAATAAATAATACATTGTAAAATTATTGAAACTTCGTACTGACTCTACACTGATGGATTTTTAAATTTTTGTCTTATATTGTGTGACAATAAGATATTTATTGACAATGATAATATCTGTGTTTTGTTAAGTTTGAATCTAGGTTAGAATTCGTGTACAATATTTGATACTAATTGAGTACTATATATGGAATGTAATTCTTGTAATATATATTTCATATTGATATTAAAAATATATTAAAATTTATTTATTCAATTAACATTGCTTTTGGCCAGTAACCCACAAAATTCTTGTATCATCAACAATCAATTACTTTCTTAAACGCGTGGAGTCGAAAGAAATAATACCCACCAATATTCCCGTGAAAATTGCGGCAAAAACCCAAGATAACCGCAAAAAACAACGTCAAATTTCTTCGCCATTCGCTGACCGCTTGCAAAAAATCACAAGGACATCTTGTATTGGCTTTTTGCAAAATGGCGCACATAAAAATGCGAATTTCAAATTTACAACTCCGTTTTTTGCTCCAAGTTTATCGGCCTCTGTAAAAAAGTTGGCATTAATTATTAAATATTGTTTCGCATTCATCATGACGACTGTGACGCCCTTCATTTGTTTCTCGGAAGAGATGTCATTTGTTTTGCATTAGGAATATTAAAAACAAAAAAAAAACTAAAACTGCATTTAAAATGTGAACGAAATGTGAGATCAGGGGTTCATATTCCGATTATGACAAATCAAATAAAAATATCGCTATATATCAGTGATTTGGAACACACTATAAGCTGTAGGTCTGTTACAGATTGTTAGTAAAATTAGTTACAAACATTTAGGTTACTTTGCAAAAGATTTAAGAGAATAAAAATCTAAGGAAAAAAATGTGTAAATAACTTGAGTTTGTTCAATTACCTACATACTAAAAATACAATAATCTAAAATTTACATCATAAATAAATAACTAGATAATAATAATAAGCTGATACATTTGTATTATTGTTAACGAATATTAAAAACAAAAAATCACTAAAACTGCATTTAACAAGTGAACGAAATGTAAGATCAGGGGTTCATATCCCGATTATGCCAAATCAAATAAAAATATCGATATGTCCCAGTGATTTAGAACACACTATAAGTTGTAGATTTATTACAAACTGCAAGTAAAATAAGTTACAAAACATTTAGGTAACTTTGCAAAAAAATTTAAGGCAATAAAAATCTAAGGAAAATTAAGGTTGTAAATAGAGTTTGTTCAATTACTTACTAAAAATACAATAATCTAAAATTTACATCATAAAACATAACTAGATAACAATAATAAGCTGATACATTTGTATTATTATTAACAGGTACATATATAATAAAATAAACTACGTATGATTTTAAATATATTTAAAATAATTCAACAATTAGAAAGTCAAACCCATATCTTTAGAGATCCAAACACCTATACCTTCCAGTATTTGCGACCATGTTCCTTTTCGAAATGATGTGTTACAGAGAGAAAAAAAAAATTTATTTAACAGTCTCACAGCTTACTTTGAGGCCCACATGAAAATTGAAAATTGGTATCAATTTCTCAAAAATGGTATGAGAAATAAAAATTATGAGTACTGAAATGAATTCATCTTTAAAAAGTGCCTAAATAATGTATAACAAAATATTTTTTTGTATTGAAATAAAAAAGTTGTAAGCAAAAAATTTCAAATTTACAATTTTGTTTATATTTAGTCACCTATGCATTTTTTGGGAAAACAAAAACATGTATATGACCCCTATATGAGGCAACTTTTGTCTAATTTAATCGACTTCGTATCTCGTATCTCGTATCTCGCATCTAAATACAGAGTAGCTGTTAAAAGTGAAGGAATCTGGACAGGTATTTGATAAAATAAAAGAATTATATTCACTCCAAAAGACAAACAAAATGTCTGATCTTGTGCATTTATTTATAATTAAGAAATTCGTAAAGTGGAATATTATGCTCTCTCGCATTCACCTTAAAAACCTGAGAGTAACCATACGCAAAACCTCGTTCTCGAGATCCCAATGATTAATCAGTTTAATTGGTCACCCTGTATATGTAATAGTTTTATAAATAAAAAATATAAACAATTCTTATGAAATATAATAGATAATAACAAAGACCTTGTGGTTATCTTTACTCACCAACAATGAGGCAAAGTCAAACTTCACAGACTTTTTGCAGTTTATTTTACCATTACTATTGAATTTAGCCAAAGTAATAGCTAAAGTAAAACTTTACAGACTCTTATGTCAAAGTTTAACTTTGCGGACTAATTTGTCAAACTGAATTAAGCTATATTTTAATAATATTATATTTTTGCAGTTTATTTTAGCACTACCTAAAATAACAAACATATCATTCTATAATATTATTGGTAAATTTATTTGTTATTTAATTTTGATAATAATTTATCAGATTTCGTGTAGATGATGTCTAAGCAAGTGTAAACATAAATGAATATTATAAAGAAATGTTTGACACTTTGACTGTACGTTTGTTATCACAGCCATTCCCGTCTCAATAGCTATTATAGCTGACGTTTTACAAACACATAATGCTATTTATTTATATTTTTAATTAAGAATTTAACGATTTCGGGAAAACATAATGTATATCTAAGGATTAAATTATTTTTTATTACTCACATAATATAAAATTATATGTTGATGTACAAATAACTACATAATAATAAACGATTTTTTTGGTATATTTTTATGACTATTACTGTAAAATGAACATAATTAATAATCGCATATAAATCTATTTTTCAAAAGGCGACTAATGCAATAATAACAGTAATTTGAAAGAAAATCTCAACATTAGCATGAAATATAATTAATAAGTGTAATTATACATATTTTTCGTTAATTACAAATACCATAATTAGCATTACACTAACATAAACGAGATGAGAAGATAATGTTGATAGTAACTTTACGTTAATAGACGTTTATGAATTCATATTGCTCATGTATATGCTTCTTTTATTTCTGAAACAAAACGCTGTCGCACAAACGCCTACTAATTTACACTTGATAAATAAAAAGAAAAGGTTTGCATTTTAAAACGTTTGTCATATTTTTAATGAGCCATGGACTTCATTTGTTTCTTTATGTTTTGTTTAGATCCTAAGTTGATATACAAAAACAAAAATAAACAAACTTCTATAGTATTCTCTCCAAAGTAGATTTGAATGGCAGAATTAAAAAATATTGATTACAAAATAATTTAAATTTTAATATCAATCTATCTACAGTCTATTTCACTAGTAGTAACATTACCAATATTACCATTAAAATAAAAATAATATATTCTCGTACATATGATACGTCTGATAGTAACATGATATTTTTCATTTTTATATTCAGAACTGTAATATAGATTCTCATTTAAGTGTTTCTTATTTATAAATAGTTTTAATAAATTTCAAATATATCAATAAATTCATTAATACTTTATCATTAAAGAGGAGAACAATATTAATCAAATTTACTATTGAAAATACGATTTTTGTAATTGTATTTATTGAGGTATGAGTTGTTATGTTTCAGACACTTTTATCTGGTTTGGTGAGAGTAAAATAAAGTGGTAAAAACTATAGATGTCTGTATAATTTATATCATTATTTAATAACTCAACAATAAATTTTATACAATGTTCTAAATTTTAAATTTTTATAAGGAAATTTACTACAATTTCTTCAATATTATTTGTAATTTTGTTATTATTACAAACAAAATAACAATATTTTAAATTCAACAATGAACCAATTTTGTTTATTGACAGCAAAACATAATGCATTTTTCAACTGAGATAAAAAGCTGTTAAAATAAATTACTCAACTGAAGTGAGCTAAGGATGTACTTAAGTTTTTGTAAAAATAATGCGAAAAAAATAAAATTATAGTTGACCACCATTAAAGAATTCTTCACAGATTTGTAGGACACCTTTAGTAAATTAATTAATAACTGTCAAATAATGTACCTATAATTTAATTATTTTTTATCTATTAATGCCCTTTGTTACTGTTGCTATTTGAATGATATTGACATTTCGATGGAATAATTATTATTAAATCGTTATGTCAAATTTAATACTTATCTGTCAAAAGCGTAAAAAACAAAATTACTTTTATTACTTACTTATAAAAATCCAAATTTACACTAGTTCATTTTTCATTCTTTTGTTTTCTTTTTAAAACTGTAGCTAAATAATACTAGAAATAATTGCCTTACTTTAAGTATGCTGTGAAACAGTGACGCGAGATATTGTTATTTATCTGTTAAAGTGTGATGACAAATTTGGTTATAATAAATATATATTTTCCATGTTATAGTTGTCGATAAAGTATATATATTCGCATGTAATGGCTATTACTCATTTTAATGATTTACAACACTCGCTTTCGCTCGTGTTGGCATACTTCATTCTCATAAGTAATAGCACACATTACATGCTCGTTGAATAATATACTATAGCCTGGTTTATATAGCATTATCATAGTAATTGTCATAATTATTATCATAAAAATAATCATAAGAAATGAAAACGTTTATCCAACATTTTTGACATTTTTGTATTATACTCTGTTTTTATTTTTAAAAAAGCTTATCAAAAACAATCCAATGATTCGAAAATACAGAAAAATAACAAAGTCTAAATTAATAATTTGCTTTAAATTATAACCAAATAGTACAAAAACATGACTTTTAAATCCACAATCATTCATTCCAATTTAGAAAATTTTGCCCTTAAACTCTTTAAATTTAACCCCTTCTCTTCACCAAGCTACCCTCATGTATAACCCCATCCATCTCCCATCTCTGTCCGCCCTCCCTCACTCGTATCTCGCATCTCTCTCGCACCGCCAGACGTGACGTCAGGTCGCAACTAGCGCCACTCGCGGATGCAGCGCCAGTGCACCGCAACCAGCCAGACGCGTCGGGACGGCGGGCGGCGGCGGGCGACGCGCCCCGACGCCGCACGGGAGGGGGTGGCGAGACGGGCGTCGAGACGGAAGCGAGACTGGTAGGAAGCGGGGAAAACAGTTTTGAGGGAAAAAGGAAAAATTGTTTTTATAAAAAGAGATTCGTACAAAAGTTTTTTAAACGTAATTTTAAATATTTATAAATTTAGGCAAATCAATGTCTTTCAAAATATTTTTCATAAGTTATATATAAAAAAAGCCATGCATAAATCTATATTATAAAAATTACAAATCCTTGTTACCTACCAATTTTATAATTTTTTAAATATTTTACCGGTTTCAGGATTAACTTTTGTTTACAAAGACAAAAGTAAGTAGGGTAACTAAGTTATAACTATATCCTTTGTAATTTTTACAAGACAGTATGGTAAAAATATTACCCTTCAGAGTTGTCAAAATAACGTGGGACAATTGAATAATATAGTTCTCATATATCAACCCATACAGACTTGATCACGAAAACGTTACTCACAAGAGATTTTTATAAAATAATATTTATTAATAATGTGAAACCGGTAAATTATTGAACAAACCACGGATGTTATGTATCATACCAGACCTCAGATGTCTTAAAATCTTGGAATTCAATTATGATACTCATAACTATCCTAGGTACGTTAATAACTATTACATTTTAAACAATTTTCGACTTAAGTTACTGTTAGCCTACAAGGTCGAATTGTCATAGTAAAATTTATCCGAAGAAAATGAAATAAGTAAATAATTCTGTGAATAATTTAACAACAAGTAAAGCTAATTTCTACATCAGTGCACAGATATCTATATATTTGTAAACTACTATTTTTAAATAGTAAAAATATACAATTCGTTTTTAATGTGTGTAAATTTATTAAAGATAAAGCTTTCAAAGCGTAACTATTCCACTAAGTTAGTAGAATGCTTTCCCATTTATGTTTTACGCCATAATACTGTGATTTAATTGGATGATAAATTATGAGTGGAATTGTTAGTACAATTACGAATTTTGTAGAGTAGTAACAAACAAACAAGTGTCAAAAATGACATTCATTTAAGAATCATTTTTAACCCAGGTTGTCATTTCTTACTAAAGATATAATAAGCAACAAGGGAAAAATATTTTGTATACATCATATATATTTTGGAGTAATTTTAAATGAAAATCAATTACTAAAAATAAGATGCTCTTGCAACCATCTATACAGTTCAGATACATTGGTCATAGGATATAAAATAGTGTTGTCATTTTTGAATTGTAAAATACGAATCACTGTGAATCTAATAAATGAAATAACTATATTATTAATATTTGTAAATATAATAAGAACTAAATATTTTGTTTTTGTAGCTGTCAATATTTCTATATATGCCAATATTCCAATTTGATTTTGCATGAAATAATGACTCATTATTTCACTAGTGAATTAATGGAATCAATACCCTATCTAAAATTAGGTAAATAAAGAGATTATTATTAAACGGAAGAAGAAAAAGTATATTCGGTACATTTTTAAAAGAAAAAAAATTGGGAAATAAATATTTGCTGTAAAAAACAAAGTCGAAAACAAGTGCAGAAACAGTTGCATCTTAAACGGTGAGCAAACAAGAGCAAAAGAGTACGAGTAGCAGTTGAAACAATATCACACGAGCTGTGATCCCGTGTCATGCCATCTGGTTGTATTGTATGCTAATTCTCATTATGAATTTCATTCAAATGTAGCATTACAGCTGTTATTAAGTGTTTTGTTAGCAATATTGTACTTAGCTGAGCCATTACGTCTTTATTACTGAATAATGTAACGCGTTTACTTTAACGAGAGAGATATATTTCTTTATTTACCCATATCCAGCTTTATTTCTCAGCTTCTCTTTTTATTAACACACTTCTTTTATACTACTTTTGAAGACATGTTTGTTGTACAAATCTTCTTAAATATACTACTCAATTATTGCACACTTAAAATTAATAAATGAAAATCTAATGTAGGTATACCTATTAAATTATATGGCCAATAGTTTTTGAGCGACAAATTCAAAAAAATCCTTTGAGCAAAGTGCCCTTTTGGCATTTTCGATTGTAATAAAAAAAACCTGATGTGGTCTCCACATGACTTCCTTGTATGCTAAATTATATTTATCCAACACCGTGTAATTATAACGATATAAGTATGCTGTTTTTAGATAAATAAAGTAGGTCATAAGTCACTATTGAGCTAAATATATCAGCTCACTGTTTTTTGGTTCGTATCATAGTAACTACGTTAGAAAACCTTCTCTACACTATTTTGTTCCTAAATGTCATTTCGAAATTCCATCTGTCAAAAATCTTATATGTATTTTATATCAATGATTAAAATGTGTTGGATAAAATGTTGTATGGCACACGTGTGTTAATTACCTAAGTCACTTGAAAAAATAACACACTCGGCCTAACGGCCTCGTGAGCTAAACTTTTCTCGCGTGACTTATCTGTAATGTAACACACTTGTACCATAAATAACTATTATTTACCCATATCCAACTTTATTTCTCAGCTTCTCTTTTTATTAACACACTTCTTTTATACTACTTTTGGAGAAACGTTTGTTGTATGAATCTTCTTAACACGTTAACTGCCACCATTAAAAAAAAGGTGGGTCCCTTGGGCCATTTTTTCTTTTTTATAGATTTAGGGTGTTTTCATATTAGAAAATACAAGTATAATAACAGAATTGATTTTTTTTAATGTTGCTCTAAAATTTGAAGAATTTTATTGAGGCACAATATATGCACCCCACCTCAGTATTTTATCATTTCAGAGACTAAAAAACAAAAAAATCATGCGCTAAGAATAGGTTTTGGTCTGTCAGGCCACCGAGAATTAAACTACGTTCACAGATATGCGTTGCGAGGTACAAACGTTAGACCACGGATCATAATGTGTATTCAAACACTGAGGCACAAACGATGTATCTCAGAGCATACGAGGATATTTTAGTGAGACACATAAGATGTACCTCATGGCAGTTAACGTGTTAAATATACTACTCAATTATTGTTCACAGAAAATTTAATTAATGAAAATCTAATATAGGTATACCTATTAAATTATACGGCTAATGGTTTTTGAGTGACAGATTCAAAAAACCCTTGGAGCAAAGTGCCCTTTTGGCATTTTCGATTGCAATAAAAAAAACCTGATGTAGTCTCCACATGAGTTCCTTGTATGCTAAATTATATTTATTTTTTACTGCACTTAATTTGAACTTATTTTGCTCGAATGTTAGATTATTCTACGGCTAAGCATTCTTCAAGTTCCATCGTTTTCGTTTCATATCTTCGAACTTCCCTTCGAAATGGATCATCCATTAAACATTTTATTAAAAAGTTTATCACTATTCCTTATTACATTATACAAAGTTATTTTAATCGCTGAAAAACTTGCAATGAAAGAGGTATTCGTTTTGTATTCATTTATTTTACATACTTCTCACAAAATATATTCTGACAGTTGTTAATGTTTCCTACAAAAATTTAAAGCCGCCTAAATTATTATTTTTTTCGAAATCGATACTAAAGTACACAATATCACTCCACGAAGTTGGCCAAAGTAGTAGCTAAAGTAAAACTTTACAGACTCTTATGTCAAACTGAATTAACCTATATATTAATAGTATTATATTTTTGCAGTTTATTGTAGCACTACCTAACATAACAAACATATTTTATAATATTATTAGTGAATTTATTTATTATTTAGCTTTGATAATAATTTATCTGATTTCATGCAGACGACGTCTAAGCAGATGTAAATATAAATGAAAATTATAAGGAAATATTTGACACTTTGACAGTACGTTTGTTATCATAGCCATCCCCGTCTCAATAGCTAGTTGAAGTTTTACAAACACATAATCCTATTTATTTATATATTTATTTTTTAAGAACAACTCTAGATATAATAATGGTTTATAATGTTTTGTCTACCTTCGCGATAAGTATTACTTGATAAATTCGTTCAGATGCATCTAGTGCACTAAGAAATTGTTACGTCATTGTTTTTCTTTTGTTTTATCAGTTGATAACTGCTTCTCAAGACAAAAAAACATGCATGATTGTTTATTGACGATATAGCTTTTGTTTTGACGTCTTTACCTTAACTAACCTATGTTTATAATTTATAAATAATTATATATTCATATTTAGAATAAGGATTTTTATTTGTGTATTGCAAATAATTAAATAAGAAAATCTTTATTATTTATTGTTTTAATTAGCTTTAAATATATGCACAAAATTAAAATGATCTTTGTATGAAATAATGACAGATTTAAATAATAAATATTATCAAGTATATTTAGGTTCTTGCTTCTCTCGATATTTACATTCCAAGTTAGTTAAAAAAAAAGGTTTTTCTCAACTACTTTACCATTCGATTCTTCGGGAAAAGTTATATTTGCAAATGTTTTTTCCTCATATACGTTCTTTGGAAGGATTAAGGTGAAAAATAAAAAAAAACGAAAAAACCTAAATTTCAATTTTTCACCTTGAAACTTTTTGTCTTCAAAATTTTTCATTTTTTGGTCTTAAGTAGATATTGATGCGCTGATTCCAAATTTTCAAACAGAATTCAATTATCTCTTCCCGTTCTCGAGATATTTGAGTTCCAATTTATACCTAAAAAAATAGGTATTTTAGGTATACCCCTGAAATGGTTAGGTTTACGGTTTCGGCGACCTCACCATTCGATTCTACGGGCAAAATTACATAAGTGTACCAATTTTTAGATTTTTATCTCAACAGATACAATTTTTAGAAGGAAAAAACTGAAAATGGCCAAAATCGAAAAAAATCGTAAGGGGTGCATCAGGCATTTTTTTCGATTTTCGCCGATTTTCATTTTTTCGCTCTAAAATTTGTATCCGTTGCAATAAAAATCTAAAAATTGGTATATTTATGTAATTTTGCCCGTAGAATCGATTGGTGAGGTCAACAAAGTCGTAAACCTAACCCTTAAAGGGTTATACCTAAAAACCAGTTTTTTTAGGTTTTGCTAAAACTCAACTTTGAATACAAATATCTCGAGAACGGTAAGAGATAATTCAATTCGGTTTGAAAATTTGAAATCAGCGCGTCGAGTTCTATCAATGTACACTATTTCCTGAAATAAAAATTTTGGGCACAAAAATGAGTATTTTTGGGATATTTTGCATTTGTGAACCCAAATTTTGGTTTAATACTGTTGTTTGGTTTGGTTTAACTCTATACAACTATGATTTGGGGTTATAGGATTTGAAAATAAATAAAAGATATATAATAAAGCGACGGAATAAAATCAAAAACGCGTAATACGATTGCAGGTTTGAAATTAGCGCGTCGATATTTACTTAAGTCTACAAAATGAAAAGTTTATAAGAAGAAAAAGTTCCTCGTAAATATTTTGAAATTTAGGTTTCTTCGATTACCTTATTTTCATCTAATCGTTCCAAAGAACGTATATGCGGAGAACACATTTCTTTACAAAAGATTTATTTTCTTCTTTTTAAAAGTTTACAAAATAAATAATTGTTATATAATAGCGAACTTACTGACAACCAAATTTAAATGTCTTTACATTTTAGGTAAATTAATGTTTGATATTCGAAGCAATTTCCTTTTAATAAAACAGTCTAAAAGAAATCTAAAAATGATCATCATTTTATAAGTTGTTAAGTAATTATGCCAGTAGAATCGACTGGATTGTATATCTACTCATTTTAGAGATATACCCAAAAAATACACTATTTTGATTTGCAGCTTATGATGACCAAAATAAATAAACAGCATATTTAAACTACTGTACATTTTGTTCCTTAATGTATCTGTTTTTGAATATTAAGAGATAACCCAATGTATATTATTCTATATCAATAATATTAAATGTAAGATTAGTAGAGATGAAACCACATATAAAACTCCATAGGTATGTCATTTACACGGCATACAAATTACATATGTGTATCTTTACATATCTGAACAGGCGTGACGATCGTGTAGAGTTTGTTATACAGCGACAACATGCGTTACGAACATTTATTACTATTTAGAATAAATAGTTGCCGTGTGCGGAGTATAAAATATGCACTAGCCTAGCTGCCGAGAGCTAAACGCTGGCTGGCGCACGCATGGCTATTCGTCATGTCAGCAAGCGCTTCATCGCCCGTTCTACAGAAGCTGGTTAGAAGATTCGAAGTTTGATCTTCATTGGGAGATACATAGAGGGATAGTTTTCATAGAAATATATACTGTGCGTTCAAGATAACTTAGCCTATTAGGGCAATTCTCATTATCACTGCGGCTAATGGAAAGAAATAAAATCCATAAGCATACCAAAATAGAATGTAGTTTAATAAAGTTACGAATATTACGAAAAAAAAAATATTTTTATAAAAATAAACATTACAAATATTTATGTTTTATGAATCGTCATTAACATTTGTTAAAAAAAATATTTATATAAAACATATTATAAAATTTATATTTATAAGTGTCCGAATCCGTAGTAAAATCGACAACATTTATTACGAAATAATCTCTATTTGCTCATCAATTTTCCAATAGTGATTTTCTAATGATGTATGTTGTACAAAGGTTTAGGGTAATAGCTTTTAAATTTACTGACTTTAAATTTCCAGAAGGATTGTTTTCCCGGATATACCTTTTCATCTGTTCCCATGCAAACTCAATGGGATTTAATTTACACATATATAGCGGCAGACGTAGTGGTATATGACCGCTTTACTTAATAATTAAATCTATAGTTTTTTTTTCTTTTGGCCGATATTTATCTATAATTTCGATGAGTTCCGACTTTCGAAAAAATGCGTCATAAGCTAAATTTTGACGAGTAAAAATAAATATTTGACAGAACGCAACGTACAAATAGTGAACTGCGTTACATTCTGTTGACACCTCAAGTTATCTTACGAAGTAACAATAGGATCCTCCACCATTAGTAGCAAATTAGGAAATTGATCACTTATAGTCATAAAATATAGTTTAAAAAAGTTATCCGTTTTAAATTATTAGAGTTTATAGTGCCCTTAACATCTACGTCACAATATTACATCTTTCTCTCTCACACATCTACCCAATTCCAAATTCTTGCTACTTCCAACCCTACTGTCTGTGTCAGATGTCATATTTGACAATTAATCTATAGCTGACAATTAAATTAATTTCTTATTTCATAGACTATTTATAAGGAAAATTATAAGAAAATAAATAATAATTATTGTACCAAAATCCCAAGATATTTGAAATACCTTCTAAGGTACGGATAAACCATTCATATTGGAAAAACTTATTGGAAATGTGTTAATAATTAACAACACAATTGGTGAATACCTATATATAGTTTTCCTTCTGAAACCACAAAGAAAAAGAGAAAATCCTTGACAACATTTCGTCTGAAATTAACCTACACATTGAATACATTTGAGTTGTACTATTTTTACTTCGGTTTTTCCCTCCATTTTACTCTGAATGTTGCAGCGTATTTTTAGTCCTGCATCCTGAGTAGATGAACCTGAAGTCAGAAACAGATTCGTATTGTGTCATTCATAACTCATTCATTACCTATAGTTGGTTATACCAAATTTACTTTATTGGGAATATCAATATAGGAAGGTACTCTATAGTCTTATATTTGGAATGACAGTCATCTATTACTTTTTTTATCATCCCGGTCTACCTTTTAATAATAATGCCCTTTTTATTTGTAGATTGACTTTTATATGCAATCGGAAAATTTGTCGGGATAAAATTTAACCACGAATGGTATTCGGAGGACTATTTCCAAAATAAAAATAAATAAACAAAAACCAACTAAGACAGATATATAAACAATATGTTTCTAGGCACTCAAAATGTCAAAAAATAGTTATTTGTATATCAAGGGACTAAAGTGTAATTTTTTATTAAACATATGTGTAGTAAAAAATACTTTAATTCTTAGATATAGGTACATTATATTTTTTTTCAAAATCGTTAAATTATTAATAAAAAATAAATAAATAGCATGTATTTGTAAAACGTCAGCTAGTTATTGAGACGAGGATAGCTGTGATATCAAACGTACTGTCAAAGTGTCTAACGTTTCTTTATAATTTTCATTTATTTTATACCTGCTTAGACGTCGTCTGCATGAAATCATATAAGTTATTATCAAAGGTAAATAATAAATAAATTCACCAATAATATTATAGAATGATGTTTGTTATTTTAGGTAGTGCTAAAATAAACTGCAAAAATATAATATATTAAAATATAGTTTTCAATTTGACAGATGAGTCCGTAAAGTTAAATTTTGACATAAGTGTGTAAAGTTTTACTTTAGCAACTACATTGGCTTCGTTGACTGATATCGTGTACTTTAGTATCGATTTCGAAAAAAATTGTCGTAACAAAACTCACTTATAAAATACAACATTTTATTGTCTTAAAGAATGTGAAATTTATTTGTGACGGTGTTTTGACGAAATAAATCTTCGTAACTAGGTAGAATCTTGAATTTGAATTCAATTAATTCTAATTAGGTGAAAATTATTTTATTGTGATGTCATTTATTTTTTTTGATTGTCAATTGTCAAATATCTTCCTTTTTCGTATAACATAGTTGGCAATCCTTATTTTTACCATAGAAAGTACCTCCACCATTTTTTGGTAACAATAGAGAGTATACCATAAATAATAAATCTGTAGTGTTGTTTAAAAACACATGTCACAGAAATTAAATTTAAAAAGAGAGCAGTAAAAATAGTAGGTTATTCAACCCAAAACAAAACAAAAATAACTTGCATCGCATGCCTGATATTGCAGCTTGTAGCTCATTTTACAAAATAAAACATTGATGATTCATAAAACTCTAATACCATGTAATTGACAATAACAATACTAGTTATTTTATTAATCGGCGTGAAAAGAATATACTCTTGTTGGGGATTGGAACAACATGTCATATATTTACTACTAATTGAATCATTTGTCTTTCACTAACGTTCAATTGTTTCGAATGTACATTGTCAACTGGATCAAAGTATGTAGTTTAACACTGGAATTAATACAGTCGGAGTCTTCATTCGGTGTGACAACTCATTGGTAAATAATTTTGCAACCAGAATACATGTTAAGAAAACTGATTAAAAACTGACCTGTGTTCATTTATTTTTAAAATATTTAACTTTATATTAACAATATACAGGTTTAATACAATATATCCTTGTGCATATAACAGTGAAATAAATTACAGAAAAATTAAGTTACAAATTTTAACATTTCTATACTCATCTCGTCTATATCGTCTCGTTTCAACATTCGAGACAAAATCTTATCGAGACGAGACGAGACAAAAGTGTCTCGTTTTATCTTTTTAAACAAAATTATTATTTTTAAATAAATATTATGTAATGTGTTAATATATTTTTATTATTGTAAATTATTATTACTCTAAAATGGGTGTGAGATACTTCTTTAAAATTATTACCAGTAAATTCCTCGCATCGAAGTACCTATATATACAAATTTTCATTTTAAAATTTCCATTAGTTCAGCTACAATTACAGATTGAGTATCAGCCAATAGGAATCCATATGACCGGTAAAAATGCGCGTCTCAGGATATACCTATTATCCTGGGACGTTAGCACTCAGTCCCGCGGTGCGGGGCGCCTGGGCAGTAGTGGTCCTTTGGGCCTCCGCCCCGCCTGGTGGTCTGGCTAGACCACCTTCCAGGGCATCTCATGCCCTCGATGTGGTCTAGTTCAGCCGGCCGGGAATTGGAGCACGCTTCAGCGTGTGCTTTAATTATTGGCTTTCTGAAACCAGAGCACATTATGGAGCAGATTTAGCTGCTTTGAATTGTGCTCTGGTTTCAGTGGGTCAGGAATTAGAGCATTTTAAAGTGTTTGCTCGAATTCTTGGCCTGCTAAAACCAGAGCACATTCCGAAGCAGATTTGGCTGCTCTAGATTGAGCTCTGGTTTCAGTGGGTCAAGAATTAGAGCACTCAGAAGGGTTTGCTCTAATTATTGGCTTTCTGAAACCAGAGCACATTCTGGAGCAGATTTAGCTGCTCTGGATTGAGCTCTGGTTTCAGTGGGTCAAGAGTTGGAGCATTCTCAATTGTTTGCTCTAATTCTAGGTCTGCTGAAACCAGAGCACATTCTGGAGCAGATATAGCTGATCTGGATTGTGCTCTGGTTTCAGTGAGTCATGAATTGGAGCATTCTCAATTGTTTGCTCTAATTCTAGGTCTGCTGAAACCAGAGCACATTCCGAAGCAGATTTGGCTGCTCTGGATTGTGATCTGGTGTCAGCAGATCTAGAATTAGAGCATTCTAAAGTGTTTGTTCTAATTATTGGCCTGCTGAAACCAGAGCACATTCTGGAACAGATTTAGCTGCTCTAGATTGTGCTCTGGTTTCAGTAGGTCAAGAATTAGAGCATTTTGAAATTTTTGCTCTAATTCTTGGCCTATTAAAACTAGAAAAGTTTCAAATAAAATTTATAGAAGACAAAATTTTCTCTAGAGTAATTTGTTTCATTATACTCGCCAGTAAAGTCTGTATTTATCATAATAGTTTATTACCATAGCATGATTACGATTGCAGTTATTATTAATCGAAACAAATGCACCAATCACCATGAAATCAATCAATGAATAATTTTGCAATCATCTACGACACTCAACAAGTAATTAACAAATTTACGTCCGACAAATCATTGTTTATCAGGTTGTCGATCAACGAGGATAATTACAGCAGTAAAATTACTAAAAAGAGGTAATTGCTCTGCACATTTCATGGGTTTGTCAGTGTTTCCAGCAGGTTTATGGGCTTTATGTTTGTTAGATGCTATCGACTGAAGCTAACTGGCAGAAAATCTATGTATCTTTATGTCTGTAGCTTCATTTCACTCGTAATTAATTTTAAATATACAGAACACACACGACTACAAATCCAGATGCAGTTGTTATTTATTATTAAATACTCTACGATATAAAATAGATATGCTTGTTAATTTATATCAAATATGCAGATTTTAATTAAACCCTGTTTTTTATTGTGCATTAAAAAGTAAATAGTATAAAATGTTTATCTTGAATTGTATATTAATATATGTATTTTATTGTACATTAGTACTGCAACATGCTAGCTTGGCGACTGTTAATTTTTCTAAATTTTTAGGTAATGTAAAAGGTACGGTCGCCTAAGACGAAATCTAGTACCTGACATACAAGGGTTTTAATTTATGAGTTTTACATGCCTCAAAAGTAATTCACAAATAAATGAATAACTTTTACACAATACAAGGGTAATGATAGTCGCTGCCACCACTATCACTTTATTTACAAGTCTGCCGTGATAGAAGCAGACAAGGGAATGTTAATAATGATAACAGATAATAAATGGTCTAATTGGTGCAGGGTAGTAATATTAGAACAATAGAGTTTTACTTACGCGTTGTACTACCATGTCACAAAGACAGGGGTTGGAATAGGATGGCCTAAATCAGACACGATATTCCAACAATAACAAAATTATATCAATTTTAATAATCAACCGCAATCAAAAACATTTATATAATTCAAATAAACTACAACGCGTAACTTGATTCTATATAAACTCTAAATTCTTACGTTTCTAATTTACAAACAATTTTGAAAACCTTTTTACATCGATCTACATATCAATATTAATCTACAAAGAATATAATTGAAACTACTTACAAATTTACACCACGATAAGAGAGCCTTTACACACAGTAAAACAATTAATTGGTTATTTCACTAAGAAATACCAAGGTATGTCTGACGTTCAGTCAAGACATCCACAACAGTCGAAGATTACAACAAGAGAGAGAGAGTTTTCAAACTTTGGAGCACTATTTAATGGCAAAAATCCAGAAGTTTGATGTCTGTCTAAGATTAGCTACTATTAATCCTGGATTAGGAGAAAATAGGACAACATAATAATTTACAAATCATTCATAATTTCATGTTGCACTAATAATATATTTGACCACTGAGTGTATATAATAGATTATATGTTTATTTTAAGAAGTGGAGGAACAATTTAAGATCAGTCCACTTTCTACTTCGCCCTTTACACTTCCAAAACCTTAGAAGATTGGCAGTGAATCCCCTTAAAACTTTACAATTTTCCTTCCCACCTGTATATACAATTTTATTTATAGTTATTTTACTCGTATTAATATCGCGTAGTATTAATCATAAATCTATAAATAGCGTTAAAAAAACTCCGTTCAGTTTAATAGCTATGTGCAGTTTTTTCCTCGTGATAATATCTGCTTCAGTTTGTGTTGTTTACAGTAAGCACAGCGCCTGTGTGTATGCAAATAAATACAGAGCAAATAAGTAGGTTGCAGAGAGAACCAGGACGCGTGTTTAGAAAGTGTACTTCATTCCAGAGCAAATTATATTTCGTTTATTTCTAGTTAATCTCAATCATAAATACACATATTACTGATTAGAAATTGGTGTTGTCAGTTTATTTAAACTATATTGAATTAATGCGGCTTCTATTTACCGCAAGAGAAATATTTAATTTAGCTTCTAATTTCTCATTTCTGCTTCCTTCGTTAAGTGTTATTAAGAACAAAATAATAATTTGAAGTTATTAGTTTATTAATATTTAAACAACCTTTACCGATACACCACGTAGGTCATAAAAAAATAATAGATTCTAAACTTGGATATTAATGTATTATGCATATACTTTTATAAACTCTACAATATATGTATACAAATATTTAGGTGACGTTAATAGAGTAACAATGGCTAATATAACGTGAACATATTTAAATGTTGCAATAATTCTCAACATCAATGAAATTAAGTCGTTTTACGAAATGTTGTGATAAATTATAACAACACGACTGCGTATATTCAAATTGTACTTTCACTGAGCCAAATTATTTGATTTATTGTTACAATTATCAATAAAGTATGTAACGATAAACAATACCTAATTTTAATAATGTAATGTTTACTACCTGAGAGAAGGGTGCTCATTTATTGTGAAGTACTCTAATTCTTACCCTAATGTAACTGCATCAAAAAACCAGTTACCGTAATGATTACAATCTGCAAGAGAGGTGAAATACTCTAAGCCCAGGGGCTTATTTCACAAAACTACAAGTCTTGTAATACAAGTGTATCACTAAGCAACGCTTGTCAAATTTTCAATATGTGCCAATAGAATTTATAACTTGATAAACGTTGCCTAGTGATACACTTGTATTACAAGTCTTGTAGTTTTGTGAACAGGCCCCTGGTTGCATAAAACGTGATTAACTGATCAAATGGTTACCTTGAAGTTTTTACCATGGTAACGTATTAAAAATACATTGCTGTCAAAAATTTAACCGGTGATTAAAGTTAACAATGCTTTAAGCAACCGGGCCTAATTCTTGCTCTCTTGTAATTGGACCAAAATTACCTTCTGTAGAAATCAGTCACCACTACTACGAATTAAGCAAAAACTTGCTTATTAAGCGTTTTATTATGACTGTACTATTAATTAATTAATCGTGTTTTTAAGTTACTGATGTACAAATACTGTACGAAATATGGTATATTGTTTTTTATGGTGGTACATAATATTTTCCAAGTGAAACTTTTGATTTGACTACAATATTATATAAATAAGGTGGTACAATAATCAACAGCTACTACCAATTAAGCAAAAATTTGTGCCAATTAAGCATTATATTATGGGATGTACTTTATTAGATTGGTTTTTGTTTGGCCTAAAAATCGGTTACTCCAATTTATTGTATTTTTAAGTTTCTGCCATGCAAATGGTATACGAAGTATGGTATGTTGGTAGTACATAATATTTTCTAAATGAAACTTTTGGTTTGACTACAATATTCTTATAATGAATATAATATATTTAACCATTTCTGATATCAATATACCAGAGATATGGTAGACGCCACATGTTGGTCCAATAGTCAGTTAGTTGACCGTGCCATTGTTGCAGACACTAAATGGTAGACGAAGTACGCTGGTACAGTGTTCAGTGTGTTACCCTCCCTAAAACTAAGTCGCAATTAACCATTTCTCATATTAATATCTCAGAGAAAAGGTATTACAAATGGTAGACGAACTATGTTGATACCTTAGTCAGTTAGTTGACCGTGCCATTGTTGCAGACACTAAATGGTAGACAAAGTACGATGGTACAGTGTTCAGTGTGTTACCCTCCCTAAAAATAAGTCGCAATTAACCATTTCTCATATCAATATCCCAGAGAAAAGGTACTTCAAATGGTAGACGACATATGGTGGTGTAATAGTCAATGTGTTGAGAGCAATGTTCTGAAGTACGATGGTACCTTAGTCAGTTAGTTGACCATGCCATTCTGTTGCAGACACAGGGGCCCCGTACGTGTTGTATAAAGACGGCATGGACCGGCAGCAGTGGCCGGAGTACCCGGCGGCGGGGGGCTCGTCGTCGGGCTCGCCGCCGGGGGTGGGCGGCGCGGCGCCGTGCGAGCCGGCCGAGGTGGCGCCGGCGCCGTCCAGCCTGGCGTCGCCCGCGCCGTCGCCCTACCCCGCCGCCGTGGCCGAGCCGCCGGCGCAGCCCGCGCACGAGGAGGAGATGCCGCCCCCCGAGCCCGGCCTGGAGGAGCGGGGGTGCTTCGCGCCGCCGCAGCATCCGCCTCAGCCACAGGTGAGTCACAAACACCTGAAGAAGGGTTGTTGGGTTTAGTCATATGTTATCATTCCTCTTCTTCATAACTTCTGTCATCCTCCCTAACAGAACCTCTTCTTTTCTCCTTCCTCTGCGATCTTCTCTGCACGATGTCCTTAGATACATCAGAGTTTCCTCTTCCTTTCTGCAAAGCCTACATCTTCTCTCTTCTCTTTTCTTTCTTTCCAAACTTCCCTGCATGATGATGATCTTATCTAAGATGTACCAATCCGCCTCAGCCAAAGGTTAGTGTCACCCCTTGAAGAAGAGTTGTTGTCTTTAGTCATATACAGTCATACATTATCATTCCTCTTCTTTCATCCACCTCTTCTTCTCTTCCTCCTCTGCGATCTTCTCTGCACAATGTTCCTAGATACCTCAGAGTTTACTCTTCATTTCTGCAAAGCCTACATCTTCTCTCTTCTTTTTTCTTCCTCTCCAAACTTCCCTACACGATGATCTTATCTATGATGTACCAATCCGTCTCAGCCATAGCCACATAACAGTCATACATTATTATTCCTCTTCTTTCCTTTCTTTCCAAACTTCCCTGCATGATAATGATCTATCTAAGATGTACCAATCCGCCTCAACCACAGGTTGGTGTCACCCCCTGAAGAAGGATTGTTGTCTTAAGTCATATATTCTTCCTCTTCTTCATAACTTCTTCCATCCACTCTAACAGAACCTTTTCTTCTCTTTTTTAGATACCTCAGAGATCCCTTTTTTCTTTTGCAAAGCCTACACCTTCTCTCTTTACTTGATAATCATTCTTCTCTCCCTTCTCTACGAACGCAGCATCCGCCTCAGAGCCACAAGTGTCAAGTCCTGAAGAGGGGTTGTTGTATTTAGTCATACGCAGTCATACATTATCATTCCTCTTCTTCATTACTTCTTCCATCCACTCTAACAGAACCTCCTCTTCTCTCCTTCCTTTACAATCTTCACTGCCTACCTCAGATACCACTTGATAGGAATTCTATATAGTTCCTTCATAACTTCTACCATCCATTTCAACAAAACCTCCTCTTCTCTCTTCACTTGATAACTTTACTTCCTTCCACTGTAACAAAATCTCTTCTTCTCTCCTTTCTCTACCAACTTTCCTACAAGATATTCATACCTAAGATGTACCACCTCAGAAAATACTCTTCTCTTCCACAAATCTTACAACTTCTCTCGCCACATGACTTGTTTTTCTCTCTATTACCATATCTAAATCTGGCATCATCATGGTTTCTTTTCGTCCAGTAGATGCAGTGGAATTGAGCTTATTTGTATTATTTAGTATCTGTTGTTATAATTATTAAAAAACAGTGATACACAATAATACATCATATATCAACCTTCCTCTTTTTCATAACTTCTTTCATCTACTCTATCAGAACCTCTTCTTCTCTCTTATCTTTTCGATCTTCCTCGCATGATATCTTACATCTCTCGCCAATATAAGAAATCATCTTTTGTTTCTTTTGCATCGTCTTTCTATTTGTATTGCAGAGTACCCATTTCTTTTTTGGCTTGTTCCCATTTTCCATCTCTCAACTTTCTTGTTGTTTGTTCTTCATGCATTACTATATAAATGAAAAACAATATGTAGCCCTCAAAATTGTAGAACTTTATGTTGAGGTATACTAACAATAGGATGGTCCTGGATTCAATTCCCAAATAAATATTTTTCCTTATTATACATAGATCCTATTGATAGACAGTAGACAAACAACCTTATTGTTAATTTTTGAAAAATTCATGAACTTCACTGTTAGTTAGATGATATACCAACTGAGCTACAAAGTCCCGTGTAGTTTAAGAATCTTTCTCTTGTCTTTTGCTGCGTTTACAAGTATACTCTCTGATTTAGAGCATTGGATAATTGCCGACGACCCGACACATTTAGGACTTTGTAGCTCAATTAGTAGATCATCTTACTAGCCATGGGAAGGCCCTTGGTTCAAATCCCAATGAGGTCCAGGAATGTTGAGCTACTAAGTCCCGTGTAGTTCTTGAATCTTTCTCCTGTCTTTTGCCGCGTTTACAACTATTCTCTCTAATTTAAAGCATTGAATAATTGCCGATGACCCGACACACTCAGAATTTTGTAGTTCAGTTGGTAGCTGATTCAAATTCCAATGTGGTCAACTGTCTAAAAACAGTATCTTAGTTAGTTCCTTATTGTTGTTGTTAGAAGAAGAATAGTTATTACACCTTGTACTAACATATTGTTGTTGTTGCAGACCCCCTTGCTGCCCCAAGACCTCCAACAACAGCAACAACAACAACAACAACAACAACAGCAACAAGCCCAAGCGCAAGCCCAAGCGCAAGCCCAACAACAACAAGCCGCTTACGCCGCGCAACAGCACTACTTCAAGGAAGCCGCCCGCGGCATGGGCGTGGGGGTGGGGGGCCACGCCCCTCCGCCCCCCCACATGCTGGGCCCGGGGGGGTTCTCCGCGCTGCACTACCTCAAGCAGCCGGGGGTCATGCTCACCAGCCTGGGGCCTGTGGACACTGCCCCTTCGCAAGGTCTGGAGCAGTACGGGACCGGGCCGTCGGCGGCGCTGCCTGACGTGATACAGCAGCAGCAGCAGGCGCAACTCAGCGCCGGTAAGAAGAGTTGTGGATTAGGTTAGTTTGGGATCTAGGTCCTGAACTGAGCAAGGTGCTCTCCTTTCAAACACAATTGCGCATAGTACTGTCACAGAATAGGTTTATACAGAAGCGACAGTAAGACAGAATAACGAAAATTAGAGAGAAATGGGGAAAGTCACCGCTTATTTATAGTACTGTCACAGTTTAGGTTTATACAAAAGCGACAGTAAGACAGAGAAACGAAAATTAAAGAGAGATGGGGAAAGTCAACAAATTTAAAGGGCTCATTGTTTAAAATCAGAAAGTTTCCACACATCTTAGGGAGAGATAGGGGGAGTCAGCAAATTTAAAGGTCTACACAATGCTTCAAGGTCATAGAACTGAATAGGGTAACATGAAAGGTACCGACACGCAGTGTCGCTTCTGTATGTAACTATTCTGTGGTACTGTGCTAAATATTGGGACAGAACGCACAAGGAATATATATACTTACGTAATAATATATACTTACGTAATAACACACTTGTGTATATTATTGTGCTAAATATGTGGACAGAACGCACACCGAATATAACATATGCAATAAACACACAATTGCATATATTACTGTGCTAAATATGCGGACAGCACCATACACCGAATATAATATATGTAACAACATTTTTGCAAAAATTTCAGTCTTTTAATCAAATATTTGATATGGACATCACTTTACTTTCTTGTACGTCAATTAAATTAGACATATTTTTGCAGCATTTCATTTGAACTTATTTAATTTGAAAATGAAATAACATCCTCCAACCCAACATTCTACGGCTAATCCTTTTTGAGTTATGCGAAGTGGTAGTTTACTTGATAAGCCCTCGACTTTCTGAGGTGATAAGAGAGATAAGAGGTTCAAATCCCAGTGACGACAAACCTGTAACTAAAAATAAGTGGTTCGAAACCCACTTTAAAATATATGTCTATTGCAGAGGTAATTGACTGACAAAGAACCACTAAAATGCAAGAAAAAATATCGACGTGTAAAAGCAAAAGTGATCATAGAGAAAGAAGAAAAAGAAGAAGTGAAAACTTCAAAAAAAACCCTTCGAGCAAAGTACACTTTTGGCAATGCCAATTATATTTAAAAAAGTGCACAACTAGATGTTATAGCAGTCTCATATACAAAATTTCACCTTATGAACCTGAGGGAAACCATAGCCAAAACCTCAGGTAGAGAGACAATTTGAGTATGACACATTATAAAAAAACCTGGCACTATGTTTTCAAATTCTGTTTTATGCTTACTCTATCAGCCTTTCAATCATTTCTTACTCCTTCGTTACACAGATTGCAACTAAAAACAAATTATCTTCTGAGCTTGATTTTAAATAACGTATCGGGAGAAGTTTTCACATCAAGAAAAATTGTGCAAACGCAAGCCTATATGGACCACCCCCTAAGAAACGACAAGATCACCCTCATTTTTTTTTGTTTGAGAATTATAAAAAATAAAATTTATGTAAACATTAGTTTAGTTAGGGATTATTCACAACCACTTTTGAAACATCTAAAATTTAATCTGCACAGACTCTAAACTATTATGAACAGTCCTGTAGAACATCTAGTGTAATAGGCAACTTACATTGCACCACAGTATACACTTATAAGAAACAAACAATCTTGCGTTCTTGCCCTAATAATTAGTACAGTACTAGTTCAATATTTCAAGGTAGAAGTTAAATGTTTAAAACTTTTTGAAAGGAAAGTATTTTGCACCTAAATTATTCTACATATTTATCTATTTTTAGTTTATAAGAGTATAATTAGGTACATATAAATATAGTTTTGCATTTATTATTTTTTGTGTTTATTATATCAACTTGCTATTGTCCTCCTTTTGGATAAAGCAGCTCTGTTTTCCAGATTTTAATAAAAGATATATTCTAGTATGGGAAAACATACAGCCTCACTTCATTTGGGAATTTTGGGACCAGTTACTAGGTAATTACTAGTCTAGGATACGTCTATCATAGTCATATTAGATTATGGTTTCATATGCATTACATATTCCAAGACAGGTCCCTTTGAGATATATTCAAATTATATGAAATATGTATAAATGTCAGTGGTGCTCAAACGGTGGAACAATTTTAAATATAGTATTTTCTAAAAACCTTTAAGTTATCAACGAACGATAAGGTGTGATTCATCATAAAAAAAACAGCATTTTTTATTTATTCCACTAAAGAACATTCCAGCATTACGATCATTCTTTATGGTAATGGTCTACTAACTTGATAACAGTTGAAAAAAAATTGGATTATTTTTAATCTTATGGTACATTTGCAACCAATTTATTTTTTTACTTAATTTACACTTGAAATTGTTTCCAAATTTGTATCATGTATTATACCTTCAACTAGGACAGAATAAGACAGCAGGGGATATACTTGGGCCAGCCAACGGATTCACAAAAAAACTCCTTATTAATGAGGGCTACATTTGAATAGAATATGAGTTCCTATTACTACTAATATATATAAATAATAGATAAATTTCATAATCGTAGCCTAAAAAATTGAGTAATTTGATTTGATGACAAAAATGTAACATGCTGTCCAAATAAAGATTTTTTTTATTAAGATGAATTCGGTTAATTCTCTAATGGAATTAATTTTGGATAAATCTTTTTGAAATCAATTTCTAAATGAGAGGAATTGGGACCAAATCGAATCTGAAATATCTGCCGAATATTTTATATGTATGTCCTGACCTATTTGGTAAAATTCATCGTCAGTAATCAAAGCATTAGATTTTGGACAATAAACGTGAAAAGTTATGTAAACTTCATTTAATCCAAGACTTCTGGTTTTAGTTTTTAGACTTCGTTCGACTTTATTTGAAAATGATTATGACTTTCATCAAAACATGACGCCGACTCGTCCTATCGTCGCGTACTTTATAATTGGTCCACATACATCCTTCAAAAGGTAGCGCGTCGAGTCGGCCGCCGCTTAAGATTGAAAAATCCGGCCAATTTGCAAGCTGATAGCCCATAGTTTATAATGAAATTGCATGTAGTTGGATTAAAATTGTGTCACCGGGATTGTGTTCCAAGAAGACTGGTAGTTATGCCAATGGATAGGCGAGAGATTATGTGCTGGTCACAACAGATTTTTTCCACTGTTGTCAAGTTTGCAGTCCCAGTATCCCACCGATCGAAGCGCCGACATGTCCTTTGGTATTATTAGTTAGAGGTTATGTTGTTTGACAGTCACAGAACTCCGCCTATTCAAATGCCTGAGACGCTTCACTGTTGTCAAGTTTACGGTCCCTCCGATCGTAGCACCGGCATGTCTTTTGGTATTATTAGTTATTGTTGTTGTTTGACAGGCACTATTATCAAATTTGCAGTCCCACTATTCCACCAATCGTAGAGCCGGCATATCCTTTGGTATTATTAGTTAGAGGTTGTTTTGTTTGACAGGCACATAACTCCGCCAATTCAAATACCTAATATGCTCCACTGTTGTCAAATTAGCGGTCCCACCGATCGTAGCGCCGGTGTGTCCTATAGATAATTCGATTGTCCTTTTTTAAGGTCACGTTAAACTGCTACGATCATTTCGATAGATTGTCCTGTTATTAATATTTTTAGTGATTGTTGTTGTTGTTTGGTAGGCACAGAACTGCGGCTGTTCAAATGCCTGACGTGCGGCAAAGACTTCAAGCAGAAATCCACGCTGCTGCAGCACGAGCGCATCCACACCGACTCGCGGCCGTACGGCTGCCCGGAGTGCGGCAAGCGGTTCCGGCAGCAGTCGCACCTCACGCAGCACCTGCGCATCCACGCCAACGAGAAGCCGTACGCCTGCGTGTACTGCGAGCGCACGTTCCGCCAGCGAGCCATCCTCAACCAGCACCTGAGGATTCACTCCGGTGAGAAACCGTACGAGTGCCCGGAGTGCGGGAAGCACTTCCGGCAGAAGGCCATCCTCAACCAGCACGTCCGAACGCACCAAGGCAGGCGCCATGTACTCTGTATTAGACAAAGACGCTAGACAGCTCTGCGTTAACGTCACGTCTACCACACACTCTCACAAGCGCGTATATCCAAACTCAATTAAAAGAAAAGGGCAGTGGCAGCCGCTTAAACTCTATTTAAGCACAATGTGATATATGGGGGTAGATATAAGGGGGTCGTAAACCCCCTCCAGAAAGATTATTTCCGTCATGTCTACCCTACACTCTAAATTAAATTCACTCATATAAGGGCAGTGGCAGCTCGCTTAGACTCAAACTAAATATAATTTGATATCTGGGAGTGAATATAAGGGGGATCACGGGGTCATCATCCCCTCCAGAAAGCTTATTTCTGTCACGTCTACCCTACACTCTAAATTAAATTTTCACTCACTCATATATCCAAACAGAATTAAAAGAAAAGAGCAGTGGTAGCTCGCTTAGACTCAAACTAAACACAATGTGATACCTGAGGGTGAATATAAGGGGGAGGGTCATGATACCCCTAAAGAATGCTTATTTCTATCACGTCTACCAACACTCTAAACTAAACTTTCACTCACTCGTATAAGGGCAGTGGCAGCTCGCATAGACTCAAACTAAACACGATGTGGTATATGGGGGTTAATATAAGGGAGAATCAAGGGGGTCATCACCTCCTCCAAAATGCTTATTTCCTTTAATACCTCTGGAAGTCGTTCTTCTAGACTGGACAAGTGATTAATGAAAGGGGTGGAAATTAGTCAATGTTTAAAAGTTTTGCTTAGTTATCTCGTTTCGATTTGAATTGAGCACAATGTGATATCTCGGGGTTTCACGTCTACCCTACACTCTAAATTAAACGTTCACTCACTTGTTTATGCATTCATAACTAAAAGAAAAGGGCAGTGGCAGCTCACATATACTTGAATTGAGCACAATGTGATATCTGGGGGTTGATATAAGGGAGAATCAAGGGGGTCAACAGCTCCTCCAAAATGCTTATTTTCGTCACGTTTACCCTACGTTCTAAATTAAACTTCACTCACTTGTATATGCATTTACAACTAAAAGAAAAGGACAGTGGCAGATCACTTTAGATACGAATTGACTACAATGTGTTATCTGGGGGTAAATATAAGGGGGTTATTACCCCTCCAGAATGCTTATTTCCGTGACGTCTACCCTAAACTCTAAATTAAACGTTCACTCAATTGTATATGCATTCATAACTCAAACAAAAGGGCAGTGGTAACTCGCCTAGACTCAAACTAAACATAATGTGATAACTGGGGGTGAATATAAGGGGGTCACGGGGGTCTTCACCCCCTCCAAAATGCTTATTTCTGTCACGTCTACCCTACACTCTAAATTAAACTTTCACTCACTCATATATCCAAACACAATTAAAAGAAAAGTGCAGGGGCAGCTCGCTTAAACTCGAATTGATATCACGATGTGATATCTGGGGGTTTATATAAGGGAGAATCAAGGGGGTCAGCACCTCCTCTAAAATGCTTATTTCCTTTAATACCTCTGGAAGTCGTTCTTCTAGACTGGAGAAATGGTTAATGAAAGAGATTTAAAAGTTTTGCTTAGTTGGCTCGCTTCGACTCGAATTGAACACAATGTGATATTTGGGGGTGAATATAAGGGGGTTCAAGGGGGTCATCCCCCCTCCAGAAAGTTTATTCTCAAGCTAAACATAAAGTGATATCTGGGGGTGTATATAAGGGGGTCATGGGTGTCATCATCCCCTCCAGAAAGCCTATTTCTGTCACGTCTACCCTACACTCTAAATGAAACTTTCACTCACTCATATATCCAAACACATTTAAAAGAAAAGAGCAGTGGTAGCTCGCTTAGACTCAAACTAAACTCTATGTGATATTTGGGGGTGAATATAAGGAGGGGTTATTTCTATCACATCTACCCTACACTCTCATTCACGCGTATATGCATACACAACTCAATGAAAAGGGCAGTATCAGTTCCCTTAGATTCAAACTATGATATCTGGGGGTGATATAAGGGAGAATCAAGGGGGTCAGCACCTCCTCCAAAATTCTTATTTCCTTTAATACCTCTGGAAGTCGTTCTTCTTCGCTTCGACTCGAATTGAGCGGAGTGTAAAATCTAAGGTATAAATACTACCTTCACTTAGGGGAGAATTCAAGGGGAGTCACGGGGGTTATAACCCCTCTCCAGAATGCTTCTTTCGTTTAATACCAATGTTTAAAAATTTTGCTTAGTTAATTCGCTTCGACTCGAATTAAAAGGAGTGTGAGATCTGGGGTTCAAAACCCCCTCAAGAATGCTTCTTTTCTTTAATACCTCTTTAAAAGATTTGCTTAGTTATCTGGCTTTCATTCGCATTAAGCTGAGTGTGGGGTTCAAATCCTACCTTCACCCGGGGGCAAATCCAATGGGGAAGGGTACACGTGGATCATAATACTGTCCAGAATGCTATTTTCCTTTAATATCTCTGGAAGTCGTTTTTGTAGACTGGAGAAATGGTTGATGAAGGGATGAAATGTTTTGGAAGTCAGTCAATGTTTATAAATTTTGCCTCTCTTAGGCCCAGAGCCTACTGAGAAAAATAGACTTGAGGGCCATATTCCTATCTGAAACGGTGGTTGTACTTGGGTATATAAAATTTAATTTAAAAAATCGTCTCGCCTAAGGGTTCAAAAAAACAATATGGCCCATCGACAAATTTCTCGGCATCTCGGTGGGTTCAGTTCAACCCTGCTTAAGCCTTCATCAGGGAGTGGAAGCAATATGAAATACAATTATATGTGTGATAAAAGTACATTGTGTAACAAGTGCAGAAAGTTGCCTATTTCCCACGAGGTGTGAAAGTTTCGGCACAAGACGTTGTCGAATGTTGGAGTCACATACTTTTAAACAGTGACTGACTCAAAAAATTTCACCCCTTCAATTAACCATAAATACCCCTGTCACAACATTTAAAATTTAAAAAAAAGTAGCGGCAGTAACTCTTACAATTCTCGAGATCCCAATGGTTAGCCTCTCAAAACGGACACTGTATACCTCAGGAGGCTTCAAATTACACTAAAAGGCATTTCTCTGTCTTTATGTTTAATACAGTAATACAATAAGACACGCATGCGCTGCGATCATTTTGCGGCAAATTTGACAACTGTAAAAAACAGCGGAAAAATTTAAGTTTCTCGCTTTTTTTTTCACTTTTGTCAATTTGGCTAGTATTAAGACAAGTGGTCGTAGCGCCGACGTGTCCTTTTATTTTGTTTTAAGGGTGATAAAATGAAGTGAGTAGACATCACGTTAACGTACGAGTTTAACGAATAACATTTCCACTAACAAGTAGAAGTTGTACTCTGTGGCTTAACTAGCGTTTTGTGTCAATGTCAACCCGATCAATTATCTCCTTCTGTAGATAATTGTGAGGTTATTACAAATAAAGAGAATGCTGTTGAGCTGTTCAAAGCCTCTGTACCTTAACCTCCAAATTTCACACAGAGCGCATGGCGTCGAATTGGTGTACTACTATTATTCTGTGATTTTATTTTGAGGCTAATCAGTATTCTCTTTATTTACCCCCTCTTCATGTGTCTGACGTGGGTTGTCTTTGTAGACGTGAGTCCGCACCTGGTGTTCAAGAACGGGATGACGCCGACGCTGTGGCCGCAGGACATGCCGTTCCCCCCGGACGAAGGCAAGGAGGAGGTGGCGTCCACGTTTGGGGACACGGATGCGAACTCCCAGCAACCCGGCGACCGGTCGTGTTTCTCCCCCAACAGCATGCAGTACCCCGCGTATTTCAAGGACGCTAAAGGCATGAATCATTCCGTGTTCGGGACGGGCACTAGCTTCGGGGCTCTGCAGTACCTCAAACAGGGGGGCGCAGCGACTGGCGGGAAGGGGTGTTTGCCGGATGTCATACAACATGGACGATCAGCGGGTGAGGAACTAAATTTCTTTTGTTTTCACTTTTTTTTTCAAATTCAGTTTTACTCAAGATAAGAAATTCAATTTTGCGACTCATGAAATTTAATTATTAGACCAGGCATGTGCAACGTACTTTTACAATAGTTGTTTCATTGAAATTGAACTATACTATTAGTGATTCGGGTGAGACGAAATATTTCTCAAATCTCGCTCGTCTCGTCTCAAAATATCTCTTCTCGGGCATGACGGGAACGATTTTAAAAACAAAGCTTCGAGACGAAAAAATATGATTGAAATTCTCGAATTTCATTAATTTCTTGACTTGATTTACAAGGTAGAAGTTAACTTCCTACGTCGCCGAAGTAGAAATATAGCTACTTCTACGCTGCCAGCAAAGCAAAAAAATAAGCAAATAGCCGTAGGAACTATGTAGAATCAGCGAATACGAAATAACTTGTATAATAGAAACCTGCAATATCGTCGTAAATGTCACTATAAAACTAAATAACTTAAGAATGAAATTAAATCATTAACAATTGACAGATTTAAATTGATAACCTAAAAATTTTATGTAAATGTAGTGTAACCTCGCTAACGAATATTTTCAAATATTTGAGTATCTTATTCATGTCAATAATCTAATTTATAAAGGTGATTTCGGCGTTGACAATTTGTGCTACATTGTATGTTAGTAGTTTCGGTAGTTTAACCTACGACTCTTTCCAATGTAACAAAGTTACACATGCCTGTGTTATATCTATATATTTACCTCCCGCCAGTTACGTAAAGCCCCTATAATCCTTGTTTGTATGAATGTGAACCAATTTTCTACCAAGTAGAAAATTATGAAAATTTAGATTTATTATAGTTCATTTATTTTAAAGTCTCATTCATTTTTGGGATCGGCAAAACACGCTAAAACCCTTACAAGTTATATAATAATAAAAGAACCACCTAGTACGCGTACTTTAAATAATATTTTAGTAGTGACAATGATTCTAATCCCAGAGATTTATTTAATGAAATATTAATACTAGTTCAAATATAATACGTATTAAAGAAATGGCTATAAAAATAGCACCTGTTATAAATTTTCAATAACTATGCATATAAGAAAAGATATTTAAAACTACACTACACCATAAATTGCATAAAAATAATTTGTATTAGGTACATTTAGAAAATTTATTATAGTATCTTTTTCAAAAAATATAATTTACATACACCCATATTATCGCGTATAATATGTTTCGGAATAAATACACTTCAGTCTTGTACAATTTTTGGTAGACCAAAAAAACCTATCCTGTACGAAACAAGTGACAGTGTTTACATTTTAATTTATAGTGGACAATATTTTGGGTTTCGTTGTTAACGAAATTGAGAAGCTTTTTATCATTTTACACCTAGCAGCACAAAAAGATAAAAGAAATATATAAGGAACAATAAATTAAAGGTAGACGGATTTTTCTTGACTGGTCAATTGATGAAAGGAAAGAAAACTACTGGAATTCAGTCAATGGGATAAAATTTTATTTCCTCTCCTACCGGTTTCGACCCCACATGGGTCTTCCTCAGGGACTATTGATATATCATATTGTTAGTTTACATGTAATTTACAGGTAGGTTCTTTACTTACGTGAAAGTCATTTTATACATTAATAATGTTTTGTAAATACATTTGTCTATAATTGTAACAGTACAGTTAAAAATCAAATCGTGATGTTTTATAAACTCACAAGTCAAACATATGTAAAACTATTTTATAAATGCAGATATTAAATATATAGTAATTTAATAATTTTATTTTTCACACAAAACGTGGTTTCGTGCATCTACGGTAAAACCAGCTAAGCATTGTAACAAAGATATACTTGTGTAATTAAGCCTTATTAAGGATAGTTTAGATTATTGAAGATAGGTATAATTTGATAAATTTGGGGGATAGAATAATTATCAAAATGATTTAAAAATGATATCTAGTTGTGTTAAATTTGTTATTTTATGTATTTATTTTATGTATTTTAATTATTAATTTTTAATTTTTTTATTGTAATCAATTTTTTATTTATTATTTTTATATTTATATTTTAAGATGTTGTTATATATTTTACTTAAATACATTGTGTCTGATCTTAAATTTATATTCTTATCATCGTTATTAATGTGAAGCATTTCTAACGTGAGGCGTTTATTAAGATTTGTTTCTGTTGTTAATATTTTAGTGTTTTCAAAATCGAAAGTGTGATTTTTAGATTTGCTATGTTCTACTAGTGCACAATTCCCGGGATTTTTACTGTCTCTCATGCAATTTCGTTTGTGTTCACTGCATGAGAGACAGTAAAAATCCCGGGAATTGTGCACTAGTAGAACATAGCAAATCTAAAAATCACACTTTCGATTTTGAAAACACTAAAATATTAACAACAGAAACAAATCTTAATAAACGCCTCACGTTAGAAATGCTTCACATTAATAACGATGATAAGAATATAAATTTAAGATCAGACACAATGTATTTAAGTAAAATATATAACAACATCTTAAAATATAAATATAAAAATAATAAATAAAAAATTGATTACAATAAAAAAATTAAAAATTAATAATTAAAATACATAAAATAAATACATAAAATAACAAATTTAACACAACTAGATATCATTTTTAAATCATTTTGATAATTATTCTATCCCCCAAATTTATCAAATTATACCTATCTTCAATAATCTAAACTATCCTTAATAAGGCTTAATTACACAAGTATATCTTTGTTACAATGCTTAGCTGGTTTTACCGTAGATGCACGAAACCACGTTTTGTGTGAAAAATAAAATTATTAAATTACTATATATTTAATATCTGCATTTATAAAATAGTTTTACATATGTTTGACTTGTGAGTTTATAAAACATCACGATTTGATTTTTAACTGTACTGTTACAATTATAGACAAATGTATTTACAAAACATTATTAATGTATAAAATGACTTTCACGTAAGTAAAGAACCTACCTGTAAATTACATGTAAACTAACAATATGATATATCAATAGTCCCTGAGGAAGACCCATGTGGGGTCGAAACCGGTAGGAGAGGAAATAAAATTTTATCCCATTGACTGAATTCCAGTAGTTTTCTTTCCTTTCAATAAATTAAAGATTTAATATAGATGAAAAGTTTGGGAAGCACTGGCGCGGTGAAATATTGATATATGTGCATACGCAAATGGGCGCTGTCTGATTCCTGATGCATTTCTTTTTCCCTTTTTGCGCAATTTGGTCTGTGTTGCCCTAGCGCATGTCCCCCAAAAAATTCGTAAAAAATCAATACGTCGTGCGCAGCCACGTGACGCTTGTTGTTGTTGCAGGCATGCCCTTATACGTGCGTTGTCCCATCTGCCAGAAGGAGTTCAAGCAGAAGTCCACGCTGCTGCAGCACGGCTGCATCCACATCGAGTCCCGCCCGTACCCCTGCCCTGAATGCGGTAAGCGATTCCGCCAACAGTCGCACCTCACGCAGCATCTCCGCATCCACACGAACGAGAAACCGTACGGCTGTGTCTACTGCGGCCGAAACTTCCGCCAGCGGACAATCCTCAACCAACACTTGCGAATCCACACGGGAGAAAAACCTTACAAATGCGCGCAATGCGGCAAAGACTTCCGCCAAAAGGCCATTCTCGATCAACACACTCGAACACATCAAGGCGACAGACCTTTCTGCTGTCCCATGCCAAACTGCCGGAGACGGTTCGCCACTGAGCCCGAAGTTAAAAAGCATATTGACAACCACATGAACCCCCACGCAGCTAAAGGCAGACGCTCAAGTCTCGACGGCGGTAGCCCCAAGAGTTTAAGTTCAACAGGCACAGGCCTTGGAAGCCCTACCCCTGGAAATGGCATGATTCCGAGGGGTCTAACCCCTTCAGCTGTGGTGAAGCCAGAGTTATACTTCCCGCAATGTTATGCTCCGAGTTTTAACCCGCAGCCGACGTTTGGCGGTGGGGGTCACACTCCGCTCGGCGCAGGCGCTGTCCCCGAGTTCAAGTCTCCGAATGCGCTACCGGCGCAGTGACTAACAGCAGGCTGGCAGCTCGGACATTGCATCGGCTAGCTGCCAGCACACCAGCTCCAGTTGTTACAGTGTGATCTCAGTGCTAGAACGAGTCGCCGCACGAGTGCCTCTGCTCGCTTTCACACATACTGCGAGGTCTGACGTATGTGTTCGCATCACCTACACTGCATCCTCGACGAACGGAACGCTTACAAGTTTAAACAACGCTTTACAGTGCCAATAATACCGTAGCTTTTAACTCGCGATACTAATTTAGCTCGGTTATAACTTTCACATACCAGTGGGATTCGTTTTGCTAGTCGGATTAGAAAACGTCATCCCGTAATACATATTTCTACCTTCTAGTCAGCCAGTACGGTTGTGTGGTCGTAGCGTGTCTTGTCTAATCGTGTAGATAAGCAACATAGCCCGCCCTGTCCAATTGGATGGGTTGCCGCACAACGGCTCGGTGTGTGCTGGCCTTGCAGAGACTGTAGGCTGACAACCTGCATCTCAAAAATGCAAGTAAAACATGTCACGAAACAAGTACTTCAGATACTTGAGGCCTTGTTCCACACAGGAATGTTGTGCCATTGATGATGATGACCTTCCAGTAGAGGTACTTAATGCATTTTAATTTAGTATTTTTTGCATAAAACCATGATTAGCTAATCGACTGGTGAACCATGTGATTAGCTAATTATATTTTATGCAACCGGTCATACATAAAGTAAAATAAAATTAAATATACCCCTAACCTTATTTTTTAAGGTTGAGAAGTTTTCTTTTTGCTAGGCATCACGCAATACATATTTCTACCTACCAGTAGAGGTACTTAATGCATTTTAATTTAATATTTTTTGCACAAAACCGTGATTAGCTAATCGACTGGTTAACCATGTGATTAGCTAATTATGCTTTATGCAACCGGTGATACATAAAATAAAATTAAATTAAATATACCCCTAACCTTATTTTTTAAGGTTGAGAAGTTTTCTTTTTGCTAGGCATCTCGTAATACATATTTCTACCTTCCAGTAGAGGTACTTAATGCATTTTAATTTAGTATCTTTTGCATAAAACCGTGATTAGCTAATCGACTGGTTAACCATGTGATTAGCTAATTATATTTTATGCAACCGGTCATACATAAAATAAAATTAAATTAATTATACCCCTAACCTTATTTTTTAAGGTTGAGAAGTTTTCTTTTTGCTAGGCATCTCGTAATACATATTTCTACCTTCCAGTAGAGGTACTTAATGCATTTTAATTTAGTATTTTTTGCATAAAACCGTGATTAGCTAATCGACTGGTTAACCATGTGATTAGCTAAATATATTTTATGCAACCGGTCATACATAAAATAAAATTAAATTAAATATACCCCTAACCTTATTTTTTAAGGTTGAGAACACTAACACCCGGTTGCATAAAAGCGTGATTATCTAATCAACTGGTTAACTTCACCGTTACCATGTGATTAACTAATTATACGTTATGCAACCGGGCATACATAAAATTAAATTAAATTAAATATACTCCTAACTTTAATATTTAATTTAATTTAATTTTATCTATTTAACTAATAGACTACCATTATTGATCTAGCGCCAAATTGTGTCCCGAGATGCGAAGTAACCGAGGGACATAAGGCGCTGGTCAATAATAGTCCTCTCAACAGTGGTATATATATTTTCTTCACTACTAAAATATTATATTGACAATAACAAAAATTTTGACATGAACATTAACTTGTTTCTTAATATTCACAAAAATTAAGTAAGTACTCTTTGTTTTCATACTTGTCGTTTCAGTTTTTCAACCTCATTTTTGATTTTTAATTTTGTTTTATTTGATTTACTTATTTAATTTAAACAAATTATGAAGACATACTTTACACTTTTCTTGAGTTAAATGATTCAAACACTACGATCAAACGTCAAAACTATGAGTTTTGGATGGAATGAAAAATAAGTGACAGGATTGAAATATGTAAGTTAAATCTGATCCAAATAGCAAATGGAATATGCTTTATAACTTTCAAACATTGTTACATGCCAATTTTATTTTAAAAAATATTAAATATTTTTTTTACAACCGAGCATAAAGTACATACTTTATGCACTCTTTTAAGTTTGTAAATAATTACTTTACGTGCACTAGTGCTTAAAAAATACTTTTCACTCACTAATGCACGAAAAGTAACCGTTACTATGCAACTTAAACACATTTATCAGTGGTTTAATTTACTTTTGAAATTATTTTTATTAATATTTCGGTTGTAGGAAAATGTATGCAACACGTATGTAACATAGTGTTTTTTTTAACTCGAACTCTAATTTAAATTAAACAGCACTGGACAAAAAACACTTACTTTACACACTAGTTGCATAATAACTATTCTTGTAATCAATTTTTTTATTGTTCTGATAAATTCATAATATTTAATATTTTTTAAAATAAAATCTGGTTTTTGGCAATAAAACTCCTAATTGAAAGATTATCTGAAAGTTATAACTGGGGTAAAAAAAACTGTGATAAAAAGAGATGCGGTATATCGTCTTCACCGAAATACTACTAGTACCTAACAGTAATAAGCCGTTTTGTTTAGTGTTTTTTTGTTGAAATAGTGAGAAATATTACAAAGTTGTTCCGTATATTTTAAAAGCGTACAGACAAGAATGAAGTCATATTTGAGGATGCAGTATAGTTGAAGAAATCGCCGTCTGCTAAGAGCAGGCGTGTTTGAGTTTTGTTTCCCCTCCCCGATATGTTGACAGTTTCACTCGGCTGCGTTGTCCTGACCTCTAGCATAATATACATATACAATATACAATAATAGATACAGAGATGTTATTTTATTATTTACAGAAGTGTTCAATTGTAACTATTTACTTCCATGAGCTGTGCATTTATATCTCAGAGTACAACAATATACAATACAAGTGCATTTTGTTACAATACAATATATCGTTGAATGTTGGTTAGTTCGGGAGACAGTCTCAGGACAGCGCTGCCTGTAGTGGTAGTGAAGGGTGGAAACAGTTGACATATTGTGCATAATTTCCCTCCATCCGTACTTTAACTGGGGCACATGGTGCCAGTTTTAAACTTGCCAATTATTATGTTTATATATTATATATAAATATTTATAAGATTTTATTAAAGATGTAGGTTATTAGTGTGTGACTGGCTGACTGCTACGTTTTGGGTGGGCGTGTCACTTTACTACCGTGCAATAATGCAAAATCAAAAATTAGTTGACAGGTGGTACGCCAGCCGACCAAACAAGCGAGAAGACCAACTTCGTCAACTTGCATGCTTTGTTTCCTGTTTTATCGTAAGGATTTTGTATACGTCTAGTTTGTAATGCGCGGGCTTTGTCGTTATGGACGACACTGCCATCTGTTTTCTTTTTTCTAATTTTATACTACATTATTTGTAACAACGACAGAATATAACTAGGCAAAACTTCACTTGGTTTGTTATGTTTTCGGTAAGCCAGAAAGAGGAACAGAGACAGATATAGTGAAAGTTGTTCGACTATTGCTCACTAGAGGCGCCCGTGCTCTTAAGCTTGATATTCTTGTACTGCTAGGCAAAGAAAAATAAATGTAAACTGAAATAACAATTTTTTTTAAGATGAAATAAATCTTAAAAGGATATAATAACATTACTTGTAACAATATTTAGTTTCAACTTACTTAAAAAGAAGCAGAACAATTTATGAGTATAATCAGTAAAATTATATAATTGTCCTAAAAAAGAAAGGTGTATTATAAAAATTTATAGCAATGTTTAACTTGTACTTACTTGAAAAAGACAGATTTAATTTTGAAGTTTCAAAAATAATCAAAACAAAAACAAATAAAGGAAACAATGACAACTACAATGATGCCTCTAGCGAGCAAAGCTCAAACAGTATTAACAACACTGGTGCCTCTAGTGAGAAACGCTTGAACAATATTTTCTCTATATCTATCTCTATGTTTCTCTTTCTGGCTTACCGAAAACAAAACACTCAATATAGACGTATAGGGATTGTTTTGTCTAGTTATATCTTGTCGTTGATTTGTAACGTGTTGTGACTTGTTAAATGACAGACAGCATTTAGGTTATGTTTAAGATTGTCTTTTTTTTACAAATCTACATAATTAGTATACCTCAAAGGTGATTTATTTGAGCAACAAGACTTAAGATACGTGATAGCATTTTTAGTCGGTTTGTTTTCAAACCGACGTCATTGCATTTCATCACTAACATTTTGTTTGTATCATGTAAGTGGAACTATATCGGAAGGCCCCAAACTTTACGCCTCAGACTGAGCGAGAGCTGTGATAACGACGAATCCCCGCCTTCTTTTTAACGGAAACGGACAGAAACGAAAAGCTAGGTTATGCGAATCTGTGGAAGCATTTGATCGATCGGACATGATTCAATTATCTGTGATAAAACTTCCCAAATTTCTCGTGCATTCGCGTTGTAGAGTACAGACCATAACCACACTTCTATCCTGGAGGACAAGTAAACGTTATATGCTATGCATTATCATATTTACTTTGTGCAGTATTTGGGTTTGCGAAAACGGGAAAAAAGGATCTTAGTAAATCATTAAACAAATTTCCAAATATAAAAAATAGTAAAGCAAAATTTTCCCGGATTTACTAAAAAAAACAATAGTCTTTCAATTTTTTTAAGCCCCAGGGTCTTTGAAATGTTATATTAAATGCGATTACAGTTTTAGGATAACATTATTAATGATATTTATTTTAATTTTTGTTTGATTGAAAAATGTTTGTTGACGTGAAAAAATTATAAAAAAACTTCTAAAATTTTAGGGGGGCTAATTTGAAAATTAGGGGTCTTGGTCTCCATAACTAATTCTACTGGGGGTTAATTTCATATTTAGGGGTCTTAGCCTCCCTTATCTACCCTTTAACTAATTCTAGTGGGAGTTAATTTCAAATTTAGGGGTCTTAGACTCCTTAATCTTCCTCTTAACTAATTCTAGTAGGGGTTAATTTCAAATTTAGGGGTCTTGGCCTCGCTAATCTTCCCCCTAACTAATTTTAAGGGGCCTACTCTCAAAGTTAGGGGTCTTAGCACCCCTAATCTCCCCTTTAACTAATTCTTGTGGAGGTTAATTTCAAATTTAGGGGTCTTAGATCCCTTAATCTACCCCTTAACTAATTCTAGTGGGGTTAATTTCAAATTTAGGGGTCTTAGCTCAGAAAATACTAAAATCCATATCACCTTTTCACATACCCAAATGCTATACAAAAATTTGGCATTAATAAAAAAAAAACTGTTTGTTGATTAATTGTCCTCCAGTATAGAAGTGAGGTTAATGGTTCAATATACTCTATTTATCAAGAGAAGGGCAGCGAATGTCAAACATTTCGATAATCGGCATTTAAATAATTTTTAAAATATATTTTATTATTTTACTTGTATTGTAAATCGGCTTTAACTTTGTATGCGTAAATTTTATAAAGAAAAGTAAGGCGTATGAAATACGCGCTAATGTATTTTATAGAACGTAATTTTTAACTATTGGCAACTAAGAGTTGTGCGTATGTTTTAGAAAAAGAAGCGCCAAAGTTTGGGGACTTCTGAGTTAGAAGCAACAGGTTGTAGCAGCAGTGCCATTGTGTAAAAGTGAAATTCTTGAAGCTTGCGGTTCGAAATTTGATTTCGCGTCTAAAGTCCAAATTTTAAATTTTGCTCTAGCACGAAAATTGACATTTGGTGTGAAAGAATCTTGACTCAATTATGTACGTAATGTAATAAAATAACAAAGAATCGTCTGTTACATTTTTCCACATCATTGTTCATAATACTAGATAAATAATAAATTATTAATGTAGTGATATATTTAAAGGCAAAGTCATCTTCACATTGTACGATTACGATACCTTTTTGTATTGAACCAGTCTTTGTTATGATCGGTTATCTTCGGAAATGCCCGAATAGTTGGAAAATGGCTGCCATGCGCAGAATGTGCCTTGTCGTGTATAGAAAACAAAACGTAAACGACCATAACAATTGGCAATGTAAACAATCTTGAAACTCGTGCACTGTGAACATGGTTTATGGCGATTTCTTTTTTTAATAAAATGTACTGTGGCAGATCACATTTCAAAAATCTCCATTCGAAACACGTTCAGTGTTTGTTGTGGTTTCTTGCAAGAACGTTGTAGTGTTATCCGTCAAAAATCCAAAAAAAGGCAGCATGTAAAAAATTGTAATCACATTCTCACTAAAAATGTTAATATTGTACTTGAAAGTTCCTCATACATCATTTTAACGAAGAAAAAAGTATATTAACATTATCAATTTTAGCTTGTAATGAAAATCATGTAAATAGTAAAGGATTCGAATTGTCGGACTAGACAGATGGACGGGTGTATATACAGGGTTATACGATTTCGCACGTTCAATTCTTTTGTAATTCCAAATCAACAATGTTTTAGATGTGTTTCTCTAGAATCTCATAAACGTGTCATTCTTCCCCAATTGTATGTGACAATCTGTCAACAGATCAAATAATATAATAGTACGACCAGCCATCTACGACCTCAGATCTCAACTCACACTGAAGAGGTCGTTGGTGGCTGGTCTCCGTCATCCACTTTATACTATATAGACAAGCACATCCTATATATCACGGTGCAGAAATATATCTCCGTCCTTCAACAAACGGAAGCGACTACAGCACACGTTGTAGTTGCATATAGCTCTCTCTTTATCTATCACAAAGCTGCATACATTTTTATGCATAAAATACGCCAAAACGCTTTTTCGTCTTAAAACTTTATATTTTCAAATTTTCAAAATAAATAAAACACTGTCAAATTGTTGAAACTTCAAACGATGCCTCTCTAGTTATGGATTTTAAAAAAATTATCCAGTTTTATTATATTATTCATTTAAAGTTTGCTTATATTAAACAAATTGTATCACATGTTTAAAACAAAATTTCAAATAGTGTATTATACACTGAGGGGCTAAAGTGCATGATTTAATCCTGAGAGTGGGGTGAAATAATCACTTAAGGGATTAAAGACACTTTATTCCTGTGGTATATACACTATTTTTTGCACTTCCGCATATACATTTTAAAATAATAATTATTTGATTATTTTTATATAAATGTCAAATACTTGACAGATTTAAAAACAAAACATCGTTAAGCCTATCATCATCAACATCATGCTCTCAGGGATTAAAAGTGCTACTTCAGTCTTTAAAAATGAAGAGTAAAGTAGGCTTTTACTCTCGGAAGTGCAAAAATATTATTAACATAAAATACGCCAAAATGCTTTTTCGTCTTAAAACTAAACATTTTCAAAATAAATAATACACTGTCAAATTGTTGAAACTTTATACGATGTCTCTCTAGTGACAGATTTTTAAATTTTTGTCCAGTTTTATTATTTTATTCATTTAAATTTGCTTATATTAGATAAATTGTACCACATGTTTGAAACAAAATTTCAAAAATTTGGATATTTTAATTTAATAAAAAAATTGTATTTTCTACATTCTTCTCATGGAAATGTACAGTTTTATGATAGAGATAGATACGAATTTAACACCAGAAAGAGAGATAGATGATACAATACAACACATGCGCTGTGTGTCACTTTCGTACTGCTGAAGGATAGAGATATATTTCTAGACTTTGGTGTTGAAACAAGGTTGAAACAAGTGCAAGCGTTTATATAGTGTAAGGTAGATGGTCTCCATGTAACAGTTACGTTTGCCAGAAGAGAATCAACTCAACAGGAAATAACATAACCTCAATACATTGCCATTAATAATATAACAGTTACTAATGCTCAAATGCAGACATATACCATAATGTACAATAGTTATTATTTTCACAGATCACAATATGCAATAGGTATTTGCTCAAAAGTACAAATACTACTAAGTAATAAATAATGCCGGACTTGTTTATATTTACTACAGATATTTAATAATGCAGAATAAATAGATATATGATTTGATTCTCTCTATAATTCTTAAAGAACGATAATATAAGTGTTTGTTTATCAACATAACGTTATTTCTATCTTATTACATGTTGTTTAACAATCTCACTGAGATGCAAAATAATATTAAGGGGTTTTTCACAATGCAAGCGTTGTTTTTCTTAGCTTATTTTTAATACTACTCACTTACCATACAACTTTTATCTTGCCCAAAAAATATTACTTTAAATCTACACCAGCGTTTCCCAAACTTTTGATCTGTGCCTACCCCTGTAATGCGAAGAGTGAAAAGGATACGACACAATAAAATTTTTAATATTTGTTTTTCAAAGTTTCCTAAAATAAACTTTTTCTAATATTGACATAAACTGACACTTTTCATAACTCGAAAAAAAATCATCACTGAATAAAGAAAAGTGTGTTATTTTAATTTTGACATATGAAGTGTCACTTGTCAAAATTGACTGACTTTTCGAAATGCCTTTTTTAACCAGTTACCAATCGGGCATAAAGTATCAAAAAAAAAAGAAAAAGTATAGTGTGTCACTCGTGCAGAATCGCCTATTTCTCACCTTGTGTGATTCCAGCACTCAACTTCGTCTCGTGCCGAAACTTTTACACCTTGTGGAAAATAGGCGACTTTCTGTACTTGTTGCACAATATACTATTTCATCACCACTAACTGGTTATGAAAAATTTGGCATGTCAAAACGTCAGTCAGTTTTGACAATTGACACTTTATTAGTCAAAATTAGAAAAATGTATTATTAATAGAGATACCAAATCCTGTGATTTAACAGTGAATTTTTGACATCAAATTAAAACAATACATGTCAAAACTGACATAATAAAATTCGATTTTTAATTTTTAAATAAGCTTTATGAAATCATTTTTTTCAAACGTCAAAAATTAATACAGCTTTTGTTTTTATATATCTGAAAATTTAAGGGGTATGAAATGTTATAAAATATTTGAAAGGGGTACACATAGATTGAATTTTGGGAAACATTACACAATGGTTTTATTTTCTCATATACATTAATCATCTATCATAGAAATTTATTTATATTGACATGTTCTTCCTCATTTTTATACAATAAATAGGTCTTTTAAGAATGATATAGAACTGTTACAGAATATATTTTTCTATGCTCAATAATAAACTGGAACTTTGAATGAAACAATATCTCTAGCTACTTATATATACGAATTATGATTGTATGATTCATTCACTGTTCCCCTATACAATAATAGCTCAATATACGAAGTTCTATGTTTTGGGTGGGGTAAAAAAAAGCACAAAGTGATATTGAAAACGGCGCATGCATTCTGAAAGATTCTAACCTAACATGTCAAACATGTCAAACTTCAACGACAAAATATAACTAGACAAAACTTCTCTTGGTTTGTTATGTTTTCGGTAAGCCAGAAAGAGAAACCTAGAGATAGATATAAAATGAAAGTATTGTTCGAACATTGCTCACTAGAGGCGCCCGTGCTTTTATGATTAACATTAGAATTGGAAGTTTTAAATTTATGTGTTTCAAATATAATCAAATCTAACGCGTCATTGACAAAATAAAAACGTAAATAATGATAAATAACAAAAATAATGACAACTACAGTGACGCCTCTAGCGAGCAATGCTCGAACAATACTTTCATTTTATATCTATCTCTAGGCTTCTCTTTCTGGCTTACCGAAAACAAAACATTCAATATGGAAGGATAGGGAATGTTTTGTCTAGTTATATTTAGTCGTTGTCAAACTTAGTACTCGAGGTAGATTCAAAATCATGTTTGTTATTCTCGAGACATCCCCGCTTGTTCAGTTACTGTTACTTTCGGTTTGATCATTTATCAATCATTGCTAAATCAGAATAGATTTCTGTCATCACAAATGCTCCTGATGAATTTGTAGGTATGTACTGTTCAGTGCCAATGATTTTACTGACGAAATAATTTTACGTCCAGTCCTGAGTGAGTTTTATGTACATAATCTATCCACAGTTTTAAATATGATGTTTGTGATAGCACTTTGTATTCTGTTTTATTTTTAAAAAATATATATGCAAAAGATTATTATGTATATCTATTTATTGCCCCGTAGTTTAGTAACTTAACTTATTATTTTGTAGATAGTAAAGAATAAATTATTTTTATATATTTTTGAGGTATATACTAATATAATTATCTTTCATATTCAGGAAAAGTACATCCTGATCCTGACATCCTTATTCGATAAGGTATTGTAGAAATGAAATACACGTGTACTGTGTTTGGTTTAAGAATGAAGTGTAGCTTGGTATAGGAACATTCCACGGCTGCGCAAAAGAGAACAGAAATAATTTTAATTTTTTTTTAATTTTTAAAAATCTGCACATATATTATAATCAACCGTAATCGAAATTTATGTAGTTAAGTTAAAATTTAGTTTAAATTTGTATTAAACATAGAAATTTAGTGTTTTTTTACCGTCAATTCATTAGAAAATCACTTTATTTTTGTAACGATAATGGTTCGTATTCTGACCTCACTTTTATAATAAAATCGCTTTTAAGAAGCCTGATTTTAAGTTATAATCAGGGCATGTAGCCGGTAAAAAAACGGTTAATAAAAACCGGTAATCGATGTTTTGAACGAAATTTGCGGCCAAAAATACCGGTAACCATTTAAAAAAAAAAACTGGTTTAAGCGAATATTTTTTTATTCCTATGTTATCTAGTTGTATTTGAATATGAGTCATGGCAATTTTTACAATTTACATTTTATTGGAGAGTCATAAAAGTAATCTCTTTGTCAGCATTAGGCAAGTTTACATTTTAAAAGTAACCTGTGTTTTCGAACTAAAACCGTTAGTATTATAACGTTCTCTATAAGGGTCAATCGATTGGATATTGTTTATTGTTAAAAATTATGAGAAATATATCGTGTTTGGTATCAAATGAAAGGTCTTGACAAATGCTGGTTTGATAAAGACCTTAAAATTTGATCGGTCGATTAAATTTTCTGAAGGCCAATGCGTTAAAGAGAGATAGCTATACTTTGCCCAAAAATGGTGGTTATATATGTAATCAGCCATATGAAATAAAGACAGTAGTTTTACATATGAGAAAATATGTGAAAATGCTTGATTGTCGTATTTTGAACTGTAAAAATAGTTGTGAAATAGGATAATAATAATAATAAAATTAAATTTATAATTTTCTAGGGTTGTTTTGCCCAAAAATGGTGAATGATTGCGGTACTTTGTATATATAGGGGCTTTTGGATATTTTTTATTGTTATGAGTTATCAGAAATATATCGTGTTTGGTATCAAACGAAACGTCTTGACAAAAGCTTGTTGCAAAATAACTTAAAATTTGTTTAGTCGATTGAATATTGTCTATTGTTAAGAATTTTTAGAAATATATCGTGTTTGTTATCAAACGAAAGGTCTTGACAAGTGCTGGTTTACTAAAGACCTTAAAATTTGTTCAGTCGATTGGATATTGTTTATTGATAAAAATTATCGGAAATATATCGTGTTTGGTATCAAACGATAGCTCTTGATAAATTCTGAGTTGATATAGGCTTTAAAATTTGTTCGGTTGGTTGGATAATGTGTATTATTAAAAATTGTCAGAAATATATCGTGTTTGGTATCAAATGGAAGCTCTTGACAAATTTTGATTTGATAAAGACTTTAAAATTTGTTCGGTCAATTGGATAAGGTGTATCGTTAAGATTTGTCAGAAATATATCGTGTTTGGTATCAAACGAAACCTCTTGACAAATACTGATTTGCAAAAGGCTTTAAAATTTGATCAGTCGATTGGATAATGTGTATCGTTAAGAATTGTCAGAAATATATCGTGTTTGGTATCAAACGAAAACTCTTAATATGAGCTGGTGCAAAATTGTATTAAAAATAATAAATTTTGAGGGCTGAATAATAACAATGACGCCGGAAGCCTAGGGAATACTCATCGTAAATGAACTTTCGGTAGTAATAAATACTAGTATTATATACGAATATTTTAATAATAAAAACAAACAAATTGCTATGTTCTGATGTTAGTATCAGTAGTGTCTGTGTCATCTCTATTTGAAGTATTGAATTTGATATTGATTAAAATCAATTATGATCACAATTTGAACAAAATTAGGAACTGAAATTTTATTTATTATTACAATCGTAAATTTCAATTTTATAATAGTTATTTTTGAGGTTAATGTATTAAAAAAATAATTTATAAAACAAAAACAGTTGAACATCAAAGAATTTGTAATGACATTAATTTCAATTTTGAAAAGTGATCATACAGTTTTTATTAGTAGACATTATTGGGAAAAACAAACAGAATTATTAAAATATGTTTATTATATACATAAATTTATTTATAATCACAGTGCAAAACATTTCAATATGAAACGTTACAATATAAAATTATCTATTATTTGATGAAACAATTTTTAAACTATTTTTATTTTGATATACACAAATGTCCATAAAAGCCATTGTTAAAAACAACGCCTGTCCTAAAACTTCTTTTATAACAGGAGGCTGTTTATTATAAGACAAATGAAGGTCTTGATTCACAGTTATTGGAGTGTACGCCATTTTATCAGTTAATTGGTTTTCCAAGATATTAGATACTGTAGTTGCAGCAGATACTTTTTCATTACCAACCAGAGTACGAAACAACCTAAAAAAAAATGTTAGTAACTTTTAAAAAATACCCACAAGAATTCTAACCTTGCTGGCAAGCGATGACGTAAGAAAAAAACTTTTGGTTCGAGCGTCAAATCATTTGTGTTTTGACTGTTCAATTGATAACTTGGATTATGTTTAAAGCTAGTACTTAGTAAAGTTACTAGCATAGATAAAAGTTGTACTCTTTGAATGTAAGCAGCAACTGAAATAGACGACTGTTGAGCAGTTGGTGTGACTGCTACAGGAGCTTCGAAAACGTAGACGTCACTGGCTGGAATATCCTTGGAAACATCTAAAACCTTAAAACAATTGAATGTGCAGGATGAAAATTAGGTTAGAACATACTAGTTGCAACGCATCATTTGGTGATAACTTTTTAGTACCCAAATTTAGTTCAAAAAAGTTCCAATCTGCTAGAAAATTATTCTCACGTTCAATTTTGGCCCAACTGACTCCATTGGCGAAAAGGTGCACTCCCAAAGACGATGTAAGTTCCTAAAAAACATTTTTATAAATGAGTAATACTGATTTATTGTTATATTGCGTAACAATATGGCCAGTAACTAACCTCAGATTGGTATATATTCATAGCAGGAGTTAAAAACTGCCCTCTACCTTTAGAGGGCTTATCTTTAACATCTGAAGAATTACCATTTTCTCCTTGTAAGATATTTTTACAAATCTTATCCAAAGTCTTTACTCCTAAGCCGTCTACATCCAAAACGTCTCCTAAGTTGGTAAATTTACCATTCTTTGTCTTCCAATCATGAAACTTCTTAATCCGATTCTTTGGAAGACTGTATCTATACAAAAAATACTACAAGTAACTTAAAAATTGATTGTTTATATATTTTCCAACCGTTGTAGTTGTTGCGGATCTGCTTCGTTAAGTTGTTGAAGAATATATTTTTGTTCTTCTGTTGTAAAATTAGATTCGTAAACAAATCCAGTTTTTGTAGTTTCTTCACTTGAAAAGTAACGCCGTATTGTCTAAAATTTGAGTTTGTTATTTTGAGGTTAGAAATAATGCACATGTTATATTTCATTACTTACCAAACATTGTTCCCTTCTAAATAATGGTTTTATTTTAACAACTTTTAATTTCGTTGCTAAATATGTCAACATTTTATAATTTTATAAAAGTAATTCTTGTAGTAAACAGTACTTCACTCATAGCTGTAGCTTGTACTGTCCGTGAGAAAATACATAGACGTACACATTTTCCCTTCCGAATATAATATCGATTAAATTAAACTGTATACAAAACAATTTTAATAGTAATAGGAATAATAGTTAGGTTTAACATACAAACAAAATTTTTATCTTAAAAAAATAAATATTTATTTATTTAAATTACATTTATGTTTATTATTTTTATTACAAAAATCTGTAAAGTACGACAATGTAACCTAAAAACATTACAATGCATCAAACCGAATGATAAAATTATTAGTACTAACAAGTACTGTTGTTAATTGATAACATTGTCCTTAAATTACTGCATATTTTGTAGTACACATACGAAAAAACAAATACTTATACTTATTCAAAGTTAATAATTAAAAAAATTCAAAAATTATGCAGGACAATCTTCTGGAAGTACTAGATTCGATTCTTGCCTTCAGAAGTACTACCGTAGTATCGTTCAATGCCCTCTACCGTCGATTCGATTACGTATTACCGCGCATGCGTCAATATTGTGTTAGTAGTGCTACAAAGCGAACGAGTAGGTTCAGTTCTGGTAAGAAAAATGATTTTTCACTTGTATTTACATATGTAAATAAAATAGAAATGACATATATTTGGTCTTAAACATGTCCTGATTGTACTACATGAAAATTTTGCGTCAAATCTCGGTGATTTTGGACAGGTTGTTTTTTAATAATCTGGACCTGTGGGTAACGGTTGAGATGTCATTTCTATGGAAGCATGGGTTCATAGTTTTTAATTTTGTTTAGTTATTTCTCAATATATTTAGAAAACAATACCAATAAGATAAATTATCATTTAAATACTGTTTTTATTGAATGTTGTACGGTAGAATAACCCCTAGTATAATTAGTACTAAAGTACCAAAACAAAAAAGTACTGTCAGTTAATATCATTAAGGTACTTGTCAAATACTTCATACGTAGATAATTACTAATAAATAATACATATTATGGAAATAAATTACATATATTTGATTTGTAAACAATTTGTTTAGACAGCGGCCATATTGAAAAACAAATGCAATGACAGAAATGTTATTTTAAATTATTTTGGGTACAAAATCAAAATTTCTTTCATTTTCATCAATCAAATTTCATATTATACATAATGGAAATTGTAAAAGTCAATACAATGTACATTAACAAATTGTTAATTATTTATGAAGTACGGCCCTGTGCTGTCTCTTTCTACATATTTAGTACTAAATAGTATTTATCGACAAATTTGAAATAAGAAGTAAAAAAAATAAGTATAAGGTGTCAAAATCTCGTTTAGTATAAGTCGAGCTGAACGTTCACAAAATGGCGGCCATATTTGACATGACGTAAACAAATCTTAGCACAAAATATTTAGATTGCGAATTGTATAAACAAAAAATGATTTGCTTGTGGTATTTTGTGATTTATTTGCAATAATAATTAATGACTTTTGGCTCCTTTTCGGAAATACAAAAATTAAGAAAAATGGTAAAGTTAATCAATAAAAAAACTATAAAACGAAAGTTGGAATTAATGAATATGTTAATTGTTAAAAAAACCAATGATGTCCAACAAAATTTTGACGGTTTTCATGCGAGAAATTTTCATTTCAAGGACGGCAGCTACGATCCCAGTCAATAGCCATTAATAAACTCGCACATGCGTGGTACATTTGGTGACGTCATATTTTACTTTTGTAGTCTAGCAACTTGGGACTGGTTTCCTGATAACAGAGTCTTATCATTTGACAGTATCTTTCATCTTACTAGATAGAGGACTACTCTAAATATGCATGTTATCAGTTTCTTCATACGGGGGACTATTTTTCTGTGTCCTTTTATTTTTTCTTTTTGTTTACTTTATTGTCTTTTAACACTTTTTTGTTTAATTTTAAAACATTTTTCGTGGTACTACTTTTTTTAGTGGTCATTATTCATTATAGTTGTTGATTATTTTATTATTGTACTCAATTGTTATTTCCTGAATACAATCATTAGATCAAATTTGACAGTTGTCATATCCTCTATTGAATTGGGTATTGTATTTAGACATTCTAATTAAATTAAAGTTTAGAGTACGTTCTTAAATCTATTCCTAGAATATTACCGTTACGCTTTCTCTACGGAAAATAGTGTGGCGTAGTAATACTGTAGAATGCAACTTGAACATTGATTATACTCATAAAAAAATCTTCATTTATTTATTGTTTTTGAACTGAGTAATCAATCAAATTAAAAAAAGTAGTTCCGATTGTTCGGGAACAAACTTGCAAAATTGTATTAGGAGACACCCGAAAAGTTATATCCTGATAATTGTTGCGCACGCAGAAATTTGAGTATTTCCGGAAAATGTACATTTGGCGCATGCGTATTGTCACCCCAAGCAAGGTTGCCAATGATTGTAGCAATTGTTTATATTAAGTTTTTAGTAGAAATAAATGTTGCAACTAAACGGAAAAGTGTTTTTTGGATAAAAGTAAACTTAAAATGTCATAAAGACGCTTGGAAAACAAAATATCGCGTCTGGAATTTTGTGACGCTCGAAGCGGCAACAGCGCGCGTTTGACCCGAACCGAAGCTGGGCTGCCCAGTTACAGTTTGCAGTGTTGGTAGAATCGTAGAATACGCCGTTCTCAACTCTCGACTTTCAAACCGCTTAATTTGGGTTAAAACTCGTAAGTTTTTCACGAAATTTTCAATTATTGTTGTTTAAGATGTAATGCATCCATTGATCTATATTTTGATTATACTTTGTTTGAGATATTTTTTTTACTATAGTTTGTATCATAAAAACAGTTGATTTATTTAAATATTTGAATTATTGTTGTTATTTTGGTTGTTTACCAAAGTATTTGGCATTTGTTTAAATAGATATTTGGTACTTTGAAAATTAAATGTGTTCACAATATGGCGGACATCAAGTATCTTATTTTGATTCTTATTGACCTTGGCAATAAGGTTTATTTTGTTTTCATGCTGTTTTTTGTTTAAATTATAATTTAGTAACATATATATGTACATACCAAAACCAATGGTTTTCACATTATTAATTTTTAATGTATCTCCCTATTTGTATTTATAATTAAAAAATAAAAATTTGGATTAAAATGGTACCGGATTACCAAAAAAAAAAATTTTATTTAAACTTCGTTCTACAGGCTACAATTTTACATATTTAATATTTAATTTCGGCATAGACTTTATTACAAAGCTAAAAATCTCTTACCACGGAAACTATTGATTTTTCGTTAATAAAACCATTTTTAGGTTATGGTTAAAAAAAATGATAAATTGCTAATCATGACCAATAAATTTATTGATTTAAAGTATAAAATTCATAATCTCGTCAAGTTTTTACATATATTTATAATAAAAAACTAATGTTTATATATAGAACACAAGATTGTACTTGTTACTTGTTCAAGGTCATAATAATTTACCTGTAATGACATTCTCCATTTGGGTCCAATATAGGCCCCAGGTAAAAGGAGTTAGGCTCATAGGCTCCCAAAATGGAGAACCAAATTTTCCTGATTCGGACCTGATTTTTAGAACATTTGGGTCATACAGTTTTCTTGCTTTTGCTTATTTAATAAGGATTAGAAATAATCATAGGCGACTGCTTGTAACGACGCCGTAGACAGTTGAACGCGCTATTAAAATGGCGGACGGAAAGATATCGTGACTCGTGACTAAAATATGAACGTTACAAAATTGTTATATAAAAACTATGAGAACCTTTTCAATTTTGCCACATTTATATTTGTTTATAAACAATTTCATTCTTTGTAAAACTGTTAACATTAATTACTGTAATGTAATTATATTTTTTGGAAGTACTAATTCTAGAAATATGTATATGAAATAACAATCAATATGATCATGATACAAATCCAATATTTTTTAATAAATAAGAAAATAATTGACATACGAGAGTAATGGTCATATGCGCAGTTCATACTGAGCATGCGCAGAACAAAAAAACATTGCATTGCTTGATTAATCATTTGTTCTGATACTCAAAGAAAAAAATAAACTAAAGCAAAGAAGCAAATATTTATTATTACTATTACTGTCAAATATATTTAACGACCAAAATTTGAAAAAAAGTATTGGTTTTTATAAATTCCAAAAATAGATTTTAAAATGAAAAAAGAAAACAAGAGTGCAACAGAAATAAGAAAAACTATTAAAAAGGCACACACATGTTTCATCAATCGACTTTCTTCGTAGTCGGTCGGTAATACTCGGGAAACTCCCAGGTCATCGTTTGAAATTTTGTACAACCAAACCTTTAGGAAGGGTCCCTAATATCTACATTTCTTTGTTCCCCTTACCGCTGGTGGCTGGAGATTCTATTTCGACCCTTCTGAATAAGTACCGTAAGATACCTTTTCCAAGATTGGCATTTGTTGGCTTGCCCTTTAAAGGTCGATTTTTTCTTCGAAACTTGAAAGTGTGGTAATAAAAACAGATTCATTGGGGCCTTTTCTGTTACTCAGTGGTTAATTTTAACCAGTTGCTAAAATTTTTGACAAATAAACACAAACAATAGAAGTGACGTTTTTATATTTTCTCCAGTGCTATTTGCTTTCATTGAACAAAAAAAATAACCACTGAGTTACAGAATAGAGGGGATTGTTTACAATTTTGACAGGTTACTAATAATAAAACCTGGAATGAAATATAATTTTTTATTTCAAATTATGAATAGTTAAAATAATTTACATAGTCAGGTTTGTTAATAAATAATTCAGGTGTAAAAGAATTTTTTTTTATAGAAAGTTAGTTTGATTAGGAGTATGATGTCAAGTAAATACGCGCTGTTTGGTAAGCGAGTAACGTTTGGCAACAGTGTATGACCTTGGGCTGGGAACAGTTGAACAATTCCCGGTTATTACTAGCGGGCCACCAAAAGTAAATGAATTTTTTGTATTACTACCAGGATTCTTTATTGAATTTTAGATCATTTATCTTATAATATTTATTATTTATTTTCACATTCTTGTTTAAATAATTTCGCCAATTGTTGTAATCAATATATCCATTCATAAATACAATAATTTATAATTCTTATTCGTATTAATAAATTTTGCACTTTGTTGATAATCATTTGACAGTATTTTGTTATTACTGTTGCTAAAGTAAACAGTATTCATTTATTTGTGAAAATGGTTCTTATTTGTGACTCGCCGAAATTTCGATTGCAAAATGTTGAAGAAATTCATCCTGTAGTAAGATTGTTTCTATTGCAACTTTATTGTTTATTCATTATGTTCGTTTGTTTAAATAATTTAATATATTTTCATGTGTATTTATATTGAAGTGTCAATTAATGTCATTTGAAATTTTTGTTTTTATAGTTAACTTGATTGTTTTTCTTGACAACGTTATCGATTTAGAAAAGCCGGATATCTGTAATTGTTGGCGCATGCGCAGATGATTTCGCGTCCGAATTTCGCCATTTTGTTTTATTTGTAGTGTTGATCAAATTTGATTAATTTACAAATAATGATTGTCCCTTACAGAGAAATATTCCGTCTAATGAAAATACAAGTAAAACAATGAAACTGGACGAAACGACAATCGATGATGAGAAAGAAAACACTTGCAATGGAAACAATATCCTGGAAAAGCCGATATCAAAGGCATCTGCCGAGACGGTGGAAGATTTAACTGACTCTAATTCGAATCCTCCTGGGGTTGGTGACCTCCTGGTGGTGGATCCGAACGCGTCCAGACATGAAGAAGAGAATGGAATTCACAATGGTAGTCGAGCGGACGACAGTACTTCGGTATCCAGTAGTTCATCAAACTTCCCATTAGTCGATTTTCAACAAGATGATCTGTCGGATGAAGATATGACCTTGAGGATCTCCGATGAAGAAGACATTTCCGAACCTGTCAACAATGGTGAGTGTTCAACTTTTTGCAGGCTTGGTCCATGGTTTCAGTCCCATTTCATTGCATGATCAGTTGCTAATTTGAATAAAATCATTTATTAGAAATGATCTTATTCAAACACGCATGCTTTTTTCTGGATTTATAGGCCTTTTGGTCTAAAAGACGTTAAAATTCCAGAATCGGGCAGCTACTACACTTCCTCGCCCTTTCCAAAACCAGAGGAAAAAAATCACGAAGATTGTCCTTCCACCGAGGAAGAGGCAACAAATAGTGAAACAAAAGACTCTAATGAACTTAACACACAAACAAATAGTGATAGTGAAAATAAAAACACCAGTGAAAATAGTGCCGAAAAAGACATTCCTAACAATGCAGATAAAGATACATCCAATGAAAAATCCGAAGATTCTAAATCCGACGATTTAGAAAACTTAATTTCGGATTTAACTGAACAGTCAAAAACAATTCTTGAAACAGAATCTAAATCAGTTACCGTCACAGAACTTCGTGAAGAGGTCGAAGAATTTATTAAATATCACGATAATGATGAAATGGAAACAGAAAATGAAACAGAAAATAAAACAGAAAACACAACAAACAGTGATTCACAACCCAGTGAAAAAAGTGATGAAACAAATGATGAAACAAAGGCAGTCGAATCAGAAAACAAAGAAAGTGAACCGGAAGAAAGTACTTCAGTAGAAGAAACTGAAATAAAAGAACAAGAAAAAGATGTAGAATCATCTAAAAATGAAATTGAACCCAGTACTTCCGAATCAGAAGAAAAGGAAATAACAATAGCAGATGATAGTGAAACTAAAAACACAAACGAAAATATACCAAAAGAAGCAATAAACGAAGTAGATGAAAATAAAGAAGAAGAATCAAAAGAAAATACAGTAGAAACTATAAGTGATGAAAAAGAAATCAATGCAGAAAAATCGCCAGATCCTCCCGAATCAATTCCAGAAGGAACTGATTCCGAGGAAAAACCCTCAGATGAACAAGGAACAGTCGATGAAATTAATTCAGAAACTGTGGAAACAAAAGAATCTGACAGTCCTGCCTGTCAAAAAACAGACGTTTCCGAACAAACCGAACCGGAAAAGCCTGAAACAACAGAACCGGAACTTGAAAAAACTGCCGAAACTGAAGAAACTGAAACAGAAAACACAAACGAAACTGCAAATTCCCCTACGGAAGAAAATGAATCACAAGCAGAAAGTTTGTTGATGGAAGTAGATTATTCGGAACGAGAAACGGAATCAGTGGAAAATAAATCTGATTCAGTAGATAGCATCATCATTGAAGATGATGTTGAAATGACAGAGGACTTCGAAACTAAAAAAGAAGATGTAAAAACTGAAGAGAAATCTGCATTTGATGCACTGAAAGAAATGAAAGAGGAAGACGTGAAAAATATAATTAAATCGGACACCAAAGAAGAAATAAAAGGTATATACAGGGAGCATTATTTACCCATTTCTCCCGTATACCTCATGGTTTTAGCTAACCCTGTCCTACCTCTAACTGTTTATTTATTTTGTTTATTTATTTATCTTAAAATAAAACTTTCCCTTACGAGTTGATTCTTTCAGGTGAGGAAACAAGAACTCTGAAGCGATCTCTGGACACATCGAGCGAAGAAACACAAGACGCGAAAAAGGTAAAAGTGAACAAAATCGAAAAAGAAACGCCTTACGTGCGACTAGACGCATTCCGCGACTTTATGTCGAGGAAAAAAGTCTCCACTTTAACGCGAGCCGAGTTGGAAGACTTCTGCATCCAGAAAATAGGCGAAGTTGTCAACCAAACCAGCAAACTAGGCGAGTTAAACCGAAAGATAATGCAGCAAGAAACCCGCTATGAAGCACTTCAAGCCAAATACACCGCTTTGAACAAACAAATCCGAGACTTAGAAGTGGTGCATACTCGAGTTTTACAAGAAGTCCGTATGAAAGTCAAAGAAAACAACGTAGAAGTCTCTCCCGTGAAAATAACTCGCTCAGTTGGCCTCCAAGTCAGTTTACAACTCGTCGTCGGTCGAAACCGCCCAAATCAACCTCCTGTACCAATCCAAACCCAAACATCTCCTCAGCCAGACAAAACCTGGAACAAACGCAAAGTCCAACAACGAACCCTACCGGAAACACCTCCAATGCCTCCTCCAAGTCGTCCACCCTTACGTTCCCCACAACAAAAGGGCATAAAAACAATCCTCCCCAAAGTTCCATCCCCGACTAAAACCTACCCACCTGCAGACAAGAAAGACCCCAACCCCTCGGTTTTGGAAACCTATCTCCAAAACCCAACCCCGGGCACGAGTAAATCTCCCGCAAGGGACGCCTCGGCGAAGGTGATAGACTTGACCGACGAAGACGACACCCAGAAGGCAACTCCAAACACAAATACAATCAGAGTTGTCTCGCCACAACAGCTGCAAACTAGCACGGCGGTTACCTCGACGTCCTTACCGAGGCTGACATACCTGGTGCAAGGCAACAATGGGCAAGGCCAGCAGGTGCTGTTAGCGACGAGCACGGCGCCCACCAGGCCAGGGCAAGTGCGGTCTACGCTCATGTTCAAGCCGGTTTCTTCAGGTAATGACAATTTTGTTTATGGTTCAAGCTCAATTATTTGTTCAATGTTTTTGTTGTAATATAATTGTAATAATTGTAAAGGCTATGTGAATGGATTTTTTTTTAAAATAAGATATTTAAAACGTTATTCTAATAACGATTTTTTTTTTCTAAAAACTGTTTTTATCAAAACAGACTATGAACAAAATATAAATTTAAATCAGGCGCCATTTCTGTGACGTAGCACATCTTAAAGATGGCTGCGTAATAATTAACGGTTTGCGGTTATTAAGAAGGTTTTTCAAAATAGGAAACTATTTTTTCGGTTAAATGTAATTCAAAATTAAACTTCAGAAATTACTCATTTAAAAATATATCACAATTCTTTTACAGAACAAAAAAATAAAATTTAAACTATGGCGCCTTCTTTGTGACGTAGGCAGATCTTATTAAAGATGGCGGCCTAATAATTAACGGTTAACCATTTTTAAGAAGATTGAAGTAACGGTTTTTCGAAATAGGAAACTAATTTATAACTTAAAAATTACTCATTCAAAAAAATGTCACATTTCTTTTTATTAAACAAAAATATAATTTTATTTAATATTTGTTAAATAAAATAATAATTTTATTTATGTCTTAGTGCCATTTTGATGACGAAACAAGTTTTAAAAATGGGTGTTTAATGATTATAAAAGCTTTATAATAATAACGATTTGTCAAAATAGGAAACTAATTTAAATCGGCTTATTTATCAATAAAATTTAAATATAAAAATAGAAGTTATTTGTATGGTTACATTTAACGAATATATAAAATGTTTTGCAATTAAAATTTAAATTGAAACACCATTTTGTGATGCCGTAAAGATGGCTACTTAATACTTAACGGGCAAACGATGTTAAGCATAAGAAATTTATATAAATCGACTATTTTATCAATAAAAATGTTAATTTTATTTAAGTTTTATCGCCAATTTTATTATTTAATTAACCGATATCAAAACGTTACAATAATATCGGTTTTTCAAAGAGGGAAAGAGGTTTAAATGGGCTAATTTGTCGGTACAAATGAAATATTAAAATACATGTTTTTTTTTTTTTTTATTAAATTTTACTTATATGTAAATAATTTAACATTTGGTAAATCAAGTAAATTTTTATTTAACAAATATATAAAATACATTGCATTTTAAATTGAAACACCATTTTGTGATGCCGTAAAGATGGCTAGTTAATAGTCAAACGATGTTAAGCATAAGAAATTTATATAAATCGACTATTTTATCAATAAATATGTTAATGTTATTTAAGTTTTAGAACAATTTTTATGACGTGTCAAAAGTTTTAAAACTGACTCTTTAATGATTACTAGTTAACCGTTATTAAATCGTTGCAATAATAACGGTTTTTTAAAATAGGAATCTGATTTAAATCGGCTAATTTATCGTTAAAAATGAAATATAAAAATAGAAGTAATTTTTTTTATTAAATCTTACTTACATGTAAATAATTTAACGTTTGTCAAATCATGTAATAGTTTTATTTAACAAATATATAAAATGTAATTAACGCTACAAAATTTAAATTGAAACACCATTTTGTAAAGCCGCAAAGATGGCTGCTTAACAGTTAACGGTCAATCGGTATTAAGAATAAGAAATTTATATAAATCGGCACATTTATTAGTAAAAATATAATCATCTTAAAAATATCACATTTATAATACAAGTGTTTTTTTTTAATCGTACCTATAATAAAGGTCCGGTTTTATATTTTTTTTTGGATAAAGTTGCTGCAAAAAGTTCAAGATAATTCTATAATAAAATTAAAATATTTTGACGTTTGGTTAACTGATGTTTTCTAAACTTTTGGGTGAAAATGTACGCAATAATTTGTCATAAAAATATGACATATTTCACAAAAAAATTCAAGATAGCATGTACCCATCTTAATTTTGTTAAAGTTATGTATTGTTTTGAATCTTAAAATGAATCACATAGCCCAAAAACTGTTTTCCATGTGTTAAATTAATGATTGACTTATAGTTCAACCAGGCCAGCGGTTAAACCTAGTCCGCCCGCCATCAGTCCCCGGCGTAACCGTTCTCTCCCCATCAGGTTCCGGCATCCGAGCTGGGCAGCCGATCCGCTTCGCCACCCCGGTGCAGTCACCTCGGCCCCAAGTCCGAGCCTCCGCCCCACTGCGTCACCCTGCGCCCTTACCCGGCCCGCCGCCAATGCAGCCCTCGCAGCCAAACTGGAAAGCCATGCCTCCCAAACCAACTCTCAAGATCTCTAGAGTCGGAGACGGCATTGTTCTCAGTTGGCGAATGCAAAGCAACAAAGACATGTCGCTTTACGAGGAGATTGGGAGTTATCAGTTGTACGCTTATCAGGAAACGAACAGCGCGCCATCTACAGACATGTGGAGGAAGGTTGGAGATGTTAAAGCGTTAGCGCTTCCAATGGCGTGTACGTTGACACAGTTCACAGACGGAAATAAGTACCATTTTGCTGTAAGGGCAGTTGATGTGAAATCAAGAGTAGGGCCGTTTAGTCAACCTGAACAAATCGCACTACCGTAAAGACTTGTAATTTAATTGTACATTGTATATAAACGTATGTTTGTGGATTTTAATTGTGAAACTGCCATTTCAGTTTTACAAGTGCTCCAAGACTCAGAGTGTGTTTTAATTTTATTTTTAGGGTATTTATTTCGTTAGGGTTTTCAATTAAATGTATGTACATTGCCAACTGTAAATTTTTTGTAGTAAAGATATTGAGCGAATAATTGTGATTCTTGACAGTAATTTTTATAGGACATACCTGCACTGCAATTGTTTTGACAATTGTTTTTAACCTAAAATTTTTACTTTTTACTTTTGTCAAATCAAACAATTGCAGTGCGGGTGTGTTCTATTATGGCAAAGTTCACAAAAACTACAGTTAGATTTATTTATTGTGAACACTAATAAATATTGTTTTCAACAATCTTGACAATAATTTTTATCGTAGATTGCATCCGTTTTGCAATTCCCATCCCCGGAGCTCCTGTCTCTTCGCATCTTGGATCTCCCAAACCCAAAGAGGTTGTTCAAAATTACGTCCAAAATGATTTTGAACGACCTCAGCAAAATCCAGTTCCCAGGCATGTGACCATTCAACGAAACTGGAGGGCTAGGCCTTCAAATCAAACAAATGAAGGTTGTAATAACAACTTTAAATGTCCTTTATTGTCTCCTGTTCCATTACGCCCAATTTCACCCCCTCGTTTACCCATGCAGCTTAATTTCAAACCTTTAAATTTATCAAAAGAGGTTTTCAATTGTTGTTATTTGTCTAAAAATAATTATATATGTTTCTGTTCTAACAAATCTACCAAATAATCAACTATCAATGTTAATTCTAAAAAAACAAATGCTTTATTTAACGGTAATATAAAATTTATTTTTAAGTGATTTAAAATGTGATAAAATTAAATAATCATGAATTTACAAAATAAAACATTGAAAATAAATGTATTTCATGTGATTTTATAATTAAAATTATATTTATTTTACATGCGTTTTAGTTATACGCATGCGTGAACAGTAAACAATCGTCTTTTGCAAGTTTGTGATTTATTCTCAATAATCATTAATAATTTGTGCATAAATATATAATATTCAAAGGCCAAATATTGTTATTTGCTAAATTAAAACTAGGAAACATCAAAACGTGATATAGTACAAGATTGCACAAATTTTGTCGTTAATTTATCGTAAATTGTCAATGTCATAAGTAAGGTTACCGAATGATTTCGTTGAAAAGTTTTCTTGGAGAAAATGAGTTAAAAATAGACAGAACAAGAATAGTTTCATTTGTATATTTATTCAAAATATTTGCATATATTCTAAAATAGCTTAAAGTGTTACAAATAAATGTTTAAAAAATTTTAAAAAACAAAAGAAAATCAAATATAAATCATTCATAGGTAAATAATATTGAAGTAGTTTTTAAAAGCATTGTTTAAATCACCAATAATATATTTTATATAACTCATTAAATATTAATTCATAAATATTAAGAAAATAATTGTATAACTTGTCAGTTCCAAAGCGCATGCGTGTCTCACAAGTAGTAAGAATTCGTAAACAGAACATTTGTGGTAAATAATCAGTGTCAATTTGTGCATAATTACTAATGATTTTGAAGGGCAAATATTGTTATTTGCAAAATTAAAATTCGTAAACAGTTTGTGCGTAAAAGTGAACGGATTTTTAAAGATTTAGTGAACATTTCGTTTGTCAATGCCAATAGTGAGGTTACCGGTGTATTCGTGTTCTTTGGTGAAGAAGTTTGCAAGAAAAGGATTATTTGTAAGTTATTTTTCTTAATATTATCTACTTATATTCATTTATTTTGATCCAAATATATGTGTAATAAGTTTATATTTATATGAAAAGTAGAAGTTATATAAGTTGATTGTGTTTTGTTAATTCATTATTAAGTTTTTATGAGATTAATGTTTCTCATGCAATGTATTAAGTACGGGACTGTGTAGGTAATCAAAAAATTACGTACATAAATGATAGGAAATCTTTATTTGAAGTGAAGAAATAGAGATATTTTATATTGGTAGAATAAAGATATTTGCTGTTAGGTACTTACGTATTATTTGCTTAAGTCAAAAATGTTGTAGTTAAACAAGCAATTTAAATTTGAAAATAACAAGATGGGAAATGAAAAGTAAACATTCAAAATTTCAAATTACGTAAAGAGAAATAGCTTTAAAATAAATAAGGACTATTTTAAGTGAATAGCAACAGCAATTTATTTAAAATTTCTTTAATTTCCACATCTTAAGTAAAGATGACTTTCATTTAAACAATTTTACAAATAAGAATCTTGCCTCACCCTCAAAAAAATGTATTTTAAATAATTATTATATTATGAATACAAGGGTAACAATTTATTTACTTTTTTATGTCCGTTTAATAATTCTTTATTTCCCTAATTTTAGTTAGGTTGTTGATTCTATTATTTAACTACTTATATAATAGATCATTATTTCACGCGAAATCAAATTACAAAGTAGGCATATAAAAAACATTAACAGCTATAAAAATATAATATTTATTTCATATTATCTTTACAATTATTAATAATATAGTTATTACATTTATTAGACTTACATAGACTCATATTTTACAATTTAAAAAACTTAAATGAAAACTTTATTTTATATCGTTTATTTGTTTATAACTAACAATTTTGTTGTAATGATTTAGTAATGCACAAAATTAAGAAGTCCTTGGTAATGTATTTTTCTTTTATTTTTCAAATGTCATCAAAATGTCAAAAATTCATAATTTCAATTACATTTTGGTATGCAACACGTAAGGAAATTAGGTGGTTATTCAACTACTGCTCTTACAAAACTCGCCTTCGTCTCGTTTTGTAATTTTCGCGTGCGTCAATAAACACCTTCGTTTCCTTACTTATTACATAAATAGCTATTACATTACTCCTATACCATACGCTTTGTTAGAGATTATAGTATCTATATATAAACAGTGATACAGTAAATAAAAAAATATTTATTTAATAATATTAATTGCCCCTTGCTGCCCACGTGGCTACGCCCATGAAAATGCTACTATATCTAGTGCATGTCAGATTTTTGATGTTTGATTTATTAATCTTGTATTTTAACAAATTTTGTTGATAAGACTGTTATGTGTACAGATAAAGACTATAAATAACAAATATAAAAGTTGATATACAAGTTTATTTATTCAATAATTATTTTTATGTCTAGAAAAAAATTTCACATAAAGATAAAAAGTTTATGAACTTTGCAGTACTGACATATCACATTGATAATTATTTATAAATTCCAAAATGATTGAGCAATCAGGCAAAAACGTTGACGTACATGTTTTTACATTTTCGCTACATTACACGTTATAAAATTTTTATTAGTTTACTGCGGAAAGTTTTAAAAATCCCTAGACAAACAAAGTATCGAAATTATGTGTTTACTTAAAACAAAACATTTTTGGTAACAAAAACTTATTATTACTTTATGTTTATACCCGCGGGCATAAAAATCTTTATAATGCTCTAGTATAAAAAATTGTTTGTACGCTAAATATTTTTGTTATAACTTACATAGTTACGTAGTTCAGTACAGAATTCAAGAAATATATTTGTTTGACAAAAAATAATAGTTATTTATGTATTGATGGAATAAAGTAACGTTTTATTCCTCAGACTTTAGTTGAGAGATTAACGAAGTTTATTTCTGACATGCATACAACATTTTTTTACTGTCGTCTGCTTGGTAACCATGTTAATCTAGATCAATAATAAATTATTATTGACCCAGGTCAATAATGCAAACTGTTACCTTATAAAGAAATTCAAAACTTTAAATCCAATTATTATTGGATTTATTAAACCCAAAAAATTATAAACTATGGATTCACAAATTAAATAAATAAGTAAATCAAATCAAACTAAATTAGGAATCAAAAGCTGAATGTCAGATATAGAAGCCTACTTTATTTTTGTGAATATTAAAAAACAAGTAAATATTCATGAGAAATTATTTGTTATTATCAAAATAAATTTTTATTAAGAAGCATTGAGATTTAAGTAGTAGTGATTTTTTTTTATATATACCACGGTTGGGAAAAGCAGTATTGCCATCGCCTTGTATCCGTCGGTAGCTTCACACATCGGGACACAATCTTGGCGCTAGGTCAATCATGATAGTCTTCTCAACCTTGAAGAAAAATATAGATCAGGCTTTTCGAAAATTTTAAGAAAGAAAGCTTCGTTAAATTATCAATTCAGTAAAAAAACACAATTGATAAATTTATCAGTAATATTGTAATAAGGTCTGGAAAAAATGTTATTTTTCAAACAATAACTAAATGTAAAGAATAGAACGAAATAAATGTTTCACAAGTGGAAAAAATAGAAAAAGGTGCTTGCAATTTTCTAAAATTAAATAACCCTAATGAAATTTGGCTTTATAATTTTTTTTGGTTAATAAGAAATGGTAACCCATCCAAAACCCACCTACATTCCCCCTTGCTTGATTATAAATCATAATCTCTTGACCTATTGTTGTTATTAAATTAATTAAACACCACTGCCACTTTTTTTGTAAACAAAAAATTGAACTTGACAACAATAAGAAATCCTTAAGTCGGCATATATTTTTTTAGTCAATAAGAAATGGTAACCCATCCAAAAACTAACTACATTCTCCTTTGCTTCATTATAACTCATGACCTACGGAGCTATTGTTATTAAATTAATTAAACATCACTGTCATTTTTTGTAAACAAAAAACTGAACTTGACAACAATAAGAAATCCTTAAGTGTCGGCATACATTTTTTTAGTCAATAAGAAATGGTAATCCATCCAAAACTCAGCCACGTTCTCCCTTGCTTGATTATAAATCATAATCTCTTGATCTATGTAAACAAAAAACTGAACTTGACAACAATAAGAAATCCTTAAGTCGGTATATATTTTTTTGGTCAATAAGAAATGATAACCCATCCAAAAACTAACCACATCCTCCCTTGCTTGATTATAAATCATAATCTCTTGACCTATTGTTGTTATTAAATTAATTAAACACCACTGTCACTTTTTTGCAACTTTTTTGCAAACAAAAAACTGAACTTAACAATAAGACTTGTTAAGGCCGGCACCACACTGTCTGGCTACCCATCCCAGCTGCAAACCGTGGTGTATTATAGCGGCCTTGTGCCGGCCCAGGCCGAGGTGACGTCACAAACCGCATGGCGAGTGCGACACACGTCATATCGATCCCCCGGCTAGAGGGTGGAGTTAGCTAAGACGTACGGAAAACGTAGGCGATTCAAGGTCTTGGGTGCTTAGAGGGTGGACGAAATGGGGTATGTAATCTGTAACTATAATTGAATTGACAGTATATATGTCATAAAATATTTATAGTAACCACTATAGCTGCTTATTATATCTAGTAATAGAAAGTAAATATTACTTTGGAATAATATAGTTATTAGCAATTTATTATTTTGGAGAAGAGATATGAGACGTTAGAATGGTAGGAACGTGGAAAAGACAGGAAGACATAAGTCATCAAATATAAAAACTGACTACGGTAGTTGTTCATTATAATAATAAATACTAAACATTACTTTATAATAATATAGTTATTAGCAATTTAATGTTTTGGAGAAGGAATATGAGACGTTAGAATGGTAGGAACGTGGAAGAAGACAGGAAGACTGTCTCTTTCTCTCCCTGTCGAACTGATTTCTGTTTCAATCACTCCAGCTTTCTTTATCGTGATCTCATTGTCATTTTTGACACTCATTTGTCTGTTACTACGCAACAACTATTCGTAAATTTTTCCAATAAATTCCAAAAAAAGTTCCTGAGCGAAAAACCAAAATTTCAGTTTATTCGTTGTTCTCGTTGTTCACCGAATCGTTTCAAAGAATGTATATGCTGAAAAAACAAGTCTTTCCGTACCTCGAAGCGTAGAACCTACTGGTATAATCGTTGAAATTATGTCTCTACCCATTTTAGAGATATACCCAAAAAAACACACTTTTTTGAGGTGCTACTTTGAGTACGTATATTTCAAGAATGAAAAGATATAATTAATCAAATGTCGTTTAAATTTTGGAATCAGAAAATAGAAATTTTGAGAAAAAATGAGCTGTTTTAGAATAATTTTTTATTGTATCAAAAATTAATGTGAAACAACTATAGATGTTAATATATAAATATAGAAAATTTCAGGGTAATATTTCAGTAAAAAAAAGTTTGGCGGTTTCAGGATATTAAGCTTTTGTTTACATAAACAAAAGTTGGCAGGGTAATTAAATCAGAATTGGATACCATGTAATTTTAAAAAGTCAGTATGGTAATAATATTTACCGTACAGAATTGTCAAAGTAACATGAGACAATTCTCATATCATATCAACCCATACATATTTGATCACAGTAAACATTACTCACAAGAGCATTTTGTAAAATAATATTTATTAATAATGTGAAATCGGTAAACTATTGAACAAACCACGAATGTTATGAATCATATCAGGCCTTAGATGTCATAAAATCTTCGCTCTCGGAGTTCGAAATTCAATTGACATTTACGGCGGTTATGGTAACTATAACTATCCTAGGTATTTTAATACCTATTATATAACAGATTTTCCAAATAATTTTTGCTACTAGGTGCCTAATTCACACTTTTTATACATTTCTCTTATTTGTTTTTATTTTACAATACTCTGTATTATAATTTAGTATAGAAGTATTAAAACAAAAATAAGAAAGAGTTTGTTTTGAAAATTCTGTCCTCAAGATCGTGCGTCATATTGTTTTGTTGTTGTGACCTATAAATGAGTTAAAATATGATATAATGACGCCTCTTCATTACCTGTACGTGAGAGAAAACTATGTGAAGACTTCTCGTTATGCTGGAAATTTGCCGCAGCGTATGAGATGATTATCACATACGCAATGCACTTTAATAGCATAAACAAATATGATATGGCGTCAAACTGTGAACTATGTACGTAGCACCTTGCGACAAATTAACACAGGAATATTACTGTAAACATCAAAACACATAATGTGATAATGGCTGTACGTACTGTACTATCAGTATATTTACATTCGTGAGTACAGATCTTATTCTAATGTACAACGCTAACTTGTAATGATGGGGGTTTTAAAGAAATTATTATTTATAATTTCCCAGCGCATTGATTCTTTCCGGAATTTTTTTCGAGTGCAATCCAACAACGTATTAATCTGCACGAGTGGAAGAAAATTGTAACATTAATACAGAAAGTAAAATTAATTTAGGTTTTATATTTTGCTTAAAATATTCAAGTTATGATAGCTCGGTGTTTGCTTCCCCAACTAATTGATATATAGACAACCGAGCAGTACATATTATAGGCAACCATTTATGCTTTCAAGTCATTTGTTATAGGTACTTTCTTCAATTTATACGAAAAATAATTTATTTTAATATTAATATTATATTTCCATTTATATATTAAATCGACTGTTAAATGTTCTAATTACTTCTCAGATTTTTATTTATGATAATGTGTGTCTATAAGGCGAATTCCATTTGCCACTTTGACCTGATCCAACTGACACTTTTGAATTCGGATTACTTATTTTTCATTCCATTTGACTAGATCACTTTTCGCTCCCTACTCAACGAACTGATCCTAAGTAATCCACTCGTCGAAGTAGATCACTTTCGTGACTGTTTTAGATCCACTTGAAATTATCTATGACGTTTATGACGTCAACATATTTTTTCCCCACTAGTAACTTGTTTCATATGAAGATGAAGTGATGACGTGAAGCCTATCATAGGAAAAATGAACTATATTAAACATACCGTATGTCCCTGGTATTAGAACATTGATACCCTATTCCACATAGAAAGGTTGTGTCACATATTAAAACGAATTTGCTTTGTAATCTAATGATAGTCTTCCCTATACTATCTTTATTAACTATCCCTACATTTCGTCCACCCCGTTCATCCCTTACTGCAGTAGCACGTGCATTTCGCGAACACCCTGTATGCGTATAATTAACACCTTCATTAAACATAAAGACAGTCTCCAGCTAAAGAAGGCTTAAATGAGATAAAGACAAGAACTGAATACAAACCACTGTCTTTAACACCGACAACTTGGTTTTAAGTATTCATTCCCAGTAGCCTTTTAAAACGGACCCCCTGTATGGTTATAATTAACATCTTCATTAAACATAGAGACCATCTCTACCTAAAGAAGTCTTAAAGAAAGACATAAAGACAAGAGCTGAATACGAACCATTGTCTTTAACACCGTCAACTTAGGGCCGGTTTTTCCACCTCTGGTTAAAGTGCCAGTTACCTTAACCGTCGTTTAATATAAAAATATCGCATCGAATTTGTAAATAACTTATTTTTTGACAACTTACATTAGTTTTTCGATGCGATATTTTTCTACTAACCGATGGTTAAGGTAACCAGCATTTTAACCAGAATTGGAAAAACCGGCTCTTAGTGTTTAACTATTAATTCCACCGCCCCCATATTCCGGGCCACCCCGTCCACCCCTTACTGCAGTGGCACGCGCACTTCGCCCCTGCGTCGCGACGTCCAGCTGCACTCCGCGTCCTGCGCCAGTCGCGTCCCGACGCTCGAGCTGACGTCTACTCTAGTGCCTCAGTGGTTACCTCCGGCTCTTCTGTTTACCACCTAGTAGCTGAGGTCTTCACGGTTCTCTTCACGAAGGTACAGACTTTAGTAGAAACGTAGTAGAAATCCAAAACTTAATAGACTGTTATACACTGAAGAAAAAATGTTAACACTGTTGACAGTATAGCTATAAACATCATAAGTCCGGTAAATGAGTTTTTATGCTACGAGGAAGATATTTCCGGGTACTTATAGTAGAAATATACAGAAATTCAAAGTTTAGTATACTGTTATGTTATGTTAAGAAAAAAATGTTGACACTGTTGACAGTATAGTTATATATGTCATAAGGCCGGTAAATGAGTTTTTATGGTACGAGTATGATGTTTGCGGACGAGGCAAGGAATTTGGATATGAGTAGCGCAAATTAATTTAACGGATGTATGATGTACAAGGTTTTATTTTGTACTGTACCTTTTCAATTTCATTTGAAACATTAAAAAATTTAAGTAAATAAAATAAAAATCCTAGTTTTTACAGAAGATTGTAACAAGAAAAAGGCTGTCATCTGTCACTTTTGACATGTTAATCACAAACTTTTAATAGAATTATATTAAAAAAAGGTCAGATTTTAAAGAATTAAAATTTAATACTAAAAAAATATAAGAATGATGATATTTATATTTGCCATTACTTAACAGTACTAGTCCGGTAATAGCTATGAACACACCTAGGATAGTTATGAATATGAATTCCAAGCTCTCCGATCTGTCAAACTGAATTAACCTATATTTTAATAGTATACATTTTTGCAATTTATTTTAGCACTACCTAAAATAAAAAACATCATTCTATAATATTATTGATGAATTTATTTATTATTTACCTTTGATAATAATTTATTTAATTCAGGGTTGTTATAAAAGCCACTTTTTGTAATAAAAGCCAGACCAGTGGTTTAAATTGGTTTAAACCGGAAGAAATTGGTTTAAACCGGCTGAAAGTGGTTTAAATCACTTAAAATGAAATAAATACATATTAGTTAATATTTTGAATCAAATACACTAAGGGCAGGTTTTATAAACAAATTTAATACCCACTTAAATTGCACAGCAAATTTTCATCATCTAGTCCAATTGATAAACGAATGTATGATAAAATCATCATTTAATAAATTAAAACGATGTGTATTTAATGAAAAAAAAAAAGAATTTACTGAACTATAAATTTATGTGGGTATTAAATTTTTATATAAAACCGGCCCTAATACTAATATAAAAATATGATAGCTCAATTGGCAATTACTTCATTCTGTAATAACATAAAGACAAAAATGTCTGAATACAAAAATGTATAAATAGTTTTCAATATTTCGAATATATAAGTTTGTTTCTGTAAATTTATTGTACCTATTATTAATAATATAAATACAAGTATAACTTTATAACTTACGAATGCAACACAATGCAGAACACACAAATCAAAAAGTGTATTTTTTATTATTATTTTTAATAAGAACCACTGGTTAAAACTATATAAAAACCAGTCCGGTTTAAACCGCTGGTTTAAACCATAGTGGCTTTTTCTTAACAACCCTGATTTAATTTCATGCAGACGACGTCTAAGCAGGTGTAAACATAAATGAACATTATTAAGAAATATTTGACACTTTGACAGTACGTTTGTTATCACAGCCAACCTCGTCTCAATAGCTAGCTGACATTTTACAAACAAATTAAACGATTTCGGAAAAAATATGATGTATATCTAAAAACTAAAGTATTCTTTTTACTCACCATCGTTTATTCTTCTCGGCTATCACCTCGTAGAATAAATTCCATAGGTGTAATAAAAAATTATACTTTAGTTCCTTGATATACAAATAACTATTAATTTTATTGACTGAAGCCCAATTAACAATTTTAGCTATTAGAATTGAAATCATATTTATTATTTTTATCGCACTGATGACAAATTGCCAATAAATTAAAATTGGCTTAATAAGAATTTGATCGGTAAAGTCGATAGGCAATTTAATTATTTATTAATCCAATTTGAATATTTCAGTTAGCACTATTTTATTTATATCGCTCTGTTGTTTTAATATTTAATTTATATTCACATGAATGTAATTCATATGAATATGAATGAATTATTTGTTTTTATTTATTGTTATTTATTAATTAATATCACAAAAAGATATATTTTATATATTTAAATTTTTGTTTGTATTATTTAAATATATTTCCATAAATTTTTGTATGTATTATTCAAATTTTTGTTTCGTTTCATAAATATTCTCAAAATCAATCCGAAATATCTGAAAGAGCTAAAGAAATACACTGTAATATTTAGTAAACACAGGAATAATAGAATATTCACGTAAGTGCATGTTTAAACAAGTTTTACTTCAAATGTGAGTGCTTTTGACAGCTGTCAATACAAGACATAAAGTTTGAGATAGAGTAGTGTTTTATTGACATTACAACTACATTGATCAAATACGTTTTAAAGTTTTGTAAATATGTTCATTGGATAAATTCCAACTACTAGTTTTTAACCAATCATAATGCAATTAATCGAAAATTCAACCAATGAGAACAGTATTATACTGATAAAATTCCCTTACTCCGATAAGTTTCCACTACCAAGTAAATATATATTTGTTATTATTAAAAAATGCTGTAGTCCTTTGATATACATTACATTTTTTTCTGAAATCGCTAAATTATTAATTAAAAACATAAATAAATAGCATTATGTGTTTGTAAAACGACAGCTATATTAGCTATTGAGACGGGGATGGCTGTGATAACAAACGTACTGTCAAAGTGTCAAATATTTCTATTTAATTTTCATTTATGTTTACACCTGCTTAGACGTCGTCTGCATGAAATCAGATAAATTATTATCAAAGGTAAATAATAAATAAATTCATCAATAATATTATAGAATGTTTGTTATTTTAGGTACTGCGAAAATAAACTGCAAAAATATAATACTATTAAAATATAGTTTTCTGTTTGACAGATGAGTACGTAAAGTTAAATTTTGACAGGTGTCTGTAAAGTTTTACTTTAGCTACTACTTTGGTACAATTGACACATTTAAATTGATAACCTACAAATTGAACGTTATGGAGTAAATTATTTTTTTAAATATCTACATTTCATGTTGCACTTAAATTTATTTGACTGCGGACTGTATATAATAGATTAAATATTTATTTTAAGAAGTGGGTGAACGATTTAGAGTCAATCCACTTGCTAATTCGTCCTTTACACTTCCAAAACTTTAGATGGTTTAAGATTTGCAATGAACCTCCTTAATAACAAAATATACTATTTTTCATATTCTTCTATCAAATCAAGCATTCATGAGTGGGATTCTATAACTTTGGTTGCTATCATTTGGACTTATGATATCAATTGCAAATATCAACTACAAAGTATACTTGCTATTCTATAACAGTAATGGTTATTTATGGTTGATTTGTACTTACATATACTCATACATGTATAAAGAACACTCTACAAGTCTACACTAATGTGGGAATGACTTAAATTCATTGCAAATTTGAATTTCGGCCATGATGACATTTGACATTTGACGTTTGTAATTGGTATTTTAACAAGTGCAGTTGCTATTTAAAGTTGTTATGAGTTATAGAATCCCACCCCATATTTGGTTAAAATATCATATGTGGAATGAATTATATAAAAGTTTTAATATTTGTACTATCATTATGTACTATTATTCTGTATTTATATATACATGCGGTATCCTAGCAACGATTGTCACGTATTGAAAAACAATTATTCAGAATAATTATAACCGTTGACATTTATTATTTACTCGTTTGTTATCGTAGGTAGCTTTGATTCTATATAAAATCTATATTCTATTTTCGAAGCTTGTTCCATTTTCAGTGGATTACAATGTTTATGCAAATTCAGAATTGAGAACTTTCAATTTTGGATAAAGGATTTACGAAGTTAGTAAGGAATTTATAACATGGATATTTTATACATCTTACTTCTTCTTTATAGAATTGTGGGAACCTTTATCCACTTATGGATTCTCCTGTCATATTTTATTCAAATGGAAATATTTTTCAGGTTTTCGGGTAACCAAGTGCAAATTGTTTCTATTAGTAAATAAGGTTTATTTTCATGAGGTGATCCTCATGTCATCAATTGTAACCATGTGTTTCAAATTATCTTGTCGGGTGAAATCGTGTGATTTCCGAACTAAATAAATGTCAAAACTGACAGTATTATATACAAATATAATAATAAGAGAAATTTCAAGTATTTTTTCAAAAAAATTTAATTTTTTAAATTTAAGTAAATATTGATGCGCTGATTTCAAACCTGCAATCCTATTACGCCTTTTCGATTTTATTCTGTCGCTTTATTATCTTACTTTTAATTATTTCCAAAACCTATAACCCCGTATCAAAGTTATGTAGAGTTAAAACAAACCAAACAACAGTATTAAACCAAAAATAGTGTTGACAAACGCGAAATACCCCAAAAATTCTCATTTTTGTGCCTAAAATTTTGATTTTGGGAAATAGTGTACATTGATAGATCTCGATACGCTGATTTCAAATTTTCAAACGGAATTGAATTATCTCTTTTCGTTCCTGAGATATTTACTCTCAAAGTTGCACCTCAAAAAAGTGTGTTTTTTGGCTATATCTCTAAAATGGGTAGAGATACAATTTCAACGATTATACCAGTCGATTCTACGGGAAAAGTTACATAAAGAAATGTTTTCTCCGCATATACGTTCTTTGGAACGATTTGGTGAAAAATAAGAAAAACGAAAAAACCTAAATTTCAATTTTTCGTCTCGTAACTTTTTGTCTCCAAAATTTTTCATATTTTGGCCTTAAGTAGATATCGATGCGCTGATTTCAAATTTTCAAACCGATTTCAATTATCTCTTTCCGTTCTCGAGATATTCATATTCAAAGTTGAGTTTTGGCAATACCTAAAAAAATAGGTTTTTTAGGTATAACCCTTTAAGGGTTAGGTTTATGACTTCGTTGACCTCACCATTCGATTCTACGGGCAAAATTACATAAGTGTACCAAATTTTAGATTTTTATTCCAAAGAATACAACTTTTAGAAAGGAAAAACAAAAATGGCCAAAATCGAAAAAAATCGCAAGGGGTTCATCAGGCATTTTTTTCGATTTTCGCCGATTTTCGTTTTTCCTTTCTAAAAATTGTATCCGTTCGAATAAAAATCTGAAAATTGGTACACTTATGTAATTTTGCCCGTAGAATCGAATGGTGATATCACCGAGGTCGTATCTCAACCCATTTCAGAGCTATTCCTGAAAAATCACTTTTTTCAGGACTAACTTTGAACTCAAATATCTCGAGAACGGAAAGAGATAATTGAAATCGGTTTGAAAATTTGAAATCAGCGCATCGATATCTACTTAAGGCCAAAATATGAAAAATTTTGGAGACAAAAAGTTACGAGACGAAAAATTGAAATTTAGGTTTTTTCGTTTTTCTTATTTTTCACCTAATCGTTCCAAAGAACGTATATGTGGACAAAACATTTCTTTATATAACTTTTTCCGTAGAATCGAATGGTAAAGTAGTTGAGATTGTATCTCTACTCATTTTTTAAATATACTCAAAAAACACACTTTTTTGAGGTACAACTTTAAGAGCAAATATCTCCGAAACGAAAAGAGATAATTAAATTCGGTTTGTAAATTTGGCGTCAGCGTAGCTAAGTCTTTAAAAAAAATTACAAACAAAATTTTGTAAAATTTGAAAATTTTCGAGTTAAAAATTCGATATTTTCAAATATTTTCGGGTTTACACAAAAATTCAGTATCAGCGGTTTTGGGAATTACTTCCCCTGTTATTACTACGTATATAAACTATTATATTATTAATTATTAATTTTATAAACTCACTTTTAAAAATATATCTTTTGTGTATTTTATTCAAACCATACATTAAAAATTCATGGCTAATATTTTTATTTTTAAATTAATTTAAAATGGAAAACCTATTGCAATTATGACATACAAGGAAAGTAATGGTAATAAATTAAATCTATATATGAAAACATGAAACCATAATGGTCTTTCCTATTCCAATCACGTCGTAGTAACAATTTCCAATTCCCTGTAGTATACTGTCCATATTTCATCCATCGAATTTATCTCTGCCCGAAATATTAGTCTTCAATTATTGTTAAATCCACTAAAATTTATTGTTTTTACTTGAACCGTATAACAATTATCTAAAAATTTGGAAAGTACTAATTTTGAAATTTCTCTTACATTGTTATGTTTTGTTCACCTAATTGTTAGAAACTCCAATTTGTTTCACATGTGACAAATTCTAATTTGACGAAAATTATAGGAAATGTAACAATACAACTTTCTTGTTAATAAAGATATATTTTTTTCAATATAGTTGAACAAGAGGAGTAATTAAAATGACATAAAGTCGTTCAACTTTCCAGTAAGATATTAATTTAGACACCTTCATTTTCTAGAATTACAATATTTGATGACGTAATTGAAATTGGATCGTTTAATTAATTTTGTAATAAAGACATTGAACTCACGTTTACAGACTTGCAAATAAGTGATAAATGTAAATGCTGGTTTTGAATTTCATTACTCAAAAATATAACAGAACAGTATCAAACAGCAAATTGGTTGAAATATTGTATACCCTAAACCAACTTAATCTAATCTAATTTAATCCAACCTAATGTAACCTAAACCAACTTAATCTAATCTGTTGGGTTACGTTAGAATAACCTAGTCTAACTTAATTTAATTGAACCTACAACATATCTGATCGCAACCTAACCTAACTGATCCCAACCTAACCTAGCATAACCCAACCTAACCTATCATAACCCAACCTAACCTACCATAACGCAACCTAACCTACCATAACCCAACCTAACCTACCATAACCCAACCTAACCTATCATAATCCAACCTAACCTAACCTAACCCAACCTGACCTTATCTAACCTAACTCAAGTTAAGTTAATCTAAACTAACCTATCCTCACCTAACCTAACCTAACCTAAACCAACCTAATCTAAGCTGATCAGGTTAGGTTGGGTTACGTTAAAATAGGTTAGATGAGGTTAGGTTAGTTTAGATTAGATTAGGTTAGATACGGTTAGGTTAGGTTAGGTAAGGTTAGATTAAATTAGGTTAGGTTGGTATCAGTTAGGTTAGGTTCGATTAGATTAAGTTAAATTTGTTTGGGTTAGCTTAGGTTAGATTACATTGAGTTAGGTTAGGTTAGATTTGGTTTGGTTACTTGCGTGTGTGTGTACACATCTCTTGTATTAAATAGCTTTAAAAACAAGTTATTTAAGTTTTTTTCCCCATATTTGTCATGCTTAGTAGACCTTTTAGCCAAATTTAATCAAAACTAGTTCATCAACAAGTTGACCCAGTGTTTTTTCGTAAACTAAAGTTTAATTAATTTAATTAAATTAATTGTTTTATATTTTCATATTCTTCTACAAAATGGTAATATTTCCTCAATAGTTCTCCAATTATTTTATGAGTTATTTATTTTTATTTGTGTTCCAACTTTAAAGAAACAATCCGCGACAAAACTCCGGAACAAATGTCCCTAATATATATTCAATGCAATTTGCGAGCTACAGGAATTCCTACGCTGCTATCATTACTAATTCATCTGAATCAATTCGGATTGAGAATTGCACCTTTGCATGCACGACAAGACAAAGTGTAATCCTGGTCTAGTCCGCTGGACGACGGATCGATCTGGGCGGAGAGTAGAGTAGAGTAGAGCAGAGCAGAGTATTCGTGACAGTATTATAGACTGCATTAGTGTAACGGTCATTTTGTGGCGCCAAATTCAAACTGAAAACCTAACTCGCCTCTGCCGATTTATACGCCCATGTTATTCTTATGGGAATCAAAATATGCTATCTTTAAACTGCTACAAAGTATTATAAAATGCAAATTTTAAGTATTAAACATTATAAATACGAATCTCTAATGTTTTATCTATCTTCTAATATAATATGTACAACCAAAAAACATAATATTATTTAATAAACTTCAATTTAAACAGTAGGTACAAATTTCTGAAAACGTATGTCGTAGTTGAACCTGTCTTTTTAACGCGGCGTTTTTAAGCTGCTGCACCAAGTAACGACATATGTTACTATATGTGTTACTACTTTCTTTAAAATAATTTTTTTTTAATTTATTCTTCTATTTGTACTTTTTCTGTGCGGAAACCAAAGAGTAATGTTTTAGAATATAAAAAAACCCTATGTTATAATTAAGAATCGTCAAAATGCTTTAATATCGTGAATTGAAAATGTACTCCCATAAGAAATGCATACACTCAGATTTGAATTAGGGTTTCGCGCCAAATGTAAATCTTAACCTCACTAACGTGGTCTATACCAAGCCGAATGAACCCCTAATGACCACACGGATATTTTTGATCTGGGCAGAGAGTTGAGTAGAGTAGAGCAGAGCAGAGTAGAGCAGAGCAGAGCAGAGTATTCGTGACAGCCGGCATTATACAAACCCGAACGAAGCCCTAATGACCACACGGATATTTTTGATCTGGGCAGAGAGTAGAGTAGAGTAGAGTATTGCAGAATAGTGCAGAGCAGAGCAGAGCGGAGTATTCGTGACAGCCAGCATTATACAAAGTCGAATGAACCCCTAATGACCACACGGATATTTTTGATCTGGACAGAGAGTAGAGTAGAGTAGAGTAGAGTAGAGTAGAGCAGAGCATTCGTGACACACGGCATTATACAAGCCCGAATGAACCCCTAATGACCACACGGATATTTTTGATCTGGGCAGAGAGTAGAGTAGAGTAGAGTAGTGCAGAGCAGAGCAGAGCAGAGCGGAATATTTGTGACAGCCGGCATTATACAAACCCGAATGAACCCCTAATGACCACACGGATATTTTTGCTGCGAATGTGTTTATTTTTGAACGCAACTATGCGGATAATTCTCTGTTTGTGGAATGTTTGAAATATTCAGCAGAATTATTCGGTAATTAAAATGGAAAGCCAAATCCAAATATAAATTCTTAAACGTTTTTTGTTTTACTAAAGTCTTTGATATGTTTAAACTTCTACTCCGTAAATATATTGTTACTGATATTTGCCTTACAGTAGCTTGGTATACTTAACAATAAATATATATATTGGTGAAATTCTCCTTTCATCTAAGATTTACCTCTTTGGTAACGCTAATAAGATACTGTTAAACCGAAATTCGTAGTTACCATGAGGATTAATTTAATAGAGATTTATGAAACACTTATTAGGACATTGAAAAACCGGTCCTTATAGATTCGTCTTTCTTTCTGCAAAACATACACCTTTTCTCGTCAGTTGATAGCCAGTACTTTGCTGTTTCTTCATTACTACATCTGTATCTAGCAATCATCTTGATGGTTTCTTTTCGTCCTACTATGGTATTGAAGTTTAAAAACCGATGATCGGCAGCGTTCGGTTGTCATCTCAAGTCGAATGACAATTGGGGTTGTTGATGTTGAGGTTAATGTTGATATCTAGTTAAATTATTCTTATTTGGGTTGACGATTGTCAGTGAAGTATAGTGGCATGGATAATACTCTAAATCTAGAAACTACTACGGTGTCTTTAATGAATCCCTATCTTTTTTTTTGTCAAGGGTACATTGCATTTGCGCATGTGCAAGAAATTTTAAGTAATGTCCGTGTGTCTCCATATTTTTCTAATGAACATTATCTTCAATTGAGAATTTACTTAAAGATCATTATTTATACCGCGTTTCTCCGGTATTATGCTTTGCCCTCATTGGATCAGGATTCAGATTTTGATTTTTTTTCTTCACCAAATTAGAACTAAACTAATTCTAAAAATAAACTTTGGCAACATTTCCATATTTCCCATAAATTGACTCTCTACTGATTATTCTATTATGCAACATGTATTATGTAAGACATTGTAACAATATTTCCCGACAAATTATAATTGGAAAATATATAACAAATAATAGTTTTATCTTTTCCATCATGCGACATCATCGTAGCACGAACTTCGGACCTAAATTGTGTTTTATATAATATGAATTACACTGTCACGATTTATGATTATTGTTATTAAATCCAACGTGTGTCCTCTTTACTGTTCTATTTTCAATGTTTTTCTTTTTTCCTCATTAGTATTAAATAATTAAAATTGCAATAGTTTTTTTAATTGTAATTGTTATAATTATACAATGCGTTTATTTGAAAGTGAAACAAATGCCCATTATTATGAAAATATATTTTTTATCTTACTTAATGAGGTATTTTATGCATTTATTTTAAGTGCGTAAAATTATTATTATAATTATTATTCAAAAGTAAGTTAAATAATACATTGTATACAATACTAGGTATATTTTTATCACTAAATTTTCACATCCTATCAGCTAATTCACTTATTAAATACGTTCTTTTTGTCACAAATCAACTGTAGTTGATTCTCACGTCATCAATTTCTGGTACAAAAATTATTAAACATTAACTCGCCCGATGCAATCCTTATATACCTGCCGCCAATTAATCTCTCGAACATTCCAGAGCCTTCTGAGCTCTTTACCATTCTCGAACAATAGCGTCGTCGCTCCTATCCTACTTGACCTTTAACGCGACTACCTGCTCAGATAGGTCAGCCGTGATGACTCATCTACGGTGAGTCTCACTCGTTATAGCTTCATTTGAAAGTGAACACTTTGATACATTGCTGTCAATCAAATGTGAAGTCATAACTATGTCTTCCAGTTGTTATTTGTAGTTGTTATGAGTTATAGAATCCCACTCCTTTTTCCTATGTTTCATCCATTTTTATATTTGTATGTATACATTACTGTTAGGTTTGAAATTTATTTACTTCGGAAATCACACGATTTCACCCGACAAGATGATGTCATCAATCCCTCTTCCCTCCAACGATTGAAATTGATGACGTGAGGATCACTTGCGAAAAATAGAGTGTACATAGATATTAACCTATTTTATGGAAACAATTGAAAATTGAAGACAGGATAAGCTTGCTAGATGATTAATAGATAAGGTATAAATTTTGAAATTCCTATTAACTCAAATATTCTCTAGGGTTATCAAAAATTTAAGCAGTAGTAATACTCTAACCCAAAAGGGAATTTCCATGAATATTATTTTTTTATTGTGTGTATTAGAAAACAAAAATATTAGACACATATTTTTCCATTCTATAAAAAATTTTAAAATCCAGTAATTTGTCGCAAAAAACTTGACATTTCCAAACAATATTTTATGTCAAAAAATACAGAAACAATTTTCAGTAAAAATGACAAAATAATCCGTAGAGTAATCATTTTGTAAATTGTCCAAAAATTTTAAACGTAGCCTTGTCTGAAATTAATTACAGCTTTTAATATTACGTGAAACACAGTGGCGTGTATAAAATAAATTACCTTGGGGACAAAATGAAAACAAGTCTTATTCCATTACATATTCATTTTCCCCAGCGTTGGAGTTTTAAACATATGAAAAATAATCCGCATTTTCGTGTTGAGGTTACCAACTTATAATTATGTCAAGTTTTATAATGTTTTGCATTAAATTTATTGCTAAGGTTTTTTTTAACATTTCCTGTAGAAAATTATATTAGAGTATAAATAAATCAAAACAAATAGAGGCGTATAATTTTATCCTCCACACATGTTATATGCTCGACTTAATTTGTATCTTTCAAACATTCAATTTTGCACACCTTTTATCGTGCACACTTTTAATCCGCGAAAAAATTACCTTACACACATTTTATCTTCCGCACATTTTATCATCCACATATCTTATCTTCCATTCATTTTATGTTCCATTCATTTTATGTTGCATTCATTTTATCTTCGCCAACGTTTCATCTTTAAAACATTCTAATTATACCTTTCATTCATTTTATATTTCATGCAATTAACATATTTCTAATTGGATAAAATATTCAGTGTTAAATGTTTCGAAAGATAAAATGTGTATAAGGTAAAATGTATGGAACATAAAATAAGTAGAAGATAAAATGTGTGGATGATAAAATGATTTGGAAGATAAAATGTGTGTAAGATAACTTTTTTCTCGGATTAAAAGTGTGCACGATAAAAGGTATGTAAGATTGAATGTGTGCAAGGTACAATGTCGAGCAATATTACATGTGTAGAGGATAAAATGTATACTGTATGTATATTGAAAACTCGAGAAATATCGGCGAGATTCGAGAGCGAGACGAGATAATAATATTCGAGACGAGAAATAAACGAGACAAGATAAAATATTTTACATTTAAAACGATACGAGAAAAAGAAAAATTTCGTTTCGTCTCGTCTCGTCTCACAGAATCACTAAGAGGTAGTACAACAATATTATTTAACTAGTAATACATTGTTGCTTTGTTAAATAAAATATTAAGAATGAGAAAAAAACAAAGTTTGTGACAATATAATAGCAGGTTGAATCTTGCAAACAAACATATTTAATAGTCTGCGATTTTCCAGTAATTACAAAGTGCTACTTAAGCAATCAGAATACTTGAAATAACTATTTCGAATAGCAATTTTTATCTATTATCAGCCGTAAAAGTATAACAGTCAACTCAAAATATCAATTTGCATTTAGCTTATCGTAAATATTTGCTAATGCAAAATTTATACAACAGTATCTAGTTTCACTACATTATCAATTCCGTACGCAAATAAACAACGTATTTGTATTTAGCAATTGAACATACCAACAGGGAATTAACATAGAAAATAGTTATTTTTGTATCAAGGGACTAAAGTATAATTTTTTATTACGCATATGGAATTTATTCTACAAGGTGATAGCCGAAAAGAGTAAACCATGTGAGATATAAAATATACTTTAGCCTTTAGATACACATTATATTTTTTTCCGAAATCGTTCAATTATTAATTAAAAACATAAATAAATAGCATTATGTGTCTTTAAAACGTCAGCTAGCTATTGAGACGGGGATGGCTGTGATAACAAACGTACTGTCAAAGTGTCAAATATTTATTATAATTTTTATTTATGTTTTCACTTGTTTAGACGTTGTCTGCATGAAATCAGATAAATTATTATTAAAGCTAAATAATAAATAAATTCATCAATAATATTATAGAATGATATGTTTATTATTTTAAGTAGTAGTACAATAAACTGCAAAAATATAATACTATTAAAATATAGATTAATTCAGTTTGACAGATGAGTCCGTAAAGTTAAATTTTGACATGAGTCTGTAAAGTTTTACTTTAGCTACTAATTTGGCTAACTTCGTAGAGTGATATCGTGTACTTGAGTATCGATTTCGAAAATACATATTTTTTCTTCTCCATACTGTATATGTTTTGTTTTGTGCACGCTTGACAGAATGGATACATAGCTTTTTTATGAAAAACATCTGACTTGTTGTCAATGTCACAATATATTTTATTCTTACGAAAATAGAAAAACAATCTAAAATTGCTAATCAAATTTACACCCTAATACTAATATATAAAAATATTATCTGTAGTTGTGTCACACCTTATAATATTTATTTATAATAATTATTACATAAAATGATAAACTGTTTGACACTTGACAGTTGACAGTTACTAAATTTCCCACAATTCTCTACTCGTTAGGCATATGTTTCAAATGTTCATTTATGTGATTATAACCTTAAATGTGTCTACACCTAAATCTTATTATTTTCTCATCGTGTTGATCGTAGAAAAAGTATACTGTACAACTCTTGTTGTACTGTATACTATGCCCATGTTAATTCTCACATGTCATGGTTTCTATTATTAACGCTGTATAGAAGATAATTTTTGTTGCATGTACAAATTATTTGTAACTGTTGGTTATTAATATTCCCGTTTCTTTGCAGATTGCCGTTGTCTGAACACATGATGGGGCACAACATGAAGGTAAGATCACGTCATGTATACGTACACCACTTATAAAGCTATTTTTACACCACATCCATATTCATTTCCATGTTTGCTAACACAAATACAACGTATGAATATGAATTTTACATAACTGGTTTATGTTTTTAACAACACAAGTGAAATATGTGCATATTTATAATGGAAGATAAACACTTTTCAATTCATTATTTTTACGACATTTGTTTTATTGATAAACTTTTTCAGTTATTGTTGATCTATAATATTTAACACCCTGTACATATGAGAATCTATTTTCGTGATTAAAAATCCTTACAATACGATTTGAACATTTTGCGATGATGTATGTGTGTGAATAAAAATTACAATTCTTTGGGAAGCCACATAGTACTGAAGACGATTCTTCCATTCCTCATTACTGTTCTGGCACTTGGATACTGGATTGGATTTCAGCTGATTGGTTACAGCCGTTTGAATGTTTTGGAGTACATACCAAGGTATGTCTGACGTTCAGTCAAGTCATCCACAACAGTCGAAGATTACAACAAGAGAGAGAGATTTCAAACTTTGGACCATTTAATGGTAAAAATCTAGAAAATCTCAACTTATGTTTATCCGGCTCTTCTCATCCCCTAAGTATGAACTGTGTTAAAAATTACCCAACTATTGATGTACACCGAGAGCATCACGTACCGGAAACGGACAGTTATTTCTTTGAAAATAATCTTGAAGGTACAAAATGTGCGTCCTTCACCATAAATTTGTCCATTTCGTAACATCTGGAGTACTACAATACCAAAAATTTACAAAAATGCACAGCCGCCAAGTGACCGTGTTACATTACTGTTGATCTATAATATTTATCACCCTCTACATATGAGAATCTATTTTCATGATTTAAGATCCTTACTATATGAATTTAACATTTTACGATGATGTATGCGTGTGAATAAAAAAATATTCGAATAGAATTAAATTCCTTGGGAAGACACATACTGCTGAAGACGGTTTTTCCATTCCTCTTTGCTGTTCTGGAACTCGATACTGGAAAAGATTTCAGCTGATCGGTTACCGCCGTTTGAATGTTTTGCAGTGTCCCTCATTGAGTTCTCTTGAGGTGAATTTTCAATTTCGGTAAAAGGAAAAAGTCACAAGAACTCAAGTCAGGCGAATAAGGAGGTTGAGGAGCCACAGGAATGTTTTTACTATCCAAAAACTATTTTTTTAAAAACTATTTTTTATATGAATTGTTCAAAATATGATGAATGGTGGTGGGTACTGTCAACCGAAGATCTGAATGTAAAAAATCCTGAATTCTGTTGACATTTTCATTGGTTCTTAAAGATGAAGACTTTCCGCTGCGTGTTTCATCTTCAATCGACTCTTTTCTTTCTGAAAATGCCTAAAAGCACCGAAAAATCTGGCTCCTGAAAATAGCAATGTCTCCGTAGTTCTGCTTAAGTTTTGTAAAAGTTTCCGTTGCACTGTGCCCAAGTTTGAAGCAAAAACTGGAAGCACCTTTTGCTTGAAATTGATGTTACTCATTCTTGGAACGCACTAAGAAATACTAGTTCACGAAAAAAATCGGTATGAACAACCAAATGACTAGAGAGCATACTGAAGGGAATCTATATGTTTACCTGCCGTCTCTCATCTATGCGTATACGAACAAGAAGCTAGATAAAAGATTAATAATTCTTACAGCAGAAATTTATGGCGTATGGATCAAATCAGGGAAACAACCTGTATATGTGTGTCTTAATTTCATCGTATTATTCTCATTCAATTGCTTAAGACCTCAGTAGTTGAATAGTCGTTATACCGAGTGTTTATTTTATTGACCGAACGTTTCGATAAAGCACAGAATTTACCCAATCAGCAACTGAACCAGTTTCGTCAAATTTTGAAATTAGTCGTTGAATTGTTCTCTCGGTACGATTCATGTAGCTCACGAAAAGTTTTGATAAAATTTTTTCACAATTTTAGTGCGTTATTCTATGATGAAATGCCAGCAATGATAGAACAAAAACGTCACTAAACGATAGCGGTGTCAATTCAAACAAAACCGCAATAAAATGTCAAAGTTAGAGGAAAAAGCAGAATGTATAAAACAGTAACCGTTTACTAACCTATTCTGTCCTTTCTCCAATATCTTAATTTCCTTATAGCACCTTGCCGTGCTGAGTTATACCCGGGTACCCAGATCTATATTGATAAAGTTTCGCACGCAAATTTATCAAGTTGGCCCTGACCCCCGAAACAACGAATACATATTTTTCCCCGGAATCAATAACAAAACCGAGCCGAATTTATTGCTGTGTGAAAATTTTCAACATTAATCAAACAAACGCCAAATTTCTTCGTTTCTCTTTCTACCCATTCATTTCACAATCACGCCATTTGTGTAAGCTCGAATTATTGAAAGGTCGTTTTTTCATACTCTAATATTATTATTAAATCAATATTTATTGTTCGCGCTTCGTGGTATGAACGGAATGAAATCTTCACATTAAAAATACCACATGAAATCGTTCTACGCTACAGAAGAAGGATAACAATTGTAATGACTTATACAAAATCTAAAACCTTTTATGGAGGGTTATTTCAAACCGAAGATATCACAGAAAGAAATGCATCGTATTGAACAAATTTATATTGAATTTTATTTCATTCATGTTCCTTTAACCCTTCAAAAGTTGAGCCCTGTTCTATGGACACGGATATTGTTTCACGAGAGTCTTGTATTTTCTTGATCTTGGATCAGTCTAGCAAAAAATGCATGACAAGAGCAAGACAAGAGCTACAAATTTCAAAGCAAAACAAGGCAAGAAATTGTCTTACAAGAAGAGGAAAAAGGAATAAGAACTCAAGTCAGGCGAATAAGGAAGCTGAGAAGACACAGGAATGTTTTTACTGGTTAAACGGTAGTGTGAATCAAATTTAACTCTTCTCCAATCAGTACTATCAACCGACTATCTAAATGCACAAGATTCCAGATTCTGTCGACATTTTCACCAGTTCTTGAAGATGAAGACCTTCCGCTGCGTGTTTCATCTTTAATCGATTATTTTCCTTCTAAAAATGCCTAAAACCACCAAATAATTAATAGAACAGGACAAGATACTTACAATTAGCAAATATAATATAAAATCTCAAAACGCACTCTACTCTTGCTGACCGAACAACTCACTCCCTGATACTCAACTGCCAAAATCTTGAAAATCTGCTTGAGATGGCCCACTCTCTTCGAGTTACAAAATTCATCCCTGTTCCGTAATTCTTTTAACATACTGGTCATTTTCCTTCTGGGCGTGAAGTTAAGCCACGCACTAAAATCTCACAATCCTGGGATTCCAAAAATAAAGCAGAACTCTAAGCTTGTACCAGGAAATACAGAACGGTTTCCTATCTCTAATTAATGGTTTATGACCGTTCCAAGCAAACTTTCGAAGACAATATACCGAAATGCCAAACGGAAATTCAAACCTTACAAAACTTAACTGTGAACTATTTATGACCAAAAGAAATTTTGAAAACATCGAATTTCCTGTCAGCATGAGCTCTACAAACAAAGAATATACTGTTTAAGTTTACTGAATTATTTAAATTAATTAACACTAAGAACTGTTACCTTGCCTAAGTGCAACAGATGATAATGATGAGGATGATGATGTTTCTTATACCTTATTTTGAATAACATTTCCATCCATCTATGGCACAACATTCGTATGTGGAACAGGGTCACAAGTACCTGAGGTACTTGTTTCATGGCAGGTTTTACTTGCATTTTAGCGATGCAGAACTGTTACCTTGCCGAGGTGCTACAGATGATATTGATGAAGATGATGGTGTTTCTTATACTATAATGATGAGGATGATGATGTTTCTTATACTATAATGATGAGGATGATTATGATACTTATACTATAATGATGAGGATGATTATGATACTTATACTATAATGATGAGGATGATGATGTTTCTTATAATATAATGATGAGGATGTTGATTTTTCTTATACTATAATGATGAGGATGATGATGTTTCTTATACTATAATCTATAATGAAGAGGATGAATGTTTCTAATACTATAATGAAGAGGATGAATGTTTCTTATACTATAATGATGAGGATGATGATGTTTCTTATACTTATTTAGAAAAACATTTAGGAACATAAATTCGCTGTACATTGTTAAAAACGAAAGACGACAATATATGAAATATGAGGATGATGATGTTTCTTATACTATAATGATGAGGATGATAATGTTTCTTATACTATAATGATGAGGATGATGATGTTTCTTACACTTATTTAGAACAACATTTAGGAACATAAATTCGCTGTACGTTGTTAAAAATGAAAGACGACAATGACAACCTGTGAAACTGACCATTTAATGCAAGCCATCAAATCCATTACATTTCTCGCAAATGAATCAGCTTTGTTTTCCCTTATCGTGGTGCATACGGCCGTATTTCGCCACGCGAACGTGAGTGGCCTGCCAGTGGCGTACGTGAATGTTTAACCAGCCCCACTAGCCATTTATTTCGCCCACGACGTGGCATGCACGCCAATGGACGCGCTTTGCATCACAAATACACAAATTCATCAAATTTTCATTCTCCAAGATTTATTGCTGCTTTTTAATATTGAAATTTTGACCCAGTAAGTAAATAAAATATGTCATAACATCCCTTATCAAAATTCATATTTTATATAGTTAATGACTCAAGAATAATATACTCTAGTATAGTCACAGAAATATGGTGTATTTAGGGATTATATTTAGATTGTTTTATTTTGATGGTAATAATATTCTAAAATGGTGCGATTGTCTAGTCATTATATTTATTATAAAAATAAAGATGTCTAATATTAATACGGTCACTATAAATGTTGGCAGGTAACTAATTAAGAAACAATTTATGGCAAAGTTACTATATAGGTGCTTCTACAGATTCGAACTAAAATAATTGACTTGGTTTTACATGAGGTGTCCCAATTTTTTACGGTGGAATTTTTTTACATTTTATGTTTTTGATTTCTCTCATTTCTTTTTCTTATAGATTTGTAAAGAGTAATACTAACTAAAATAACTGACTTCGTTTTACATGAGATCTCACAACTTTTTGCAGAACTTGGTATTTTCTACATTTTTTGTTTTTGATGGGATCTCATTTCTTTTTGTAGATAGTCCTCTTTTTTTTCTTTTCCGTATATGATTACAAAGTTACTTATGCAGTTCGTAAAATTATTCGTCATTCGTCATATCATATCATCATAGATAGATTTGTAAAGAGTAATACTGACTAAAAAACTCACTTGCTATTACATGAGATCTCATAAATTTTTGCGGTGAAAGGACTGCTTTGCAAATTTTTGTACATTTTATGTTTTTGATGGGAGCCTCTTAAAACGGACACCCTGTATATGATATACGACTTATGTTGTTGTAAAAGTTTATATATAGATGAAGGTAATATTTTTTACAAGTTTTTTTTTGTATATTTTTTGATATTCTTGTGGTTTATTCTAAATTTAAAATTCAACGTAAACATTTGTTTATTTTTCAATTTTTTGTTATACTACAAAATATCAGTCACTCTTTCTAATATTAAATTAATATTTACATCTATTTTTAAATTTTAATAGTATCTTGATAAAAAATATTTAAATTTATTTACGTCAGAGGTGAAGAGATATGATATAAATAACACATATATTTTCACATTCACAGCAATTATTAAATTGAATAGAATACACGACAAAGAAACTAGCTAGCTGTGGAATCTTGTTTATGTGACGTCAGTAAAACAAACGAGGCACAATCGGCATTTGTTTTCATTGCGTTTACTTTGTCATTTTTCGTGAAACAAACGCCGGGTATTGTCGATTGTTTCGCAACTTTTTGCAGAAGTTTTGATACGCTGGAGCCGTGCCAATTAGTCAGATGTTTTGCATTTCCAACTTGCAAAGCTCGCCTACTACGACTTGGTAAATAAAATCTCTTGGAAGGAGAATTAATATAAAGTTCGGAAGAAACGGTCAAGTTTACCAACTTTTCAGCTTGATTGAATTTTTAAAGTTTCTGCGCGAATTGGAATCTATATTTCACGATTTATTTTTGCAGCAAAATTGAGCATAAAATTCGAAATTTTCAGGGGTTACTCATAACTTACACAAGCTGAATATCGGATGAGAATTTCACGATTATCCAATTTCTACTAACTAGAGAATTATGAAAACTTTTTATAGACTAGCCTATATATGGGACAATAAATTGTACAAGAAATAGTACAGCATCTTGTAAAAGAGCGATAAAAATGATTTCAAAAATTATGGGCATTATAATAATATACAATTTTTCTTTCATTGGCTATATTAAGGATGCGAGCAGATCAGGACTAATCCATTTAAAGACAATGCATTACATTATTACTATTTATTAATAAGAATCCAGGGCGCTAATACATGCATTATAAACATATGATAATAAACATTTTACATTCCTTGACCTGACAACGGCGTCTTCTTGTTCTCTCTCCATCAGCGTCGGATCGGACCATTAGAACCCGTTCCCCTAAGTATTATAAAACACACGTTGTCATTCCAGTTACAATAATTGTCACAAGCATGCACATGAACTCGTGACATATAAAGGAGGTGTGACAGGTGACTCCCAAGTCCTAGACTTGGAAAGGTACTCCGTGAGTAGTGAACGCTAGTATCTACACTCATTACTATATCATCACAGCAGAATGGGCCAGTCAAGCCTAGCTCCTGGCACATCCAGAACTTAGCCCAGTCTCCATAATGAATGCGACCTAGCACCTCGTGATTACCAATACCTACTATTTGTCCTCATGGGTACTGTAACCACCTACAGAGTCCCACGACTCTGCCGGAGAGACTTACAACCACTGAAGTCCTATACTTCCTAACACATATAGATCCCAGATCTACTAATGAATCCTCGATTCATAAACCAGCGCTGTAGATGCTCCTGTGAGTCTCACTCTTACTGTAAGTCTCTCCCCATGGGTTCCACACCCATTCTGTTAGTTCGAGGGCGTCTTAGACACTCACCAAGTAGGGGAAGGTATTCTCTACGTTTGCGGCCACAAACAAATAGTACATCTTGATACATTTACTCCGTGCACAATAAAAACACAAACAGCGAATAATATGTCGACCGTTCAGTAATTCATCAATGAGCATCAACAGTGCTTATAACCAGAATATCCGTGAGTTACCACTCACCTTTAATTACTTCAATCTGCATATCTTTGCTCATTGACAGTTACAAGGCACAGTCTTAAGTTCACTTATCACTGCATAACAACCGCACTATTTGGGACACACTGGCTAACTAACCCCCGGGCCAGCGAATGTTTATATTTACCACCAAATTTGGTTTCTTTCTCAAGTGGTTTGTATCAATGGTTCTAAATATGTTGGACTAAGCCAGAATCTGCATCTTATACCATATGGAATGTTTCCTTATATTACTGTAGACCTGAGCATTTCGATACTACTTGATTTAGTATCCAGAAAGTCGCATATAGCGTCCGTCATGGGACTTGACAATACGGACGTTTGATGTTAGTTTATCCATAATATAGTTTATTGCTTTTTAATACTTTTCTCTGAATAAAATCTGTGTACACACGAACACGGTTTATTAAATAATATATATTTAAGTAAACCAAATTAGAAACTATAATGATAGGTTATTAATTAATTTAGATATATAAAATAAATTGTATCCTGGCATGAAATCGACATTGATTTATCGATACTAGAAACAACTATTAATTATGCATATAATATTGCATTTTTATGTATTTCTTCAACATGCTTCTTAGTTTTGCGTATACCTATAATTACCGTAACTGCATTTTGGAGACAGGATATCCATTAACGTAACTGTAAATCGCCGAGTTACCGAGTTATTCAAAAACACTCGTGTAGGTACAGTTAGAATTTGAAATTCTCAGACGAAATCCAGTTTCCGTAAATATAGATAGATATGAGTACAAAAGTTTATGTTAGTGTACTGTTGGACAACAAATAATAATTATTTTTGTATTAAGTAAGCGAAGCTTGTGTTTTTAGACTAAAAACATTTCGCGCACAAAATACAAGAGTTATTTGTATATCAAGGGACTAAAGTATATTTTTTTTTTTACTCATATGGAATTTATTATACAAGGCGATAGCTCTTATTCAGCAAATAATGTGTAAGTGTCTTTCAAAGTTACTTTATCCACTGGATTATTATTATGTAAATTAACATAACAAAAATAATTACTTCGATATTGACTGCAATGAAATAATGATATTGACTTCATAGATGTTAAGACAAGGTGAATATGATGCACAATATGTACACATTCGAGAAGAATAAAAAATATATTTGGAATGCCACGGGTATTTCAAAATGTCAAAATTTGATATGTAGGTTTGTAGTGCAGTTTGGATGTTTCAAATAATGTGGTAGTGGTGAATACTTGCCTATTCATTCCCCTCTGTAAAAGATTATAGAAGAATAATTATTCCTCTAGCAATAGAAAGAAAAAAATGGATAAATGTGTTAAGGAGAACTGATATGTTTAAAGCACTTAATTATATTAGAGGTAATTTATCTATTGAAATCAGATGATTAATATTTTAATTAGAAATAATGTTTAAATCATGCTAAACATTGTATGTTATTGGTTATATTCACAAGAATTATTAAATCTTCGTCATTCCATTTTTCAAAGTAGTATACTCGTTCTCTAACTCTATTTGGCCCACTTTCTGGATTTACAAAATCATCTATTTCTAAGTATTGGTCCTCGACTTTTTGAAATCATTGAAAATATCTCTTTTGAAATGTTATTATGTATAGGTTAGAATTGATAATTATAAATAAAAAGAAAGAACGCATGGCTTTTCAGCATACTTCGGACACTATTCACAACCCGAACCAGTTTATTTCGAAGTTCAAGTTCCCAATAACTTATCTATCAGATAAAGCCAGATACTCTTCGTATATATATTATAATGTGGTGGGAAGACGGATTTGACGTTTTTACATAATAGTTATTTATGGTACAAGTGTGTTACATTACAGATAAGTCATTTGGGAAAAGTTTAGCTCACGAGGCCGTTAGGCCGAGTGTGGTATATTTTCAAGTGACTTAGGTAATTAACACACGTGTGCCATACAACATTTTATCCAACACATTTTAATCATTGATATAAAATACATATAAGATTTTTGACAGATGGAATTTCGAAATGACATTTAAGAAGAAAATAGTGTAGAGAAGGTTTTATAACGTAGTTACTGTGATACGAACCAAAAAACAGTGAGCTAATATATTTAGCTCACTAGTGACTTATGACCTACTTTATTTATCTGAAAACAGCATACATATATCGTTATAATTACACGGTGATGGATAATCGTATTTATATCAAGTAAGAAAAAAATCAATTCAAAATACAATCATCTGTAGGTAGCTATAGGAAGTTTAAAACTGTGAAAAAATGTTATCCACTAGATGTCACATATCCACATTCTTGATGCTCGTCTGTTTGTGTTGCCCCTAGAGACTCGCTGTTGTCAGCTTGAGTAAAATTTTATAAACTTCTTTCAACTCCTGAATTTTTTATTACTCGGCGAATGTATTTTCAAGTGTTCTGACTTGAAATCAAATTACCAAGAAACATGTTGTTTCCTGTTGTGTCTTTTTGACTTTGATGGATGAAATATTGTTTGTTGCTTTTAATATTCAATTTGTGATTGGTGAAAATGAAAACAGACACAACAATAGATGTAACAATAAAGGAAAAGAAAATAGAAACATTTGCATATCTAGGAACAACCTTAAATAACAAAGGAAGTATAGAACAAGAAATTAGCAAGAGGATACAAACAAATAAAAACTTTTAAAATGTTACAATATAATTAAAAAAAAAAAATTGTACATGTAAATCAAATATATTTTTTCATATGTTATGTTTAAATATCATTAAAAATGTGCATATTAATCAAATATTCATGTTTAAAAGCGATATCACGAACAATAAATTAAATGCTATCTTTTTGTTTTTAATATTATATAAACAATAATATGTCAGTTTTTTATTTTCTGTTTGTTCATTCCTTTTTTAAGAATATGTATTTATAATATTCTAAAATTTGAAAATAGTACAACATGTGATAATTTCGGTATTGTAATAATAATAATAATTTGTTTGATGAAAGTAGTAGAAAAATGGAAAAATATGTGGATATGTAAATACATCTATTTTGAAAGTAAAATTTTAATAGCTACGTTAAGAAAATTGTTACAATAATAAAAACATGTATAAAGTGAATACAATAATAACAAGTGATTGTTATTAATTGTTAAAGCATTATTCATGTGTTTTGTTCTTTAGCACTTAAAGCAATAAAGTTATAAATAGCAGTACTATTGAATTTTTTCTAAACATTAAGCATGCTTTGGAAATAACAAAAACCCGTATATTGTTTAAACAGCTGAATAGCGTCTAAGCAAAACAAATTAAAAACAAAATGACTGTCGCGAAGATAACAAATTTTAATTAACAACCAACAAATCACGTGCAAATCCAACGTCAAATATTTCCACAACGTGTTAGCGAAGAAGTGTACCGTGATGTTTATTCGTTCAATTTTCTTGTTTTGTAGTTTTCACCTTCTTTTGTTCCGTGTTTAGTTTAACAATTGTAGAGAGAAATAACGGGAAAATAGTTTCAACTGTTTATTTTAATTATCTTCAAGTACAGGTGTTCCTGAAATAGCATCTATAATTCATCTTAATTGTTAATTGTTTGTCTGTATATAGAGATATATTAAATTGTCATTTACTTATGTTTCAATTATCCTAGTAACCTTATTGCAATGTTCATTGCTTAATGTTAACGATATCTTTACAAGTAGTTCAAATAAAATAAAATAACAGCAAATATCTTCCTATATTTATTTGGAAATTTCTGTTATATATTAGAAAATATTTAAAAATTACACGAATATGTGACTTCCAATTTGTAACAATTAAGAGAGCGATAAAAATCATTTCAAAAACTATGGGCAATATAATTAATATACAATTTTTCTTTCATGGCTATGTTAAGGATGCACGCAGATCACGACTAATCCATTTAATGACAATGCTGTACAGTATTACTATTTATTAATAAGAATCCAAGGCGCTAATACAGCATTATAAACATATGATAATAAACATTTCACATTCCTTGACCTGACATTGGCGTCTTCTTGTTCTCTCTTCATCAGCGTCGTATCGGACCATTAGGACCCGTTCCCCTAAGTTGTACAAAACACACATTGTCATTCCAGTTACAATAATTGTCACAAGCATGCACATGAACTCATGACATAGAAAGGAGGTGTGACAGGTGACTCCCAAGTCCTAGACTTGGGGAGGTACTCCGCGAGTAGTGAACGCTAGTATCTACATGCGTTATAAAGATATGATAATAAACATTTCACATTTCTTGACCTGACATCGGTGTATTCTTGTTCTCTCTCCATCAGCGTCGGATCGGACCATTAGGACGCGTTCCCCTAAGTTGTGCAAAACACAATTGTCATTCCAGTTACATTAATTGTCACAAGCATGCACATGAACTCATGACATAGAAAGGAGGTATGACAGGTGACTCCCAAGTCTTAGACTTGGGGAGGTACACTGCGAGTAGTAAACGCTAATTGTATCTACATGCATTATAAAGATATAATAATAAACATTTCACATTCGTTGACCTGACAGCGGCGTCTTCTTGTTCCCTCTTCATCAGCGTCGAATCGGACCATTAGGACGCGTTCCCCTAAGTGTTATAAAACACACGTTGTCATTGCAGTTGCAATAATTGTCACAAGCATATACATGAATACATGACATAGAAAGGAGGTGTGACAGTTGACTTCCAAGTCCTAGACTTGGGGAGGTACTCCGCGAGTAGTGAACGCTAATTGTATCTACATGCCTTATAAAAATATAATAATAAACATTTCACATTCCTTGACCTGACATCGACGTCCTCTTGTTCTTTCTCCATCAGCGTCGGGTCGAACCATTAGGACGCGTTCCCCTAAGTTGTACAAAATATACATTGTCATTCCAGTTACAACAATTGTCACAAGCATGCACATGAACTCATGACATAGAAAGGATATTTGACAGGTGACTCCCAAGTTCTAGACTTGGGAAGGTACTTCACGAGTAGTGAACGCTAATTTTATCTACATGCGTTATAAAGATATGATAATAAACATTTCACATTCCTTGACCTGACAACGACGTTCTCTTGTTCTCTCTTCATCATCGTCGGATCGGACCATTAGAACCCATTCCCTTAAGTTGTAAAAAACACAACTGTCATTCCAGTTACATTAATTGTCACAAGCATGCACATGAACTCATGACATAGAAAGGAGGTGTGACAGGTGACTCCCAAGTCCTAGACTTGGGGAGGTACTCCGCGAGTAGTGAACGCTAGTATCTACACTCATTACTATATCATCACAGCAGAATGGGCCAGTCAAGTCTAGCTCGGGTCGTATAACCATGGATATGACAAATCCCATGTTTCACTGTTTATAAAAATGCAAGCAAATAGCAAAATTACCTCAGGCAATATATTTATTAAATTATACAATAAATCATCTAAATCTATCATTTATAACAAATTACACTAATTTTTCCATGTACTAGTTTCTCAACATAGTAATAATGTAATTACATATCTTAATGTTTGACTATAAATATTTTGATCTAGTTTCATGTCTCAGACTACGATTAAGATAAGATAACACGAAACAAATAAAATTATTAGCCTACTATGCAATTCTAAAAGGAGATGTGATTATCGATATTTATGTTTTTCAAATAATATATTTTCATATTTAAATACAAAATACAGCAATTTAATAAATTTTCCACTACAGTTTGTTGATTTTATGAATTAAGCTCTTTATATGTGAATTGAATTTGTACATCAATACAGTAATTAATATCGTTCTACACAATTTCAAATTCACCGTTTAAAATTTCTATATTTAATTATAAGTACAAAAGTTTTTATTTTCCAGTTTTAATATCAAATACCTATTCACCGATGTCAATGATTTTTATTTATATATTATATCTCTTGAGATGTTTTATCAATATTTTTTGTAATATAACCTTACTTTTATTTTGCTTTTATCAAAAACAAATAAGGAAGGTATCTTTTTATATCTTTTGAGTAATAATCTGATTTTATTGTTTTACGATGATTAGATTTTTATCGCTTTTAAAAGAAAAGTAATTTAAATATTTAGAATATAAAGAAATTATTGAAAATATAGAAAATTAAGACATTGCGATAATAAAGTAAGAAAATTTAACATAACCCAACGTAACTTAACTTAACTCCACCTAATCTAACTTATTCTAATCTAACCTAACCCAACTTAACCTAATTAGATCAGACTAGGTTAGGTTGAGTTAGGTTACATGAGGTTAGGTTGGTTTAAGTTAAGTTAGATTAGGTTATGTGAGATTAGGTTAGGTTAGGTTCGTGTATTAAATAGCTTTAAAAACAAATGACGAACGTTTTCAAGGTCAACCAAATCTGACTGCTCCTTATCATACTTAGTAGGAACGTTTTGCCAAAACCTAACTTAATCTAACCTAATCTAACCCAACGTAACCTAACCTAACTCAACCTAACATAATCTAATTTAAAGTAATTTAATCCGACCTAAACCTAACCTAATCTAACCTAACCGAACCTAACTTAAACCAACCTATCCTAACCCAACCAAACTTAATCAGATTACGTTAGGTGTTCAAAAATAGATTAGTTTTTACAAAATATGGTAAGGAGAACAGGGGATGATGATTACTTTTTACAAAATATGGTAAGGACAACAGAGGATTATTTCTGCTCAACTCTAGAAAACTTATCATATACTGGGTGGCGCAAAAGTTGTCACCCGATTTTCTTTGGCTGCAATTTTTTTTATGAATGAAAAACATTGGTTCTGTTTTTTGATTGTGTTTAGTTGATGTCTTAATTTTTTTCCTATTAAGACGAGAAAATGATATCGGCCATGTGGCCGCCGCCAGAATTAATTATCATACGGGTCCGATTTATAGCATTTTCCATTACTCTTGCAAGAATTTCCGGCGATAGGTTCTCGCATTTTTGACGGATATTATCTTTGAGGGCTTGAAAGGTCTGAGGCTTGTTGACATAGACTCGTGACTTAAAGAAACTCCACAAAAAGAAGTCTGGAACGGTTAAATCGGACGATCTTGCCGGCCAGTGCAAATAACCAAAACGAGAGATTAGGCGACCCGGAAATGCAGCCCTCAGAATTTCCGTTATGGCTCTTACAGTATGCGCCGTTGCTCCTTCCTGTTAGAACCACATGTTCTCCAGTTCAAATTCATTCAATTTAGGAAGAAGAAAGTCGTTGAGCATGGCTCTGTAGCGCTCGCCGTCCACAGTAGTCGTCTTCAGCCACAGTCACGATATTCTGAGCAGAACGGCTCCTCCGGGGCCGGCCAGACCTGGCAGCATCTCGTGTTGTGTCATATTCTTCTAGGCGAGCGGCTGAACGCCGCAGTGTTTGTCCAGTTGGTGTCAGGTGACCGGGAAATCTGCGCCTAAATTCACGCTGCGCCAACACCACCGACGAATTATTCCGCAAAAAAATCAAAGTAATTAAACCGCGTTCTTGAGGAGTATAGCGATTCATGTTTTATGGACATGTATTTTGCATTTGTTTACTTCACAAATGTAAAAGCAGATTTGACATTTGCCGCTGTTTGCAAAAATTATAGCATGTTTCAATAGGGTGATAACTTTTGCGCCACCTTATATTATGAGTCGCTTATAAAAACCATTTAAATTGCTAAATGGATACAAAGGAATTTACAATATTTGTTTAAAGATTGAGTTCACTGTTATTTACTTTAAAAATTGTGTAACCAATGTTTACCGTCTAAATTTAAATGAAATTAGTGAACTTGTCTTAATGTTACTGCGTGAAGTAATTTTAATTGCAACATCTGCATTACTGCAAATTACAGGCTAACTGTAACAATGCAGCGGCATTCGGATTATTCAATCGCAGTACCCTTGGAAAAGACAAAGAACAATTTACCTGAACGATTTCGTCAAATGGCTTATAATTGATTTATATTGTAATTTAGTTAGAAAAACAAAGGATTGTTTTCGGTTTCAAACGGGCAGGTAAAGAACGTTTAGGAAATCAATTTGTTTACTCAAAACAAAAGAAATTTCGCAACTTAATATTTACAAAAATAAATTAAAACTGCGACGGGTTTGACGTTAAATACGTACAAATGATTTGGTAGTTTCTGTAAGTTTTTGCAATTATTATTTTTTGTAATGTAAACAAACGAAACAACACTAATTTTGAAATAAAAATGATTTATTATTCTTGAGTACAATTTAAACAACAGTATTTTTTTGTTCTTAAACAAGCATAATTTTTGAAATAAAACAATGTATCTTTTTAATATGTCTCCTACAAAGCCGAATTACATATATGATACTAAACAAAAAATAAAATATTCCTATTTTTTAAATCGATTCATTATTCGTAGTTTACGATAAAATAATTATTAAAAAATTGGGGAAGGGATTCTGTCACGTCATCGTGGTAGAATTGTGAAAGAAGAGAGCTATACTGGGAGGATAAGTGTGTAAGAAACAGTCTACCTGCCTTTTTCCACGATTCAAAATAGAGATGTCACAGGTCACACGTCCTTTCTCCGAAACATTAAATTGCTAATAACTATATAATTGCAAAGTAATGTTTAATATTTACTATTATAATGAGAACCTATAATGGTTAGAATTTATACTAGCGAATGCTCAGCTTCGCTGAGCGTTCCCTAGGCCTCCGGCGTCAGTGAAATATTAACATTTGATAGCTAATTCTATTTCTGCAAGGAAGGTTTTGTCGAATGCTTTCATTTAATATCAAACACGGTGTACTTCCAGCAACTAATTTAAAAATAAATAAATATATATCGACTTGTCAACTTTTTGTCACTTCTGCACATCAGCCCTCAACATTTCTGTGAATTTTGCATGTCAGCTCTCATCGAGACCTTTCATTTGACACCAAACACAATATACCTCTGACATCTTTTTACAGAAAACAAAAGCCGATCATCATGGAACATTTTTGACATGTCTACTCGCCAGCCCTCATCGAGTCTTTTCAATTTACAACAATCCCTTTCCTGGTTCAGGCTTGTAGGCTTCGCCTCGTTTCACAAACTTCCCTACTCACTCATAAAATGTCACTTTTAACACTTATATCATAAATAACTATTACAGTTGATATTTGTAATTGACATCATAGCAAGTCCAAATGATAGCAACCGAAGTTATAGAATCCTACCCCTTTGGATGAACTGAGACAGTTGACCAAAACGTTTATACATTTTGACACATTGATGATTTTTTGATGATGATGCGGATGATGACGATGATGATGATGATAATGATTTTTCTGTCGCTCCAAAACTGGTACCTATATTTTTCATTTTTGACACATTCACACATTGATGCTTTTTCAGTATCACATATTTCTACTGCTTGGATGAAATGAGGCAGTTAACAAAAACGACGTTTTATGGGCATTTGCATCGCAATATATTTATGTTTAATAAAATTCATTGCATTTGTGCAACGTTAATGTCAATGTCAAAGGATGTCAGACGTTTCAATTAAGATAGGTTGTCATGGTAATACATGTCAACAGCCCGTTATAATTTTCTGTGGTCACCTGTAAATTTTTGTATAACGGTCTTGCAATGTAAATAACTATTCTATTAACTGTTGGTTAAGGTAACCGGTACTTTAACCAGAGGTCTTTAGTATTTTTCTGCCGCTCTAAAACTAGTACCGATATTTTAATTTGACATTTTTGATACCAAAGCATTGACACTTTCAGTATCACATATCCCTACTGCTTGAAATGAGGCAGTTGACAGAAACGTTTATACATTTTCCAAACCTTCCTGAATCCGGGCCTGCGTTCCCGCGCACGCATCATATCCCCGTTTCCCCCTCTTGGAAATAGTCAACAAACTCACACTCCGCTCAGCTGAATAGGAAAGTGTTCACCTCACTAGTGTCTACCTCGCTTCTTACTTGTTACGTTGTGTTTTACTTCTGTCCTATCGTGAGTAACTCCCTCTTCTACCCTGTAGAGTCGTTCACCCTGTACCTGCTATAGATCGACGCTGACAAAGGACGATCGCGATTGTTTGTTGACAGTTGTTATGGTGTTGTAATCAGTGAAGTGTAGTGGAGAAAAAGTGATTCTGGTTTCTAATTTCTTTGGGTTTCTACTATTTTATTGCTTGTAAGTATTCTGTTCTTTGTCTGCTTTGAACATATGGATGTAAGGTTATGTTTAGGAATATAAGATTGATTGACTTCATACTTTAAGGCTATGTTTGGCCTTCAATACATCATTATAAAAATTAACACAACCTAGTTTGCATCTGATTTTTGTTTTCAAGTTGTATTTATATTCTTCACATTATTTTACCAGGGACGTACTTTACATATATTTAGTTTCATACGTGGCATGTTTTTATATTAAATTACAACCTAAATATAGACTAAAATATTGTTTTAACTATATTTAAAAACTTAGCATGTTTTGCTCTGTAAAATACAAGTAAAAACAGATACAAACAAAATTATTTTCGTTTGTTAGTTTATATTTTATTACAAATACTATAGTACTGCTTTATTATTTCTTATGTAATAAGATTTGCACTTTATTCAGTATTAATACTTAAGGGTTTTATTATAGTGTATTATTAGTATATATAGATAGTGAATCAGTCAAAATAGTATATGACTAGCGAAGGCTCAGATACGCTGAGCATTCTCTAGGTCTCCGGCATCAGTGAAATATTTACATTTAAGGGGTATTATTATTTCTGCGAGCAAACTTTTCTCGAATGCTTTCATTTGATACCGAACACGATATACTTTTGGCATTTTTTTGCAATCCAATCGACTTGGCAATTTTTTATCATAACTGCATGCCAGCTCTCATCGACTGATAAATATTTAAAAGTTTTCATTAAAAAAAATATAAAGGCCGGTATTTCAATCTCTGGTTAAAGTGCCTGCTTCCCTTATTATTTTAAGTACAACTTTAAATAAAAATTGTAGATCGTAAAACTCTACACCTGGATCAAGAAGCAAAATTAATTTTTTGCAACTCGATCCGTGGGCATAAAGTGTATGCGAGACAATGATTAATTAATTTTGTTTTATTATAAGTTTATTTTTTTAAATATGACGTTATTGCTTAAACAATAATAAACTAGATAATACCTAGTAATAATCTATTTAAAATAAAGCAAGTATATGTCAATTGTCATACATAAACATAATAGTAATAGGACACCTATACGTACGTGTTTATCATTTTACATGGAATTTCCAACATGAACTAGATATATTTGGTTTTATCTTATACGATAAGATGATATACATATTCACATTACACATTGTTACTGTTGCTGTTACTATTACTGCACTGAGTTGCATATCTCATTTACAAAACAATAATATTACTAATGTGTAATTTTTAAATCTAAATTAAAAATAAAATGATTATACTGGGTGTAATAGAAATAAGTATAAATTTAACCAATGATAGAACTCGTCGAGAGGAACAATATTTATTAGTAATTTTTTCGAGTAAACTTTATAGATATTGTATTAAAAATTAAAAAGTTTTGTCATAAATTTTCTATTTTTGACATAAAGTGTCATTTTTCAGCACAATGTTTGTGTAATCGGTATTTGTAAAAGCAGACATTTTATAGATTTTTACCTTATGTAATAATTGTTAAACGTTTATTTGTTACTGTCAAATTTATTTGAAAAATTTGACAACTGACAATAGTGAAAAACAATTATTTATTGTTTTTGTTGGTGGATAATATTAGTACACGTTATCACTCCGCGAATTTAGCCAAAGTAGTAGCTAAAGTAAGACTTTACAGACTCTTATGTCAATGTTTAACTTTATGGACTCATCTGTCAAACTGAATTAATCTATATTTTAATAGTATTATATGTTTGCTGTTTATTGTAGCACTACCTAAAATAATAAACATATAATTCTATAATATTATTGGTGAATTTGTTTATTATGTACCTTTGATAATAATTTATCTGATTTCATGCAGACGACGTCTAAGCAGGTGTAAACATAAATGAAAATTATAAAGAAATATTTGACACTTTGACAGTTCGTTTGTTATCACAGCCATCCCCGTCTCAATAGCTATTATAGCTGACGTTTTACAAACACATAATGCTATTTATTTATGTTTTAATTTATAATTTAACGATTTCGGAAAAAATATAATGTATATCTAAGGACTAAAACATTTTTTATTACTCACTTGGTTTATTCTCCATGGCTATCGCCTCGTAGAATAAATTCTATATACATAATAAAAATATATACTTTAGTCCCTTGATATACAAGTAACTATTAAATCGCTGTCGTGATCTAAATGTTATTTGTGACATTTTGACACTCGTTCCTGAGCAAAAATTCGGAAACGGACTATAGATATTGTTTCATATTGACATCTAATGTATAAAAAATTAATATTTTATGAATAAAATTATTCTCAGTAGCTCAGAATGCACTAAAAAGTTGAAGAATTTAAATATATGTTAATAAATTCATTTAATAACTGTAAACTCCTCAAGTACAGTTGTTCTGGTGCCGCCATAGAAAAAATATAAAGTAGGCTTTAAAAATAAAATATGAATTACTGTCTTTTATTTGTTTTCAGTCTAATAACCTCAAATTCTTTTCCATTTTTGAGGTTATTATCCACTTAAAAAACAATGGTATAAAGAAAGTCATCAATTTTGACAAATGTCAAATAACAAATTAAGGTTATTGAAGAACTTTTGTTTTGGAATCACGCGACTTTTGAAATATTCATCTGTTTGTTGAGGATATTTTTAAACATACTCGTTTTTCTTGTTTGTTGTAAGCTCATTTACAGTAGTCTTCTTTTTTCATATAAGGTAGTGTTACATTCTTTAGCAAATGGAAATCAAAATAAGAATTTACGACCCAGACTATTTATTACTATTTAAATATAACTGGCCTTAATTCCTTGCAGGATTTTACAAATTATTTTTAATGTGAAGGAACAAAAAATTTAATTTTATACTTCCCTTAACCTTTAACAATTTTTTGTGACGGTTTTTTTCTATTAAAATAATCATTGATGATGTTTGCGACAAAAAGCGTACACCCAGTAATGGATAAAAACATGTTGTATTTACAGGCTGTAACAAAAGTATATTAAATTTAACCAGTGATAGAAATTTTTCAAAATCTCATTTTTTTTTAGAATTATTACCAATAAATTAATGAGTCGTTTAAGTATTTTTATAAGTAATATAACAAGAGTCATTATTTATTTATTGGAAAAAAATATGAATTGTGAATAGCATAGTGTAATTAATAATTTAACGATTTCGGAAAAAATATAATGTATAATGTAAGAACTAAAATATTTTTTATTACTCATATTTTTTATTCTAAGAGACGATAGCCCATAAGCGTAATAAAAAATTATACTTTAGACCCCTTGATACACAAATACCTATTTTCTACTTATTGTATGAAACACATAAGGAAATTGGGTGGTTATTAAACTTCTACTCTTACCAAACTCGCTTACGTCTCGTTTTATAATTTTCACATGCGTTAAATAACCACCTTTTTTTCCTTATTTATTACATAAATAGCTATTCTGTAACTTGTATGATAACGAGATCTATATACGTATATGACAAAGATGCAAAATAAAATATTAATAATAATTGCAGCACAAATGGATGACGTCAGGATCAACTAGGAGAAACCAACCATAGTTGAATTAAACAATAACAGTATGTTCTGGAAAATGACTATAAAATAGTAGTTTTATCTTATAATGGATGGTGTACTATGAAGTATTTGAAAAAAATAACAAATGTCAAACATTTTTATTTTCAAATTGACACATATATTAAAAAATTAAATAACATGTATGGGTATATTCCATTGTTGTTACCATGACAATAACTTGTTTACTTTTACTGAATTTATAAACATTGTAATGTCATTAATAAATCATTACAGTTCTATGAAGTGATAATGTTCAAAATAGTTTGATACTGATAGTATCATTTCGATGGTATGAAACACTGCGTTCAAACTGATGTCACGTGTAATTTTAAACTGATAATACTGTTGTATTTTTATCACTCTCATCACAAACACAGGCCAGTATTAGATAAATTGTTGTTTGAAATTAGTATAAAGTCTAAAGTTTCAAGATTAGTCTATCGAATACTCTGCTATTTTTTGTTTACAATTTATCGAAAGTTCATGAACTTATTTTGCACTATACAAAAAATTTTAGTGACCTCTGGTTATATATATTTATAATAATATTTAAAAATCGGAATTGGTATTATAGGAAAATATTTACAATTAGGAAATAAAATTAATTAATCCGAAAACGAGTAAAATATTGTGATTTCCCAAGTAAACAAATGTCAAAAATGAAATATTTGACACTTTGACAGTACGTTTGTTATTACAACCATCTCCGTCTCTACAGCTAGCTGACGTTTTACAAACACATATTGCTGTTTATTTATGTTTTTAGTAAATAATTTAACGATTTCGGAAAAAATATAATGCAGATCTATGGACTAAAGTATTTTTTATTATTTACATAGTTTATTCTTCTCGGCTATCTCCTCATAGATAAACAAATAATTATTAATATAGGAAATTGATAAAAAAAAAACTAAATATGTTTGTTTATAATTTAATTTGCAAAATTTTCTACAGGTATATGATTAAATAAAAAATCTTCCTTATAATTAATTTCTATTTTTGACATCTTGTCAACAACATTTTTTTGTTGTAATTTGTACCATAAAATGCTTGTTTTGCTCTGGATCATTTCGTTGTTTTTTGTTGGGGATGACTAATAAAAAATATTCCACTTGGATGATTCACCACTGTTTATATATTTTTGAGGTGCAGTTTTTTGTTTAATTTTATAGCGCACAAGTATAACAAAATACGGATCTAGATTGTGTCAACAAATTTTGTTTTGATATTCATTTAAAAAAAAATATTTCCAATAAATTTATTTTTTCCAATGTGTCATGAAAATTATTTTAAAATGTATCACAGAAAATGTATTCAAGTATCAAAGTCTTAAATATTGCATGTCATTGTCATATGAGTAGAAGGCGTTTTAATATAATTATTTGTGTTAGTGTCATATTAACCTTTTAATTTAGATGACAGCTATATTAAACTATAAATTTGTGTTTGAAATATTGGGTCATTTGAACATGAGCCTGATTTGTAATAAAATGTTTAATATTTATTTATTAACAATTATAAAATTAAAAACTTGTTTTGTGTGTCACAATCTACACTAGATCAGAATCATTGCTTACTACTGATTTTATATTTCCTAGAATTCAAAACAACAAAAATATGTTGCCATCATAATATAGATAGTCTCTCTAATGCAATGTCTTTGTCTGAGGAGTACAAATATCAATTACCCAGATTCATAAAAAAAATAGCCACTAACCCGGATTAGTTATACCCCTTGTTAACTTCTGAAATGTCAAACTAACTCCAGTGTCAATTAAAAAAAACGATATGTCAAAATGTCAAAACTCTATTCCTTATATTATTCTTCCATGTTTTTGTATTTTATAATAAAAAATCTTCATATTTACTTATATTATCTTTGAAAATGTTTAACGTCATAAACGTATGAATAACTCATATGTTTTATTGAAATTCATCAGTATGACCGATGTTAATATAATTAATTTTTTTTCTGTATAGTCACTCTACTATTCAACATATTTTTCAAACTATGTATTACAATTGTCAAATATCATCGTATGGTCGTATGTAATTCAAAAATAAAAAGTTTTATAGCAGATTGAGTCATTGTTTAGTAGATAATGGATGGATTTTTGAAATTTTTTTGTAATTATTGTTTACTTGTTCGTGATTATATTTACTTGTTGTGTAGCAGACCATTCTATTATTCTACAATTTCCTTAAAGTTATTAATGATTCTTAAAATAAAATTGTTGTTGCACTTGGTGTACTTTATAACCCAAAAAACAAATGTCAAATTATTTCCCCATGTTTCATTTTAAATGAGCCAAGAAAATATACATTGCTGTCAATCAAATATCAAGTCGTAACTATGGATTTGATAAATCCCCATGTTTCATTTTTAAAAATACTCTCGTATGCTGATTTTCGTTTGTTAGTTTATATTTGATTACAAATACTATAGTACTGCTTTATTATTTCTTATGTAATAAGATTTGCACTTTATATAGTATAAATATTTAAGGGCTATATTATATTATATTATTAGTATATATAGATAGTGAATCAATCAAAATAGTATATGACTACCTCATTGTAAATTCCTAGAAAACTAAATGAGATTTCAGCTCTTAATGATACATTAGTATGAAAATAAATAGCATATTAATTTCACGAAACGTCCTCAGTAGCATAGAATTGTTAATCAGTCGATTCGTAGACAGTGTCTGTAGCTCATTTCCCACAGTATCTTGAGGTGGGTACAGATAAACGATAAAGCACTCCGCGTCTGTAGAGCTAGCTGAATGTAAATAGCGAATTTGCATTTCCAAAACATGCGGCTTCGTGTCAATACAAGCAAACAGCCGGGGAAACTTACACCCTGTGAGATAGATATATGTAGACACGCGCATGAAGTGGAACAAACCTGTACGTAGATTGGGTAAGACTAGAGATTAAGAAGCAAGGGGGATGAGGAAGATTTAAGTCATAACTCGGATAAATAAGATTCTTGAAATCTAAATCCGTAGTCTTTATTATATTTATATATATACAGTGTGTGCAAGGAAATGCGGAACATAGGACTTTAACATGGGATTTAAAAAAATTGCGGATACTCTCTCTCCTGATAGATTTAGAGCAAAACTGCAAGAGTACAAAGTTGTTCAGAATTAAATTCTACGTCAGATAAGATCATAATTATTGCAACAGCAAACCTGTAATACGAGATATATTAAATATAAAATGTTATATTTTCGTTAAAAATCAGATAGCCTTGAAAATAAAAGAAAATATCTATCTGTCAGTTTAGAGAATTTTTGCTAATTGTAACACTTATTGTCTATAATTTAATATTATTTAAGTTGAAATTATATTCATTTCTTTAACAATGTGCTAATATTAAAAAAACAGTATAAATATAATTTTAAAAAATATTGAATACAAAGTAAGGTTACTAACTGTCACAATTGACACATAGATTTTTTCTTTTATTTCCATGGGTGTCTGATTTTAAACGAAAATGTTACATTTTATATTTAATATATCTCGCGCTGCAGACGTGCTGTTGCAACAATAATGAATTTATCTGACGTAGAATTTAATTCTGAACAACTTTGTACTCTTGCAGTTTTGTTCTAAATCTATCAGGTGAGAGAGTATCCGCAATTTTTTGAAATCCCATGTTAAAGTCCTATGTTCCGCATTTTCTTGCACACACTATATATATATATATATATATATATATATATATATATATATATATATATATATATATATATAAGTAGTTTTGATATATTTAAGTTTTATGAAAAGTTCAAAATAACACTCCTCCACATGGCGGCCCTCAAAGGAAGTGTGTAGGAGTGTTGAATCCTATCCATTACATGTTCTTATAACTACACAGGGTTTGTGTTTCTACTAGTATAATGACATATCTAATGATGATTTCATGATGAATGGAGAGAAATATATAGTGTGTGCAACAAAGTACGGAACATAGGACTTTAACAAGAGATTTCAAGAAATTGTGGATACTCTCTTTCCTGATAGATTTAGAGAAAAACTACAACAATACAAAGTTGTATACATATCTAATGATGATTCCATGATGAATGGTGAGAAGTAAATATAAAATTAGTATGATTTTCATAATAAAAGTGCTATCTTACAAAAAGGTAGTTTTGAGATATTTAAGTTACATGAAAAGTTGAAGTTACACTCCTCCACATGGCTTCCCTCAAAAGAAGTGTGGAGGAATTTTGAATCCTATCCATTACGTGTTCTTATAACTAAACAGGTTTTGGCTTCTATTAATATAATGACATATCTAATGATGATTCCATGAAGAATGGAGAGGAATATACAGTGTGTGCAACGAAATGCGGAACATAGGACTTTAACATTGGATTTCAAAAAATTGCGGGTACTCCTTTTCCTGATAGATTTAGAAAAAAACTACAACAATCCAAAGTATTATACATATCTAATGATAATTCCATGATGAATGGAGAGAAGTAAATATAAAATTAGTATGATTTTCATAATAAAAGTGCTATGTTACAAAAAAGCAATTTGGAAATATTTAAATTATATGAAAAGTTGATGGTATACACTCCTCCACATGGCTTCCCTCAAAGGGAGTGTGGAAGAATTTAAAATCCTATCTATTACGTGTTCTTATAACAAAACGGTTGAGAAGACTATTATTGACCAGCGCCTTATATCCTTTGGCACTAGGTCAATAATGGTATTATTTTAAACTTTGGTGTGTGGAGGAATTTAGAATCCTATCTATTACGTGTTCTTATAACTAAACAGGGATTGTGCTTCTATTAGTATAATGATATATCTAATGATGATTCCATGATTAATGGAGATAAGTAAATATGAAATTAGTATGATTTTAAGAATAAAGGTGATATGTTACAAAAAAGTACGTTTGATATATTTCAGTTATATGAAAAGTCAAATGTACACTCCTCCACATGGCGTCCCCCAAAGGAAGTGTGGAGGAATGTAGAATCCTATCCATTACGTATTCTTATAACTAAACAGGGTTTGTGCTTCTATTAGTATAATGACATATCTAATGATGATTCCATGAGTAATAATAAAGGTACTATGTTAATAAAAAAAAACAGTTTTGAGATATTTAAGTTATATTAAAAGTCGATGGTACACTCCTCCACATGGCGTCCCCATATATATATATATATATGTATATATATATATATATATATATATATATATATATATATATAACGGTTGCTTGCATTAGTCAATATCAAATATCTCTTCATACAACAATAAGCTTGTTACTGAATTTTTTATCTTTGTAAATAACATGCTCCTTATATGAATATTATACCAATGATACAAATGCATTGTCTACCGACCATCAAACTATAAAAAGGTAATTAATTACTCCTTTATAAGTATTAAATTTTTATGTGAGTACAATACACTTTATGTTGGCACCTGAACGAAGGTCCTTCCTATCTCCTCGGCCTTGTTATATTGCTGCCCGGTACCTAACCGCCAATATATACACAATATAAATCTGCTCACCTTGTGTATACACAGCTACACGAGCTACAGACTTGGCTAATGGTCGGTTTATGCCGCCTCATGCTTCCAAATACGCTAAGATAAACCGGAAGTTCCTTGCAAGGAAATCAAGTCCGAAAGTTCCGGTTGTGGTTGGGTGAGCTATTTATACTTGCGGTTTGTTTGGTAAAAGATGATTAAGGAGTGACGGAAATAGAATATATACTGTATTTTGATAAAAAATGCAGTTTATTGTGGTATAATACTTTACCGGTTTCAAGATAATAAACCTTTATTTACATAGATATAAGTAAGCAGGGTAATTTATAGGCCAATTCTGAATAAATCTATAAGCCTTACAGGAGTGGGATTCCATAACTTCGGTTGCTGTCATTTGAACTTGTTAAGATATAAATTGCAAATATCAATTACAAAGTATACTTGCTACTCTAGTAATCGTTATTTATATTTACTTTTAAAGTAACCTGGTAGGTTAGTTTAACTGATCCAACTGCCCCAACTATTTTGGAGGGTTGGTAGATTCAATCACTTTCTATTAACTTGTGTTGCTTGTATCCCACGACAGGTGTGACAGCACGTTGATTTGTTTTATAAGTAAGTTTTATTTTCAAAGGTAGATATAGCATACTAAATGAAATAAGCGACACAAGATTTGACATTTAGTTTGAAAAATTTACCGCTAATTTTTATAACTACTAATTTAAAATGGAACATTAATTTGGAAGTAAAACATAATAATTCTGAATCAATTCAAAGTTGAATCTAAAAGTACCAAATACATATTTAAAATCATTATCGACAATAAGCTCATCACATGTTATATTAAACTTGAAAAGACATTCTGAAACAGAGGGCGGTGCCCTGAACAAAGTCTACGTGACTGCCCGCACGACCGCAAGGGTCTATATTATTAAATATATCTCTATACGCCTTCAGGGGATCTTATAAAAGAGTAGAGTTTAGCTAACTTAATAACAGTCCATGATAGAATCCAACATTTCTTCTAAATTTCGTTGTTTGGATACAATATTGTTTGCTGCATATCCATTGTGCTTCTAAACTAGCACTTATACCCGGGACACACGACGAATGTTAATGATCATTAACAGTTAATACTTAATTTAGTTGCCGTGTGTCATATGATTATTTAGGTAATGATCATTTCAAACTTCATAACGTGGAAAGTGCCGATGAAGTTTAGAAACCGATGATCGGATGCGTTCGGTTGTCATCGCAACTCGAATGACAGTTGGGGTTGTTGATGTTCAGGTTAATGTTGATATCTAGTTAAATTATTCTTATTAGGGTTGACGATTGTCAATGAAGTATAGTGGCATGGATAATACTCTAAATTTAGTAACTATTTCGGTGTCTTTAATGATTCTCTATCTTCTTTTTTGTCAAGGGTACATTGCATAAGCGCATGTGCAAGAAATTTCAAGTAATGTCCGTGTGTCTGTATATTTCTCTAATGAACATTTACATCAATTGAGAATTTACTTAATGATCATTATTTACACCGTGTGTCCCCGGCATTATTCTATCTAATCTTGAAACACCTATTCTTCTTAGGAATCTCATCATCTATGTTTCGCTTCCGTAGATTAAAATTGGTCTATAGTTTTTTTTGTATAGTATTGCCTATGTTTTCTTCGATACTTGCTTGTTGTAATGTAGCCATATTATGCGAGTCAAATACTATACTTTATCTACAACTAATAGGCATATAAAAAATCTGATATTATTTGTTAAATATTCAGTTAGGTGTGAGTAGTTCATATATAGCTTAACAGATGGCGCCACAGTAGCATTTAAATGTCAAAATAACTATTCAAGTTGTATTTATTATACTTTTATAATCATTTATATTGATATTTATAATAAAAAATATATTATTAATAAATTAACAGTTTATTAAAATGTTATGTGTTAAATTATATGCTCTATTTATTACAGAAAAATGTAGCGTGTAATATAACATTTCATATTACACTTGTGTAATATGAGTAGTATATTATATGTAGTATCACACGTATAATGTACCTATATTTCAATAGTTGTAGATAAAATTATTTTGCTCATTGTGAACTTGCTTTTATTTGCTTGTATTGATAATTTCTTGTTCTATACTTTCTTTGTTATTTAAGGTTGTTTCTACATAAGTAAAGGTTTCTATTTTCTTTTCCTTCATTGTAAGGTCCATTGTTGTGTCTGTTTTCATTTTCAATCAGAAATTGAATATTAAAAGCAACAAACAATATTTCCATGTGTCTGCATATTTTTTTAATGAACATTGTCTTTAATTGAGAATTTACTTAATGATCACTATTTATACCGTGTGTCTCCGGAGTTACTGCCTGACCTGATAATAGATCGAGTGGTCTAGGTTATAGGTCTAGGATGTCTTGTCCGATGATTCACGTCTTTGGTACAGACGACAACACTCGAAGCGCTAGATAAGCACGTGAACACCGAGTTAATTGGTGAATGAATTTGCAAATATACAACTACTCTCTGTCATGTGAGGACAGAGACGGATTCTATTCCTTTAGATCGGACAGGAAAATAAGATAGACGCAAATCTTTAAATAATTGTGTTCGATTCTACGTCTATAACAAAGATGTTACTATAGTTCGTTTCATATAGAAAAGAAGAAGACGCGTTTTCTTTCGCATTTTGTTGAGTTAGGTACCATAGTGTACTTAGTGCTTCGAAAAAGGATTAGAAGTGAATTAACTAAAAAATCTAGAGATGTTGTTATTTTAAAGAAATTTTTTGTTAATAACCAAACAAATATACAAGGTGTATAAATAAAAATAATAAAAGTATAAATCAGCCTGGCAACGTAGCGTTTCAATTCGATACAGTTATTAGGTTGTCCGTAGCAATTTTTTTTGTGCGTTCTAAAAATGAGTAATGTCAATTTCAAACAACAACTATAAAGTTTTGTTTCAGATTTGGGCACAGTGTAATGAAAACATTTACTAAACGTACGCAGACCTACGGAGACAGTGTTATATCAAGAGGACAGGTTTTCTGGTGGTTTTAGGCATTTTCAAAAGGAAAAGAGTCGATTGAAGATGAAACACGCAGTGAAAGGCCTTCGTCTTCAAGAACTGATGAAAATGTCGACAGAGTCTGGGATCTTGTGCATTCAAATCGTCGGTTAACAGTACTGAATGATTGGAGAAGAGTTAAATTTGAATCATACCACCGTTCATTTTTAGACATTTCAGAAGGAAAGAGCAGATTCAAAATCTGATGAAAATGTCGATAAAATCTGGCATCTTGTACATTCAAATCGTCGGTTAACAGTACTAAATTAATTGCTTGAAGTAGTTCAATGGGGCTAGGTAGAAATAAATTTAAACTATAAAATTTTTGCTAATGACATTAAATTATTATTTACAAAAAAGTTTATCAGAAAAACACTTCAGATCTTCAAGAAAACACCACTTCTGGTTGTACGATTAACACCAAAATCTAATCAGATGTAATCTACGGTGTCACTATGTTATATCCAGAATTTCAACTGTTTTTATTCACTAGTATTTGAGTAATCATTACGATAACATCCATCCAACCACACACATGGACAGACATCATCGTAAAAATATTAAAATCATGTTCTAGGGACTTCAAAACGTGCTTATCCATTGAAAACTCACTATCCGATTTTTTTGCATGATTCCAATACCTCTCTTACTGAGTGGCGAGAGAAAAAACGATATATATGTTGTCGTCTTTTTCAACTTGTATGTTGCATTAGATACGCGAAATTAACAGGTCCATTTCTATTTGAGACGAATTATACCTCATTTGACTTATAAGCCAATTCTGAACAAATTGCAAATCTTACAGATCTGTAAATCTGTAAAAAACTGACAAAAACGCATCTATATTTGTTGATTAATATAAAATTTTACATAAGAATGCTGATTTCGTTGCGGTTTTGTTCATTAATTACAGATTTACAGATCTGTAAGACTTACAGATATGTTCAGAATTGACCTGTTATTTTGAGAGTTGAGATATACTGAAATTGTGTGAATAAAGGTTTTGTTAGCACATCGTGGATATTCGTTAAAATCTCTGTGAAAATCGGTATGATGACAATACCTCTTATTATATGAGGTCGGTAAAAAAATAACGATGATACATTGTATAAAACTAACAATATATCAACGCCAGAGAAGATCATAATTGTCACTTATCACTTTGTTGCGAAACCCAATTTTCCCCATTCATGAGAATTTATAACCACCCTTTTCATTGAAAAAGAGTGAGAAATTTGGTGTTTATCACATTTTGCACACAATAGCTTGAAATCGTGCTCATTTCTCACCAGGAGACAGCATAGTGTGTAAATTCCTAATTTAATGGCATCATTAAATTTATTTTACAATCAATAAATTGAAATGTGCAAAGAAATGACGCACAGACAGTACCTTGAAACAGCACGCAGTTTCTTGTGCTATCCGGGAAGACACTGATAAGAGCTGATAAGAACTGATAAGACCTACAGATTTGTGACACTGAGTTCAGATGACATTGACATCGATAAAGTATTTTTAAACAGAAGATAAAAATAATTATTTTTTCTTATTTTCATTAAATCCCATAACGGTAGTACTGCATACAGTATCTCATCATTCCATTGAGGAACATAGACAACTTTACTTGCATTTTGACGGTGTACGTTGACAGTCAAATTTTTTTCTTGAATCTCGCTCGAGAACGATTTTACAAATAAAGCTTCGACACGAGAAAATAAAATCGAGATTCTCGAAATTGAATAATTATGTCAAGATTTCTTGAGGTTTTAATTTTTTTTTGAGAATATTTACAAAATTTAAAAGTCATGTACATTTAGATAAAGCATAAGAAAAGGATAAGATTATAAACAGCACGAAATGAAGAAATTAACAATAACTCAATAGAAAAATCACAACTGTCTACAAAAGCTTTCTTCGATTATTAAATGACGAAAACGAATTATAATTTATGATTTTTATTTATTTATGAATCAGTAAGCTATGATAACAAGTTTATTTGACATTGACAAATTATGTTTCATTTTATCTGGAATGATACGGTGGTATATATAACTGGTATTCATAGTAATGACTAATGACAGATTTGAAAATATTGCATCTTAGCTGAAATTCACGTTTTTTATCTATCGATAAATAATTACTCGAAGTTAGCTAATGTTATTTGCAAAAAAAATTTAAAAGTTTGGTTGGCAAGTCTTCAAATATTTATGTTGAAATATTTTTTCTTAGACCGCCCATCATTTTTACTGATAAATACTTATTCTGGCACAAACTTAAGCCAAATTACTTAATTTTTCATAATAAATAAACTACAGACTTGTATTCATATTTTTGCGTATTTGCAAAGACAGTAAACATATTTAATGTTAATATTGTTAGGAAATTTCCTTTGTTTTCTCAGACAAATTTCGAGATATAAAACATTACAACCAGTGACTCGTTAATGTTAAACTAAATACTATAATCTTTAGTTTAATGATAGCATAATTTAGTATAATTACGGTGTATATGAAATACACACATACGCTCCGTATAAATGTGTATCGTTTGGTATATTGCCTATTTTTATAGGCTATTAATGGTCGAATAAAATTCGACTTATTAACAAGAAAATTATAGCTTTCATTAGCTTGCTAACATTGAGAAATAAACTTGACATTAACTAGACACAAACAAGAATTAAAATACGTATTACAGTTTAACCTTAAAAATTAAAAATTGTTCTATATATTTTCATTTTAAATGTGTAGGAATGAAGTTTGAATCTAAATACTGGAGCAAGGAAAACGAACCGATAAAATGAAAAGAGTAAATGTACATACGGTAGATATGTTGTCTTATTTTATGTAAATTCTTGAACGAATATTATCTATTCCAAAATCGAGAATTTTTTTTTCACTATTATCCTAGACAGCCACTATTATTAACCTTTATTTGACATGAGAAATTGTTTTTCACTACCGTTTTGGTAACCATGGTCACCTAGGTTAATAATAAATGATTATTAACCATAGTCGATAATGAAAACTGACACTTTTTAATGAAACTCAAATTCCCAAATTCAAATATTATTTGAATCATTTAACTCAAGAAAAGTGTAAAGTATGAATTCACAATTTAAATTTTCCATGTAACTTAAAGAAGGAAATCATATGAAACCAAATTAAAAATCAAATGTGACGTTGACAAACTGAAACGTCAAATATATAAATAAAGCCAGCCTACCTTATTTTTGTGAATATATTATTATTATATTATTAAAGTAGGATTGGGATTTAAATACTAGTAATGAAAAAATTACACTCCTCCACATGGCTTCCCCCAAAGAGAGTATGGAAGAATGTAGAATTCTATTCATTACTAGTTCTTGCGTCATCTAAGCAACGACAGAAATCTCTATTTTCCACATCTTCACAAGATTAGCGTTCGTGTATTCATTAAAAAACTATATTTATAATAAAAAATCTGATGTTGACACCACATGATTTCGTTGTAAGCCTATTTAGTTATACACAGTTTTTGCTGCGTTTTAAGATTATTTCATTTGAAAGTGAGATACGATCTTCCAATCAGGTCCACATACAAAATTTCAACATTCTAGGCCTAATCATTTTTGAGTTATGTGAGATATGTTCATATCAAATGTATACTTCCTTTGAAATCAGAAAACTGAAATTTTTTCGCGATTATAATACTTCCTTTACTTTGTACAAGAAAGTAAAAAATATAATTCCCATATATTCTTTTGCTTTAATAATAAAAGATTTTTTTTACTGAGTTTATGTTTTTCATATAGTAGTATATTTCAATTATTTTTTTTTATTTTTCGTACCTACTTTAAAATACCGGAATGATACATTTTTCGATTCAAATCATACCGGAAAAATGTCAGTTTTTGTCCGATCGAAAAAAAATATTGTACAAATATTTTGCGTCAATTTGGTTCCCGGTTTCATTCTATTCTGAGAATCTGATGTAAGGTACCAATAGAGTTAATGTAAATAAAATTAAAATTCAAAAATCGTCACATTTAATGCATTTGATAAATACTTAGAAAACATTATACCATTGATTAGTTTTTACAATTATTCATGTACAAAATAATTATTATTTACTACAATACTGAAACCTACTCATAGTAAAGTGTTAATACTTATTATTAAAATGTAAATTCCAGAATATTCGAATGTACAATTTCCAAATTCACCTTGCAAAGATCCTTACATGCAATATTCAACAAAGCATATTATATTATATTCGCAAGTACGAATGTTTTGCAAAGATTTTGCTATAGAATTAATTATTGCAAATAGCGTAGTTAACCTTCATGCTCTGTGAATAGAATACGTGAAATCGTACATGTAATATTTAATAATAATAGATCGCTCCTGGAAAACAAAAGAAAGTGACTCATTGCCTAGGCAACGGAATAATAATGAATTTGTTATGGTTGTGGTTTTTCTGTATAAAAATTTGTTACTTTTGTAGAAATTTTATATAATACACGTACACAACGGTTTTGGCTGATATTGGCTTGTGGAATAGGTGAGATTTTTTTTTTGTAAATTTCATTTAATTATGTTTTTATAACGAAATAATCTCCCGTATGTTCCAAAAAAGTATTGTCATTGTAGCAGACCATTCTACTTTTCTTCCATTTCCTCTTAAGTTATTAATGATTCTTAAAATTGTTGTTGCACTTGGTTTAGGCCTGTCAGAAAATTTTACAACCCAAAAAGCAAATGTCAAATTCGTTCTCTATATTTTATTTTAAATGAGACAAGCAAATTTACATTGCTGCCGATCAAATATCAAGTCGTAACCATGGATATGATAAATCCCCATGTTTTACGTTAAAAAATATTCACGGTATATAGATATGTATATCGTGCTTATAAAAATTAAGTAAAGCAAATGTAATTACTTTAGTAAACTTTTTATTCATGGAATTCACTATTACCGTAAAAGGAGGATATTCTATTGAATATTTTCGCTATATGAGTAATAGTAGGAGAATGAAAGTAAAATCATTTAAATATTTTACTGAATATTTTCGCTATATGAGCCAAAGTACAATAATTTTATCAAGGTTTAGTAATAACACATTAATTGTTGGAGTTAAATTACTTTATGAATTGATCAATGTTCAAAATAATTGCGTAGGTTATAAATAATTGTAGGTAATAGTAAGCGAATGACAGTAAAATCATTTAAATATTTTACTGAATATTTTCGCTATGTGAGTCAAAGTACAATATTTTTATCAAGGTTTAGTAATAACACATTACTTGATAGAGTAAAATTACTTTATGAATTAATCGACGTTTAAAAAACTTACGCAGGTTATAAATAATTGTGGATAATTGTAGGAGAATGAAAGTAAAATCATTTAAATATTTAATTGCGCTGTAGAATTTCTTTGACCTTCATTATTGTAACGGTATTGAAATAATTTTTTGTAGACATAACAAATAACTATTTCCTCTAAATGTCATTGTACAGCAAAAAACTATTTCCGGTGACATATTTTCTATATATGGTATTCATATGCTTCTTTTAAACATATATTATTCTCATAAATAAGGTAATACATCATTTTAGGTTTAGGTCTCACTTGAGCGAAGGGTTTACGTATTTATTGATAACTTAATACTCCAGCAGAAATTTACTTTACTAATTTATTTATTTGAAACTTCTTATAGTTAACTTTGCCCGTTACTAGACGACTAAATATGAATGAAATTAGTATGCTTTCATAATAAAGGTGCTGTGTTACAAAAAAGTTGTTTTGAGATATTTAAATTTTATGAAAAGTCGAAATTACACTCCTCCACATGGCAGCCCTCAAAGGGAATGTGGAGGACTATAGAATTCTATCCATTACGTGTTCTTATAACTAAACAGGGTTTGTGCTTCTATTAGTATAATGATATATCTAATGATGATTCCATGATGAATGGAGAGAAATGCGACGACTCAGTCTACGACGACTATAACGTTTAACATCCAGCCGAGGAGAGTAGCAGTCCGTATCCGCACCGTACCGTACCGAATCGAGTCTTTTTCGTAAGTTTCTTGTTTATTTTTGTATTTTCTTGAATTCCGTTGCTATCAGAGGATACAGGTTGGTGGCTACCACCGCCGTTCCTCAGAGCCTTCAACTCGCTGCATTCCGCGCCTGAGAGGAAGTTCCGTTGGTGGTTTCCACCTCGTACTTCTACGGCTGCAGGGCAGATCCGCTTGTTGACTTAGTAGTTTTTTTTCACTGCTCTACATCCTGTAGTTGTCGGAGAAACCCCGTTGGTGGCTCCCACCGTGAACTCCGTCGACGGCTGAGTAGAACCGCGGTTAGTTTGTCATTTTCTCACTTCCTACGGCTCAGTACAACTAGGTGTAGTAATATTTTAGTACAATAAAATATTTAACTTACTTTTGTCTGTCTGTGCTAAACCTTGGCCCGACCGACCTAGAGCTCCCGTGGCACACGTCACTTTTCTCACAGGATCCGCAGATTGGCGCCCGAGAAGAACCCAACATACTGTAAGAGAACCCACGACATCACGGACCAACAACATCACGCAGCGGCCCAAGTGATCGTCGCAAATTTTTTCTATAAAACTCCGTTGACAATGCTAACCAAATAACAAATGTTATCAGGCAATCACGACTTATGTTGCTATGGAAGTAAGTTATGTTTACTCAAATACGTCAACGGTGGTGCGAAAAAATAATTAACAAAAGTGATGTAAATGTAATGAAAATACATTCTCATGGGAGTGGGTGTAAGCACTTTTACACCGTTCGTTGACTGTTATAAAAACACTTTTCCACAAGCAATTACAATATAATAACGAATGCGTGGTTCCCAGCACAGAAAACAAAGCATATGCAAATAACCGAAACAAAAGCTAGCGCTTAGCCGTGAGAAAATTCTAAACAAGCTAGATTTTCCACGAAAACACGCTTTATATTTCCGCTTTTGTTAAAGCACAATTTTCTTACAGGAATGCAAACATATGCTACATTATTTATATACACCTTTATGCAAATGTGAATTTTTGGGTTTGACCTAATTTATTACTTAAACATGCTGGGCAGGCACTATTCAGTAATAGTATATGTATGTAGTAATGACAGGGGAAGTAATTTCCAAAGCCGCTGATGCTGTATTTTTGTGTAAACCCGAAAATATTTGAAAATATCGAATTTTTTGCTCGAAAATTTTCAAATTTTACAAAGTTTTGTTTGCAATTTTTTTTAAAGAATTTGATACGCTGATACCAAATTTACAAGCAGAATTTAATTATCTCTTTTCTTTTCGGAGATATTTGCTCTCAAAGTTGTACCTCAAAAAAGTGTGTTTTTTGAGTAAATTTAAAAAATGAGTACAGATACAATCTCAATTACTTTACCATTCGATTCTACGGGAAAAGTTATATAAAGAAATGTTTTGCCCACATATACGTTCTTTGGAACGATTAGGTGAAAAATAAGAAAAACGAAAAAAACCTAAATTTTAGGTTTTCGCCTTGAAACTTTATGTCTTCAAAATTTTTTATATTTTGAACTTAAGTAGATATGGATGCGCTGATTTCAAATTTTCAAACAGAATTCAATTATCTCTACCCGTTCTCGAGATATTTGAGTTCAAAGTTATACCTAAAAAATCAGGTTTTTTAGGTATATACCTAAAATGGTTAGGTTTACGGTTTTGGCGACCTCACCATTCGATTCTACGGGCAAAATTACATTTGTGTACCAATTTTCAGATTTTTATCTCAACAGATAGAATTTCAAGAAGGAAAAAACTGAAAATGGCCAAAAATCGAAAAAAATCGCAAGGGGTTCATCAGGCGTTTTTTTCGATTTTAGCCGATTTCGTTTTTTCGCTCTAAAAATTGTATCCGTTGGAATAAAAATCTAAAAATTGCTATACTTATGTAATTTTGCCCGTAGAATTGATTGGTGAGGTCGCCGAAGTCGTAAACCTAAACCTTAAAAAGATGTACCTAAAAAACCTATTTTTTAGGTATTGTCAAAACTGAACTTTGAACACGAATATCTCGAGAACGGTAAGAGATAATTGAATTCAGTTTGAAAATTTGAAATCAGCACATCGATATTTACTTAAGGTGTAGTAAATGAAAAGTTTTAGGGAAAAAAAGTTCCTCGGAGAAATTTTAAAATTTAGGTTTTTTCGATTTTTTCATTTTTCACCAAATCGTTCCAAAGAACGTATATACGGAGAAAACATTTCTTTATGTAACTTTGCCCGTAGAATCGACTGGTATAATCGTTGAGATTGTATCTTTAGCCATTTTAGAGATATAGCCAAAAAACACACTTTTTTGAGGTGCAACTTTGATAGCAAATATCTCAGGAACGAGAAGAGATAATTATAATCTGTTTGAAAATTTGAAATCAGCGCCACGAGATGTATCAATGTACATTATTTCCCAAAATCTAAATTTTGGGTACAAAAATGAGTATTTTTGGGATATTTCGCGTTTGTCAAGACAATTTTTGGTTTAGTGCTGTTGTTTGGTTTGTTTTAACTCTACACAATTTTGAAATGGGATTATAGGTTTTGGAAATAAATATAAGCTAGATAACAAAGTGATAGAATAAAATCGAAAAGGCATAATAGGATTGCAGGTTTTGTCATTTCTATTAATTTAAATGATCTTTTCCTTAGATCGTATTGTTTATTATGGTAGGCATCCTATCTTCGTTCACCTTGCGATTTTCATATATTCATGACTCACTAGATCCTCAAGGTATTTTTATTATTCATGTATGCAACTGCACAGATCCTATTTTGTTTTCTTACATGAGCATTTTATTCAGCAATTGTTTTAAACAATAGACTGTTCTATTCTTTTGTGTATCAAATGTTTTAATTCACAATATCCCGTTGAGGCCACGTGAGACGTAACCGATTGTCACTTATTGTGGAATGCGTTATTAATTGATTTTCTTTTGTTTCAGGTGACGTTATTGTTTTCAACGGATAGATCACAGTCTACTCCATTATGGTAAGTTATTTTTAAACGGCTTAATCGATTTAGAATTGAGGCTGTTGTATTTTTAGATAGTCATTACTTATACATGTTTTTTAAATAAACACATTGCTAACACTTAAAATAAACTCTCCATATTAGCTAAAGTGCCCTAGGTGCTCGCGAGGTTGGTTGATGTGATAATTTATGTAAATAAATACATTTATTGAAATAACTCCTGGCAAAGAAATAATTGTCAGATAATAATAAATATACTTCATAGTTAAGTGAGTTATGTGTTCTTAATCGATTTTCAGTATAAGTCATAAAATAACTAACCACTATAGCTTCTTATTGTAATAATAAAAACTAAACTTTAGTTTGCAATAATATAGTTCTCTTCATAAGATAATAGTTACAAATTTCTGAGAGGGATGGTGATGTGATCTTGTAGACTAAATAAAGTAAAGATTCGTCTTCTTTTCTCTCCAGCAATATATCCAGGAAAGGAATAATACCATTTTCTTCAACTTTTACAGTGAACTTAACATTTTCATGAATGTTATTCAAATGGTCTTTGAAAATATATAAGTTTTTCCGTCCATGGTACTAAATAAAGAAAACATCATCAACATATCGTAACCATAATACCAGTCTACCTGTCTTATTTCTTGATTCTACCTTGCTGGCGTTACAATAACCTTTCTCCAAATTTGTAATATTTGCTTTGTTGTAATTTACAAATAATGAATCGGTTTAAAAAAATACGGGTCCATTTTTTTGTCTAGTATCATATATATAAAAAAAATCAAAATTTGGACACATATCCCATTTAAAGGATATAACGAACGAAACTTTTTATAACTAAGAAATATAGGAAAAGTGGCTTACAGTTTCATAAAATAAATACAATTAGATCTGATATCGAAAGTCCAATACTGTGCAAATATTTTTTGCCTATTATATATCACATTTCATTATTTGTTTATAAACAAAATACTATTGAAACATATGCTTCTGACAATGTAAATAGATCATATTTGTTTATTTATCTTCAATGTCAAAACACATCATCTATTCAAATTTGTCTAATAAGCTTACACTAACATACAATAAAGTGATAACATGAATATTTATTTGTTAATTTATTTCTAGACGTCACCCGTAAAAATAAACGTATTAGGTAAATGTGAACAATATATTTACTGCGTATACATGCAAAAAATGATCTTGTTTACTGAAAAGTTCTGATAATTTTACAAGGATTATGATGTTTATAACTTTGGTTATTTATATTCAAGTGTATTCAATATGTAAACATATACGATATTGGAAAATTATTAAATATGTATATAAAAATAAAAATATTGTAATAATACAGATATTATTGGCATATGATAATTTGAGGCATAAAATTCATAAATATTACAGTTTATGTTATTGATTTCAGAAATGTATAATGGCTTTGTTTTGACAGTATTTTACAAGCAATATGTCAAAATCACATGACTACAACCGATATTTAAAAATGAAGAGAACATCTGTTGTATACAGAGAATAGTAAAACGTCAGCTAGCTAATGAGACTGGGTTAGCTGTGATAATAAACGTATTGTCAAAGTGTCAAATATTTCTTTATAATTTTCATTAATGTTTTCACCTGCTTAGACGTCGTCTGCATGAAGTCAGATAAATTATTGGCAAAGATAAATAATAAATAAATTCACCAATAATATTATAGAATGATATGTTTGTTATTTTAGGTAGTGCTAAAATAAACTACGAAAATATAATACTATTAAAATATAGGTTAATTCAGTTTGACAAATGAGTCCGTAAAGTTAAATTTTGACATATGTGTTTGTAAAGTTTTACTTTCGCGACTACTTTGGCTAATTTCTCGAAGTGATATCGTGTACTTCAGTAACGATTTCGAAAAAAATATATAAAATTGTAATAATACAGAAATTAAATTAAAACCAAATCCTGTCAGTTACTAGAGTGACTTCAAAAATTTATAAAGGTCCACTTTCTGTTGGCCAATTCAAGTTTTTATAATTATTGTAAATTGAGTTATATACATGATTGGTTTATGAGGACCGGTCATTATAAGAATCCCCTGCTGAGATAAAAGTTACAGTTAAAACAAGACAGTTTACTAAATGTTGAAACAAGCTATCCAAAATGAAGATAATAACTTTATAATAAGTATATTTACGACTGCGTGTCATTAAATATAATGATTTAATTTCCCATTTCGTCACGATGATAATGATAATGAAAAGACCGTCTAGGATTTTGAAAGTTCATTTTGGTGTCAAGTACAAATAAGTAGAGCAAGGGTGCCTTATCAACCAATGTTATTTTGAAATAACTTTCCGGAATATACTTACCATAATAAAGTATTAAGGTAAGTGGTGAGAGATAGACCGGTAGGAGAAATGGACTTTTGGTTTTAAATGTACATTAGAGTGATATCTCTCATAGGGAATGTTCATTTTGTTGATTAGAGACAGTGTAAGTAGCCGCTTGAAAATTAATGCAGTCAACACTGAATAACCTAAGATTTACTTAAAAAAAATTGCCAAACAATTTTATACCTTATATACACAATTAGTTAATTACTACGTCGATAGGTTTAATGTAATTATTTATGTACACACTTTATAAACATGTGCATAAGACTTAACGTAACCTAAAAATGTGGTTCTATTTGTACACAGTCATATGTAATTTAGTGGTCCATTTAACCTCTGCTCTGAGGACAGGTGGACCACCTATGCTGAGGAGAGATGGACCAGAGAATTTTTATTGTTAAAATCATTCGCACATAAAAAGGTAGACGATTTAGTTGCTATTCCATAAGTTTTGAAAAACTGTTGTTATGGCTATTAACATACCTAGGATACTTATGAGTATTATAACCGCCGCAGATGTCAATTGAATTCCGAGCTCGGAGAGCAAGGATTTCAAGACATCTAAGGCCTGTTATGATACATAACATCCGTGGTTTGTTCAATAGTTTACCGGTTTCACATTATTAATAAATATTAGTTTATAAAGTTCTCCTGTGAGTAGTTTTCGTGATCAAGTCTGTATGGGTTGATATGACAACTATATTATTCAATTGTCCTACGTTATTTTGACAAATCTGTAGTGTAATATTATTACCATATTGACTTGTCAAATATAATTTACATGGGATATAATTATGACTTGGTTACCCAGCTTACTTTTTTGTGTAAACAAAGGCTTTATATCGTGAAAATAATGATTTGTATCACTAGTCCAGAAATTAAACTTTTGCGAGAGCAATATTAATATATTATGGGGGCATTAGGTATTTGTACGTATTTACCTCCTCCACATGGCATCCCCCAAAGGGAGTGTGGAAGACTGTAGAATCCTATCCATTACGTGTTCTTATAACTAAACAGGGTTTGTGCTTCTGTTAGTATAATGACATATCTCATGATGATTCCATGACGAATAGCGAGAAATATACAGTGTGTGCAACGAAATGCGGAACATGGGACTTTAACAATGGATTTCAAAAAATTGCGGATACACTCTCTCCTGATAGATTTAGAGCAAAACTACAACAATACAAAGCTGTTCAAAATTAAATTCTACATCAAATAAGATCATAATTGATGCAATAGAACGTCTGCAGTACTTATTAAATATAAAATGTAAAATTTTTGTTCAAAATCGGACAGCCATACTATAGGCAATATGTAAATAATTATACCTAGATTCATTTCTTGCTGTATAGATATACATACCTGTAAATAAATTCAAAAGTTAAATTCCAGTTTACTAGTAGATAACGTTATTTGAAGAGTTGACCTTGGTATTATCAGTTTTATTAAGTGGAAAAATGTTCACGTATTTTTCAGATAAAAAATTTATTTTTTAATTATATATTCATTTATTTCTCAATGATTATTAACCATTACTTGGTATTCTAAATTATACTTAGAATTTAGAATTATCAAACATAATCTGGGCACCCTATTTGGTGCGTAGAGTGCACCTCAGATGTGATTATATATTTATTATATTTTTTATTAGAATTATATAGGAGTGACATTTCAAAAAACAAGCTGTAAATCAAAATGCTATTTCCAATTAAATTGTAATGCATTTGTAAAATATAATGCCAGTCATCTATTTTGTGTCAATAAGCTATTAAATTATAGTTTTGCGTTATCGTAATCCATTAATCTAATTGATAATAATCTTAGAAATTATATTCGTGGAATATATGAGATTCTGGGAAAATATGACATAAAGTCAATACCCTATTAATTGATCAAATACTATAAATAAATTAATCTCTTTTTATATCTGCATCAAATATTAATACCAGCTGTGAATGGTTAGTATATAAAATATTTATTATTTTTTTCATTATTGGATTTCACCACCACCATTAATTATCTTTATTTGACATGAAAAATAAACATGGTAACCAGCGCCTTGTATCCTATTCTAGGCGCTAGCTCAATTGTCATAGTCTTCTCTACATTGATGTATAATATATTTTTTATCCTTGGTTTTACGAGTAATATCTCAATTTTCGGTTATAGTACATTAAGTGTGTGAAATGTTATACATTATTGTTTTAATTTAATTTTTTGAAATTTTCTTTGCTGTACTTGACTTGTAGAGCTTTATTGTATTCTGAATTTAACATAGAATTGAAAAATGTAAAAATATACAAGGTATTAATGTAAAATAAGAAAGTTGATGTCATATCCGTTTATATCGGATGTCTTATGTTTATTGTCTACATAAAATTTATACCATATTTGTTACGTTTACGCTTATAAATTTTCAATTAGATATATTTATAAATAATGAAATTAATCGATATGTCCTACTACTTCTGGACATCCGGTTTATTTGTTCCTGTCTTGTATTTTATAGAAATCCAATATTTTGATTTGAAAACTGCTACAAATTTTTTGTCAGTACTATGTGTGGTTTTGTATTTTTTGAAAACGAGGGTTTAAGCGTTTTATCGCTTTCGTCACCGCGACCTAGAAGATCCATTGTAACATAGCCCTTACTTAGTTTTCCGGAAACTGTTCCAGTTTTCTGATGAAGCCAATTATAGCTCCAAGAGTCAAGTTCTTGATCTCATCTGCCTTAAAATACCTCTTACCTAGTTGAGTCTCTATGTGGTTACGGCTGGGTATTTACACAATATGTGTTCCGACGATTTTTCGTCCTCTTCACAAAGTCGACAGATGACATTTTCAGCTTTACCAATTTTGTACAAAATTTTAAAGGACAATGGCCAGTGAGGACTCCTATCATTATTCTAAGGTCCTTTTTGCTGAGAACTAGAAGCTCCTTGGTGTTTGTCGTATCTGGAGAATTTTTTTGCTTGTTGGACTAAGTCCTAGACTGTTTTTCCAAAATGAGGATATGGCAGATTCCTCCCAGTTTTTGACCACCTTCTTGTAGTGGCTTTGTAGAAGACCACATGAAGGTTCCGATCTGTAGTATGAAAGTTTAGCCCCTTTTTTGCAAGTTCATCAGCTTTCTCGTTTTATAGGATTCTCTCGTGCCCTGATACCTACCATAGGGAGACGTGGTTTGCCTTGGATAGTAATTGAAGGATGTTTTGCAATTCCAGATTAGTTTTGAGTTACAAGTGAAGACATTTAATGCCTTTAAAGCTGCCTGGCTGTTTGTCATTATATTTATTCTTGCTCCTTTTTGATCTAAATATGATATAAATAGATACAAATATAATACGATTCGATCTTTATATAACAAATATAAGCCGATATCTTAAAGGAAGGATTTTGTTATATTTGGCTGGACACAAAAGAAACATTGGAATCGATCAAAAGATATCTGCTATTCAAGTCGAAATCTTTTTCTTTCTAAATAAGATTTTGTTAAAAATAAATGTGGAAATGTCGTAAGCATTTGTAACAATATGGACTGTTTTCCTTGTTACAGTAAACCGTTGGGATAATTGATCTTGCATTTAGATTTGACACGTGTTAGTTTTTGTTAATAAAGATTATAATTTATCGCATGAACTCTGGATTCGTGTTAAAAAGTACAATAATGGAAAAAGAAGAACATTGTTTTCGTCGATTTAAAAATAGAACGTATTTAGAACTCAATTCAAATGAGAATAGACTGTTTATGTATCTAAACAAATGATTTCCGTATGTTTTCGGCTAGCTCGAGTAAAGATATACTGCCGATCTGATACTTTCCTATCGCACATTTGACAACTATGGCACGATCGGCTCGGTACAGACCAGAAAAATAATCTCTGCAGAGAACGCCGAGGCCTCTGATTACAACTGTCAATCGACTAGTGTGTCAACCTCCATAAGAAAATATGGAAACTTATTTCTGCCGATCTTTTCTCTGCTGGTCGGTACCGCACATTGTTCGATAGCCTTTAGGCTGTTATACGCTGCCAATCGACTCGTGTGTACACCTCCATACGAAAATATGGAAACTTACTTCTGCCGATCTGTTCTCTGCTGATCGGTGCAGCATAGTGTTCGATAGCCTTTAGACTGTTATACGTTGCCAATCGACTAGTGTGTACAACTCCATACGAAAGTATGGAAACTTATTTTTGCCGATCAGGTCATTGCCGGTCGGTCCCGAACAGTGTGTGATAGTCTTTAGCTGTTATATCGATGTACTTCTCTATTTCCTTGAATGAATTGTTCGGTTTGTAGAAATTTCTTACAATACCCATTCATCTCAAAATATAATGGTCTTCTTTATAACTTTATAGAACGGAAATTCTTCGAAAAATGTTACACTTGTAAGTGCGTTTTTATATAATATCAAAATTACTTTTAACTAGATTAAATATGAAACTGATTTCGTAAAAGCTATAAAATAAACATTTTTATAGGACAAGCGTATTTATAAAGGTTGAATGATATTTTATTGTCAATGACCTTAATTCGTTTTTATATTTCACGTCAATAAATGTGTAATTTTATGAATTAAGTTATTTTAAATTTTTTTTTGATAATGAATCACCGTATTTGTTTCCATAAAATGACGTCACTAATCCATGCAGATGTATGGTTCCATAATAGCGCCAGAATGGATTATTCCGTAGTTGTTTTCCAATATATGAAACGTCAAACTGACAGTTAAGATTTCAATTCTTCAATTGTCCATTTAAAATAATGTCAAACTATCTGATTTTTACATCAATTAATGGAAAATAATTATATTTAGAAAGAGAAAGAGTATATAATATGTTCGTCGCCAGAATTTGAAATGTTCCATGTTTCCCAGGACACAAGTTTGAATTCATCGCCAGAATTCACCTTAGTATTACATGCAATAATGGAAAATCCAAATATCTCAATGAAAAAAATAGAAAAAACTATAACAGAAGCCTTAATCAACATAAGTTCAATAATTCGCGATCTTAAGAACCAATTAATTTCGGTGACCTTGCTATTAAACTTCAGATATAAACAAGGAAAAAAATAGACCGACTACAAAAACTGTCGCTTGAATTAAACTCATTAAATCTCTATAAATTATTTTTATGTCAGTTTTCAATTAAGTAAATTTTCTCATAGAAAAACAAGATTTGTAATTAATTATAGACTGTTTATTCAAATTTTAAAGTTACATAATAAGTTGATCGACAGTACTACAAAAAGTATACGTATACTTACAATCTGTAAATATATTTACATAGTATTTTTTGGCAATAAAGATTAAAATTTATCGTTGTTTAATTCGTGGGAAAGTGTCCAGAAGTAGACTAGTTTTTACAAAATATGATAAAGACAGAGGATTCTTTCGATTCTGCTTGTGGAAACAGACTTGTTTTGTTTATTGTATACTTTTTTTACTGGTTTTCTTTGTCCATCTTAAGGACATACTATAATATAGTTCGTCTTATATAGACAAGGATCTACGTGAAAGATGCATTTTAATTCATACTGTAAGCAACCAATAAGAAAAGGTTCGACTCATTGGCGTACTTAGTACTTAGAAAAAGGAATAATAATAAATTGCTTAGAATATCAAAAGATGAACATTATTTAAAAATAAATACGATATAAGCCATTCGTCTCTGCTTACTTTCCAAATAAGTACATATACTGTTAATTTGAATATTAATGCACATTTAAATATTAAAATATTTGCAAAAATTCGTTTGTTATTGAAACAGTCCCACGCCGCTGGTAGAACGCTTCCCCATTTATGCTTTACATCCTTAGCTTATTGGTTCAGTGCAATTTTGAATATTGTTTGAGGTGGGTAGGTATAGTTTGGTTAACATTATTTGGCGATTGACATGATTCGCTAATGCGAGAAGTTGGTTCTACTTAGCAGGTATAAAGTCTACTTGTGTTCAGGAGTGGATTATAGTAATTTTTGTATTTTCTTTCTTGAGATTTGATTTCGATTTTAACGATATCTTTTCATTGTAGTTGTTTGTCAGAGAACTATTAAGTAGAGAAATTTTATAAATTCCATTTAAGTTCTTCTCTAGAACGACGTTTTGTAGTTATTTATGTTACAAGGAATGTAAGTACAGTATAACTTTCGAGAAGGTATGAACTGAGGTGGAGTCTGCGGAACCGAAGTTCATATTACCGTATGAGGATAGTTGTATTAGGTACTTACATTCCGAGACGCTTATTATATTATTCGTATTACCACTAGCAATTAACTTCAAATAATGTTCAAGTATTTGTAAAATGTGACAGTTTACTTAACAGTTCCGATTTATTTATTTGCAATTTTTTATAGTTACTGTAGAAATACATACAGTATTTTCCTGTACGGTATGGTGGTGACTTAGTTGTTAGCCAGACAGTTTTTATTTACCAAAAAAATTTTCCCATATTAAATGCCTATGACAAAACCTTTTTGGAACACACAGTATATGGTATATACATTGTCATCTTTTTTAACTTATTTATTGCATTAGATGTGCAAGAATGATTGACAGGTCCATTTTTATTTGAGACAAACTATATTTGTGTTTTTTGTTCTTACTGGTTTTCTTTGCCTATCTTAACAACACTTATAATAGTATAAGATGTAGATATATACTTGCATACATGTCTAACCCTTAGATGAGGTATAACATAGAGATATGGTACACTCCTATTGCTACGTACTACTGAGCAAGCAAAACATGTATGTTCGAGAATCGCCTGACGCCAGCTGAGTAGTGCACACTTACAGTTAGACGAACGAAATATTGGTCATAGTGGTAGTCACCTATCCTCATTATTTGTTTGGTTGAGTTTTCCATATAACTACTCCACTGGTCCACTGTTCTCACACTGCTGGCTGCAAGCGATTTTAAACCTTAGATCATTGGACAATATATTTGGGCAATGCCATATCTCTATGTTATACCTCATCTAAGGAACTACCCCACTGAGTTACGACACACCTAACGATTAGAAAGTCAAACCCATAACCTTAGAGATCCAACCATTATCCTAATTATAGATATGTGCACTTGCATATATGTCTAACCCTTGTATTTGTTTTGGTATTTTAAACGATGAGCCCTTTAGATTTGTTGGCTTTTCCCATCTCTGTCTAATACTCATTTCTCTGTCTTACTCTCGCTTCTGTATATAACTATTCTCTGACCGAAGTGAGGCCCCCTGACTTGTGACGCCCACTTGCGTTGCAGGCGTGTGCTCCCCTTAGTTACGCCATTGGGTGTATACATTGCCACCTCCTTTAACTTATTTGTTGCATTAGATGTGCGAGAATAATTGACAGATCCATTTCTATTTGACACGAACTGTACTTTTGTTCTTACTGGTTTTCTTTGCCTATCTTAAGACTACATTATAATAGTACTTTACTTAACATTCTGTATATTTGTTGCAGGCCCCAGGAGTAACCCCTTTGGAGAATGACGCGTCCCGGCTTCACGTTGTCCCCGTGTAGCGCGTCGCCGCTGCTGGCGCCGCTGCGCGCGCAGCCCGGGCGGCGGCGGGGGGCCCCGCTGTCGCTGTGCGGCGCCCCGACGCCGCCGCGACGCCCGCGCGCCGTGCACTCGTGGGCCGCGCCGGCGCCCGTGCACTACGGCGCGCTGCACGCCACGGACCCTGCCGAGGGCGACACTGACGGCGAGGGCGACAAGCTGCTAGTGGGGGGTGGTGGGACGGGGGCTACTAGTCTCTTCACCATGCCTGGTTAGTGCCTTGCATTACTACCATAGTCCATGATGAATGTAGAATAATATACAATTAGTAAAGGGTGCATACATACATGCTTGGTTATATTACCTTTTGGTAAAGTCTCTGTAACAGTGAGTCAAGATGGATCTAAAAGAGAACATGCCAGATATACATACCTCTGTCACAAATACACATTCACAGACTAGGGAATCACAAACATAGTCCTAATCCCTCGTTGCGTTTAGGGAGTCCCGCGTTGGATCAGACCATTAGGACCCCTTTCCCTAAGTTGTACAAAACACATGAACTCTTCTGTCTCTAGAAATGAGGTGTGATAGGTGACTCCCAAGTCCTAGACTTGGGGAGGTACTCCGCGAGTAGTGAACGCTAATTGTATTTACATGCCTTATAAAGATGTGGTAATAAACATTTCACATTCGTTGACCTGACAGCGACGTCCTTTTGTTGTCTCTCCATCTGTGTCGAATCGGATCATTAGGACCCCTTTCCCTAAGTTGTACAAAACACACATTGTCATTCCAGTTACGACAATTGTCACAAACATGTACATGAACTCATGGCATAGAAACGATGTGTGACAGGTGACTCCTAAGGCCTAGACTTGGGGAGGTACTCCTCGAGTAGTGAACGCTAATTGTATTTACATTCCTTATAAAGATGTGGTAATAAACATTTCACATTCCTTGACCTGATAGCGGCGTCCTCTTGTTTTCCCTCCATCAGCGTTGGATCGTACCATTGGGGCCCCTTCTCCTAAGTTTTACAAGATACACATTGTCATTCCAGTTACAACAATTGTCATAAGGATGCACATGAACTCAAGGATAGAAAGGAGGTGTGACTGGTGACTCGCAACTCCTAGACTTGGGGAGGTACTCCGCGAGTAGTGAACGCTAATTGTATCTACACTCATTATAATATCATCACAGCAGAATGGGCCACTCAATCATCCAGTGCTTACCCCAGTCTCCATAACGAATGCGGCCTAGCACCTCGTGATTACCAATACCCACTATGTGCACACATGGGTACTGTATCCACCTACAGAGTCCTACGACTCTGCCGGAGAGACTTACAACCATCGAAAGTTCTAGACTTCCTAACACATGTAGATCCTAGAACTACTAATGACTCCTCGATTCGTAAACCAGCGCTGCAGACGCTCCTGTTAGTCTCACTCTCACCGTAAGTCTCTCCCCATGGGTTCCACACACATTCTGTTACTTCGAGGGCGTCCTAGACACCCACCAGATAGGGGAAGGTATTCTCTATGTTTGCGGCCACAATCAAATAGTACATCTACAAGGCACAATCTGGAGTTCACTTATCGCTGGAGTAACCCTTTTGGAGAATGACGCGTCCCGGCTTCACGTTGTCCCCGTGTAGCGCGTCGCCGCTGCTGGCGCCGCTGCGCGCGCAGCCCGGGCGGCGGCGGGGGGCCCCGCTGTCGCTGTGCGGCGCCCCGACGCCGCCGCGACGCCCGCGCGCCGTGCACTCGTGGGCCGCGCCGGCGCCCGTGCACTACGGCGCGCTGCACGCCACGGACCCCGCCGAGGGCGACACTGACGGCGAGGGGGACAAGCTGCTAGTGGGGGGTGGGACGGGGGCTACTAGTCTCTTCACCATGCCTGGTTAGTGCCTTGCATTTCTACCAACACTGTAGTATAGTTATAAGTGTTAAGAGATGATAAAGGATTTCCTCGATTGGTAAATGAATGGGAGAGATAATAAACTACTGGAATTCAGCCGTTTATAAGTTGCTGGTGGGCGGCATTGGGAGTACTGTCACTCTTAGATGAGGTATAACAGAGAGATATGCCACACTCCTATAGCTACTTACTACTGAGCAAGCGAAAGATGTATGGTCGAGAATCGCCTAATAGTCAGCTACGTGAGAACAATCCGCCAGCTGAGTAGTGCACACTTACAGTTACACGAACGAAATAATTGGTATTGGAAAGTTTTGTCACCTATCATCATTATTTGTTTGGTTGAGTTTTCCATATAACTAATCCACAGGTCCACTGTTGTCAAAGAGCTGGCTGCATGCGATTTTAAACCTTAGATCTTTCGACAGTATATTTGGGCAATGCCATATCTCTATGTTATACCTCATCTAAGACTGTCACTACTAGTCTCTTTACCATACCTGGTTAGTGGTTTCCCACAACACTGTTTTGGTATAGTTATAACTGCAAGAGATGATAAAGGATTTTCTCGATTGGTAAATGAACTGGAGAGGTAGTAAATTAATGGAATTCAGCCATTTATAAGTTGCTGGTGGGTGACAGTGGAGGTACTGTTGCTACTAGTCTCTTCACCATGCCTGGTTAGTGGTTTCCCTCAACACTGTTTTGGTATAGTTATAACTGTAAGAGATGATTTTCTTGACTGGTAGATGACTGGGAAAGATGATAAAGTACTGGAATTCAGTCATTAATAAGCCGCTGGTGGACGACAGTGGAGGGACTGTCGCTACTTGTCTCTTCACCATGCCTGGTTAGTTAATGGATTTCTACTAGTGTATAGAGAGAGCGATGACATATAGTCCATGATGAAATATAGAATAATATATAATTAGTAAAGGGTGCATACATACATGCTTGGTTCTATTGTCTTTTGGTAAAGTCTCTGTAACAGTGAGTCAAGATGGATTTAAAAGAGAACATGCCAGATATACGTACCTCTGTCACAAACACACATTCACAAACTAGGGAATCATAAACTAGTCCTAATCCCTCGTTGCGTTTAGGAAGTCCCGCGTTGGATCAGACCATTAGGACCCCTTCCCCTAAGTGTTACAAAACACACGTTATCATTGCAGTTACAATTGCAAAAGCATGCATATGAACTTATGACATAGAAAGGAGGTGTGACAGGTAACTCCCAAGTCCTAGACTTGGGGAGGTACTTCGCGAGTAGTGACCGCTAATTGTATTTACATGCCTTATAAAGATGTGATAATAAACATTTCACATTCCTTGACCTGACAGCGGCGTCCTCTTGTTTTCCCTCCATCAGCGTTGGATCGTACCATTAAGACCCCTTCTCCTAAGTTTTACAAGATACACATTGTCATTCCAGTTACAACAATTGTCATAAGGATGCACATGAACTCAAGTATAGAAAAGAGGTGTGACTGGTGACTCGCAACTCCTAGACTTGGGGAGGTACTCCGCGAGTAGTGAACGCTAATTGTATCTACACTCATTGCTATTTCATCACAGCAAAATGGTCTAGTTAAGCTTAGCTCCTGGTACATCCAGTACTTAGTCCAGTCTCCATAACGAATGCGGCCTAGCACCTCGTGATTACCAATACCCACTATGTACACACATGGGTACTGTATCCACCTACAGAGTCCCACGACTCTGCCGGAGAGACTTACAACCATCGAAAGTTCTAGACTTCCTAACACATGTAGATCCTAGATCTACTAATGACTTCTCGATTCGTAAACCAGCGCTGCAGACGCTCCTGTGAGTCTCACTCTCACCGTAAGTCTCTCCGCATTGGTTCCACACACATACTGTGAGTTCGAGGGCGTCCTAGACACCCACCAGATAGGGGAAGGTATTCTCTATATTTGCGGCCACAAACAAATAGTACATCTTCATACATTTACACTACGCTCAATAAATATCATCCATGAGCATCAACAATACATATAACTAAGAATAATCGTGAGTTGCCACTCACCTTTAATTACTTCAATCTGCATATCTTTACTCATTGACATCAGGTCACAGAATAGGTTTATATAGAAGCGACAGTAAGACAGAGAAGCAAAAATTAGAGAGGGATGGGAAAGGTGCATAAATTTAAAGGGCCCATTGTTTAAAATCGGAAAGTTCTCTCACATCTGAGAGAGAGGTAAGGAAAGAGCATAAATTTAAAGGTCTACACAATGCTTCAAGGTCATAGAACTGTATAGGGTAACATGAAAGGTACCGACACGGAGTGTCGTTTCTGTGTGTAACTATTCTGTGATCAGGTTGCGAAGTTCACTTATCGCTGTATAAAAACCGCACTATTTGGCACGCACTGACTAACTAACCCCTGGGCTAGCGAATGTTTATGTTTACAATCAAAATTTAGTCCAATAAGGAATTAAATGAAGAACATATTCAACCTAATGTGCAAGCACTTTTCTATCCACTGTATGTATGTAAGATATAGTTGCTTGGTATGTTTTGAATAAAGTTTAGTAACGTATTCCTAAAGCTTTAAGTCTTCGAAGCTTGAAAAGACCCAGCAGTTGATTAAATCGCTTGAGATTGTCGTCCAGGTAGAATTCCTGCCGTACGCCCCACTTGGAATAACTTATGACTTGGGAATTGAAAATAAAAGAGACTTGATTTATTTATTGGCCAAGTTATCTGGGGACTCACAATTTATAGTTTCGTCCGCTGCAATCAATAGTCGCTTAAATTGCTTTCATGCCCTACTAAAAAATCACTACTACTTTTATATAATTCCTGTTGTTTCTCTAGTTATAATGAAGTTTGCCAAAATTAGCAAAGAGAAAGTGATCTAGATCAAATAGAAAGGGGATTACATTTTTAGCAAAAGGGTTTAGGTGGACTACTAAAAAATAGAAATCAAGAGAACTACATACATAATTATTATCTTTTAATTGAAATTACATAGCCTGTTAACTAGAAGTTAAATGTAATAGTATATTACATGTGAGGTGGGAAATGTTTCATTACAGCCGAGGGCTTATTATATGACCGAGAGGCGAAGCCTCGAGGCTCAGATATAGCGCAAGGCTGTAATGAAACTCCCACCGAACTATGTATACTATTTTATTCACAATTACCCAAATTAACTTCTACTCGTATATCGCCTTTTTCCAATAAACTAAATTAATGTACGGTAGTAGTCTATGAAAACAAATGTTTAAATTTATTTTAATATGTTTGACAGCACTGATCACCTTACTTTTAGAGATTGATGACAGTATTACTAGGCAACCATAGTAAACACTTTCCCCCCAAGGGATTTTAAAGTATTTCCCACCCGTGAGATTGTCATTGCAGTTAAAAATGACATACGTTTCCAACCTTTGACAGGTTAGGAATTGACATATTACAATAGTGATTGTGAATAAAAAGTATTACACAAAACCATAAATAAAAGAAATGACAATTTCGCTCCCAATCTGTCGTCCATTTAAAGTAAATTTCACATTTGACGTTTGTAATTGATATTCTGACAAGTGCAGTTACTATTTGTTGTTATGAGTTATAGAATCCCATCATTGGTTTTACATGAGATGTCACAACTTTTTGCTGTGAAACGACTGCGTTACGAAATTTGGCATTTTTGTACATTTTATGTTTTTAATGAAATTAAACTGACAATTTGTGCTTCATTGTGTGTTGGTAGTTTCGTTAGTTTAATCTACAACTGTATGTATATTTCATCCATTATTATATTTGTATATAATACTGTCAATTTTGACATTTTTACTTCGAAAATCAAACAATTTCACTTGACAAAATATCATCAATTTCCCTTTTCTCTTGGTGATTTGAATCACATGGTAACATTTGATGACGTGAGTAGAAACCGACTTTACATACGTTCATATATCGAATTATCTGAAACCATGGCAACGAGTTAATTATCTTAACTTCTCCATCTAATTTCTAGTTTTGTAATTGACTAATTACAAAGATGCTAACGAGATTAGCCTAATGGGAAGAATTACCATGATTAGTGCCTTCGTTCTCTCAAATTATTTCCATTCTCTATAATTTCATATCAGAGACGGGTTATATTATGCGAATGAATTTTTTATTACTTTCCAAATGTTATCTTTAAACTAACAGTGACTAAACACAGACTGTCTTATGTTAATTGTCACTATATTTATTCATTATCTAAATACTCACACAGACATACCAATTATATTTTCAATTTTTAAATATTGGTTTTAAATTTGCTGTTGTAATGGGATCCACCACAAGTTTTTTTTTATTATATGAAACACTCTCAAGATTAAATCATGCATTTTAGTCCCTCAGTGTATATTCCCCCCTATTCTGTAACTCAGTGGTTAATTTTTAACCAGTTGTTAATTTTTTTCTCCAATGAAGATAGATAGCACTGGACAAAACCATCACTTGTAATGTTTGTTTTTATTTGTCAAAAATTTTAGCAACTGGTTAAAAATTAACCACTGAGTTACAGAATAGGCCCCATTAAATAACTATTTCGAACCTCCGTTTCATTAACACTAGTATTACACACCCAGATTCATAAAAAAGATTAAATTCGGATTTAGTTAACTCCAAAGCAGATTAAAACCGGTGTTAAATAGATTAATTGTCAAATATGACATCTGACACTGATAGTAGAGTTGGAAGTAGCAAGAATATGGAATAGAGTAGAATATTGTGATGTAGATGTTAAAGGCACTAAAACCTGAAATAACTTAAAAACGAATAACTGTTTTTAAACTTTGATAGTTCCTATCATACAGAATTAAGAACTGGATTGACTATAAGTGATCAGTTTCTTAATTTGCTACTATGGTGGAGGACCTTATTAAATTACTAAATTAAGCATTCCTATCCTATATTACAACGTAATTTCCTGTCATTTTAGACTATCTATTTATAATATATTAATATTGCCAAATGTAGTATTTAATTGATTGCTATTTCTACTAATTAAAAATTCTAATGTAGATATCACATTTTTTGCTGCACTTCATTTAAATTTATTTCATCTGAAAATAAGATACGAATCTTCAATCAATCCCACAAACAAAATTTCAACATTCTGCGGCTAACCATTTTTGAGTTATGCGAGATACATAGATACATAAAGATTGTACACTGAAAATAGTCAAAATGAATATTTCTATTGAAATCTGAAAACCGAAACTTTTCGCGATTACAATGGGGAAGTTTAGCGTATTTTTGTTATTGTTTTATTTTATCAAGATTGCCCTCAAAAGTGATATTCTACATTTTATTTCACCCAAAGATGCCTAGATGTCTCAAAAAATGAAATTTTATACAAAAATGACGTCAGAGTGGCTCGCGGAGAACGTATCGTCTATCTTAACCAGCGCTCGCTGGGTTCCCATGGCAACGGGGAAGCGTGTGGTGTAATGCCTCAAAATACAACCTACGTTCAAAAAGTCAGGTCTCACCATCCCTTCTGCGCAAGCTCATAACTCACTTGTGACGTCAGTGTGGCTCGAAGATAAATCATTAATTATAAATAATTGGCAATATAATGTTAACTTTAAATTACATTTTAAGTTATAATTATTCATATACTTACGATTAAAAGATATTTCAAATGTAATTTCAACCACGCTAAACTTCCTCATTTTTCCTTTACTTCATACAAGGAAAAAACGTTACATTTATAACATAGGATGATAATTTCGCTGTGATTTGATTTAGTTTGATGGGTCTGAGCACAGTTACTAATGCAGTAGGAGTTAATTATAGATGCAGTAGACATTTCCCACATAATTAGAGCAAAGTATATTTGAAATGCAAACTAGGACAGTACAATGGATAATTTAATTAATTCATTTGTAGTCTGGCGCAATGAAATCTTAATTCGCTGTCATTACTTTAACTAGGGTTCGGATAGTTTTACACAATTAAACCTCTTACAGTTACCAATTGTAATAATTGTAATTTAGAATAGAGTAGAAGAAGTTTTATGCGCCATAGTTAAAACTATTTAATATAATATAAATTACGAAAGGTAGCAAATATGTAAAATATAATATTTTTATTGTACTTGTACATAATACGTCAGTGGGAATACCAAAGATAAAATTTATTAGTCCAATAGGCCATCAATTAACATTGATTTTAAAAATGTTTCTGTAAAAAGAAAAAATGTCACTCATTTAAGTTACACGATCCTGCTTTGAATCATTGTCTTTGTCTGAAGTATAGAAATACCAATGATGTTATTTCACTTTCTATCACTTTTAGACAGTCTCTGAAGCACTGTCTTTGTCTGAGGTGTACATCTATGGTGTTATCTCAATTACAATTACCCTTCGTCGTAAAGCCATGTAGTCAGGGGTACACAACAATCCAACATAGTATTTGTTTCAAAGACCTAGACCTAATATGGAGCCCTGTGGGACATATCTTACTTGATTGTACATTACAATTCTGCCTTCAAAATTTCCAACATCTTACGGTCATCTTACGGACATATAGACATCAGAAAAATCTTCCTTAGGAATAATATATATTTCAGCTCTTCATGCCTTATGCCTCGCTCAGTTGGTCATTTCCATTATGTCCAGATCCTTCTTCACCGCTTCCAACTATTTTCCTTTCGGACATCCTCGTCTTTCTCGCTGTCATGCACTGACCGGCACTGACTTTCTTCAGTGACCCTCTGCACCCTGTGACCGATACTGACTTTTTGACCCGCCCGATGCGACCCTTTAAAACTTGCGGCCAGTAATCTCGAACATTCTAGAACCTTCTGGACACTATAATATTCCCTAACAATGGCGGCGTCGCTCCTATCCTACTTGAACTTTAACGCGACTACCTGCTCAGACAGGTCAGCCGTGATGACTCTTCTACGGTGAGTCTCGCTCGTTACTGTATGTCACACCTATTGGAAACACTACGTATATTGCATATTGATGTCTAGATAAGTAGCAAATCACTGTGATCTGCCCGATACGACCCTTTTATACCTGTGGCCAGTAATCTCGAACATTCCAGAACCTTCTGGACTCTATAAAATTACCAAACAATAGCAGCATTATTCCTATCCCACTTGACCTTTAACGCGACAGTCTCGCTCGTTATAGTATGTTATATTTGGAAACACTACGTATATTGCATATTGATATCTAGATATATAAAAATCACTGCTCGTGCTTATGTTTCTCTTCTCTTCTTCCAGGAATAAAATCCCTAGTCCGTCGCCGCGACCCGGAACTGCGCCGCGATAGCTGCAGCCTCGCCCGCCTTTCCGAATCCCTCGACTCAACCACCACCACCACCAACACCACCAACACCACCACCCGTGCAACCGGCTCCACCAGCAGCCTGGGCGCCGGCCTCCGCAAGTGTGAGACCGTTCTAGCTCTCACGGGCCTAGGCGCCGTGCTCCGCAGCACCGCCAGTAGTGGCGCTGTCGTCGGCCAAGCCCCCCAGGCGCTACAAGCTGTCAACCGACTCAGGGTGACTCCGTCGACGAGTGCCAGCAGGCTGTGTTCCAGGTGTTCGAGTCTGTTGTCACTGGCAGCGGCGTCAGGGTCCAGGTATTCGCTGAATCATGCCGGGTTTGTGCCGGTGGTTGATGAGCCGCCCATGCTGTGCAAGTTGTGTTTGAATGAGGTGCCCAGGAATGAGACGGTGGATATTATGCAGTGCGAGTGTTCTTTCTGCAAGGAGGTGAGTCAAGACTTTATGTATTTTGTAGTTGAATAGAAATACAAACGTTTAATTTGTCTACCGTTTCAAAAACAAACAAAAACGGATACATAATATGTCTGTTTCAATGGGTCATTTACAATGATTGACTTTTACAGATCTAATTATTACATTAGGGTAATAATAAGAGTACTTTACTCAGGTAGTAAACTAGAAATACAAACATTCAATTTATCCACTCTTGAGAAAACAAAACCAATACATAATATAAATGTTTAATTGGGTCAATAACAATAACTGATTTTTACAGATCTAATTATCACATCAGGGCAAAAATAAGAGTAGTTTACTTAGTTAATAAGCATTACCTTGACTAGTTTTTACTCAGCGGTAATGTAATCTAATTACAATAGAGCAAGAATTAGAGTAATCTACGATAAGTTACAGGAAGTAAATATTACGGTAAATAGTTTTTACGGAGGGTGCTTTTGAACGAATTATATTAGGGCTAGAATTAGAGTACTTCACAGTGAGTGAGCACCCTTCTATCAGGTAGTAAACATTACGGTGACTGGTTTTGACGAAGGGTGATTTTGAACTAATTAGGGCAAAAATTAGAGTACTTCGAAGTAAATGAGCACCCTTCTCTCAGGTAGTAAACATTATGGTGCCTGGTTTTTATGGAGGATGGTTTAGCTCTAATTACACCAGGGCAATAATTGGAATATTTCTTATGAATGAGAACCATTTTCACAGGTAGTAAACATTATGAAAACTAGATTTACGATCTAATTACCTTAAGACAAGGATTAGAGTATTTTACATTGAATATTCACTCATTTCTCTGGTAGTCTGGTGGACTGTTTTTTACGGATGGTGATTTAGATCTAATTTAATTAGGGTAAAAATTAGAGTAATTGACAGTGAGTGAGCACCCTTCTCTCAGATAGTAAATATGATGATAACTAGTTTTTTCTGAGGGTGCTTTTAAACTAATTACATAAGGGCAAAAATTAGACATAACAGTGAGTGAGCACCCTTCTCTCGAGTAGTAAACATTACGATTACTGGTTTTTACGGAGAGTGATTTTGAACTAAATAGGGGTAGTAAACATTACGGTGACTAACGGCGGTGATTTCGATCTAATTACCTAGGGTGAGAATTAGAGTAATTCATAGTTAGTGACTATCCGTTTACAGGTAGTAAACATTACGAACATTAGTAATTTTGATTTATTTCCACAATTTTATTCTAGAATTTATTATTAGTCCCACCGTGTTTCAATTAAGCAAAATCGATTGCCAAAAATAGGATTATCCCAAATAAATTTAATAATATACATTAAAAATCAGATTTGAATTTAAATATTTTTATTTGATAATCAAAATAATAAAGTGAGATTACATCTAATTAAGCAAAAATAATCAGTTTTGCAATAAAGATACAAATTACTATTATCTACTCTGGTACATCCTTTTAATCCAATATAGCGTATATAAAATTTTAATAAATATACCTTTACTGTTAAAAACAAGCCTTACAAATTAGTGTATATCTGTTAGACCTATCCATCGTATCAGCTCAGAGTATACACAGAACTTTCCGAACGTGTCCTAAGCCTGCAGTCATTGTAAACTGTGTTTATTGCCCGCTGAACCTACCACAGGTGATTGAACCGGATTGTTGACGTCTGTCACGGTTTATTTCTAGTATTGTGAGAGAAAATGCGTTATGTAACCCCAAACTTTGCAATTTAAATCCAGGTACAGGCATTTTCTATTTTCTGACGTATGTACCTGCGTCAGTATTGTGCATATCAAGTATGTATAATTAAAATGCAACGATTTGTAAATACATTCATTGATATACACTGCGGTTATAGTTTTTAACGTAAAATTTATAAAGGAAAAAAGTTCCCGAGCGAAATTTCTGTTTTTCATCGAATTGTTCCAAAAAACGTATATACGGAGAAAATATTTTTTTATGTAACTTTGTCCGTTAGAAGTGATTGCTAAAATAATTGTGATTGTACCTACGCCCATTTTATAAATATACCTATTCAAAAAACACTCTTTTTTGAAATGCAACATTGGGAAAAAAAATTTCAAGGACAAAATTGATAATTAAATTCTGTTTGTAAATTTGAAATCAACCACCTCATCGACATCTTATTAATTTGGACTATTTTCAAAAACCAAATATTTGGACCCAAAAATAGAGATTTTTTAAATTGGTTCGACTGTATATGTAAAATTTTAGAGTGAAAAACTGAAAATTGTTACTTTTCATGGTCAACTATGATTGGAAACAATTTGGAGATGTAAAAAGATTTTAATTTATAACTGGAAATGTGAATCTTTAATTTTTTACTGACCAAGCAGTTAAAAAATAATGATTATGTATGTGTAAAATAAGATTGTATCACATTTTTCAATTTAAATCAAAGGTTTGATTTTGTTACTTTGAAATCAAAATAAAAATAGTTGTCATTGTAAAATTTAAGAAAAAAACGCTGTCATCTGTTATGACATGTTTATCACAAACTTTCAATGGAATTATATTAAAATAAGATTTAAAGAATTTATAATTAGTACTACGAAATGTAAGAACGGACAAATATTTTAAAATAATTTGAAGAATGTATAAATGAAAAATTTTGAAATTTATATATACCGTACCGTAAAGTAAACACATAATACGTGGTAAAATAGAGTAGGTCTATTAAGTAAAGAACTGATTGTAGTTTTAAATACAAGTATCTAGGTATATCATCTTTAAAATTTATTTTTTTTATTGTAATAAATAATTCGTTGAATCTTGAAGATACCATAAATAAATTAAAATTAATTTAGCATATAGACAAAAACAGTGAGTAAGATTTAGAGTTAATATAATCATCCACAACAATATGCCCCAAACTATAGAAGCACAACAAAAATTACAAATTTCTATCATTTAGTAAAGGGTTTACGTACAACGAAGCAATATTCCTGAGTGGAAAGATCTGACCAACCTTTGCCCGTGTTGGGTGAAAGTAGAAATCCTCGTGACGTCACAGTCACGTGGGCAAACATCACGGCAGACACACGTGGTCGTTGCCTAGCAGCGAGTCGTAAACATCCGGCTGGCTTGAACCTAGGTCAATGCGATAGCCGGATAAGTTATGTCAGTCATTATGTTGTGCGGATCATCCAAGCAGGAAATCAGACATGAATGAACCCAGGTGTGGCCATAGTGGGCAAAGTTCACGGAGATTATTGTTTTAATAATAGTTACATTTTTTGTTTCTTCATCCGGTGTCTTAAAATAAAAGCGATGTCATCGAATCTGTTCGTCATATGATGAAAATGTTAGGGTAACAAACAACCTATAATCTAGGCTTAATTGTAAAAGAGCGATAAAAATGTTATCAAAAAATAATGGCAGTATAATTAATTTTTATTTCATTGGCTATGTTTAGGATGTACGCAGATGAGGACTAATCCATTTAAAGACAATGCATTTCATTATTACTATTTATTATTCAGAATCCAGGGCGTTAATACATGCATTATAAAGATATTATAATAAACATATCACATTCCTGGACCATTAGGACCCGTTCCCCTAAGTTATACAAAACACACGTTCTCATTCGAATTACAACAATTGTCACAAGTAAAAGAGCAATAAAAATGTTTTCAAAAACTATGGGCAGTATATTTAATATACAATTTTTATTTCATTGGCTATGTTCAGGATGTACGCAGTTGAGAACTAAAACATTTATAGACAATGCATTACATTATTACTATTTATTAATAAGAATCCAATACGCTAATACATGCCTTATAAAGATATGACAATAAACATTTTACATTCCTTGACCTGACAGGGGCGTCCTCTTGTTCTCTCTCCATCAGCGTCGGATCGGACCATTAGGACGCGTTCCCCTAAGTGTTATAAAACACACGTTGTCATTCCAGATACAACAATTGTCACAAGAAAAAGAGCAATAAAAATGTTTTCAAACACTATGGGCAGTATAATTAATATACAATTTTTATTTCATTTGCTATGTTCAGGATGTACACAGATGAGGACTAAAACATTTATAGACAATGCATTACATTATTACTATTTATTAATAAGAATCCAAGACGCTAATACATGCCTTGTAAAGATATGATAATAAACATTTCACATTCGTTGACCTGACAGCGACGTCCTCTTGTTCTCTCTCCATCAGCGTCGGATCGGACCATTAGGAACCGTTCCCCTAAGTTGTACAAAACAAACATTGTTATTCTAGTTACAACCATTACCACATAGAAAAGAGGTGACTCCCAAGTCCTAGACTTGGGGAGGTACTCCGCGAGTAGTGAATGCTAATTGTATCTACACTCATTACTATATCATCTCAGTAGAATGGGCCAGTCAATCAATCATCCAGTACTTAGCCCAGTCTCCATAATGAATACGGCCTAGCACCTCGTGATTACCAATACCCACTGTTTACACACATGGGTACTGTATTCACCTACAGAGTCCCACGACTCTGCCGGAGAGACTTACAACCACGGAAGTCTTAGACTTCCTAACACATGTAGATCCCAGATCTACTAATGACTCCTTGATTCATAAACCAGCGCTGCAGACGCTCCTGTGAGTCTCACTCTCACTGTAAGTCTCTCCCCATGGGTTCCACACCAATTCTGTTAGTTCGAAGGCGTCCTAGACACTCACCAGGTAGGGGAAGGTATTCTCTACGTTCGCAGCCACAAACAAATAGTACATCTTGATACATTTACACCATGCACGCTAAATATACAAACAGTGAATAATATGTTGACCATTCAGTAATTCATCCATGAGCATCAACAATACTTATAATTAGACTAACCGTGAGTTGCCTCTCACCTTTATTTGCTTCAATCTGCATATGTTTACTCATTGACATCAGGTTACAAGGCACAGTCTTGAGTTCACTTATCACTGCATAACAACCGCACTATTTGGCACGCACTGACTAACTAACCCCCGGGCTAGCAAATGTTTATGTTTACAACCACCTTTGGTTTCTTTCTCAAGTGATTTGTATGAGTGGTTTTAAATAAGTTGGACTTAGCCAGAATCTGCATCTTACACAAAATATGATAAATTTTTCTAGGGCTGAGCATAACAACCGCACTATTTGGCACGCACTGGCTAACTAACCCCCGGGCCAGCAAATGTTTCTATTTACAACCGCCTTTGGTTTCTTTCTCAAGTGGTTTGTATCAATGGTTCTAAATAAGTTGGACTAAGCCAGAATCTGCTCTCCTTTTCATATTTTGTAATTTTTGAACAATTTCTCACAAATCCAGAATGACAGTTACACCATAAATTTTAATCACAGTTGATTATTTCTGAACAATAGTAAATTTTAGTTAATTGTACTGGGTGCAAGAGTTGATCTCGTGACCTCTTCTCTGGTGTAAACAAGTGCATTAACCAATGAATCAGCAGTGCCCTGGATGTTTGAAGGAAATGTGTTCTATAATTCTAAATTGTCAATAATGTCCATTACTTCATGCTGCGAGTCACGTATGTTTTATAAACTCAATTTATAATTCCTGGTTTCTACATTTATAGTTCTTGTATGTCCATTAAATTATATGTTTAACGATAATAATTATTTGAGTCACAAGGCCAAAAAGTGCACCTTTATGAAAATAGTTTAATCATTTTAATTAATATAAATGCATAAGTTTTTCTGAATAATACATACCCTATATTTGTCATCGATTTTTAGACATAACTTTTAGAAAAAATCTACCGTTATGGATGTGGATGATTTAAGATATATAATACAATTTTTTTGCTGCACTCATTTAAACTTATTTCACTTGAAAGTGAGATTATTCTTTAACTTCTCTTCGTTTCATATCTTCGAACTACCTTTCGAAATGTATCATGTTTTTAAATTTTTATTAAAATGTTTATTACTATTCCTTTATTGCATTACATAATAGTTATTTGTGTACCTAGTGTGCAAAATACTACATTGCCGCACGTGCATAAGTTTGAAGCTCGAAGCGCAGCTGAGAGCTTCAAATATGCTAGAGCGGCAATGCTATTTTGCACTCATGGTACACACATTATTTTTCCTACAACTGCTTTAAAATTTAAAAAAAGGAATTAATAACATAAGTGTAATATTCTAATCATTCTAATATGTGTTATTTCATAATTTATATATAAAGTTAATGGCGATTGTCAACAGTACATCAGTTGCAGTTGTGTGTTATATTTACAAAATACCACTTTTAAGTAATCTAAAGTGTTTTCCAGTTACCACCCTAGGTTGCTAAATACATAACCGCACGTGGTTGCTAGGGAAACTACATTACAGCACGTGGTTGCCATGGAAACATTAGTGTAGTTTAGAAATGACATGTTTTGCACATCGAAAACAATGAAGAAATGTCAAGTTTTTTTGACAGTTGTAGGAAAAATAATTTTATATAGTTACTATAACATCTAGTTATGCACCTTTATGTATTGTTACAATCTATATTTTTGGAAGTGTAAATTTGACACTTGAGTTCTTTATATGTCGTTCTTCACATTTCGAATATTTTTTCTGAAAACATCAGATTTTGCTAATAACAATCCTCCATTTCCGGATGCTTCTTCCAGATGGTGGATTTCCGGAAGACATGGGCTGCGTAATAGACTTCCGGTTATGTGCAGAAGACTGCGGTGTAACAAGTGAATGTGAATGGAAATGTGAATGTTTTCTCCAAAGGATACAAGTGCCGTTTTACTTTTGTTTACTTTTACTAGAAAGAGTTTACGTTCATTGCTTGTGGTTTCGATTGTTCAAGTTTTTTAATTATTAACAATTAACTTGATTGTTGCATACGCCTTTTATCTATTACAAACGCGGAAATCAAATTATCAGTGTTTTATTATACCGGGTGTCCCAGCTAGACCGACACATGAGAGATTTACATAGGAAATCAGTTAATTAAGAATTATCTCCCCAGTGTAAGATATTAACTTGAAATTTTGTATGCTTATCGGAGAATATTAATTCTATGGATCACACTTATTTGAAATATGCAATTTCGTCTGCAGGGCGAGATTTATTAAAATTAAAATCTAATATTTTCGTTCAAAATCAGACAGTCATGGAAATAAAAGAAAATATTTATTTGACAGTTTAGTGAAGTATCACTGATTTTAATTCTTATTCCCCTGTATTTTAATAATATTTAAGTTGAATTTAGTTTCTTTTTGTTAAATAATATACCAATATTACAAAAATATAAATATCTACAATGGCATGTCATTAACTGTCAGAACTGTCACATAGATATTTTCTTTTATTTCCATGGCTGACTGATTCTGGACGAAAATGTTAGATTTTATAATTTAATAAATCTCGTCTTGCAGACGAAATTACATATTTCAAATATCTGTAATTCATAGAAATAATATTCCCCAATAAACATACAAAATTTCAAGTTAATATCTTGCACTGGGGAGATACTATTCATAATTAACTGATTTCCCATGTAAATCTCTCATGTGTCGGTCGAGCTGGGACACCCGGTATACTATACTCTGTTTCAAAAAGAGAAAGAGTAATGAATTAAAAATTGGCAGCTTTGAGGAACTAAATTCAGCATAAAAATAAGATATAACTCTACAAAAATGCCTAAAGAGTGCCACATACTTTATTCTTTGAACCAAACTTAATTCTCGAGCAATAGAAATATCGCTATACGGCTAATTGTTTTTGAATTATGCGAAAAATTAAAAAAAAAACACTACGAGCAAAGTGCCTTTTTGGCACAGCCGATTGCAATAAAAAAGGGAGGTGCACTAGATGTTACAACAGTCCCATATGCAAAATTTCAAAATTTTACGGCTAATCATTTTTGAGTTATACGAGATACTTACATGTCGTAAAATGGAACCGAAATTTTTCGCGATTACAATACTTCCTGTACTTTGAACAAGGAAGGAAAAACAGTAGTTGGGAATGAGCCTTTATTATTTCAGCACATTTATAAAAGAGCCGAGAAAAGATAAAAATTATTAGACTGTAGTTATTTCAAACAAATGGAAAATAAAGAAAACAATTTATAAAGTCTTGAAACGAGCGATTTATTTACTTACAACTTTATTTCAGGACTGAAGGTCTGAAAAAATAAATTAGACATAAACGAATTACAAAACTAATCGTGAACTTCTCAGTATTTATTTACTCAGTGTTGTTTTTAAACTACATTTGTTTTTTTAATTCTGTAAATGAATCTATTTTAAGTTCGTTAGTTGCTCTGCCAAATTAATTGGCTTAACATTTAATGTAGCTAATTAGTGCAGCATTTTTAACAACTCAATTATGAGGCGCAAAAATATTTTATTTATATGTATGTCTGTAGTAGGAAAATCGTATATTATGATACATGTTTTATAAGACGGTATATTCGTATATTGTTTCATGAGTTGAACACGAATAGAACAATACGTCGTAAAAAACGAGTATAATATACTAATTTTTATACTTTGCTTCACTTATTAATAAAAAGTTTAAAATTTTCAATTAAAAAATTGTAATCTAGTGATGTATAAATGTAAAATATGGTAACACTATTGAATGAAGTTGGGCATATTTATTTGTCAATATGCATTTAAAATATTGTAAAACATTCAAAATATTTGAGGTTATCAATTTGACATTTAAAGTGGGGTGCAGTTGTTAGAAGTACCAATTTTCCAACAACAAAAATACCAAAAACAGTTGAACAAAATTTTATATTATTATTAGGTTAAATATGTTCTTCAATTAAGTTTTGAAAACTGAAAACTCCTACATTTCTCTTTTGTAAAAGATTTCTTTCTTACTTACCTTGCTTGTATCTTAACTATTAATAAATTTACATAAAATAACGCCGTCCTGATTAATTTAAAAATAGCAACGTTCTGAATTCTTTCAGCCCATAACTGTAAATAAAAAATTTGGGCTGTGACCAACTTATCTTTTCCTGTTGCATTTTTATTGAGAAACAATGTCTTGGCGGAAAAAAAGCTTATAAGATTATAATTATGTATAATTAAACGTACAAGTGATAATTAAAACAAAGTATGAATGTGATGAGAGGAAAGTAAGAAACAGAAACCTTCAAGGGGCCTCGAGAAAGTAACTCCACTGTAGCAAGTTTCGTTATCTGAATTTCTCCGAAGAGTCAATCGGAGATGATTAATACACGGTTACTCAGCAAAATAAAAAGAAAGTTGTTCAGATTTGAATAGAGATCAGTGGCGGCTCGTCCAGGGTGGCAGAGTGGGCAGTGCCCCCTCAAATTAAAATAAAATATTTTTTCTATTTCACATGAATATATTTTTATTATTAATTATTATAACAATATAAACTTCATCTTATACTACTTAACATTTAACAATGTACTATGTTAGTGGTCTATTTAAATAGAAATTAGCGCGGCGCCGCTGTGCAACACAATATTATATGCATCAAATTCGACTAGCGGGGGCACGCATCCGCCAGACGAAACTTGTATGGTATACTACTCAACGATACGTTCCAAACACAAATGGGAACAAGATGACTGTACAAGTGAGACAGCGCTATGTACGTGAGTGATTTCGTGCAATTCATGTGCGACTGGGCTCGCATACAGCGGTTGTCAGCCCCCTCGCCATCTCGAACGGTGTTGTACGTGTATGACTTAAAATTCTTAAAATAAATTCTATAATATGAATGATAAATAAAGAGATGCACAGATTTAATTTGTTTAAAATAAAATAATAATTTAAAGTAAATATTCAGTAAAATTGATAAAACAAAAATAATGCGTATTGTGATTAAAAAACTTATTTAAGAATAAAAATAAATATGTATATGTAAAACATCATTGAAGAGTTTTTAAATATTATTAATATTTTAATTTTGAAACAAATGCTTTGCTTATTTTTAAAGTTTGTAAATTTATCATAGAAATAATACGAATAGCCGAGTGTAGAACCAGAGGAGGCATGCATACCCTGAGATTCGGAAACAATCGGACGTGATCGGTGAAATATACTCATTGCATGTTATATTTCTAAAATCGCCAGAGCGTCAGTCGTGTATAAATTGTATCTGTAAGCGTCTATGATATGATTAAACATTTACGAAAATCTCCAGATTTTCTTTATAAAATAATTGATCATTTTGCTAAAACTAAAGACAGAAGAATTGATATAATATATAAACAACTGTAATTAACAATTAGTGTATTCTGCTTCTAGCTCATTAGAATGTTTTAGTTCATGGGATAAGAATTTATTTTTAGTTATTCTTAACCAAATAGAAATGAGATTTGTTTTCCTTTTATTTATATTTATTTCAAATTTATTCTAGTACCTATATCATTTTTAATTTGTTTTTTTTACTTTGTTCATTACCCTACCCACTTTTTTTTACTATCATTGACCTTTCCGTTGGGTTGTGCAGAACATTGATACCTATTAATATTTATTATTAATAATATTAAAATTATTTGTGACGAAATCGGAGTTCTAAACATCGTTTCATGATCACGTTTTTCTCACCAAAATCTTTGACACTACCAAAATAATTTGCCCCCTCGCTCAAAAATACCACGAGCCGCCACTGATAGAGATACCTTTTACCTAATTTCTAAAGTTCGTCCGACGACATCTACGGCGATTAAAACATGAATAGAAACAAAAGTCAAACATTTTCACACTTTAAATATTTTAATTGAAATTGCAAATTGGGCCACTTTTTTATATAAAAAAAGAAACCATATATAGTTTAAACGCTTTATTGGGAGAGTAGAAATGACTTGTTTTATGGAGGGTGATTTTTATCTAATGATATACATCATCATAGTGAGTGAGCACCCTTCTCTCAGGTCACAGAACAGGTTTATACAGAAGCGACAGTAAGACAGAGAAACCAAAATTAGAGAGAAATGGAGAATGTGATCAAATTTAAAGGGCTCATTGTTTAACATGGGAAAATTTCCTCACATCTTAGAGAGATAGGGGAAGAGCACAAATTTAAAGATCTACACAATGCTCCAAGATCATAGAACTGTATAGGGGAACATGAAAGATACCGACACGGAGTGTCGCTTCTGTATATAAATATTCTGTGCTCAGGTTGTAAGCATTATGGTGAATAACTTTTAAGGAGGGTGATTTTGAACTAATTACAATAAGCTAAGAGTACTTCACAGTGAGTGAGCACCCTTCTTACAGGTAGTAAACAGTATGGTGACTAGCTTTTACGGAGGGTGATTTTTTCTAATTATATTCGTAGTGAGCGAGCACCCTTCTTTCAGGTAATAAGCATTACGGTGACTGGTTTTAACGGAGGGTGATTTTGAACTAATTATAATAGGGCAAGAATTAGAGTAGTTCACAGTGAGTGAGCACCCTTCTCACAGGTAGTAAACATTATGGTGACTACCTTTTAGAGAGGGTGATTTTTTCTAATTACATTCTTAGTAAGTGAGCACCCTTCTCTTAGATAGTAAACATTACGGTGACTGATTTTAACGGAGGGTAATTTTGAACTAATTACAATAGGGCAAGAATTAGATTAGTTCACAGTGAGTGAGCACCCTTCTCACAGGTAGTAAACATTACGGTGACTGGTTTTTATGGAGGGTGATTTTGAACTACAGTAGGGCAAGAATTAGAGCACTTCATAGTGAGTAACCACCCTTTTGTCAGGTAGTAATCATAACCAAGACTGACTTTGACAGAGGTTAATTTTGAACTAATTACAATTAGGACAAGAATTAGAGTACTTCACAATGAGGAAGCACCCTTCTCAAAGGTAGTAAACATTACGGTGACTGGTTTTTACGGAGGGTAATTTTGAATTAATTACATTAGGGCAAGAATTAGAACACTTCACAGTATGTATGAGCACCCTTCTCTCAGGTAGTAAACATTACGGTGGCTTGTTTTTACAGAGGGTGATTTCAAAACTAATTACTTTAAAGCAAGATTTATAACAATATGGAATATTTCCATATGATACTAGATTTAAGCGTTAGGATCTTGCATCCAAAATCTACATTTGTTAATTTTTATTATAAAAAATAAATATATCCCGAAAATTTAAGTAATTTGTAAATTTAAATCGAAATCGTATTGAAGAATTTTAAATTAGCACATAGTGACCTATGAAATCATTTATCTCCACAGCTTAATATTCAAAGTAGTAGAATCCTACTTATGTTAATAGGCAATTTTCTAGGATAGATTCATAGGCTGATGACCTAGCGTCGTAACCCGTAACAACTGAATCATATTTGTGATGAGAGTAATTTAGATTAAACGAATCGTATTATCTGTCTGATTAAGATTGAGCACGATATTCCCGACTGCATACAACTCGAAGATTGCGTGTTCCCTGGTTCAAATCCCAATTACTAATCATGGGATGCCAGCGGAAAATTGGACAATTGCTGCCCTTGATACAAATTGGCTATCAGTGCAGTGGTTAACACGAAACCTTGCAATCAAATCTGGGATTGACTCTCTATTTTTAGATAATGGGGTTTTTCAAGAGGATGTATTTTAAAAGAGTTTATATTGTAAATTTAAAAGAGAATAAAAAAATTAAAAAAGGGGGCGTGTTCCTGTGACCTCATTATTGAACTATAATCTGTGGTAGATAATAAAACAGATGTCATGTTCAAAGTACTGTAAATTTATGACAAATAATAAAAGTGAAAACACTTTTTGGAAAATTGCTATTTATTTATGTTCCAAACAAAATTTGGAGTCTAATAATCAAACCTTAGTATACAACTATTTTCTGTTTTTGTTGATTATTGGAACACAGCGGTGGCCCATCCAACTTTTGCCCAACACGATAGACTTTCAATTATATAGTAATTAAAAAAATAAAAAATGGTGGTAACCACCTTTCCAAACAAAATTTGGAGTCTAATAATCAAACATTAGTATACATCTATATTCTGTTTTCTTGGTAATTGGATCACAGCGGTGGCCCATTCAACTTTTGCCCAACACGATAGAACTTTGTATTATATAGTATTTTAAAAAATAAAAAAATGGTGGTAACCACCTGACCAAACAAAATTTTGAGTCTAATAATCAAACCTTAGTATAATAGAAGTTTAGGTATTGAAACTGACTTATGCGGGTTTTACAACCTTTTATGAAAGGGTGGGAAGCTTTGTGGTCAGGAGTTAGAAATTATCCCAACTCAAAGGTATCACTTGAAAAATATACTATATTTACTTTGCATAAATAAATAACTAATAATGGAATTCTTAGAATAAATAATGGGAAATCCACTCAATGAAAAGAAAAATCTTAAGAATGACTTAGTCAAATCTCCATTCATCTCTCCGCTTTAATCTTTTTTAGATATTCTTACCATTGAAAAGATGGTTAATACTTAATTTCTGTCTTTGTTCTTTTATGTATAAATACTAAATATTTTCTGTGAAGTATATTTATTAGTATATCCTTGTTAATGGCCTTAAAAGTCGAAATATGAATAAAAATAAAATTAATTTTTTTTAAACAAGCAAGTATTTTTTATATTTATTTAATAACTGTTTGTATTTAAAATTTACGGTTGAATTTATTTTAATAACTTAATATCTTCTCAATTTACACATTAAAATTAGATGAGGGAATTTAAAATGCACTATTATTTGAATATTTTACTCTAGATTTAAAAATAAATAATTAGGTAGCATTTTGAAATAAAATTTGTGGTACGGCTCTTAACATCATACGACAGAAAAATCTACCTGACTAAAAGTACCAATACCGCAAGTCCCATAAAACTTTATAAGGACCAATCGGCTTATCCGAAAGTGAATTTCATATACCTAAACTTCTACTATATACAACTATTTTTTGTTTTCTTGATTACTAAATCACAGCGGTGCCCCATCCAACTTTAGCCCACTCTTATCAAACCTCCCCAAGGTCCAATCCATAACCACCCCAACCCCGGCTAATGAGAAACAAAACACAAACCGTCCTCAAGGAGTATGAAGTATGACGCATGTTGTTGCTAAGTGATTTATAGGGACAAGGTGAAGTAAGCGTCAGATCGACTTCTGGCTCGTTGCCAACTTCCCAACGGTGCCAATACATGCCTTACTTCAGTATACACAAGTCGTTATTGCCTCTTGCGTAACACGCTCAGAAAGTCGACAGAAGGAAATATTCTAATTCTATATTTTGAATTATAATTAGGCAAATCCGGCCATTTGCTTCCTAATTAATTGGAATTTAGAAATCTAAAATCTAGTTTCCGATTTATATAAATTTGACCATGGAGTATTTGTCCTTCATATTTAAATATTAAAATAAAATTGTGCTTATTATTTTTATTATTTATTTATTCTTGACAATCGACTTAGAATCTACATTTTTGTTTACACACTCTTTTATCATACCGTGAGAATTTTTTAACGTGGAACATGTGATTTATCATATCTATAGTTACGACTTACGACACAGAATAGGTTTATACAGAAGCGACAGTAAGACATAGAAACGAAAATTAGAGAGAGATGGGGAAAGGCAACAAATTTAAAGGACTCATTGTTTAAAATAGGAAAGTTTCCTCACATCTTAGTGAGAGATAGGGGAAGGGAACAAATTTAAAGGTCTACACAATGCTTCAAGGTCATAGAACTGAATAGGGGAACATGAAAGGTACCGACACGGAGTGTCGCTTCTGTATGTAACTATTCAGTGGTTACGACTTGATATTTGATTGACAGTATACTTGCTTGTCTCATTTAAAATAAAACATAGGAAACAAATTTCACTTTTTTTTGGCTTTCTGACAGACCTACACCAAGTGCAACAACAATTTTAAGAATGATCAATAAGTTTAAAGAAAATGGTATAATAGTAAAAAAGTCTGCTAGATCACTCAATCGTATACATCTACATTCTTTTTATGGTATTTTTTAAAATCAGAAATTTTGTACAAAATTTAGAGGAATTAAAAGTTCAAATTCAAAACATTTCTCATAATATTACAATTGCCCAAATATCATCGTATGTTATTCAAAAATTTTATAGCTGATTGAGTCATTTCTTAACTCGATGCGACCCTTATATACCTGCCGCCTATTAATCTCCAGAACATTCCAGAGCCTCTCGGACTCTATAAAATTCTCGAACAATAGCGGCGTCGCTCCTACTTGACCTTTAACGCGACTACCTAGACAAGTCAGCCGTGATGACTCATCTGCGGTGAGTCTCGCTTGTTAAAAAAGCAACTCAAAAATAAATTATCCATTTCAAATTTATAGCCTCATTGCTGTATAATTTTCTATTTGTAATTGTTACTTTTCAATCAGCCGTATATCAACCCAATCTCAAACAGAAATACAACTGTCACACTGTAAATATAGGTGAAAGAATGATGAATTATTAATAGGAAGCGAAGACCGAATTAAATCTGAAAACAACGTCCGTCAACATTTATTATTAAATTTAATGCCGCAATCTCAGTTAAAAATAGATCGTCCGTTTATAAATATATCCGGTATTTTAAATTTGTGTGGGGTCATTTTTTATCTAAAATATTCAACACTTGAAAGAAATCTGGTTCACTTCTTCGGTGATAGATTCTTTTGATAAAAGAATCATTTGAAAGAACCAATTTGTTATTTGTAACACATTTTGACACAAATTTATCTAACTTTTTGTATTTACTAACCGTTGAAACAAATTTTAAAAACTCAAAATAAATATATTAAAAGTAATAAGTAGACATTGAGATAAATCTCAAGTTTATTACTCTTCAAGAGGCAAAAGAACTATATTTAATTTAATTTAATTTCCATTCGTTCAAATTCAATATCCATTACTGATATTGGAAAATAAAGTTATAGCTTTTAGGTCAAGAGATTGAAATCTACAGTACTTTTATTACATTGAAGAAATAATTGTAGTCAATTCAATTTGAACATAAATATATTCTATAATAATCCATATAAAAATTAGCGATAAACTTTAAAATGATCATCATTCATTTCTTGATATATATGAAAGATAAGAATTTTCTAAGTATAGCAATTTAAACAATAATAGAATAAAATGTATAAAGAGAGCATTTTTCATACGAATTCGAATGTTAGGAAAATTAATTTTATCCAACACCGTGTAATTATAACGATATAAGTATGCTGTTTTTAGATAAATAAAGTAGGTTATAAGTCACTAGTGAGCTAAATATATTAGCTCACTGTTTTTTGGTTCGTATCATAGCAACTACGTTATAAAACCTTCTCTACACTATTTTGTTCCTAAATGTCATTTCGAAATTCCATCTGTCAAAAATCTTATATGTATTTTATATCAATGTTTAAAATGTGTTGGATAAAATATTGTATGGCACACGTGTGTTAATTACCTAAGTCACTTGAAAAATACCACACTCGGCCTGACGGTCTCGTGAGCTAAACTTTTCCTACGTGACTTATCTGTAATGTAACACACTTGTACCATAAATAACTATTAAATTACTAATGAACATGTTGTACTATTATTTTCAATTTAGAATATTTAAATCCTATTTTACTTCTTGCAGCCATTTAGATTCTTTTTCTCTTTTTCCTCATAATTTCCACAGCAGTATTGATTTTATTATACCTGTTTCTTTTGATCACTGTACGTATCATACTCATGTAAATCAATATTGCTTTATTTTCTTTATTAAGTCGAATTCTTTTTCAATTTTATGATACATTTTAGATCTATATTCATTTCTGAAATTTTTTTACTATTCTTATATCTTCACCTTATATGAATCCCATATGTATAATAAATTCTGAGTATCTCAGAATATATTTTTGGTGCCCATAATTTCCCGCCCACGTTCAAGTTTCCCAGTAAAATATCTGCGATATTTAGAGAATTTCCGTGAAAAATAGCTTCCGTTTACGCGATATAAATGAGAAGAAAAGTTCTCAGGGCAGCTATTTCCACGGGCGGAAAAACAAGCTATTGATATCGGTCACTAGTGCTCCCTTCCCAGTGGCGTAACAGCTAGATTTCCCCAGGGGTTGCTCAACAAACACTTTAAATTTAAACCGCAACGGGCTCCCTTTAAACTTCCAAATTTATTTGCGGCTTCCTTCCCTGATAAATATTACCTGATATTCGTTATTTATTTTTAAAGTTTTTATCAGTTCTAAATATATTATACCGCATACCTAGACATAAGGTGACCACACGAATTAAATATATCTTTTCGCAAATTATATTATTATTAAACATAAAGATTATTTAATTTTCTACCGACCTGCATAATTGCACAGCATATATAACTTCTGATTAAACAGAAAAAAAAATTAATTATATTAAGTTCACATATCGGTCAAAGCTCATTTAAAATTAATCATAGGGGAATAATTTGACATTTGCTTTTTGGGTAATAAAATTTTCTGACAGGCCTACACCAAGTGCAACAACAATTTTAAGAATCATTAATAACTTTAAGGAAATGGTAGAACAGTAGAACCACTAAACAGAGAAATAAATTAATTATATTAATATTGTTCTGCTGAGGAATTTCTATAAAACAGATGAGTGACTCATATGTTGACAAAATTTGACATATATGCTGTTGTAAATAAATAATTTTCAAAGATAAAATAAATAAACATGAAATTTTTATAGTAAAATACAAAAAGATGGAAGAACGCCAAAAATAACTGTTTGCTTAGGTTTCCGATACAGTATAGAAATTTGATACAAGGAAATTTCAGGTATGAATTGAATTATAAATATTCTGAACAAACTAATTGTAAAACTATATATTGAATGTACTAAAGATTTGTTTTATAGAATATATTACTACATTGGCGATAGGTAATGTGTTGGACACCTCAGATTTTTTATATTTATCTAGAAAATGCCATTTGTTTTATAAAATCCCATTGTTAATTTAAGTACAACATGTACATTATTCAAAGTCTTGAAAATAAAAAAATGAAGAAATAAATAACTTTGGAAATGTCACTAAATTTTTTTTAGATTTTCTTAAAATTATTATGAAAATAAAAAGTATGCAATTATATAAGAGTGTAAGTGGTAATAAAAGTGTAAATTGAAGTTAGGGAAAAACGAGAATATCACAGGGAAAATACAACGAAAACCACAGGGAAAATAGATTCAGGTAACCAGTGGTCACCTTTCCAGTACAAATCAGAAATAAAAACACTGATTCATTTTGTGAGATTTGACAAATCTGAGCAAAACGTAAGACGGTGTCATTTTTCCTTGTCAGTTCACAACAGCTTCATCGTTTGCGACAACTATACGTAGCTCCACATTGCTGTTACGGTGTAGGTTATCACAGTTCGTTGCACTCGACACAACTTGTGGGAGGACGATGTGAACAAGAACAGAGAGAAGTTTGCTTGACGTGCAAGGAAATCAATGTAGAGTAGAAGTTTCAGTTGTAGGCTATGAATGACTTTATCGTCAATTGGTTTATTTCAGTGGTGGTTGACTTTGGTAGTAAATATTGAAATGATTTTAAATTACACTAAGAACACATCTTAAATTTAAAGGTTACTTATATTTAATATTTATTTATCCAACACCGTGTAATTATAACGATATAAGTATGCTGTTTTTAGATAAATAAAGTAGGTCATAAGTCACTAGTGAGCTAAACATATTAGCTCACTGTTTTGTGGTTCGTATCATAGTAACTACGTTATAAAACCTTCTCTACACTATTTTGTTCCTAAATGTCATTTCGAAATTTCATCTGTCAAAAATCTTATATGTATTTTATATCAATGATTAAAATGTGCTGGATAAAATGTTGTATGGCACACGTGTGTTAATTACCTAAGTCACTTGAAAAAATACCACACTCGGCCTAATGGCCTCGTGAGCTAAACTTTTCTCACGTGACTTATCTGTAATGTAACACACTTGTACCATAAATAACTATTATAGTAATAACAGAAATATTTTACTAGGATTTTCCTCAATGTTTGTCAGCTATTAATATCCCTGCGACATTACCTCCCAATTACGAAATAATTTTATGACAATTGTCGAAATCACGTTACTTGGTATCAATAATCAAAGAATATTGACAAAATTATTTGCGTAGTATACCTCGCAAAATACCAGCAAAATATAAGTTATATCATAAGACTTCCTAATTTTTATGATAATACTTTATTTTGCGCGATTTTTAATTGGCTACAATGAAGAAAAAAATACTAATATTATTTAATGTAAAATATAATTACTATAAAATCATGTTACTAATTCAGAGTTTATTGTTACAGTGTATGAAAGCGTACGTCGAATTTGAGATAGCTGAAGGAGCGTACGACATTTCATGTCCTGATGCGCAGTGTCCTTCGCAAGGAGTCCTTGGAATATGTGAGGTGGAACGCCTGGTGGGCACCAAACTCGTGGAAAAGCACCGCAAGTACCGCCTCAATAGGGGTAAGTTAATTTTTTTTTCAACGTTTGTTACAATAAACATAAGTTTGTTTCCACGAGTATATACGTGGTATAAGTGAGACTTATATTCGCTATCTTTTATCGTACGTGTTATAAAAGGGTATATATGCTATCTGTCTTTAACCAACAACAAAAATAAAATAGACACACTAATGTAAAGAAGGTAATGAATATTTTCAAATATTAAAAAAAATTAATGTCATTTGTTAGAACTGAAGTTAATCTACTTACCTATAGCAATAAATGTGTTATATTTGGCATTGACTATTATTACAATTCACAGGATTAATAGGTAGTGAAAATAGTAATAATTATCGAATACTCTAAAAGAAATTGTACTAATACTGTAAGTACTAATTATTTATTTTACCATGTCAGCAGTCAAAGCACTGATACTCATAAATACATATTAATAAAAAGTGTAAAAAAAAGATTTTTTTAATGAATTCACTGCTTTTGTGGAACGACTATACCTACATATTTTTTCAAGGATACAGCTAATTTTGTAAATATTTTAAATTTAAACTGTACACTAACAGAATATAAACATCCTTTTATGTGTGTGGGTAGAAAATTTATAATTATTATTATTACTGACTCATACGAGGCAAATTATAGTAATTTGAATAGTACTCCATTCAAAATATTAAGCAGATAAAACCAGTATATATATTTTAAAATAGACATTTTATGCATGCAGTTTTAACTAGTCTTTATACAAAGAAATGAAAGAAACTATATATCATTAAAAATAATTTGAATATGAATAAATGGGAAATTTTAATAATTTATTTCTCGTTTTTTACTATTGGGATTTTTATAAAATCAATCAGAAAGAATAAAGACTTTGCGAGTCTCTTTTGTTTAGGACAGGATTTATTTAAAAAAAAAAATATAATTTTTTAAATGTTTTTAAAATGTTTTTCACAAATTGACTTATTTTATCTTTGAAAATTATTTACGTCAAATTTGACAACAGCATATGTCAAATTTTGTAAACATATGAATAACTCATCTGTCTTGTAGAAATTCCTTAGCTTGAAGGATGTGTAAAGTTAATATAGTTAATATAGTTTTATGTTTAGCTAGAAGTTGTATATAATAAAGTGTGATTTTGAAAGCCGATAACAAATTAAATTATCTTTATTAATAATAACGTAATTTGCGAAAAAAAGTAAAGTACTATTTCCGGTTAATCAATTGTAGTCAAAACCTAATCAGTTCATCATATTTGAGTACAACTTTCATATACCAAATATTATATTTTTTACTTGTATCGTATTGGAATTATCTTGGACTAAAAAAAAAAGGTAAAAATAGTAAAATCGTATTCTAGGGACCCTAATTCGTGCTCATATGTTGAAAACTCTCACTCTAGAAATTTGACCAAAAACAATACCTCCCTCATTTGTACATATAGCCATGTGGTAAAAATATAAAAAGCGAATTTTGAGCAATCGCTGGTTGAATTTAAATGACATATTTTAAAACAGGTTAAACCACTGGAAAAAAGTAAACAAAATAAATAACCCACGAGTTGCTATGACATCACATATGCGGTTAAAGGTTACTATGTACTGAAGATCTCGAAACACCCACATATGATCTTAGTCATCAATTGAACTTTTCAATTCAAATTACGTTCGAAGATAAAAATCTCAAAGTAGGTTAACAGAACTGGTAACTAGTTTCGCATTATATAGGCCTAGTAGCAAAATGGTAGTCGATTTCTAATTTTAATGAACAAGGAATTGTAGCGGTTTCTTTGATGCCTTTTATTAGCTACGGGGTCTACAATTGTATAAATGATAGTTCTGCTATAAATAACACAATTTGTAGTAATTTCAGCAAAAAAGAAAATCAGTATGTTAGGATGTCATATCACATAAAACTGGGACCTTAATATTTCGATACTTAAGTTAGCCAAAGTAGTAGCTTAAACTTTACAGACTCTTATGTCAAAATTTAACTTTACTGACTCATCTGTCAAACCGAATTAACCCATATTTTAATAGTATTATATTTTTGCAGTTTATTTTAGCACTACCTAAAATAACAAACATATCATTCTATACTATTGTTGGTGGGTTTATTTAATATTAATCTTTGCTAATAATTTATCTGATTTCATGCAGACAACGTCTAAGCAGGTGTAAACATAAATGAAAATTATAAAGAAATATATGACACTTTAACAGTTCGTTTGTTATTACAGCTTAGAGAAATATTTTAATCGAATTTTTATTAATGCTCGTATGTTCATTCTTATGATCTTAGACAAGCTATTACAACAATGGGTATAATTTCATCACAGTATTATTAGTGTATTAAACAATAAACTTTCATTGATTACAACAATATATTATTGTTGATTGCATAAGAAATTACAACACAATCTTTTAATCATTCATTTTTCTTGATGAGATGTCATTACAAAATGTAATGTATTTTCTCCAATCCACAGATCTTCAAAATTCCCTCTTATTAGGATTTCCTTTATTGAATATTTTTTCGTTAATAAATTAAAGGCTCATTCGCAATTATTGCTTTAAGTTATAGTTTTAAGGGGGTTTCCGCCATTTTTTTTTATAATTTAATTTTAAAGTATGAGGGATACTAAAACTATTGATGAAAATCTAATAAAAATGGTTTTATTAATAAACGAGACAAAATGTTCTTGAAGTATATGTTGATTTATAAAAAATAAATTAATATTACAATACATTATACAGGGTGTTAATACTAAGTTGTAACACCCGAAAACGGCAGTTAGAACTCATTGAAACAAGCAACTTTTCTTAGTTCATTTATTTGGAGCCCCAGTTCATAGTTATTGGTGTTCTTTTGTTTTTAAAAAAGAATGTCATTACTCCCTTATTTTAAGGAACCAACTTTAAAAACCACTAATATAGAGCAACAAATTAGACAATGTAGGTTCGATTTAAACAAAATAAGGTTCACTTAATTATTTTTGCAAGACTTCCTTAAAATTAAGACTATAAAACATGCAATCAAAACAGCAGGTAGTTATGAGTTAAGAATTACTACTTGAGTGCAAGTAGTGAATGGAGGAGGAAATACGAGTTAATTGATGTAATATGTAGTACATATGAACCGGGGTTCAAGTTCAGTTCATTCCAATCATGTCACTTGAATGAGATGAACTTGTGTGGAATGTTAATGATTGATTTGACCAGGACAAACCTGATGTAACCTGGCATTATTAACATGTCAACATAAAGCAACACGCCACGATCTGATGATATGATAAGCAAAATCTCATTACGGACGATATTATTATTATTATTACTATTAATATTCAGATAAAGATTAAAGCGTTAGACACTCTTGTTTGGTATTTTTCAAACATTTCGTTCAGTTTCAATATGTCAAAGTCCTGTCATTTACGGTTGTGTTTTTGTGTAAGAAAAATAATTTGTAAGGTACCATTATTTATCAATAATTGTAGTATTAGAAACTACACTTTTAATTTTTGTGCACCAAGAACCTTCTTACCGTTCTAGAGCAGTTTGAAGTTGAGCTTTCAAAAAAGGGGCTAAACTTTCATACTAAGGACCGGTACCTTCATGTGGTCTTCCACAAAGCCACTATAAGAAGGTAGTCAAAAACTGGTATATCCTCATTTTGGAAAAACACTTAAAGCCTTAGTCAAGCTACGACAAACGCCAAGGAGCTACTAGCTCTCAGCAAAAAAGATCTTAGAATAATGACAGAATTGTTCACTGGTCATTATCCTTTAAAATAGCATTTGTACAAAATTGGCAAAGCTGAAAATGACATCAGCTGATGAAGTCAAAGACAAAGAATCCTCAAAACACACACAGAGACTAAATCAACTAGGTAAGAGGTATCTTACGACAAATAAGATCAAGAACTTGACTCCTGGAAATTGCTATCTAAGGCAAACGAGAAAGCTAGTGAACTTGCAAAAAAGGGGCTAAACGTTCATACTACGGACCGGAACCTTCATGTGGTCTTCCATAAAGCCACTATAAGAAGGTGGTCAAATCTCCAGCTACGATAAATGCCAAGGAGCTACCAGCTCTCAGCAAAAAGGACCTTAGAATAATGATAGGAGACCTCACCGGCCATTGTCCTTTAAAATATCATTTGTACAAAATTAATAAAGCTGAAAATGACATCTGTCGACTCTGTGACGAGGACGAAGAATCGTCGGAACACATACTGTGTGAATGCCCAGCCATAACCACATTGAGACTATCAACTAAGTAAGAGGTATCTTAAGGCAGATGAGATCAAGAACTTGACTCCTGGAAATTGCTATCCAAGGCAAACCACGTCACCCTATTGTCGGTACCAGGGCACAAGGGAATCCTAGAAAACAAGAAAGCTGGTGAACTTGCATAAAAGGGACTAAACTTTCATACTACGGACCGGAACCTTCATGCGGTCTTCCATAAAGCCTCTATAAGAAGGTGGTCAAAAACTGGGAGGAATCTGTCATATCCTCATTTTGGAAAAGCACTTCAGGCTTCAATGAAACTACGACAAAAGCCAAGGAGCTAGTAGCTCTCAGCAAAAAGGACCTTACAATAAGGACAGGAGTCTTCACTGGCCATTTTCCTTTAAAATACCATTTGTATAAAATTGGTAAATCTGAAAATAATATCAGTCGACGAAGTCGAGGACAAAGAATCGTCGAAACACTCAATCAACTAGGTAAGAAGTATCTTACGACAGATGAGATCAAGAACTTGACTCCTGGAGCTATAATTGGTTTCATCAAAAAACTGGAACTATTTCCGGAAAACTTTGTAAGGGCTGTAACACAATAGATCTTCTAGGTCGTGGTAACAAAAGCGATACCTTTTAAAGGAGGCAATTTAAGAAATAATACAAATTATATAAATGAACAACTTTTACACGAGGCAAGGGTAACGATAGTAGCTGCCACCACTATCACTTTATTTAAAAGTCTGCCTTGATAGAAGCAGACAAGGGAATGTTAATAATGATAACAGACGCGGTTTACTATATGGTCAAATTGGTGCAGGGTAGTAATAATAGAACAACTAATTGGTTATTTCACTAAGAAATATGAAATACCAAGGTATGTCTGACGTTCAGTCAAGACATCCACAACAGTCGAAGATTACAACGAGTCATCAAGAAAGTGTACAACAAGAGAGTGAGATTCCAAACTTTGGAGCACCATTAATGGTAAAAATTTAGAAGTTCTCAACCTGTTTATCCGGCTCTTCTCATCCCCTAAGTATGAACTATGCTAAAAATAACCCAACTATTGATGTCTACCGAGGGCATCACGTACCGAAAACGGACAGTTATTTTGAAAACAAGCTTGAAGGCGCAAAATGTGCGTCCTTCACCATAAATCTGTCCATTTCGTAACATCTGGAGTACTACAATACACAATACCAAAAATTTAAAAAAATGCACAGCCGCCAAATAACTAACTTAGCAAAGACAGCAGTGAAAGAAGCCACCCCATCAAATGCATCTGTAAACAACTCGCAAGCAATACAAGACAAATCCAATTACCTACATCCAGCAATGAAGTGAGCAGCGAAAGCAACAGCAAAGCAATCTATCAACCGCTAACATCACGCCAGTCACTGGGGAGAAGCAGAGTTGCCAACGTAGCGAAATTGCGAATAACTCAATCCCTATGCCGTACATCAGCTGATTTTAATTTCAAGTTGGCAACACCACCACGAACACGAAAGGCATGGAAGGGTGTAAAGCGTAATTACTTACGTAGTTATTTTAGGTTATGTGGATCGATCAAAATTGACGTGAAACTAGACACTTGATATATGATTATGATTACTAAAGTGGGGTATGGATTTTAAAGTAGTTTGTGTAAGGATATTGGATTTGCACAATAGTTTGAGGTTAGGTAACTGTAAATATATTGACTCGGCGCCATGTTGGAATAATGTAATTTGATCCTAACCTAGTTTTAAAATGTTTTTAGTACAAAATGAGTTTACTTTTCTCGTATACGTTTCTTTATTGAATTTTTATCTCATATCGAAACACAGCTGTATCTTAAAAAATAATATTCACCATATACTCGTTTAGAAAAAATTTTAGCATTTATCAAATATTTTCTGACTAGCTATTGACAATAAGTTCAAATGTTTTAAATTATATCAATTTAGAAGTGAAATATTTCAATACGTCGTTGTTCAATACTATAGACATCAAAAAAGCGACGAAAAAAATTGAAGATTGTAATAACTGTTAACGTACCTAGAGTTGTTATGAGTTACATTGTCTCATATTACTGCAACAAGTCAGTATAGTAATAGTATTACAACACAGATACTATTACTTAGTTACCAGCTTACTTTTGTTTATATAAACAAAATGCTGGAATCACACGAGGTGGTAAATACGTGATTCTGCACTTGTTGCACAATATACTATCTCTACAACTACAATGCTAAACGTTACAGAACAAAAATACATGCACGAAAGCTATTTAACAAAAAATAAACAATATGACGCAGGTAACCTCAAAAAGTGTACCTTCACGCATGCGTAGTGTTAACAATTACTGTGAGAAATGATATTTCTCATATTGCACATGTGCAGTGTTGGCAAATACTGTGATAAAAGTATCACTTTCCTTAGTGGTCGTAGAAAATAATTAAATTGTTAAAATTTTCTCAGTAAAATGAACATTTGAATACTAATTGAATTTTGTTTGAAACAAAAGATTTTTGAACATTGGAAAAAAAAATCTATTTAACAGTACTAAAAATTACATTGAACCACATAGAAAAATTGAAAGTTAATATGAATTTCTCGAAAAGTGTTCGAGCTACAAAAATTTTGAGAATCGCTTTTATATCCTCGTAAAAAAGTGTCTTTAGAATATGCAAACTAAAAACTTGTATGAATTGAAACAAGAAAGTTTTTTAATGCGATAATTTAACAGACATCGTATCTTTTACGGTTCTCGAGATCCTAATGGTTAGCCTCTTAAAACGGACACCCTGTATAAAAGAAACAAAGGACCAAGTTATAAAAGCACTGGATTGAGCTATAAACGAACACTTCCAAGTGCAATAACAAAATAGAAAAATAGTCCCAACCATAAAATTTCTATTTCAATAAATCATAAATCACATAATGATGTGAAGTAAGAAATAACTTTAAATGTCATCATCTATTATTGTTCTATTACTTCACAAGTACATAAATATGATTGACGAAGTAGTTTCACTTTTAGAAATGAAACTAAAATCAATCATTTCACCGATTAAAAATTAGAAACTTATTTGAAAGGAAAATGAAAAAATTGCATGGGATAATTTCTCTTCGAAATACTGCAAGGTCGAAGTGGCTTTTGTTTACGATAAGATATTTGGTCTGTAGATAAAATTTCCATACTGATATTGCTTCTTGTTTGTCTATTCTGACCTTCATTTTATATCTTTTACCGTCTCTTTCTCTCTGCAAATGCCAACAATTTAAAAATTCCCTATAACTGCTTTCGTGATTTGTTTTTCCAATTTGACAGGTGCAGAAACAAATGACTGTTAAACAAAGGATGTGTAATTTTATAGTTTTATCAAACAAAAACATGAATCAACAAGTATACATACGGTATATAGAACAACTTATAAACTATGTTTACTCAGAATTATTGATTCATTTTTCTAAGTATACTACCTACACAACAACGCAATTGTTCTAGTTGAAAATGTTTTATTCCTTTAAAAATATATTCTATTTTAAAAAAATTTTAAAAAAATAAATTAAATTAAAAATGTAAAGGAAAAGTATAATATAAAAAATAAAAAAAATAAAAAGATCATCCCTTGTGGGGATCGAACCCACGACCTTTGGATTAGAAGTCCAACGCGCTATCCTCTGCGCCAAAGGGACTTGCAAAATCCTGTTTTTAATTTTTGTACAAAAGTGGTCATAGAAAAATAATCCGATGTGTCCAACACATTACCTCCCGCCATTGTAGTAATATATTCAAGTTGTAGTTTTATAATTAGTTTGTTATTGCAGTTCAGAATATTTCCATACTTAAAATTTCCTTCATAAAATTTGTATGACCAAAAATATAGCTATTTTTGACGTTACTAAAACCGAAACCGAACTTACCTTGATTCACACATGCAAATATATTCCTTATATATTTCTTCCATCTTTTTTAATTTTACAATAAAACTACTTCATATTTACATATTATATCTTTTGAACTTACTCACATCAAATTTGACATCATATGTCAAATTTTGTGACCATATGAATAACTCATCTGTTTTATAGACATTCCTCAGCCTAAATGATATGTAAAATTATTATAATTTATATATTTTTTCTGTTTAGCTAGAAGTTATATATAAACGTAATTATGCAGAACTAAATTTTGTATGGTTAAAAAAAAAGTTTTTTGGGATCTAAACTATTTCAGTAATCATTTTTTTTAGTGCTACAAATGATTTTTTTTTTATATATTTTTATACATTTTATCTATTGTTTTAGACACTTATTTAATTATTATTTGTATGAGTCCGAAACCTAATATACCTAATTGTATTTAAAACGCAAATCATACATACAATTATCTAAATTATGCATTTACTTTTTAAAATGTACAGTTGCAAATGAAAGAACACTTGTTTAAGTAAACAACAATGAGTCATGTATAAATAATAATAAACTAAGAATAAATTTATAAATTATAATATCACAAACCACAAAGCGTAACAAATCACTTAAACCTCGACTTAAACATTGGCACCTTGAATAAATATAAATGCACCTTAAATAAAACCATAATTTAAGCAATTTATATTAAATTATGGGCAATATATTATCATAAACATTAGTACTTTAGTTCATAATAATACTGGTATTTCCCAATTTAAATCATAAGAGTACTTAAAATATTGTTGTTTATTGTTAAAAAACAATGAAACACAATATACTATGTTATAAATCTCAGAAAGTTTTTGCACAACAAATTAGCCATTAAATACATACATACATGTATATAAAATATTGTTGTAAATATATCTTTTATTATAAACTGTCATATAAATGTCATTTATGATAGACTTGATAAATATTCAAAGTTGTTGGTGTCCTCTTATGAGATATCAAATTACTCAAGAGGCACCAATTACGTTTGACACCAAATATATATATATATATATATATATATATATATATATATATATATATATATATATATATACCGTGTGTTCCAAGAAAGTGTTGTGAAAGACATTTAACATGGGAAAATAGTTTTTGGTAAATAAAAACTGTCCGGCTAACAACTAAGTTACAATACTATATATATTTCTACTTTTTATTTAATAAAGATTACTTTATTTTAATAGCATAATTCAATGAAATTTACAAAAACAAATTAAAATTTTTCGCTTCATTTTTATTGCTCTCTACACGCAACATTGACATCTGTCAATTCGTGGTTGTGAGATTAGAGTAACGGGTTACTGAGTCAAAGCATAGAATAGGTTTATACAGAAGCAACAGTAAGACAGAGAAACGAAAATTAGAGAGAGATAAGGAAAGTTAACAAATTTAAAGGGCTCATTGTTTAAAACCTGAAAGTTTCCTTACGTCTTAGTGAGAGATAGGGGAAGGGAACAAATTTAAAGGTCTACACAATGCTCCAAGGTCATAGAACTGAATAGGGGAACATGAAAGATACCGACACGGAGTACACTGTATGTAACTATTCTGTGGTCAAAGTCAAAGGTTCTCAGTTATAAGATGTTAAACATAAACAAGAAGGAGGGGTGGTATAGACAGTTAAGGGTTGAAGAAATAGGTCAGAAAAAAAAAATTGTCGGGTTTTTACAGGGGGTTGTTTTGAAATGGGTAACATATTTATGATGGGGACAAAATTTTAATGAGTTTATGAATGGAAAGAATTTATAACATTGGAATTTACAAGCAACGGGCTTCAAAAAATGTCCAACTTTGCGTTACCTAATTTGAGGACGCTTCAAAAAATGTCCAACTTTGCGTTACGTAATTTAAGGGCGCTTAAAAAAATGTCCAATTTTACGTTACATAATTTAAGGACGCTTCAAAAAATGTCCAACCACAGAATAGTTACATACAGAAGCGACACTCCGTGTCGGTACCTTTCATGTTACCCTATTCAGGTCTTTGACCTTGGAGCATTATGTAGACCTTTAAATTTGTTGACTTCCCCTATCTCTCTCTAAGATGTGACGAAACTTTCCGATTTTAAACAATGAGCCCTTTAAATTTGTTCACTTTCCCCATCTCTCTTTTCGTTTCTCTGTCTTACTGTCGCTTCTGTATAAACCTATTCTGTAGTTCAACGACCCATTTTCCCTAATTGGTATCCGAAAGATCTGCTCATCCTACAAAAGTCAACAAATTCATCCCACTGTACAAATATTTTTTACCCACTGTACTATTTTATTATTTTCTATCAAGTATTTACCGATCTCTTTCTTCCAGAGGTGGATTTGGACGCCAGTAGAACATGGTGCCCAAGAGCAGGTTGTGAGACAGTCTGTAAACTCTGCCCTGCGGAAAGATGTTCCCCACAGAGCGTACACTGTCCCACGTGTACCTCCGACTTCTGCAGCAACTGCAAACTAGCCTGGCACCAAGGCATGGCTTGCGATGAATACGCCAAGCAGTTGGCCAAGGAAGGCAAGGTAAGAGTCAAAATAGTAACGTTAGCTGAATGGTTACTGCCTCAAGGGTGGCTCACTCATAGAGCGGATTGTAATTCTTGACGTAATGTACTTGGATCAATATCATACGATGGAAAAAGGAGTTACTGTTATGGTTAATACGTGAAAGAGAGTAGTGCTTACTAATTTGGCAGTATTCTAATTAATGTTTTAATGTAATTTGATGAAAATCACGCACTATAAAAACTAGTACCCATTTACTGAGAAGTACTCTAATTCGTGCCCTAACGTATATTGATAAAAATTACCCTCCAAAAAAAAATAGTCAAGCTAATGTTTACTATTTGTAAGAAGGGTGCTCACTCAGTATGGAATATTCTAATTCTTGCCCTAATGTAATTAATTCAAAATCATCCTTGGTAGAAACCTGTCGCTCTAATGTTTACTACCTGTATGAGGGATTCTCATTTATTGTGAAGTGCTCTAATTCTTGCCCTGATATATTTTGATAAAAATCACCCTCCATAAAAACCAGTCACCGTAATGTTTACTACCCGAGAGAAGGGTGCTCACTCATTATGAAATACTCTATTTCTTGCCCTAATGTAATTGAATCAAAATCCCCTTTGTAAAAACCAATCACAGTAATATTTACTACCTGAGAGAAAGGTGTCTACTCACTGTGAAATACTCTAATTCTTGACCGAATATAATTTGATAAAATTCACCCCCCGTAACAAATAGTCACCCTAATGTTTACTTGTGAGAATCGTGCTTATTCACTGTATAATACTCTAATTCTTGCCCTAATGTAATTACTTTAAAATCACCCTCCGTAAAAACCAGTCACCGTAATGTTTACTACCTGTAAGAAGGGTGCTCACTAACTGTGAACTACTCTAATTCTTACCCTAATTTCAATAAACTCAACCTCCGTAAAAACCAGTCACCATAATGTTTACTACCTGAGAGAAGGGTGCTCACTCACTGTGAACTACTCTAATTATTGCCCTAATTACATTAAAATCACCCTCCATAAAAATCAGTCACCGTAATATTTACTACCTGAGAGAAGGGTGCTTACTCATTGTGTAGTACTCTAATTCTTGCCCTAATATAATTAGATAAAAATCACCCTCCATAAAAACCAGTCACCCTAATATATACTACCAGAAAGAAGAGTTCTTACTCACTGTGAAGTACTTTAATTCTTGCCCCTATGAAATAAAAAAAAAAACACCTTCAATAAAAACCAGTAATCATTACTGTCCTAATCGTTTAAGTTATGCATTAATTTGGTTTTCGTTCTTTGAGATTTGACACGTGATTAATCCGCTCTGTTTGTGTTCCGACAATAAATCACTTTAATCCTCGTGGACTTTCGGGCCAGTACGGATCTGACCCACTGCACTGCGGTTCAATTCACCGCCGAATGTCAAGTTATAAAATAAATTATTACTTTCCGTATGAAATATGAACAGAATATTTCTACTGATTTATCGTATTGATACTGATTGAAAGATTATTTTATGATTTATATGTCTGATAATTTAATTTTGTGACCTTTATAAATGTATTTTTGTGTGTCAAAGATCTCGTAAATATTTATTTCCACCTACGTTTATGTCGCGCAAAACAAATGATTGTTATTTTGAGCAATTTGTATGATTCATTTAACAAAACAAAGAGCAGTTAAAATTGTAACATTAAAGAGAAATATGTGATAATAAATTATATTTTTAAAATGATTATAAAAGCTTTTAAAATCCATTAAACCAACACGTGTTCACAAATTAACCGATAGATTGACAAACAGACACATTAATAATATAACAGGTACGGTCGCCTATGACAAAATCTAGTACCTTTCATACAAGGGTTTTAATTTATGAATTTTACTTGTCTCAAAAGTAATCCACAAATTATATTAATGAACAACATTTACACGAGGCAAGGGTAACGATAGTCGCTGCCACCACTATCACTTTATGTAAAAGTCTGCCATGATAGAAGCAGACAAGGAAATGTTAATAATGATAACAGACGCGGTTTACTATAGGGTCAAATTGGTGCAGGGTAGTAATGTTAGAACAATAGAGTTTTACCTTTAATAATAAACCGCAATCAAAAACATTTATATAATTCAAATAAACTACAACGCGTAATTTGATTCTATATAAACTTTAAATTCTTACTTTTCTAATTTACAAACAATTTTGAAAACCTTTTTACATCAATCTACTAATAAATATTAATCCACAAAGAATATAATAAAAACTACTTACAAATTTACACCACGATGAGAGAGCCTTTACATACAGTAAAACAACTAATTGGTTACTTCACTAATAAATTCCAAGATATGTCTGACGTTCAGTCAAGTCATCCACAACAGTCGAAGATTACAACAAGAGAGTGAGATTTCAAACTTTGGAGCACCATTTAATAAAAATCCAGAAATTCTCAACCTATCTTTATCCGGCTCTTCTCATCCCCTAAGTATGAACTATACTAAAAATAACCCAACTATTGATGTCCATCGAGGACATTACGTACCGGAAACGGACAGTTATTTCTTTGAAAACAAGCTTGAAGGCGCAAAATGTGCGTCCTTTACTATAAATTTGTCCATTTCGTAACATCTGGAGTACTACTATACCAAAAATTTACAAAAATGCACAGCCGCCAAGCGACCGTGTTACATATACAAAAATATATATAATCTCTGGTTCAAGGTCTTACACTTCGATTGAAATGAGGGAGTACTATTATATATTTATTATTAACGCACAAAATATTCTGTAATACAGTATAATAGTATATTATTTAAAAAGCATAATATGTAGGCTATATTACACGAGGATGTAATTAAAAATACGAGCGGTAGCGAGTATAGTTAATCATCCGAGTGTAATGTAGCCATATTATGCGAGTCAAATACTATACTTTATCTACAACTAACAGGCATATAAAAAATCTGATATTATTTGTTAAATATTCAGTTAGGTATGGGTAGTACATATATATCTTAACAGATGGCGCCACAGTAGCACTTAAATGTCAAAATAACTCTTTAAGTTGTATTTATTATACTTTTATAATCATTTATATTGATATTTATAATAAATAATATATTATTAATAAATTAACAGTTTATTAAAATGTTATGTGTTAAATTACATGCTCTATTTATTACAGAAAAGTGTAGCGTGTAATATAACTTTTCATATTACACTTGTGTAATATGAGTAGTATATTATATGTAGTATCACACGTATAATGTACCCATATTTCAATAGTTGTAGATAAAATATTTTTTTTTTTCAGGCGGAAGAACCAGGAATCCCTTTCGATTCAGATCTCATCAAGTGCTGTCCAATGTGCAATGTTCCGATAGAAAAAGATGAAGGATGTGCCCAGATGATGTGCAAGAGATGCAAACATGTCTTCTGTTGGTACTGCCTTACTAGCCTTGACGTAAGTTATACTTTACGTTTGATAAAAAATAATTATTGTTTATAAGCTTGTACTATTAATACAACAAGTGATATACAAAATTACTAAAAATAAGTAATTATTTCTCTAGGTCGAATAATATAACTTAGTTTTTATTTATTTACATAAATTAGTTGTAATAATTTGACGTTATAAATTGTGTTATTATAGATAACAATACATATTAAACACAATGCAGATAATGTTATCTAGAAAAAAATTAAAATTGGGTTATCTTTTTAAATTGTTTTGCAACAATGTCTGGTTTTTTGAAAATTAATAGTCAACTTGATACTAAAAATGTCAATAAATGAAAATAATTAACTTTCGTAATGAAATCGAGAAAAAAAAATATTTATTATAAAAAATAAATACGTCAATTTAGTATCTGTACACCTGTAAATTATATATAATCAATGATCTTTTGGACCGCCTTACATTAGAATTACTTTTCTTAAACGGTTTGTCATACTTCTCACTAATTTTCTTTGAGTTTGGTAGTCAATTTTACCCTATTCTTCTACCATAATTGTAGTAATTATTTTATATTCTTTGGGCGTCTTGTTTTACACATATTTTTAAATAAATCCCAGAGATGTTCAATGGGATTCATATCTGAAGACTGTGGAGGCGTTTTTAATTGTTGTCTACAATTGTACAATAACTATTCTAGCAGTTTGTGTCGTATGTTTGCGATCATTATCTTGTTGATAGATATAAGAATTCCTACAACACAATTTTTCAGCATATGTTTCCAAATTCTCTATTCTAATAACCAATTTACTCCATTTTCTCATAAATAAAAATGAAGTTTCCCACCCCTTCTACATTCATACAACCCCATAAAAGCATAGAACCTCCACCATATTTCACTGTGGGGTATTAATTTTTTGTTTTCATTTGTTTACGGAGACTGTTTAGGCCGTATTTATTAAGGAAATTTCAATCCAACCCTCAACTGATCCTAAATGTACCTGCGTTGGTACCAAATAAACAATCAAATTTTGTAGTTGGGGAAAATTTTAAGCTGTTAATTTAAGATATTTGTTAAAGTTATTTATTTAAGTTTCTTATTTTAACCTATTCAAAATATATCTTCTGACAATAAATAGAAAAAGAAACAATGTAAACAAAGATAGAAAACAGATGCAACTCAACAACCCAGCAAAATAGCTGAGTGAGTTGGGTCAGTTCAGGATCATTTCTGGGTTACTTCAAACGTACCAAGTAATCAAAATTAACCTACTATAGCTCGTCCAATATAGAAATGAACCTGCGCGAAAGACGCATTTTCGTTCATATTTTGAGCAACCAATGGGAGAAGGTACCCCCCATTGCGTTTTTTACCAGTGGCGTACTTAGTTCCTAGTTCATATGGGAAAACTATATTAGGAAATTATTATATAATATTCAGGAAATTCGAAATTAAGATTTAAAGAACATATAATTGCAATGAACAGAAAACAGCACAGGATTTGCCGAGGATTATATTAGCAGGTAATAATCATTTATGGAAAGGGTGATTCATAATCTTACATGTAGCAGAAAAGGATTAACTATAATTTGGCTTGAAAATCTAGAGATTAAAGAAGCTGTTATTTCAAAGAAAAATATTGTCAGTGACCAAACCGATGTAATCCATTCGCCATTATGCATTTTAAAATATAAATATTTACAAAAATTCAATTTGTTATTGAAATAATCCCACGCCAATGGTAGATTGCTTTCCCATTTATGGTTTACGCCCCTAGTTTATTGGATCAGTGCAGTTTTGAACTTGGTTGACATGGGGTAGGTATAGCTACTATAACCCAGAACTGCACAGGGCAACTGGTAGGCCAGGCATGGGTCTACGATACGTTTAGTATGTACTGTGCGGCACATTGAACACCATTAGAAAAAAAGTATATTTATGTTGCTGTCTCCTTCAACTTGTTTGTTGCATTATATGCGCGAGAATGATTGACAGGTCCTTTTCTATTTTGGACGAGCTATAGTTAAATTGAGTGTATATGAAAGTTTTTCGATGGCCGTCGATGATGTTTTATGGTCGTCGATTGGTGTGTCTTGGGCTGAAATGTGCAGTTAATTCCGAAATAAAAGGTAATACAATCCTTCTTCCCTTTCAGGATGACTTCCTGTTACGCCACTACGACAAAGGCCCCTGCAAGAACAAACTCGGTCATTCCAGAGCATCAGTCATTTGGCATCGGACGCAAGTTATCGGCATCTTCGCCGGTTTCGGTATCCTGTTATTAGTGGCGTCACCTTTACTACTCTTGGCTGCACCTTGCATCGTATGTTGCAAGTGCCGTGTTTGTAACGCGGGTCCTAAACTGGAAAACGAAGACGAGGTTCACGAGGAAACGGGTCAAGAAGCCTCTTGAGAGATTTAGGTTAAAATAATGGTAAGTTCTTGTATGCTTCATTACCACTTGAGTGTACAAGTTGAGGTTGAAGTGGCCTTCATCAAGGATCAGCAAGGATGTAGTTTGTTTGAGTCCTAGTTACTACTAAGGACAATAATGTTAATATAGGGAATCAACTATCAACTATAATACAACTTGAAGACGTGATTGAAATTCATTTCTCGTCAGGTAGATGGCTGTGAATTGTGATTTGAGAATTTCTTAAGTTGTTAACAATTGAACTATATAGACGACACTATCATTTTAAATATTATTCTACACTGTATGATAATCTGTGAGATTTGCATTATTGTTTTTTTTTTTATTATTTTCTAGACTTGTTTGCTATGTTGTATGATAGATGCGTTATACTTATTTTGTTTTTTATATAGTTAGATGTGAAAAGGCTATTTATATAAATAGTATTTTTGTAATTACATCGAAAAACAAAGTATACATACAAAGTTATATTGTACTTATTAATTGCCTTTTTTGTAAATCTCACTGCTTCCAAATATGTAAAATATGACGGCAAGAATGCGATGTGATATATATTATTAAAATTACAATATTAACACACTACATGCAAACATCCTTTATTTCCATTTTCCCATTCCATCAGTAAATATTATTTTCTATCTGTATAAATATATACCGTTTGTCCCAGCTCGACCGACATATGGGAGTTTTACATGGGAAATCAGTTAATTATGAATAGTATCTCCCCAATGCAAGATATTAACTTGAAATTTTGTATACTTAAAAATATTAATTCTATGGATCACACTTATTTGAAATATGCAATTTCGTCTGCAGGGCGAGATTTATTAAATTTAAAATCTAATATTTTGTTCAAAATCAGACAGCCATGGAAATAAAAGAAAATATTTATCTGACAATTTAGTGAAGTATCACTGATTTTAATTCTTATTCCTTGTATTTTAATATTATTTAAGTTGAATTTAGTTTTTTTTGTTAAATAATATACCAATATTACAAAAATATAAAAATCTACAATGGCATGTCATTAACTGTCAGAACTGTCATAGATATTTTCTTTTATTTCCATGGCTGATTGATTTTGAACGAAAATGTTAGATTTTATAATTTAATAAATCTCGTCTTGCAGACGAAATTGCATATTTCAAATAACTGTAATCCATAGAAATAATATTCCCCAATAAGCATACCAAATTTAAAGTTAATATCTTGCACTGGGGAGATACTATTCATAATTAACTGATTTTCTTTGTAAATCTCTCATGTGTCGGTCGAGCTGGGACACCCGGTATGACACGAAATTTGGATATATGTTGCCTACAGTTGATTTTTTCCAGTTGATACTCACGTTATCAATTTCTGTTGCAATAATTATTAAATTTTTGTCTAGCATCTTTATCGTACGTGTTACATATAGGTATATGGTATATATTATGCTATATGCGTACAAGCAACGACAAAAATGAAATAGAAACAGTAATATAACCCCGGTAATTGATTCAAATACTTAATAATGTGTCATTCGAGTCATTTAATAGAGATAATTTTGGCGTCTACAATTTGTACTTCATGTGTTGGTAGTTTCGTTCGTTTTAATCTACAACTCTTTTTTGTATATGTCATTCATTATTATATTTGTATATAATATTATCATTTTTGACATTTATTTACTTCGGAAATCACACGATTTCACCCGACAAGATGATGTCATCAATCACCTTTCCCCTTAAAAAATTGAATCACAGGATTACGATTGATGACGTGAGGATCACTGGAAAATAGACTGTACCTTTAGCTTTCCTACATAATAATTATTAAACTAGAGGATGTGCGGTCAAAATTATTTAAAATTATTTTTTTTTTTTGTTTACTTTCCCTAGACCAGAATATGATAAATATTTGTAGCCGTTGAAGAATAACTACAACTACCACGTCGTGTTAAGGGTAAGTTAACATAAATTTTATTTTATAATTTGATATATAAAACTAGATACTTGAAATTAGTATCTAATAAAATTTGTGCTCCAAACAATTGATAATATAGGAGTTATTAAATAGTGAAATCCAACAATTCAAATTTTATATACACGAAATAGATATATATATATATATATATATATATATATATATATATATATATATATATATATACTTGGTGTCTTGCCGAATTTGAACACCTAAGGGTTGATATTAAGGGAGGAAATTAATTTCAAAATAAAATACCTATCTTGGAAACTATTAACTTTAGAGAAAAATTTTATTTAGTTTTTTTGTTGACAATAGAGTTCTAATCAACTTTTATTTGAAAATTTTTCTTCTATGACTTCATTTTGTAACATTTTCTAAAGGATGTTCTAGATTTTTAGTAAATTTTTAATAGACATAGATGAAGGGGTAACATGCCGAATTATAAAATGTGTAATTTATTAATATGAAAATTTTGTTAAAAAATTACTAAATAAAAATTATGTACTCAATATACATGTCAAGCTGAATGTTTTGATGTGGAATTTGTTGAAATTAAATGGAAATAAAGTTTAGTAAATTGGTTCAGAAAATATTCCATATACGCCATATCGCAATGTACATATGATTGTAATATAATCTATTGTTAATCTTAACGAGTCAAGTTGCATCTCTTGTTGTATAAATTTTTGATATTGAATAAAAATTTTATATAGAAAATTATTCCAGAAAAAAAATGTACATATGTCTTATCGGAATGTATATATTATTAGTGATATAGTACATTACTTGGTATTAAATATACTATTATTTTATTTCACGCTGAATCTTGTGATGTGTAATTTGTAGAATTGAATTGTAATTTAGTACAGAATATAAGTAGTATTTAGTACTTACAATGGGCAGCCTATATTCATCGCAGTATTTATTACAATTACATCATAACCTGTTCCTAGAGTTACAGTGAGTCAAAACTAATACTCTTATAATTATTTTAACACTTAACATACCTTTAAATCGACAATATTTAATAAATAAGAAACCCTTTTGTCCCATATTTATGTATTGGTGACACAAGGTCGTGTTGGGTGTTGCATATCTACCAATAATACATTTCGTGTTTGTGTACTGAGAAATCCAACAAATTGTATACGTGTGAAAGATTTTTTTTGTAACCGATTTAATTCAAATTTCACATACGTAAAATAAGCACATATAGCTAGTATCTGACCAAATTTGAGCACCTAAGGGTTGATAATAAGGGAGGAAATGAATTTTAAAGTAAAATTGCTATTTCGGAAACTATTAACTTTAGAGAAAAATTTTATTAAGCTTTTTTGATAAGAATAGAATTCTGAACAACTTTTATTTGAAAAATTTTCTTCTATGACTTTTCATTTCGGAGAAAATTTTTCAACCCTTAAAAAGTGCTCTAGATTTTTAGTAATTTTTTTATAGATGTAGAACGTAATACTAAATCTAGATACAATGTTTGAGATTTTTATCTAAAGGGGTGTAGGAAATAGAAATTATTTTCTGAAAATTCTTCAAGTAAACTACCCTTAAAAAGTATCTCAAAACATTACTAAATTTTTTATAGATGTAATATTAGGTATTGAATTTAGATACAATATTTGAGAATTTTATTTAAAATGGTTTAAGGGTAGTAAATTATTTTCTGAAAATTCTTCAAGTAAACTACCCTTAAGGGACACCCTATACCTTTAGTAATTTTTTTATAAATGCAGTATGCAGTACTGCTTGCAGATAGGTAATTTTAGGTTTTTCTTTGGGGTAGTTTTCGAATTATTAAAGAGGTTCCTACTGGTCACATATAGATGGCGCTACTGTATTGAAACGATTTAACTCTTGAAGTAGCCTATCCTTTTTCTATTACACAGTTGTTATTTTAAACATTAATTAATTTAATTAATATGATTTGGATTACCCAACACCTTAACAGTTATTGCGTAAGACTTTCGTCATTTTGTGAAGTTGCTTGGTGGTGTATAGACGTGTGTGATGTGCTCGTGTTTTGTGCCCTCGGGGACGACTTCCTGGTGCCTGGAAGGACCTTAGGACATCCGCTGAACGTGGAGGAATATTTGGATATATTAGTTTTAAAAGTAAGTACAATTTTTATTTCTTTTGAAGTTCTTTATTTGTTACGTAACATACCAGCCACGTGTTAGATATAGAGCATGTTCCGTGAACTACTTATGCATATATTTAAACCATTTTATTAGTTCTTTCACTATTTTTAATTTATATTATTTGTATTTCGTTACATGTTCCATCATCCTGGTATGTAGAGATGAGCTGAAGCAACCAGAGCTGAAGTGTAGAGGCCACCCAAGATTTCCTTTGCCATCAGAAGATTCTGGAAAGCTCTATATTTATGTCCCAGATATATTAGTTTAAAGTAAGTACAGTTTTATTACTTTTGAAATACTTTATTCTTTTTGTAACATAAATTACTTTTTTAAATCTTTTACTATTTTAAATTTATTTTTTTTATTCTTTTACTATTTTAAATTTATTTTGTTTATATTACGTTACATGCTCCATCATCCTGGTACGTAGAGATGAGCTGAAACAACTGCAGGTGAACCTGGAGCCAGAGCTGAAGTGTAGAGATGACCCAAGACTTCCTGCGACGTCGGAAGATTTTGAAAACCCTGTATTTGTATTTATGCCGTGAAATATTTAGTTATAAATAAAATATATCACACCGGATATATTATTTATTTTAGAATTAAGTTTATTATTAGCTATTTGTTGTATAGGAATAAGAAATTCAACAATAATATGGTATTATGCATTGCACATGGGTATATATTACATCATCATATAACTATACAAAAACATATTACAATAATTATTTTTAGATCAACCATACACATTGTCGTAAATCAATTTAAAATTTTATTTAATTGTTTAGTAACAATGGAGCTTCTTGATTTTAACTATTAATAGCTGTTTTATGACATTAATTTGCGAATACTTCTTTTAAATTAATTTAAACTCATTTAATATTTTGAAATTTAAATATTCCAATTTGAATTAAGTCACTCCAATTCCCATAATGCTCAACACAGTCCACCTATCCAATTGTTTTGTTGACAAGATGATTGAATAGTTTGTAAACTCATTTGATGTGACTTTGTGTTTTACTAAATACATTTTATTTCGTTTTGTGTGGATTTTGTTGATGTGCAAATGAAACCTGAGCTGTAGAGGTAGATTTCCAAGCTGTAGTTTTTAAGATAATTCATTTTATTTTCCCGTAAACTTATTGCAAACATTAGGTATGTCCTCATCATATTCGTGTACCACACATTAAGTAAACTTCTATCTTAAATTATAAATATGTCTCAGCAAATTAAATTCGTCATAAAACAGCTGAAATATTTTTATAAAACGCAAATAGTTCTATATTTATTATCAAAATTATATATTTTTTGTTTAATATAAACAAATCGATTTAAACATGTCTACCCATGTAACGTTTTAAAATGTTTTGCTATAATTCCATTCAAAGTAAATTGGCACACCTACTACTAGATTTGTTGTAATTATTTAAATTTAATATATTCCTACAATTATAATATTTACATTCATATTTAATTTATATCGCTTAAAGTTTCCCCAAACATTATCATAGATAATGATTTACGTTATAGTTCAATATGATTGAAATATAATTATAAATTATTTGTTTACATATCATCTTATATGTAAATTATTATATTATCAAATATTGCTTTAAAAATATGCATTAATATTGCTCTAGTTTTTGTTTTGTATCAAAATAATAATCCTTTTTAATTTGAGCTAGTTACGTAATTCGCATTTGTTTGTAAACTGCTGTTCCATTAAAATTACAATTCGAGTTGAAATAATACCGTGTAGTGCAGTCCTTACATCAGCTATGAGTGCCCACAATACATCATCATTAACAATACACACCAATATCAATCCAAGATGTTTAATGCATAATTACCATATTATTACGTTATGTAATTCATATATAATTTATAAAATGTTCCATTTAATTATTTAAACTGATCCAATTTTTGTTTGTTTCGTAAAATGATTTTTGTTAGATAATTTTGCGTAGTTATGTAATACATCTATGTGTATATAATTTATCATCTCTTTAAAACATAATGCATAATATACAATTTATAAATTAAATAATTAATTAATATTCCCTTCATTCAACCCTCTACATTACTGGAAAAATACTGAAAAAATTCCCAGGGTAGTATTTTCCAAGATATGAATTTTTTAATGGAGACAGATTTTGCGAATTAAATTTCTGACGTCAAAAATTGAAGACCTCTAACTTTTACTAAAAAGTACCTTATTCCCCTCATTCAACCCTCTACATTACTGGAAAAATACTGAAAAAAATCCTAGGGTAGTATTTTCCAAGATATGAATTTTTTAATGGAGGCAGATTTTGCGAATTAAATTTCTGACGTCAAAAATTGAAGACCTCTACCATTTACTAAAATATACCTTATTCCCTTTATTCAACCCTCTACATTGCTGGAAAAATAGTGAAAAAAATCCCAGGGTAGTATTTTCCAAGATATGAATTTTTTAATGGAGACAGATTTTGCGAATTAAATTTCTGACGTCAAAAATTGAAGACCTCTAACATTTACTAAAAAGTACCTTATTCCTTTCATTCAACCCTCTACATTACTGGAAAAATACTGAAAAAAATCCCAGGGTAGTATTTTCCAAGATATTAATTTTTTAGTGAAGACAGATTTGGTGAATTAAATTTCTGACGTCAAAAATTGAACACCACTAACATTTACTAAAAAGTACCTTATTCCCTTCATTCAACCCTCTACATTACTGGAAAAATACTGAAAAAAATCCCAGGGTAGTATTTTCCAAGATATGAATTTTTTAGTGAAAACGGATTTTGCGAATTAAATTTCCGACATCAAAAATTGAAGACCACTAACATTTACTAAAAAGTACCTTATTCCCTTCATTCAACCCTCTACATTACTGGAAAAATACTGAAAAAAATCCCAGGGTAGTATTTTCCAAGATATGAATTTTTTAGTGAAGACAGATTTGGTGAATTAAATTTCTGACGTCAAAAATTGAATACCACTAACATTTACTAAAAAGTACCTTATTCCCTTCATTCAACCCTCTACATTACTGGAAAAATACTGAAAAAAATCCCAGGGTAGTATTTTCCAAGATATGAATTTTTTAGTGAAGACAGATTTGGTGAATTAAATTTCTGACGTCAAAAATTGAAGACCTCTAACATTTACTAAAAAGTACCTTATTCCCTTCATTCAACCCTCTACATTACTGGAAAAATACTGAAAAAAATCCCAGGGTAGTATTTTCCAAGATCTGAATTTTTTTAGTGAAAACAGATTTGGTGAATTCAATTTCTGACGTCAAAAATTGAAGACCACTAACATTTACTAAAAAGTACCTTATTCCCTTCATTCAACCCTCTACATTACTGGAAAAATACTGAAAAAAATCCCAGGGTAGTATTTTCCAAGATATGAATTTTTTAGTCAAGCCAGATTTGGTGAATTAAATTTCTGACGTCAAAAATTGAAGACCTCTAACATTTACTAAAAAGTACCTTATTCCCTTCATTCAACCCTCTACATTACTGGAAAAATACTGAAAAAAATCCCAGGGTAGTATTTTCCAAGATATGAATTTTTTAGTGAAGACAGATTTGGTGAATTAAATTTCTGACGTCAAAAATTGAAGACCTCTAACATTTACTAAAAAGTACCTTATTCCCTTCATTCAACCCTCTACATTACTGGAAAAATACTGAAAAAAATCCCAGGGTAGTATTTTCCAAGATATGAATTTTTTAGTGAAGACAGATTTGGTGAATTAAATTTCTGACGTCAAAAATTGAAGACCTCTAACATTTACTAAAAAGTACCTTATTCCCTTCATTCAACCCTCTACATTACTGGAAAAATACTGAAAAAAATCCCAGGGTAGTATTTTCCAAGATATGAATTTTTTAGTGAAGACAGATTTGGTGAATTAAATTTCTGACGTCAAAAATTGAATACCACTAACATTTACTAAAAAGTACCTTATTCCCTTCATTCAACCCTCTACATTACTGGAAAAATACTGAAAAAAATCCCAGGGTAGTATTTTCCAAGATATGAATTTTTTAGTGAAGACAGATTTGGTGAATTAAATTTCTGACGTCAAAAATTGAAGACCACTAACATTTACTAAAAAGTACCTTATTCTCTTCATTCAACCCTCTACATTACTGGAAAAATACTGAAAAAAATCCCAGGGTAGTATTTTCCAAGATATCAATTTTTTAGTGAAGACAGATTTGGTGAATTAAATTTCTGACGTCAAAAATTGAAGACCACTAACATTTACTAAAAAGTACCTTATTCCCTTCATTCAACCCTCTACATTACTGGAAAAATACTGAAAAAAATCCCAGGGTAGTATTTTCCAAGATATGAATTTTTTAGTCAAGCCAGATTTGGTGAATTAAATTTCTGACGTCAAAAATTGAAGACCTCTAACATTTACTAAAAAGTACCTTATTCCCTTCATTCAACCCTCTACATTACTGGAAAAATACTGAAAAAAATCCCAGGGTAGTATTTTCCAAGATATGAATTTTTTAGTGAAGACAGATTTGGTGAATTAAATTTCTGACGTCAAAAATTGAAGACCTCTAACATTTACTAAAAAGTACCTTATTCCCTTCATTCAACCCTCTACATTACTGGAAAAATACTGAAAAAAATCCCAGGGTAGTATTTTCCAAGATATGAATTTTTTAGTGAAGACAGATTTGGTGAATTAAATTTCTGACGTCAAAAATTGAAGACCTCTAACATTTACTAAAAAGTACCTTATTCCCTTCATTCAACCCTCTACATTACTGGAAAAATACTGAAAAAAATCCCAGGGTAGTATTTTCCAAGATATGAATTTTTTAGTGAAGACAGATTTGGTGAATTAAATTTCTGACGTCAAAAATTGAAGACCTCTAACATTTACTAAAAAGTACCTTATTCCCTTCATTCAACCCTTTACATTACTGGAAAAATACTGAAAAAAATCCCAGGGTAGTATTTTCCAAGATATGAATTTTTTAGTGAAGACAGATTTGGTGAATTAAATTTCTGACGTCAAAAATTGAAGACCTCTAACATTTACTAAAAAGTACCTTATTCCCTTCATTCAACCCTCTACATTACTGGAAAAATACTGAAAAAAATCCCAGGGTAGTATTTTCCAAGATATGAATTTTTTAGTGAAGACAGATTTGGTGAATTAAATTTCTGACGTCAAAAATTGGATACCACTAACATTTACTAAAAAGTACCTTATTCCCTTCATTCAACCCTCTACATTACTGGAAAAATACTGAAAAAAATCCCAGGGTAGTATTTTCCAAGATATAAATTTTTTAGTGAAGACAGATTTGGTGAATTAAATTTCTGACGTCAAAAATTGAAGACCACTAACATTTACTAAAAAGTACCTTATTCTCTTCATTCAACCCTCTACATTACTGGAAAAATACTTAAAAAAATCCCAGGGTAGTATTTTCCAAGATATGAATTTTTTAGTCAAGCCAGATTTGGTGAATTAAATTTCTGACGTCAAAAATTGAAGACCTCTAACATTTACTAAAAAGTACCTTATTCCCTTCATTCAACCCTCTACATTACTGGAAAAATACTGAAAAAAATCCCAGGGTAGTATTTTCCAAGATATGAATTTTTTAGTGAAGACAGATTTGGTGAATTAAATTTCTGACGTCAAAAATTGAACACCACTAACATTTACTAAAAAGTACCTTATTCCCTTCATTCAACCCTCTACATTACTGGAAAAATACTGAAAAAAATCCCAGGGTAGTATTTTCCAAGATATCAATTTTTTAGTGAAGACAGATTTGGTGAATTAAATTTCTGACGTCAAAAATTGAAGACCTCTAACATTTACTAAAAAGTACCTTATTCCCTTCAATCAACCCTCTACATTACTGGAAAAATACTGAAAAAAATCCCAGGGTAGTATTTTCCAAGATATGAATTTTTTAGTGAAGACAGATTTGGTGAATTAAATTTCTGACGTCAAAAATTGAATACCACTAACATTTACTAAAAAGTACCTTATTCCCTTCATTCAACCCTCTACATTACTGGAAAAATACTGAAAAAAATCCCAGGGTAGTATTTTCCAAGATATGAATTTTTTAGTGAAGACAGATTTGGTGAATTAAATTTCTGACGTCAAAAATTGAAGACCACTAACATTTACTAAAAAGTACCTTATTCTCTTCATTCAACCCTCTACATTACTGGAAAAATACTGAAAAAAATCCCAGGGTAGTATTTTCCAAGATATCAATTTTTTAGTGAAGACAGATTTGGTGAATTAAATTTCTGACGTCAAAAATTGAAGACCACTAACATTTACTAAAAAGTACCTTATTCCCTTCATTCAACCCTCTACATTACTGGAAAAATACTGAAAAAAATCCCAGGGTAGTATTTTCCAAGATATGAATTTTTTAGTCAAGCCAGATTTGGTGAATTAAATTTCTGACGTCAAAAATTGAAGACCACTAACATTTACTAAAAAGTACCTTATTCCCTTCATTCAACCCTCTACATTTCTGGAAAAATACTGAAAAAAATCCCAGGGTAGTATTTTCCAAGATATCAATTTTTTAGTGAAGACAGATTTGGTGAATTAAATTTCTGACGTCAAAAATTGAAGACCACTAACATTTACTAAAAAGTACCTTATTCCCTTCATTCAACCCTCTACATTACTGGAAAAATACTGAAAAAAATCCCAGGGTAGTATTTTCCAAGATATGAATTTTTTAGTGAAGACAGATTTGGTGAATTAAATTTCTGACGTCAAAAATTGAAGACCTCTAACATTTACTAAAAAGTACCTTATTCCCTTCATTCAACCCTCTACATTACTGGAAAAATACTGAAAAAAATCCCAGGGTAGTATTTTCCAAGATATGAATTTTTTAGTGAAGACAGATTTGGTGAATTAAATTTCTGACGTCAAAAATTGAAGACCACTAACATTTACTAAAAAGTACCTTATTCCCTTCATTCAACCCTCTACATTACTGGAAAAATACTGAAAAAAATCCCAGGGTAGTATTTTCCAAGATATGAATTTTTTAGTGAAGACAGATTTGGTGAATTAAATTTCTGACGTCAAAAATTGAAGACCTCTAACATTTACTAAAAAGTACCTTATTCCCTTCATTCAACCCTCTACATTACTGGAAAAATACTGAAAAAAATCCCAGGGTAGTATTTTCCAAGATATGAATTTTTTAGTCAAGCCAGATTTGGTGAATTAAATTTCTGACGTCAAAAATTGAAGACCTCTAACATTTACTAAAAAGTACCTTATTCCCTTCATTCAACCCTCTACATTACTGGAAAAATACTGAAAAAAATCCCAGGGTAGTATTTTCCAAGATATGAATTTTTTAGTGAAGACAGATTTGGTGAATTAAATTTCTGACGTCAAAAATTGAAGACCTCTAACATTTACTAAAAAGTACCTTATTCCCTTCATTCAACCCTCTACATTACTGGAAAAATACTGAAAAAAATCCCAGGGTAGTATTTTCCAAGATATGAATTTTTTAGTGAAGACAGATTTGGTGAATTAAATTTCTGACGTCAAAAATTGAAGACCTCTAACATTTACTAAAAAGTACCTTATTCCCTTCATTCAACCCTCTACATTACTGGAAAAATACTGAAAAAAATCCCAGGGTAGTATTTTCCAAGATATGAATTTTTTAGTGAAGACAGATTTGGTGAATTAAATTTCTGACGTCAAAAATTGAAGACCTCTAACATTTACTAAAAAGTACCTTATTCCCTTCATTCAACCCTTTACATTACTGGAAAAATACTGAAAAAAATCCCAGGGTAGTATTTTCCAAGATATGAATTTTTTAGTGAAGACAGATTTGGTGAATTAAATTTCTGACGTCAAAAATTGAAGACCTCTAACATTTACTAAAAAGTACCTTATTCCCTTCATTCAACCCTCTACATTACTGGAAAAATACTGAAAAAAATCCCAGGGTAGTATTTTCCAAGATATGAATTTTTTAGTGAAGACAGATTTGGTGAATTAAATTTCTGACGTCAAAAATTGGATACCACTAACATTTACTAAAAAGTACCTTATTCCCTTCATTCAACCCTCTACATTACTGGAAAAATACTGAAAAAAATCCCAGGGTAGTATTTTCCAAGATATAAATTTTTTAGTGAAGACAGATTTGGTGAATTAAATTTCTGACGTCAAAAATTGAAGACCACTAACATTTACTAAAAAGTACCTTATTCTCTTCATTCAACCCTCTACATTACTGGAAAAATACTTAAAAAAATCCCAGGGTAGTATTTTCCAAGATATGAATTTTTTAGTCAAGCCAGATTTGGTGAATTAAATTTCTGACGTCAAAAATTGAAGACCTCTAACATTTACTAAAAAGTACCTTATTCCCTTCATTCAACCCTCTACATTACTGGAAAAATACTGAAAAAAATCCCAGGGTAGTATTTTCCAAGATATGAATTTTTTAGTGAAGACAGATTTGGTGAATTAAATTTCTGACGTCAAAAATTGAACACCACTAACATTTACTAAAAAGTACCTTATTCCCTTCATTCAACCCTCTACATTACTGGAAAAATACTGAAAAAAATCCCAGGGTAGTATTTTCCAAGATATCAATTTTTTAGTGAAGACAGATTTGGTGAATTAAATTTCTGACGTCAAAAATTGAAGACCTCTAACATTTACTAAAAAGTACCTTATTCCCTTCAATCAACCCTCTACATTACTGGAAAAATACTGAAAAAAATCCCAGGGTAGTATTTTCCAAGATATGAATTTTTTAGTGAAGACAGATTTGGTGAATTAAATTTCTGACGTCAAAAATTGAATACCACTAACATTTACTAAAAAGTACCTTATTCCCTTCATTCAACCCTCTACATTACTGGAAAAATACTGAAAAAAATCCCAGGGTAGTATTTTCCAAGATATGAATTTTTTAGTGAAGACAGATTTGGTGAATTAAATTTCTGACGTCAAAAATTGAAGACCACTAACATTTACTAAAAAGTACCTTATTCTCTTCATTCAACCCTCTACATTACTGGAAAAATACTGAAAAAAATCCCAGGGTAGTATTTTCCAAGATATCAATTTTTTAGTGAAGACAGATTTGGTGAATTAAATTTCTGACGTCAAAAATTGAAGACCACTAACATTTACTAAAAAGTACCTTATTCCCTTCATTCAACCCTCTACATTACTGGAAAAATACTGAAAAAAATCCCAGGGTAGTATTTTCCAAGATATGAATTTTTTAGTCAAGCCAGATTTGGTGAATTAAATTTCTGACGTCAAAAATTGAAGACCACTAACATTTACTAAAAAGTACCTTATTCCCTTCATTCAACCCTCTACATTTCTGGAAAAATACTGAAAAAAATCCCAGGGTAGTATTTTCCAAGATATCAATTTTTTAGTGAAGACAGATTTGGTGAATTAAATTTCTGACGTCAAAAATTGAAGACCACTAACATTTACTAAAAAGTACCTTATTCCCTTCATTCAACCCTCTACATTACTGGAAAAATACTGAAAAAAATCCCAGGGTAGTATTTTCCAAGATATGAATTTTTTAGTGAAGACAGATTTGGTGAATTAAATTTCTGACGTCAAAAATTGAAGACCTCTAACATTTACTAAAAAGTACCTTATTCCCTTCATTCAACCCTCTACATTACTGGAAAAATACTGAAAAAAATCCCAGGGTAGTATTTTCCAAGATATGAATTTTTTAATGGAGACAGATTTTGCGAATTAAATTTCTGACGTCAAAAATTGAAGACCTCTAACATTTACTAAAAAGTACCTTATTCCTTTCATTCAACCCTCTACATTACTGGAAAAATACTGAAAAAAATCCCAGGGTAGTATTTTCCAAGATATTAATTTTTTAGTGAAGACAGATTTGGTGAATTAAATTTCTGACGTCAAAAATTGAACACCACTAACATTTACTAAAAAGTACCTTATTCCCTTCATTCAACCCTCTACATTACTGGAAAAATACTGAAAAAAATCCCAGGGTAGTATTTTCCAAGATATCAATTTTTTAGTGAAGACAGATTTGGTGAATTAAATTTCTGACGTCAAAAATTGAAGACCTCTAACATTTACTAAAAAGTACCTTATTCCCTTCAATCAACCCTCTACATTACTGGAAAAATACTGAAAAAAATCCCAGGGTAGTATTTTCCAAGATATGAATTTTTTAGTGAAGACAGATTTGGTGAATTAAATTTCTGACGTCAAAAATTGAATACCACTAACATTTACTAAAAAGTACCTTATTCCCTTCATTCAACCCTCTACATTACTGGAAAAATACTGAAAAAAATCCCAGGGTAGTATTTTCCAAGATATGAATTTTTTAGTGAAGACAGATTTGGTGAATTAAATTTCTGACGTCAAAAATTGAAGACCACTAACATTTACTAAAAAGTACCTTATTCTCTTCATTCAACCCTCTACATTACTGGAAAAATACTGAAAAAAATCCCAGGGTAGTATTTTCCAAGATATCAATTTTTTAGTGAAGACAGATTTGGTGAATTAAATTTCTGACGTCAAAAATTGAAGACCACTAACATTTACTAAAAAGTACCTTATTCCCTTCATTCAACCCTCTACATTACTGGAAAAATACTGAAAAAAATCCCAGGGTAGTATTTTCCAAGATATGAATTTTTTAGTGAAGACAGATTTGGTGAATTAAATTTCTGACGTCAAAAATTGAAGACCACTAACATTTACTAAAAAGTACCTTATTCCCTTCATTCAACCCTCTACATTTCTGGAAAAATACTGAAAAAAATCCCAGGGTAGTATTTTCCAAGATATCAATTTTTTAGTGAAGACAGATTTGGTGAATTAAATTTCTGACGTCAAAAATTGAAGACCACTAACATTTACTAAAAAGTACCTTATTCCCTTCATTCAACCCTCTACATTACTGGAAAAATACTGAAAAAAATCCCAGGGTAGTATTTTCCAAGATATGAATTTTTTAGTGAAGACAGATTTGGTGAATTAAATTTCTGACGTCAAAAATTGAAGACCTCTAACATTTACTAAAAAGTACCTTATTCCCTTCATTCAACCCTCTACATTACTGGAAAAATACTGAAAAAAATCCCAGGGTAGTATTTTCCAAGATATGAATTTTTTAGTCAAGCCAGATTTGGTGAATTAAATTTCTGACGTCAAAAATTGAAGACCTCTAACATTTACTAAAAAGTACCTTATTCCCTTCATTCAACCCTCTACATTACTGGAAAAATACTGAAAAAAATCCCAGGGTAGTATTTTCCAAGATATGAATTTTTTAGTGAAGACAGATTTGGTGAATTAAATTTCTGACGTCAAAAATTGAAGACCTCTAACATTTACTAAAAAGTACCTTATTCCCTTCATTCAACCCTCTACATTACTGGAAAAATACTGAAAAAAATCCCAGGGTAGTATTTTCCAAGATATGAATTTTTTAGTGAAGACAGATTTGGTGAATTAAATTTCTGACGTCAAAAATTGAAGACCTCTAACATTTACTAAAAAGTACCTTATTCCCTTCATTCAACCCTCTACATTACTGGAAAAATACTGAAAAAAATTCCAGGGTAGTATTTTCCAAGATATGAATTTTTTAGTGAAGACAGATTTGGTGAATTAAATTTCTGACGTCAAAAATTGAAGACCTCTAACATTTACTAAAAAGTACCTTATTCCCTTCATTCAACCCTTTACATTACTGGAAAAATACTGAAAAAAATCCCAGGGTAGTATTTTCCAAGATATGAATTTTTTAGTGAAGACAGATTTGGTGAATTAAATTTCTGACGTCAAAAATTGAAGACCTCTAACATTTACTAAAAAGTACCTTATTCCCTTCATTCAACCCTCTACATTACTGGAAAAATACTGAAAAAAATCCCAGGGTAGTATTTTCCAAGATATGAATTTTTTAGTGAAGACAGATTTGGTGAATTAAATTTCTGACGTCAAAAATTGGATACCACTAACATTTACTAAAAAGTACCTTATTCCCTTCATTCAACCCTCTACATTACTGGAAAAATACTGAAAAAAATCCCAGGGTAGTATTTTCCAAGATATAAATTTTTTAGTGAAGACAGATTTGGTGAATTAAATTTCTGACGTCAAAAATTGAAGACCACTAACATTTACTAAAAAGTACCTTATTCTCTTCATTCAACCCTCTACATTACTGGAAAAATACTTAAAAAAATCCCAGGGTAGTATTTTCCAAGATATGAATTTTTTAGTCAAGCCAGATTTGGTGAATTAAATTTCTGACGTCAAAAATTGAAGACCTCTAACATTTACTAAAAAGTACCTTATTCCCTTCATTCAACCCTCTACATTACTGGAAAAATACTGAAAAAAATCCCAGGGTAGTATTTTCCAAGATATGAATTTTTTAGTGAAGACAGATTTGGTGAATTAAATTTCTGACGTCAAAAATTGAACACCACTAACATTTACTAAAAAGTACCTTATTCCCTTCATTCAACCCTCTACATTACTGGAAAAATACTGAAAAAAATCCCAGGGTAGTATTTTCCAAGATATCAATTTTTTAGTGAAGACAGATTTGGTGAATTAAATTTCTGACGTCAAAAATTGAAGACCACTAACATTTACTAAAAAGTACCTTATTCCCTTCATTCAACCCTCTACATTTCTGGAAAAATACTGAAAAAAATCCCAGGGTAGTATTTTCCAAGATATCAATTTTTTAGTGAAGACAGATTTGGTGAATTAAATTTCTGACGTCAAAAATTGAAGACCACTAGCATTTACTAAAAAGTACCTTATTCCCTTCATTCAACCCTCTACATTACTGGAAAAATACTGAAAAAAATCCCAGGGTAGTATTTTCCAAGATATGAATTTTTTAGTGAAGACAGATTTGGTGAATTAAATTTCTGACGTCAAAAATTGAAGACCTCTAACATTTACTAAAAAGTACCTTATTCCCTTCATTCAACCCTCTACATTACTGGAAAAATACTGAAAAAAATCCCAGGGTAGTATTTTCCAAGATATGAATTTTTTAGTGAAGACAGATTTGGTGAATTAAATTTCTGACGTCAAAAATTGAAGACCACTAACATTTACTAAAAAGTACCTTATTCCCTTCATTCAACCCTCTACATTACTGGAAAAATACTGAAAAAAATCCCAGGGTAGTATTTTCCAAGATATGAATTTTTTAGTGAAGACAGATTTGGTGAATTAAATTTCTGACGTCAAAAATTGAAGACCTCTAACATTTACTAAAAAGTACCTTATTCCCTTCATTCAACCCTCTACATTACTGGAAAAATACTGAAAAAAATCCCAGGGTAGTATTTTCCAAGATATGAATTTTTTAGTGAAGACAGATTTGGTGAATTAAATTTCTGACGTCAAAAATTGAAGACCTCTAACATTTACTAAAAAGTACCTTATTCCCTTCATTCAACCCTCTACATTACTTGAAAAATACTGAAAAAAATCCCAGGGTAGTATTTTCCAAGATATGAATTTTTTAGTGAAGACAGATTTGGTGAATTAAATTTCTGACGTCAAAAATTGAACACCACTAACATTTACTAAAAAGTACCTTATTCCCTTCATTCAACCCTCTACATTACTGGAAAAATACTGAAAAAAATATACATGTTGTTATACGTATACAAAATAATACATAAATATGCTAGTTCCATATAACTCGTGAATAGTGATCTAATTTAAATTGCATCTCTTTATTTACTATTACTTGAAAATACAGTTAATATAAATCATTTTAATATTGTTTAGTAATTTCCTATCATAATTTGTTTCAAAAGTCATTGACTGAAAAATTACGTAAAGATGTAATGACGTTGAAACATGGCTGTCCTGTAAGAAAGAGACGGATATACATTTTTAAAATAATAAATAAATAAATGCGTAGAATTTTTAAACTAATTTTTGGGTGTACCGCTTTTGGGTATAGCAGTTATATTTTTAAACATAAGGTGTAATATATTTTCGCTGATCAATTTTTAGGGGTGCCTAAACTTTTCTTTACCCTAATTTTTTGAATGATAATACTTGCACCCCAGACTGCATTTATCAGGGCACTTATAACTGTTGAGGGGAATGCATAGGAGTTACATAAATACACATATGTTTTGAAGGAATATTTTTATTATCGTACTGTATCATTTCTATTTTCAAATGAATGTTTGATACTCTGTTTACTAATTTTACAAGTTATTGTTATTTTAAATATTAGTTATTAACTATTAGATTGTATATTTACATATACATTTTTTGTATAAAACACTGATATTTACAATTTTATATCTTTCCAGGCCTGAAGTACTCACAGCATCCTGGGGCATCTCTCCGCCGTTGTCTTCAGATTTCAGCTTCAGCATCCTGACATATAGATCATGTGAGTGTTATTCAGCTTTTAATTTTATAAGACGTCACAGAACTTGTACCAGACAGGGACTTACCGCTTATTAAATACATAATTTGGGGTATGACAATTCTGTTTTCAATAGTTACATTTATTTTTCTTATTAACATTGCTTCATATAAATTTGTTTAAACTATTCTACGCGTACTCGTCTTAAATGTAAACTACATGTCAAAGGGCCCCGAATATGTAATCACAACTCGAATCAGTAAACAGTCGGTATTAAGATTATCAGCTGTCAAGACGTACTGCTGCCGTGTGGGAGTGTCTACACCCAAAATTATGTGTTGGATTAGTGTTATAAACATTGTAAGTGTTGTGTTTAACTTCTAACGGTTTGTTGTTGTCGTTACAGTGTGAGAGTCATGGAGTCTCGTGAGATTGTCCTGGGGCACTTGGAGCTGCTGTGGCGACGTCGTGGGACATTTGAGCTGTTGTGACAACATCGTGGTACACTTGTAACTGTTGCGGAGACATCGTAGAGCACTTGGAGCTGCTACGGAGACATCGTGGACCCTGATGGTGAGTCAAAAAAAATAACCGGGCGGTAATTAATTAAATAGTCAAGCTTGTATCAGGGCAGTTACATGTAGGATGGGTGATCGTACTTTTATAAGTCTGGTATTTTGTTAATATCGTACATTATCCCTGCTTAAATGAAACCTTGTATGGTTGCTTACGTGTTGTGTTTTGGTTATAAGTGTCTGCAATATCCTGGGACACTCGGAGCTCTTGTGGAGACGTCGCGGGACACTTGGAGCTGCAGTGGAGACGTCGCGGGACACTCGGAGCTGCTGTGAAGACATCGCGGGACACTCGGAGCTGCTGTAGAGACATCGCGGGACACTCGGAGCTGCAGTGGAGACATCGCGGGATGAATGGAGCCGCAGGCCCTGGAGATCATTTGAATGGTGAGTTCAACTTATATTTTTATTGTCGACACCCTAGACTTGGGTGTGACAACTCTATACAGAACCACCGCGACTTACAGCTCGGTCACTGTTTACTCTTAAATTGTGTTAGGTTTATTTATTGTATTTAAATGCTTTTTTATTAGATACATTTACTCTTAAGTTCAGAATAATTGTTCTTATTTCAAAACAACATTGCTTTTTCTTTAAACTGAAAATTCATGTTAATTTTATTTATTTTGATTTAACTGTCTCTGGTAGTTTCCTACACTTCAGTAACCAATTTAATTTGCTGTTTGAGTATTTCAATATGAATGACCAAAAAACTACCCTTAATATTTATTAACTTTGTACATAAATTAAAAGTTTCACGTGGTAGTTTTCTGCACATTTGACTTTGCAAATAAGAGTGAACAGTGATTGTGTTTGCAATTGTAGAAGGTGAATATACATGGCTTGTGGTTTTAGGTGATTGCGGCTACAGTTGTCAGGAAAGCTGCAGCTGCTGCATCTGACGGAAGACTTAGTTGCTAGTTGATGTAGTAGCTTAAGTTGTTTAGTGTTAGTGTTTCTGTTGTATTTCACAGGTGTAGTTTTAGTTTGGCTCACCGTCCGCGAGCCACTTGTCGCGATTTGATGTTATGTTGAAGTGCTCCCTTGGCGAATCATCCTAGGATAATCGTGTGTCGCGTATGCCACGTGGCATGCGCCACCGCGCGGCTTGCCCAGACGGCAGCTAGGCCCTAGGGGGTGTAGTGCGAACTTGGAGTGGGCGGGTTCCTTTTAGAGTCACGGTCATGTGGGGGGGGTAGGTAGGACACGCGCGCGGAGGGTAGTAGAGTTCATCAAACTTGTGCTTTGGCTGTTGACTTGCGTACCACTGGGTCGCTTTTCAATGTTCAATCACTTGTTTTCTTCGTTGGGGCTGGCTCCTGAGATGGTGTTAGTCGGGGTAGGCCCGGGGAGTAACGAGTAATGTTTGGCTGCACCACAGGAGGCTCTACTGCGCGACCGGTGCTCCCCCAACCGTTGGGGCAACATATCTTTAGATGCAGTGCTTATCAACCAAGTAGCTTCTCTTCTTTGCATTTCTTAAAATAAATAAATAATTAATAATTGCATTTTTAATTAACATTAATAATATTTTAATTTATTTTCTATAACTATTTACTTGTTTATCATAATGTAAAATAAATAATAGACCTTCTGTCTATTATTGAATTGAATTTTGAATTTGAATTTTAGTCTTTATTCTATAACTTATTTACTTCGTAACATAAAGTAAATAATAGACCTTCTGTCTATTATTGAATTGAATTGAATTAGACACATGATAGACGAATGTGTAGTTGACAGGCACTGCAATAAGTAAACCCGTTTAGCAACTTTTTGAATGAGCACATACCCGTGATGGATATAGGCCGGGGTGCCCTCGTGGCCGGGTAAGCGGCTGGCTGTCCGAGCTTGACGCGGCAAGTCAATGCTAAGCTTTCAATGGCCGTATCACGCACTAAACAGTGGTACCGTTATTGGGGGACTTGGTCGGAGTGCAGATGCTGTCGGTGGTGTAGGGTGTGATGCGAAAGCATGGCGTGGGAGTCGGCAATACCCCTCGTAAACCTCTAGTAAGAACAACGGCGGAGTTTCTTACTATTTCCTAGTTGTAATTAGCTTAATTAAGGTCGTTTATAAGTTAGCTTAGTATGTAGAATTTTAGCTTTGCTTTGTTTTCAATTGATAAAGTAAAGTAAGACAGGAAATAATAGATTACTTTCACATAGCACTTCAACCAACGTAACTCTTGCAGGTCGCGCAGCTTAAGTATTAAGTTAGTATTTAAGTTAGAAATACATTGTTACACTTAACAGGCTTAGTTGTAAGTTGGCTATTGCTCTCATAGTCTCTAGTAATGATTGCAGTTTCATTTTAATATTCATGTAGTAAAAAAAGACTATGAGGGTAGTCAACCATGTCAGATGCAGCGGCGAGAAGACGTCCATCAACAAACACTTTCCCTTTGTATTGTAATAAATAAATAAAAAAATCCAAACTCACCTGTGTTTTTAGTTGGCATGGTAGCGAGTAAGTAGAGTAAGCAGGGCCTAGATGTAACACTAAGATAAGAATTAAACCTGTAAGCCAACACCCACATTGTAAAACCATTGTAAACTTACGATGTTGTAAGGGGATTCCTGCCATACAACACCGTAAAGTATTGTAAACGTGTGCTAAACTTTGTAACTGTACGACTCGGTGTGTACAACACAACACTGCGTCGTGGAGTTCACAACACTTGCGAAATGCATTGTCCAAATACTGTACAAGTTCCCCTTGGGTACACACATGTAACACACAAACACGACATTGTATTTTGTTGTAAATAACTCATTGTTATTTATAAAGAAATATAATGTCGTCTAATTTTATGTGTTACAACTTAATAAAAAAAATATAAAGCTGTAAACATGTAGAACTTGGAACATTATAAATTATTTATAACAATGCATTCTGAATGCATTGTCCAAATATAATGTTTTGTACAAGTTTCTCTTGGGTACAAAAATGTAACACACAAAGACGACGTTGTAATTTGTTGTAAATAACTTAGTTATTTATGATAAATACAATGTCGTCTAATTTTATGTGTTACAACTTCAATAAAAAAATATTTTGTTGTACTCATGTGGAACTTGGAACATTCTACAGTATTTATAACAATGCATTCTGGATAGAGTTGTGAACGACGCGACACAGGAGTTCTGATGGTGCACTCTACACCGCAGAGTACAGTTCTGAAGGGTACCACATTGTTACAGTACTTTACTACGTGTTGTACTGAGTGTAAAACATCGGAAGGTATTTAATATTAAACTGCAACACTTGTTAACTGTACGGAATTGCATCTGTTGCACGGAATGAAACATATTGTCTTATTCTGTACAACAGATACTTTGAATTCACTTGTTAATTGTATAAAATAACTTAGGTTTCCGTACAGTTGAGCACACGTTGTAGTTTGATAATAAATACTTTGCGAAGCGTTGCATTCAACATCGTAAAGTGTTGTAACAACTTGTACTTTGTAAGTGCATCAGACGCTCTGGGCTGCACTTACAAAATGCAAGTCTTACAACACTTTACGATCGTATTCCCGGTAGGATGATTACAACATTGTGGGTACTTACCGCTGACGTGGAGGAGTGACGTTATATTCTCTTGTGGAGAATTATAGTGGAACTTGTTCCTGCGGTGGTTGATGTGCAGTTGGGACTTTGTCTACTGAACACAAGGTCTCGGCTGTGTATAACTGTAGGGTGTGGTAATGTACTTGCAAGTATATTGTAATGTCTTGGAGCAATGCGGCTATTGGTGTAGGAAGTAAAACATTATGTTTTACTTAACTTCTATACCAATACCTACACTGCTCCAAGACATTAATATACTCTCAGGTATATTTCTACATCTCTAGTTATACACAGACGAGTACTTTGTGTTCGGTGAACGAAGCCCCAGCGCGTGTCATCGCCGCATGAAGCAGTTCAACTTTAAATCTCTACAACAGA